>CM056053.1:249310248-249917589 GCA_029574335.1 Rana kukunoris | reverse complement strand
GGGGGGTCCTGTGCTGTGCTGGAATGGAGTGTGGACTGTGCTGAAGGGGGTCCACCTGTGCTTAAAGGTGGGGGTCTTTACCATTCTCTAGGCTATATTTATATGGGCATGGAGTGAAGCTGAATTATCTAAAGAGCCATTTCACACTGCCAGCTGGCCACGTTATCGATAAAACGGTGCTTTACCATCTGAAAAGAAGTGAAGGTGTCTGCGCTGTGTTGAAGGCGGGGGCCATGTACATGGATTGAAAGGAGATGTGATCCGAATGCTCAAGATGCATACACAAAAACTCAGGGGGGCAACAAGGTGATCCAAGTGAGGGCAAATGTAAGTGATGCTATATATCATAAACGAGCCAAGTGTTTTGAAGATGCAGCAAGCACCAAAGTGCAACACACACCTCCTGTGGCTCCTAGCAGCTTACCTCACAGGTATACCTCTAATAGCCTGATAAATCCAACCTTCCGTCCGATGACACAGTCTATCTGGGGTTTACCTTGCAGACCCCAGTAGCAGACGTGCATGTGCATGTGAGGGAACAAACAGAAGAGCATATAGCGTAGCTCTGTCAGCCTGATGTTAGCTCTAAATAGGGTGGGTATCAGATGTTTTACTCAAAGTAATAGGAGGATGAGCCTATCTCCATGAGCATCAAGCTCGTAATTGTCCTGCTTCTCCTCTCTCTTAGTCTCATATGTTCACGCTTGTGGTAACAGGTGACTCAGGCAATGGCAATGAAAAAAGAGAAGGGAAGGAGGGCACATCGCATAATCCAGTCGGAACACGTTTATTAATAAAAAAAACAGCCGATAAAAACTCACATTTAAGCAGCTAAAATGGTGACATACATCCACAAGCAGCGAGCTTGTCTGCCGACCGTCAGAAAGTGCAGTTGTCCAGTGTTCCAATGCCGAAGTGTATCGTCACGTCACGTTTGAAGAAAGGTTTAAATGCGACTGTGTATTGCCGCTGTCGAAAGCGCCCCCCCCCCCCCAAAAAAAAATATAATTTCAGCGGCCCCCATGTTTAGAACCACTTTAATTACACTGCCAAATATGCACTAACCAATTATTCTGTCATTGAGGCTGTCCATAAAAATAATGCTGTTTCATAACACCATATATTACATCAGTGTTTTTCAACTCCAGTCCTCAAGGCACACCAACAGGTCAAGTTTTCAGGATTTCTCTCAGATGAAATGGCTGTGGTGATTACTAAGGCAGTGAAACTGATCAAATCACCTGTGCAAAATAATGGAAAGCCTGAAAACATGACCTGTTGGTGTGCCTTGAGGACTGGAGTTGAAAAACACTGTATTACATTACCACATTCCCCAGACCTGTAATTTAAAGGATTTTTGTATCTTGAATATTCTCTTAAGGTTACATCAAAGTTACATCAAAGTTCTGTCATTAGTACAAGACATTGCAATGACTGGCTTCCTATGCCTCTTTTAGCAATACTGTAGTTTGTTTGTTAAATTCACACCCTTACAGATTTATATAGGGTTCAGGGAAAAGTTAGAATTTTCTGAAAAAGACATCTGCAAAACTGAATGTGAATCAAACCCAGGTAGATTTGCTCATTCCTACTTAAGGTCAGGGGTTGGATTAACATATTCTATAGATACATAGCTTATACTTAATGTACTTACAGTATCTGACCTGTAAAATATTACATATTTTATTTAAAGCAGTAGTGTATATAGGTTTTGTGCTGCCCTAGGCCTGACTAAATTTGTGCAAACCCTAATTTAAATATGAAACACCCCTTCCTATAAAGGCCACACCCCATTATGTTTAAGACCCACCCTGACATTTTCGAATGGGGGCACTCGTTTTTAGGGCCTGGGGGGCAATGAATTCCCTTAATTTTCATAGATTTCCTCTCACTTCCTGCTTAGCTACGGGGCAGGAAGTGAAGGGAAATCTCTGCAATGGAACAGGAAGGAAAAAAATATACTGGCAGGGGCTATAACCCTCCCTTACTCTATCCAAAAATTTAAAAAAAGTGTTGTCTATAGTTCTACTTTAAGCACAAATTTCTGATAATTTTGTGTAGAGGACTAAGAAGATATAACCTTGCCAATGGTGCAGCAGAAACATAGCACCGTGAGGAAGGTTCGTGGTCCAGGCTGATAGGACAGTCAAAATTAGAAGCAGCTTGCGATACACTAACAGTGTAGCACGAGCCAGTGGGGACTCTTTCCATGCTGCCCCCCTGCAAAGTGCTGCCCATTGATTCAAAGGACTATATTTGTTTTGCTGCTGCAGGTACAATCACTAATATTTATAGTGGTAACAAGATGCTGGGTTTCTCTCACTGTTTAATAAATCAAATACAAAAAATATCACAATGGCAGAAACTTGGTATTAGATTTATATTTATCTTAGAAGCAAATGGTAGCAAACTTTGTGGAAACATAACAAAACTAATATGAAAAGTTTTTTTTTTAGCATTATATTCAATGCATACATATTTCAGGTATTTTTATATTCTAATAAAGTTAATTTACATGAAAATTTAACAAAGATTCAAACTTGGCCTGGTCATTACACATTACATAATAAAAACTGAAAAAGACTTTGGGCCAGATTCACATACACTTAATATTGCGCTGCGTAATCGAAATACTCTACGCTGCCGTATTTTACCAGGCTCTACACCGAATTCTGGTAGATTTTTGCCCGTACGCTATGGCGGCGTAGTCTATTTCTCGCCGCGTAATCGAAATACGCGATTAGGGGGCGTGAAGCATTTAAATTAAGCGCGTCCCCGCGGCGATCGAACTGCGCATGCTCCGTTCAGAAATTTCCTGCCGTGCATTGCGCGAAATCACGTCGTTACGTCATTCGTTGTTTGAGTAGCGTCGTTTACGAACATTCCTATAACTAATAAAAGACGTCGGAAAAAGTAGAAATTCGACGCGGGAACGACGGCCATACTTAACATGGGCTGTCTAATATTAGAGCAGCAAAAAGCTGGTATAGTGTTAAGCCCCATACACACTATTAGTTTTCCTGACGGTTTTCTCTTCAGGTTTACCAAAACCATGTAGTACAAGGGCCTGCCTGATTGCATACAAATTGAAACTCTTGAGGTTTGACCTCATATTAGATGGTTTTGGTAAACCTGAAGAGAAAACCGTCAGGAAAACTGATAGTGTGTATGGGGCTTTACGCAAAAAAAAGATGACTAAAGGTGCCGTAAGGGATTGCGAATGAAGATCGTAATTTCGGGGATCGCCGGCAAAAGCTCATTTGCATACCCCGACGCGGAAAACGACGGGAACTCCACCCAGTGGCCGCAATTTTGTTGCAGCGTAGATCCGAAGGCGTACTAACACGTAATCAAGTCGAATTGAAGCCCGCAGCCGTCTATTCATGGTTTGAGGTTTCCGACTAGCTAGAAAACGCGCGTAATTTGAAATTACTCCAGTCTAACACCAGTTAGACAGGCGTAATGGCTCTGTGAATCTGGCCCTTTGTTTTCATAGATTGCACGTGTGATATCTGTCATCATTACTGCCATGAAAATACATCCGACAAGCTTTTGGTAACTATGAATATACTGCCATTCCTAAGAAATGTATTTTCTACCAAAACAGAACAAATCATTATATTTTAATGGTTATTTTACACCAACTTAAACAAGGCATTAAGCAATTTAACCATCAGAATAACTGAACTGTTAAAGACTTTCTGTCCTAGAAGACACTTACTGTACATTTGGAAACAATATGTAGCTTTAGGTATAAATTAAAACAATTACAATTACAGCAATGTGCATATTTTGGTTTAATTTAAACAAAACCTGTAGAGTCAGAAGAGGAAAATGTGTTTTGATGAGTACCATCTGCTCTCATTTTGTTACATAAAAATTTGCATAACGTCTATTACATTTTCTGTGTTGCATGCTCCAAGAATTTAATACCTTAAAATTATATGTGATGCAATATATTTGGAACCAATATGAATAGGCAGAATATTAATACCCATCTTTTGTCAGGAGTGGCTTTATAATTGAATGTTTGTTTAAATATAATATTTAATAATTATAGTTTGATTCCTGATTTGGAAGGTCATTCATTTACATTTAAACCCTTGCAGCCAATGACTAATAGGTCTTGTTTGTTTATTTACTCTGATTTGATTCAAGCTCTTCATCTAAGAGTTATAAAATCATTAAAAAATATTGGAAAAAAAACATGATTTTTTTGAAGATAATGCCTGAAAAATGTATTTATTAAATAAGCAAAAACATTGAATCAAGTGTGATGCTTATAAAATATATATATATATATATATATATATATATATATATATATATATATAATATATATATATATATATAATATATATATAATGATGTGTGGTGATGGGGTAATGAGTTGTTGTACACAAACCATTTTTTATTTTTTTTGCATTAGCAGTGTCCTGCATAAGAAGGGCCATATATTATAGTAAATGCATAATAAATGGACATAGTTGGGAAATTATGTCACTATTATCTTCGCTTATTCACTTATATACCAGATGACAGCCAGTAATTTGACAAGCAGCACTGTCAGGATTAGTCGTGTGCACTGTGTCTGATGGTTTTCAATTTCAGCGAGTCAGCAGGTGGCGGGCATCATCACTGATGATGGATTTACAATGAGGGACAAATTTTGGGCATTTTATTTTTCTTTAATAAAGGATTTGTCATATGTTTGAGTGTTTTTAGTTTAAGGTTTCATTCTTTTTTTTTGTGAATAAATAGAGGTGCAAAGTACCTCTTAAGCCGTGTACACACGATCGGTTCAAACGGATGAAAACGGACTGAAGTTTGTTTTCATCGGTCCAAACCGATCGTGTGTACAGTAGGCCCCCATCGGTCCGTTATCCTTCGGTCCAAAAACAGAGGGCTGCTTTAACCACTTGCTTAATGGGCACATATACCCCCCTCCTGCCCAGGCTTCCGGCACTGCGTCGCTTTAACTGACAATTGCGCGGTTGTGCGACGTGGCTCCAAACAAAATTGACGTACTTTTTTCCCCACAAGTAGAGCTTTCTTTTGGTGGTATTTGATCGCCTGTGCGGTTTTAATTTTTGCGTTATAAACAAAAAAGAGCGACAATTTTGAAAAAAAATACAATATTTTTTAATTTGTTGCTATAATAAATATCCCAATTAAAAAAAAAAAAAAAAAAAAAAAGATTCTCAGTTTAGGGCGATACGTATTCTTCTGCATATTTTTGGTAAAAAAAAAAAAAAATCGCAATAAGCGACTGGTTTGCACAAAAGTTATAGCACTTACAAAATAGGGGACAGAATTATTATTTTTTTTATTATTTTTTTTTTTTTACTAGAAATGGCGGCGATCTGCGATTTTTATTGGTACTGCGCGACGTTATGCCAGACACATTGGACACTTTTGACACATTTTTGGCACCATTCACATTTATACTGCGATCAGTGCTATAAATATGCACTAATTACTGTATACATGTGACTGGCATTGAAGGGGTTAACACTAGGGGGTGAGGAAAGGGTTACATGTGTATCCTAAGTGTGTTCTAACTGTGGGGGGAGGGGGGGGTGACTGGGGGGGGTGACCGATCTGTGTCCCTATGTACAAGCAACACAGATCGGTCTCCTCCTCTCCAGAGACAGAACGCTGTCTCTGTGTAAAAACGGCAATGAGAGATGATCTATGAGTGTGCGCAACAGCAAAATGTCCTGTCTAAAATTAGAGCATATAAAAGCTGGTCTAAAAAGAGAAAAAAAGTCTACTTGTTAGATAAAGCAACACTGTTAGTGAGGAGCTCAGCAGTCACACGTGTTTGCACAACAATCTGTATGCCAACATGCCAGGGGCATCGTCGCACATAGCTATACTACTGACTTTAGATGAACAAAGAAGGATGAGGGCACGGAGGATGGCACGGAGGATGGCACGGGAGAGGATATACCGCACCCGCATATACCTCTTTGGCATGAGTCATTCTGAGGTGTTTTGCATCTTCAGATTCACCCCTCATGTCATCCTGGAATTAACCACAACCCTGCAGGAGGACATCACAGCCCAACACACCGCTCACATGCAGTGCAGTGCCCACTGGTCAAGGTACTGGCAACACTCCATTTCCTTGCCAGTGGCTCTTTTCAGCGTACAAGTGGAGTGTTGGCTGGGATGTCACAATCCTCCATGAGCAGATGTGTGCACCAGGTTGTCCCTGCAATTCTCAGACGCATGGCCAACCAAATCATCAAACCCACCACTGAGGACCTGCGGCTGAAGGCAATGACAGATTTCTACAGAATTGCCAGATTCCCACGCACTGTGGGGGCCATTGATTGCACACATGTGGCACTTCAGCCCCCCCAGGAGACAGAGCACATGTACCGCAATCGGAAGCATTGGCATTCCATCAATGTACAGGTGATAGTCGATGCCCAAGGCCTCATATGGCACGTCCGTGCCAAACACCCAGAGTCCAGCCATGACAGCTACATATACAATCAATGCCACATCCGATTGGAATTCGATCAGAACGTGTATGGGGACACCTGGTTGGTTGGTGAGTGGCATGGGTGGCAGGCATGACTATCCCCTCCCATGATGCACATCACAAGGGGCACATGCATGACTAACATCCTCCTGTCTTTTCCCTTACAGGTGACTCTGCATATCCACTGGGACTCCATCTCATGACTCCTATCCGGAACCCCCAAACCCCAGGAGAGGAAAGATACAATCAAGCACATGCCCAAACACGAGCAGTGGTGGAGCGCACCTTTGGCCTCCTAAAGTCACGTTTCCGATGCCTGGATAAGTCTGGGGGTACCCTCTTGTATTCCCCAAACTTTGTGTGCCAGATCATCGGTGCATGTTGCATGCTGCACAACTTCGCAGTAAGAAAGGGCCTGCAGATTGACCTACGTGATGACCTGACCCCTGAACCAGACAATCCCCCCCTAACTGAGGCTACCCCATCTTCTGAGGGAAGAGCAGCCAGGAGACAACTCACATGGGGCATCTTTGCACGTTAAACACACACATTAATCATGGCACAATGAGAATGCATGCATGCACAACACTGTGGTCCCTAGCACACACACACCACATCCACATCAAATTGTATTGGCACCAGTCCACCATGCAGGACTTGTGAGCAGCAACGCCACGCCAAGGCTCCAATTATGTCACTGTACATTCATACACCATTCACACGGACCTGGGGATCACTTCTCCCTGGTCCTGGGGAACCCTTCTCTCCACCAAAATTGAGGGTGACACCCCTTTTCCGGCAGGAATGTCACCCCCACATTCACACAGCATTCACAACACAAAAAAAAAAAAAAAATTACCTGCAAAAGCAAAAAATTTCCAGCAAAAAAAAAAAAAAAAGGGGAAAAACAAATTAATGCCCTTTGCGTGAGCCACGCCTGGGGCGCCCCCCGGCCACGGCCCCGGCTTCTCAGGGGAGACTCATGGGGAAGGGGGGTAAAACCGGGGAAGGAGGTGCAGCCCCTGATCTCTGCCCACCTGGCGGCCTGCCCTCCAAGGCCACGGCTATTCTGTCCAGGGCAGCACCAAGTGTTGCCGTGTTGGCCTGGATAGCCAGGGTAAGAGCCCTCACATCCTGCCCAACGCCTGCTGATGTCGTCTGCAGTTCGTTTAGGCAGGTTGTGAAAGCCTGGGAGTGGGAGTCCAGGTTCCCCAGCGTATCCTTGATGGAGGACAGGCTCTCCTCCATCCGCACCAATGTCTGGCTGACCTGTCCCAGATGGCGGGTCTGGAGGAACTGGTCCCTTCTCAGAGTGGCGGGCAGGAGATCGGCCACCCCCCTGGTGGTCTGGGATGACATCCTGCCTTCAGCTGATGCTTGTGGCCGGGGAGAAGGGGAGGCCCTTGTGAGGGGAGCCATGTTGGGGGGCGGGGGGGGGGGGGGCTCCCCCTTAGGGAGGCCTGCCTGCTGCCAGCCAGAGGGGAAGAGTCCTCAAAAGCCAAACGTCCAGTGCCTGACTGATTCTCCTCCTCATCATGATTCTCCTCCTCCTCATGATTCTCCTGCTCCTCTTGAACCTCCTCCGTGGACTCCGGCCTTGTTGGGGGGGCCTCATTAGGGTGCTGTCCTGGGGGTTGGGTGCGGTCAGGCCAGATGGCCCTGAACCCTCCTGTACATCTGTGGATGACACAAAACATTCACAGGTTGGAGGATCCACACACTTGCCACATATTCCCTGTCACCCCCTCCTCCCCACACATGCTACACACCCTGATATTAAAAAAAAAAACGTACCTGGCACCACGGGCTCCGGACTTGAATCAAAGCCGGGCAGGCCCTCAATTTCATGCCGATGAAAGGTCAGGGCCACTATTGTTACTCTGCCCAAGCCGGGGAAGAAGCCGGATACTCCACAGAACTTTAGGCCAATATCGCTCCTGAACACAGACCTTAAGGTCTATGCTAAGATTCTAGCGAATAGGTTGGCCAACGTCACCCCTCACCTGGTTAAACCAGACCAAGTAGGGTTTGTAAAAGGGCGCCAAGCCCCAGATGGCACCCGGAGGCTGCTCAATTTGATACATATACTGGAAAATAGGAAGACCCCAGCGGCCTTTTTGGCACTAGATGCCGAAAAGGCCTTTGACAGGGTGCACTGGGGATATCTCAGTGCTACCCTGAGGAAATTTGGCATGCAGGGCACCATCCTGTCAGCGATATCTGCATTGTACACATGCCCGTCAGCTAGAGTTTTCTCGTCCGGGTGCCATCTCCGACCAATTCTATATTACAAATGGCACCCGCCAGGGCTGTCCACTGTCTCCCATAATCTTTACCTTGATGATGGAGCCCCTCGCTGAAACTATCAGGTCGGCCAAGGAGATTTCGGGGATTGATGTTGCAGGTGATACCCACAAGATAGGTCTCTTTGCAGACGATGTTGTTCTGACAGTAACAAATCCGGCTTCTTTCTTGGCAAAGGCTCAGGAAATCTTACAACAGTTCGGTGCAGTATCTTACTATAAACTGAATATTACTAAGTCCTGTATTCTTCCAATTAACCTTTCCAAATCCCTGGTTACTCACCTCAAAGAAAGATTCCCATTCCAATGGATGGCTAACTCCCTCATTTACCTGGGTATTAGATTAGTCTCTCCATCCACCCACACTTATAGGGTGAATTTTAAACGCCCTTCTGGCAACCATTAAAACCGATCTTGACCATATCACAACGTTTGAGATGTCGTGGCTGGGCAGGATAGCTGCGTTAAAAATGATTCTTTTGCCCAAAATTCTCTATTACTTTAGAACCCTCCCAATCAGAATTCCAGAATCCTTCTTCTTACAAGCAGACAAGATGTTTAGGAGATTTATTTGGCAGGGTAGAATGCCTAAGGTAACATTCGCTACAGTTCAAAGACATAGAACAGAGGGGGGAATGGGCTTCCCCGTCCTCCGCAACTACTATAGAGCAGCGATCCTAGATCAAATGAAGGCCTGGTTTGACCCAGTCCCATCTAAACTATGGGTTAAGATTGAGAAAGCAACTATTACAGGGAAAGACCTCCCAGCTTTACTTTTAGCCAAAGTGACGAACCTACCCCTACAACATATCAGTTTACCCTCTATTGACGCTACCCTATTAGTTTGGGGAAATATCCAACCCTATCTAGACCCCTCGACTACAAATAAGCGCAGACTCACTGACCTCACGACCGTGGAACATCTCATCCCAGACCTAAAAATTACTGCTTGGAAACAGGAAGGTTTAAACAACTGTCCAAGAGGTGTTGTCCAAACAACCTCGTACCCATGCATACTCTCTCATGAGACTGCAACACTTCCAAAGGTCACACTCTACACTTACCTTTGACATGCCCATAGACATATGGACGTACCTCTGCTCGTCCTATAATAAACCCGGAGGTCTTTCTTGGTTTTATAGACTATTACATGGCACTAAGCGATTTTCTAAGACCTCACACATGACAAACTGGGAAAAAGACTGGGGCACCTCCTTCTCAACTGGTGAATGGACGAGAGCGATCAAGATGACTTACAGATACACCCACTGTACCAATCATTGGGATAACATGTTGAAAATAGTACATAGGTCCTACCTCACTCCGGTTAGGCTATCGCTGATCTTCCCTTCAGAATCACACCTTTGCTGGAGAATGTGTGGAGATAGGGGCAATATCTTCCATATATTATGGACCTGCAAACACATTCGCAAATTTTGGGATGAAGTTTTTAAACTAATAACTTCTGTCATAGGTATCTCGGTGCATCCTACTCCGCCTTTAGCTTTACTGAACATCACTACTGCCCCTATCCCGGCCTCCATGAGGAGCATTGTGATACATATTTTGATAGCAGCCAGACTGGCCCTTACAGCTAAATGGAAAACCACCCAGATCCCCATCCTTAACGAAGTGATATATAGGGTCTCTACCCAATATTCATACGAGAAACACTTCGCCTACCAAACTGGGACTTCCCAGACCTTTCTTGCACAATGGTCGCCCTGGGTCTCTAAATACCCCAGCCCATAGCTTCCCCTCCAACGTTAAATGGATATTACTATGGACCTTTGGTACAAAAGTTATGTTTTCTGTGTTTTTTGTTTTTTGTTTTTTGTTTTTTTTGTTTGTTGTTGTATGTTTACACCGTTAACATTTGCTATTCTCCCTGTTTACGGTATATGAACACTATTGTTATACTGACAACTTGTTCGCATGCAACATATGGCCCTGCGCACGCGACTTGCCCCTTTGGGTGGCCTAGTAGGTGGGAGGCTTTCCACCTAAACAGACGTTGTCATACTGCACCGAACTGCATGACAAGGTAGGCAACCCTTGAGGTGATGCCAGGTTACCGCTACTTCCCTATAAAGGGAGCTGTGGCTCCACATTGTGTAGTAGGACGCACAGCCCCCGAACCTTGTTTACGCACTTGGCAAACATGCTGTAACCCTGCTTTGTATACCATTGTCCACACTATGTCTAGTGGAAGAATATGTGAGGACCTGCGTTGTCCATATATTGATTTTTGATGTTATTGCTTATATATACATGTCTCTTTCGAGAAAGCTAATTTCAATAAAAACAAATTGAAAAGAAAGGTCAGGGCCACCGCACGCTCCTCCGCTGTCAGCCTAATACGGCATGGTGGGCCCCCTCCTGTGCCCCTGGCATGCATTCTGGCCATCTTCTGTTTGACCAGACGCGCGGAGGTCATTGATTTTTTTGTCAATCCCAGACCGGGTCCGTGTCTCCCCCTGCCCCGCTGAATTGACCTGCTCAGTGATCCTATCCAAAATCTCCCTCCTCCTGGCCGGGGTGGTGTTGGCACTCTCTGGGCCGTGGGAGGTAACGCCCATACTCGCTAATGGCCCGGGCAAGAATTTGTTTTTCCACAACTGTAAAATTCAGCTTTCTCTTTCTCTCAGTCATCCTTTCAAAAAAAATCAGTCCCAGTCAACAAAATTCACGCACACACAAACAAGCACAACCAATCAAGCAAGAACACACACAGAGAGAAAAATACTCAGCAATAAACAGTCACAAAAAAACAAAACAAAACACTTATCAAACACTTATCAAAAACCACTTTCAAAAATCTACTAACAAACACTTGATCACACAGAACACTAATCTGACAACTACAAAACACACCACCGCAACGAACAACAGGACAAAAGCACTTGGTTAAATGGGAAGGGACAAAGGGATGTACTTTTGCAAAGCAAGTGCGTTTGTGTGTGTCTATTTATGCTGTTTGCGTAGTTCACAACGTTGCCCTAGTCCATTTCCAATTTCACTGATTGCGCCGCTCCCGAGTGTGTGAGCATGCGCACAGCGGAGCTGACATGGTATGCTTCAAGCGCGCATGCGCGAGCCGGCCGGCCCTTCATTTGCATGGGGTCACGGCTCATTTCAATGTAACACGCCCACGTCCTTCCCAATTTGTATTACTCCTCCTTACGCCTCTGAAAAAAACGTTACGCATGCGCGCAATTTCATGCGCAAAAGCTACGAGAATAGGGTGATTACGCGGCAAAATTGCGCAAGTCTAACGTAAAGGCGGTGCGCTACGCCGGTCCAATAATGCGCAGATGTACCTGAATCTGGGCCATTGTTTTTCAAAAAACTTAATTTTAAATGATCGTGTGTGGGCTACACATCATTTTCCAGATTCTGAAAAACGACAAAAAAAAAAATTCGAACATGCTGCATTTTTTTAACAATGTTTTAAACAGTGTAATTTTTCGGGTTGTTAAAAATGATCTGTGTTTGTGAGGCTCTTGCGTCACCAAAATAAATAAAGTGAAAAAATGTAAATGCTGCTCAATCTGGATTGTGATATGTGATAAAACAACAGTGATAAATTAAAAGGGTGATAAGCGCATATACATATACCACTGAGAATCTGTCATAAAAACAAAGAGCAAAGTGCTAACTGTGCAACAAAGTGCAAATGCATATATATAATATTAATATACAATAAATATCAAATAAATGGTTCCATCCGTGGTGTTGCAGCTGATTTTGTGAAATAGGTGATTTTATTGAATAAAATGAGCTCACATTGCGCTTACCTTTATAAGGCAAGGAAAAAGCCTTAAAATATGTAGCACTTTGGTGGGTCTCCAGTAGATGTCCCTCTATCCTCTCTGTGGGATGGTGTAGTGGTCCTAGTTGGGGTCCAATGTTCCAGGGTATGTGGATGGAGGTGAACCAGTGGTGCTCAAATAAGAAAGGATGGTGCCATAGTGAAGTATGTAAATAACGAATTAATAATAAAAGTAGCAACTTACATCAAAGTACAAACAAACGAGCGAACGATCGGATTACACGTCTACTTCCGATTCCGGGTCTTACATGTTACGCTGCACCTCGCAGCTTCATCAGAGATCAGAGATGTTAAAAATGATCGCGTGGGCTTAAACGACGTAAAAAACCCATGCATGCTCAGAAGCAAGCTATGAGACGGGAGCGCTCGTTCTGGTAAAACTACCGTTCATAATGAAGTAAGCACATTCATCACGATGTAACAGACAGAACAGTGCGAATCGAACATCCCCTTTATAGTGCCGTCGTACATGGTGTACGCCATTGCGCTTTGCTAGATCATTTTTTTTAAACGATGGTGTGTGGGCAACATCGTTTTAATGATAAAGTTGGTGAAAAACAAGACTGTGAAGAACTAGTATGTATTTATTGGGTGACTGCATGTGTTTTTTTTTTTTTTTTTGAATGAGGACCTTTTGTGGGGTCTGTGTGCCATGTTTTTAATGAAGCTAAAAGTGAAATATCATTTGTAAGCAAATCACAAAAAAATAAGTTTTCCTTTGTAAATGTTAGTACTTAAAAAAAAAAAAAATCACTGCTCTCAGCCAAATTGAATTTTTGAAAAACTTTTTTGCAGTGGTACATGTTTCCCAGAACATATCCACTCCAGGCATTTTTTGACAACCATACAAAAAACAACTGTCACTGCCCCTACCTATGCACATTGCACAATGGCAGCAAAGGCCTGACCACAATGACAACAATACAAAAAACAACTGTCACTGCCTCTACCCATGACTGGTCTCCACAGCAAGGAGCCATGGAAAGGGCGAACGCATGTAGATGAAGGGCAGGTGACTGGAGGAAGCCCAACCCTCCTTAACCACTTTAGCCCCGAGCCTGTTTTTCAGACTCGGTGTTTATGAGACTAAAACATTTTTGTTTGCTATAAAATTACTTAAAACCCCAAAACATTATATATATTTTTTTTCTAACACCCTAGAGAATAAAATGGCAGTCATTGCAATACTTTTTGTCACACCGTATTTGCGCAGCGGTCTTACAAGCGCACTTTTTTTGGAAAAAATTCACATTTTTAAATTAAAAAATAAGACAACAATACATTTGGCCCAATTGTTTTTACATATTGTGAAAGATAATGTTAAGCTGAGTAAAAAGATACCCAACATGTCACGCTTAAAAATTGCACCCGCTCGTGGCATGGCGTCAAACTTTTACACTTAAAAATCTTGATAGGCGACGTTTAAAAAATTCTACAGATTGCATTTTTTGAGATACAGAGGAGGTCTAGGGCTAGAATTATTGCTCTCACTCTAACGATCGCGGCGATACCTCACTTGTGTGGTTTTAACACCGTTTTCATATGCGGGCGCTACTCGCGTATGCGTTCGCTTCTGCGTGCGAGCTTGTCGGGTTGGGGCGATTTAAAACATTTTTTTGTGTTTTCGTATTTATTTTTATTTATTTTACCAATTTTTAACACTAAAATAAAACAAATAAAAAAAAATTATCACTTTTATTCCTATTACAAGGAATGTAAACATCCCTTGTAAAAGAAAAAAGCATGACAGGTCCTCTTAAATATGAGATCTGGGGTCAAAAATACCTCAGATCTCATATTTAGGCTTAAATGCAAAAAAAATTAAAAAAAATGTAAAATTTAATTTTTTAAATAACATAAAAAAAAAAAAGTCTCTTTAAGACGCTGGGTGGGACTGATGTTTTGACGTCACTTTCCGCCCAGCAGAGCTACGGGGATGGATGAGGGAAATTTTTCCCTCACTCGCATCACCACTGAGCACGGGAGAGGACCCGATCGCCTCCGTCGCTACCGACGGCTCCGGTAAGCGGCGGAGGACGCGGGAACGCAGCCGGAGGGGGGTCCTCGCCCACCACCGATAACGGCGATCTCGCTGCGAATCCGCCGTGGAAATCGCCATTATCGTTTGACCGACCACCCACAGAAGAGATGGATATCTCGGTTGTGGCAGCAGCTGCTGCCGTTACCGAGATATCCATCTTTAAAGTCATGACGTATAACTGCGGTGGGCGGTCGGGAAGGAGCAGGATTTTGACAACCCTTTGCCTATTAGCCCAGAACATGGGTGTTTTTGATTAATCCGATTAATCTCCCATTGATTTCAGTAGGGTTTGGGTTAGACATTCAAACTTTTTGAAGCTTCTTTGAAGTTCATCAAGCCCTACTTAAACCAAAACCCAAGGCAGCTGGGGTTATCTCTGCTCTGCCGAAAGATGTGACATTATGAGTTAACATGATCTCTTGTCTCCTTTTTCTCCTGTACCACTTTTATGCCTGACTACACACTGCCATTTACTGCTTGTTTTACGTGCTCATCTTGAATTCGTAACTTTTATACGTTTATTCCTATGGGTTTACCATATTTTAACATCCTTCCCCTTATTGCCTAAATCATTAAACCTATAAACTTTTGCACATGCCCAATTGGTGTGATCTTGTTGGATGCATTGTAAGGTGTGGAGACTGTAAGGAGAGACAGTTAATTGAAACTAATGAACACACTTTCTGGAAAGATGAGATGGTCTTTTCAATTCCTGCTGCTTTTCAGAAAATGTTGCCTCCTTAGGTATTCATCTTTGTTTGAAAAAAAAAATTTCTATGATTTTATAATGTGTAATTTTTCACCTTGTGCTATTCAATGTTATAAGTGCAGTACTCTATTTTGCTTGTTTTTCCATGTTAATATTCTTTTGTTCACAGTTCTGGTAATTATGCTCACACAATTTTGGATACTTTTAGAGCTGGGAGGATTGGGATGGGTTATTGCACAATATGTTACATGCTATATGGGAATTAGTAGACCAGACTATGTGGACTGCACTCAGGAAACCAAAAACGTGTGTAAGTGAATGAAAATGGTGACAAAAAAAGTGAATACAACCAGTGCACAACCAACCACAAACAACAAATAGTATATACAAATTAATGGGAGATACCGGAATCGTAAACAAAAGCTAGGCGGGGGTCATACACAGGGAGATCAGCAGATGGGTAAGAACAGGAAACCAAATAAGTAGATTATTCAGCGCTAGAAAGTAAACATAACACACAATAAAGACTAATGCAAGCCAGCACTGAAGGTTAATTCAAATAAAACACCCCAACAGAAATAGATAAAAAGATAGTGCAGCACAAAAAAAAATAATATAAAATATCAGGTTTAACCCTCAGTATACCGATACTAGACACCTAGATGTCTTCTGCAATATGGTGTGTAAGGATCTTGATGATCTTGATGATCTCCATATAAAAAAGGTGAAAGATTCCCAGTCGATTCAACAGGGGATCAGATCGCTTGAACAGCGGAATGATATCGTGATCCAACCCGCGGATAAAGGGGGTGGTCTTGTGGTATTAAGTAAGGCTTATTACCACAAATAAATTAATAGATTGCTTAGTGATCATCACATCTACCTGACATTAAGTGGTAACCCCATGGTTAATTTTAAAAACGAGTTACATATTTTGATTGAGGATGGTAAAACACAAGGCATTTTGAATAGTAAGGAGGCGGCATATCTGGATCCCCATCATTGCCGCACTCCCATTATATATTTTTTACCTAAATTACATAAAGATGCCGTACGTCCCCCGGGTCGTCCTATTGTAAATGGGATCGACTCAGTGACCTCTAAGCTTGGCCAATATTTGGATTTTTTCTTGCAACCCTTGGTGCGTAGTATGCCTGCTTATCTTAGGGACACGAAGCAAACAATCCAAATACTTGAGGCTGTACCTGTGATACTACAGTATTTTAGTTACGGCTGATGTGGGCTCCCTTTATACAATTATTGGGCATGAAGCAGCCCTCTCTTCAGTACAGTGGGCGTTGGAGTCCACTGAACTTAGCCATGATCATATTAATTTTTTGTTGGAAGGCCTTAAATTCTGTCTGCTAAAGAATTATTTTTGGTATGATAAAGAATTTTATTTGCAGCAATGTGATATTGCCATGGGAGCCCATTTCGCTCCCAGTGTGGCTAATATTTTTATGGCCCACTGGGAGCGAGACGCGGTGTTCCAAAACAGACCTCCTCAGCTTGTCTGTTATCGGAGGTATATTGACGATCTGATCTTGATATGGGAGGGCGATTTATTATCATTGCAGTCCTTTTTGGATAAATTGAATGCCAATACCAAGAATATAGTCTTGACTTGGACAGTGTCCCATCTTAAGATCAATTTCCTTGACTTGGAAATATTTAAGTCAAAGAATAGGTTGTGTACTAAGAATTATTTCAAATCTGTAGACTGTAATGGATATATACCTATCACTAGCTGTCACCACCACTTGTGGCTTTGTAACATCCCACGTGGGCAGTTTGTACGGCTACGTAGGAATTGCACCAGTCAAACTGATTACCTTTTGCAGTCCCAAGAGCTTGCTACTAGATTTGTAGCTAAAGGCTATTCTCGTCCTTCTATTTTGCAGGAAATAGAGAAAGTTAATGCTCTAGATAGGGACACTATAGTTGCTGATAAAGTGGCCAATGTAGATAAGGATCAAGCCAACTATAAAATATTGTTGGATTTCAACATACACCACAAGAAATTTGAAAGAATCGTTACCAAATATTGGCCGATTCTAAAAGGAGATGGTGTGTTGGGCTCGGTCCTACCGGACCGTCTGTTATGGATATGCTAAAAATGGCCAAAGGAAGATGGTGAAATGCTTATTTCAATGCGCAAACACATGCTCCACATGCTCTATATCTCATATATATCCTATATACTCTATATGTTATTGATTGCTATCATACACAGTCATAATTTGTAATGATCTTATACAACCCTTGCAATCCTTGCTCACATGATGCTGCTATCAGATATGTGTCACAAGATCTGAAGAAAAAGGGGAACTCTGTCTGCAAAACAAGTCGAAATTAGACCTGTGAAGAAAGCCCCTGTCTGGATATCGAACCGCAGGAAACCAGACATCAGACATCAGACAAACCAAATATATATATAGCATTGTTGCTTCATGCTTCGCACCATCCTAACACAAAATAGTTAATAGCTCACAAAATCAGAACGTCACAAGACTAATATTACGTATTAATGAGCAGGTTGGATATTCAAGAATATGCACGTCATTAACCATATATTAAGTCAAGACCAAAATAAAGAAGGGGAAGTATTTCAAACTACAGCTTTTGTCAGTGTGAAATTATTCTATGCATGCATGCAATTATTCACTTCTTATCAGATTTGGCCAGGAAGCAGATACCAAAGAAACTGACAGTTTTGTCTGTCCAAATCAATTTGGCGCCTAACGTAGGGCCATCAGGCTTCCTGATTCGAAGGGCCAAGCCGATCGAGAGGGAACTGGGACGAACCAACGCGGACAACAGGGCACGGAGAATTGATCACTCTCTGATGACTGAACGGTAAGACTTTTAATATTGTCTACTGTTTATATCCTGTCCCGTGGTTTTGGTTGGTTCTTGTTCCCGTGTCGGCTTACCTCGATCAGAAAAGGCAGGTAATATAGCTTGCCCGAAGGTCATTTTTATAAGAACCTGCATAACTGGTATCTGCTGCCTGTATATTTGTTTCCTGTTTCCTGTTCTGTTTGGTCAAGCTTGTGACGGCTGTTGGGAATAAGGGGATTAATTATATAGTCACGGATGAGAATTGACGTGGTCAAACTCCTCCTGGGGGATAAATAATTGTGCTGTGAAGCATGGATGACCAGGAGGGGGCGTCAAGAGAATGCATAGTAGTTGCGTGGGGATCCCGTGAGGACCTGATAATCCTGTACTTCACTGCGGTTGTCACATATCCTGTTGGTTTATTGTTACATGTGCTGGCTTCTGGTGGGTTGATGAGACAGGCAGACGGAATAGGGTCACAGATGCGATAACTGGCTGTGAAACGTGGTCAAACTTCTCTCAGGGTTGATGCAAAGTGTGCCGGAGAGAGGGCGCATAGCCAGGGTATCAGGTATTAAATAAGAGGTACATGTAGGAAGATGTACATGATAATCCTGTGACAGTTGTTCTGGGGTCTCATCTTTTCATCACATGAGCCAGGAGTGTCATGTCCTGAATGTATTTGTGGGCTACTGTTGGGAATTCATTCAGAAGGCTGGGGGCTGGTGAAAGTGATAACCCCAGGGTACAGGGAGGAAATTCTTGGCCTGAAACCTTTGTTGGTGGATGTTCCAGGCCTGTTGGTGTTCAGATTAAATGTGCATTACCCTGTTAGAATTGTAGTCGGTGCATCATTGCCAGCGATAGAAGGTGAAGCTGGAGAAAGGGGATACTTAGCTATTAGGTGTCCACTCCAGCCAGAACAGTGTGAGGAGAGTGAAAAGGATAGAGTCAGAAGTCTGGGTTTGCCTCTGGGATGAGTGGATATTTGAAGGAACGCACTGGATTTAATTGCTGCTTTGTTAAACAAGCTTTGTTTGTCTGCAGCAGCCTAAAGACAGTTTTGTTTAAAAAAAAAAAAAAAAAAAGAGAAACTGTACGTTTAAAAAGAGGAAGTGGCAGCGCTGCTGTTCTAAGAGAAAGATTGAATGATTTCAAGATTGCACGCAGACAAAACTTAAGTGTTTTTCCTTGTATTGTGGGATAAAAATGGGACAGAAATTACAGAAGCTGGAGGAAGGGAGTTTAGCGTGCAGCTTGGTTGCAGAGAGGGAAGGAAGAGGAGCAGTTAAGAAGGTGAACGAGCTTGCAAGAATATGTGACATCAACATGCATATGGGTGGAAGATTACAAGCAGAGGAATGGCGGATATTGTTAAAATGAAAAAAAAGGGTTTGTTGTCTGATCATGGCTTATTGGCTACAGCTGAAGCCTGGTACAGAGTATCGAAAGCCATTCAGGGGGAGGGGTTTGTAGAGCGAGAGACAAATCAACATGGATATATTGTATATGTGTATCATAAACCAGAAAGTACACTGGCCGAAAGGCCACCACCCTATAATGGAGTCCGAACACAAGACAGGGAACCCTGCCCCTCAGAAACCACCCCCTCGCTTGACCCTCCCATCAGGCTCCGCCCCAATGTACCACCTCCCTTACCACCCACGGCACCTCCCCGGGATGGTGGCCATCTTGCTACACCCAACAGTGGTGACACACCCACTCAACCCACAGGAAGACTCCCTATGACTACTTCCTGTGACGGCCATGTTGGTACACCCATCCCTATATGCCCAGTGTTAGATCAGACCGGAGCATATTACAGGGAAGATGTTAACCCATTAATGATGTTAGAAGATGATGAGGACGGGGCAGAGGCAAGCAGTGGCAGTCATTGCCACTCACCTGAGCTCCAAGAAGTACTAGTGACCAAGGGGGGGCATCAATCCAACTGCAACCACCCTTAGTTCAGCCAGTCATGGAAGCCATGGCCCAACTCAGATTATAGTGTCTGGAGGCCTGTCGAATGTGGACACCAGGGCAACTACACTTCCCTACCAGGGCCATGAACCAGTACACTCCCCCTACCAGCCACCTCAAAGGGCGCTGCAGGAAATCTGTATGGAATCTGACCGAGTGACATCCTCACATCCCCATCCCACATCCACAGCAGCACTGCCTACATCCGCAGGCCCTTTGGGAGCAGTGCAAAAAGCCAGAGTGGGTGCTAGGTACTCACTCCCACTGTATTCCCCTCCTCTTTCACAACCCTTCTCCGAGGACATGGCAAATGTCTCAGGAAGACCCACAGGTGATTCGCATGACACCATACAGTATGGTCCCCCCCCACCAAATAGGGGACTACCTCTTCAACTGCCACAACAGGGGAATGACTGGAGACCTCCACCCCATGGGTTGCAGCCTCACATACCTCACATACCAAGGGGGGAAATGCCGCCTGCACCATTAGGCGCACCCATGATGTATGTGACCTTTAACCCTCAACAAGCATCATCCCTTGTAACCAGTCTTCCAGACCCTGAGAAACAGCCCATGCCATTTTACAGAAGGATTGCCCAGATCCAGAAGGCATACTCCTGTGCCTGGTGGGACCTGGTAAGCCTGTGTGAAATCAAAGCAGGGGATGCTTACTGGCCAGTAATGGAAAGGTGTTTTAGGGTGGACAGTGGCGTCCCTGACAATACATATGGTTCGGGATGTGAGTTTGTAACACAGTTACAACGGTGGGCACGTGACCGCCTGGCAGACCAAGCAACAAGCATACAAGACATTACACAAGACAAGGCTGAATTAGTTGAGAAATTCCATACTAGGATGTTACAGGTGTTCACTGATTTGGGGTTCAGCACACAAAACAAGGCACATACACAGATGCTATCCTCTGCATTTGTAGCAGGCCTCAGGGAAGCAATCCGGAAAGGCCTGCTACTATCTCGACCAGAATACAGAGTGTTACCTCTTGACACTCTACTACTGGTAGCAAAGGGCATAGAGTCCTCACAGGGTAATAGGAAGGCAGTCCCTCTCATGTTGGCTTCTGACACACCATATCCGCCACCACAAGCACGAAACTCGCAAGCCTGCTGTTACAACTGTGGGAGGCCCGGACACTTTCGGAAACAATGCCGAAGCCCGTGGAGCCCGATCGAAGACAGCCCGATCATGGAGACAACCCAAGAAGGGGAGATGCTCAACACCAAGGACAAAATGTCTAGGGGAATTCCAGCTCAGCACCTAATGATTGGCCTCCTCCTCCTCCTCTTTTTGGCCATATGGACCCATAGGAATTCAGCAAGCCTGTGTCATACACTCCAACCATGATCGCAGCATACAAAGATTCAGGAGGACCACCAGTCAAGATGATGCTGCAGCCCATTCTGAAGACCTTCTCTGTTACCTGGCCGAACAAGGTTGTAAAGCGTCAAAGCAGAAGATTCAGTGGTGCAAGCAAACAGTGGTCTTTCTTGGACATTGTATCTCACAAGGTGTAAGACATCTTACTCAAGAGCGAATAGCTGTGATCAAAGCAATTCCGGTGCCAGCTGGCCACAAGTCTCTCCATGCATTTTTGGGCCTAATATCCTATTGTCGTTCTTGGATTCCAGAAGCATCTCTGCTAATGCAACCACTCTATGATGCTCTGAAGACTGATCCTTTCACACTGCCACCAGAGGCCCTTACGAACTTTGAAATTCTGAAACAGATCCTGTCTGTGGCCCCTGCGCTTGGCCTTCCAGACTATGAAAAAAGCTTCAAGCTATTCGTCTCAGAGAGAGAAGGACACGCCACAGAAGTACTGGCCCAATCTTATGACAACAGACTCAGACCTATCGGGTACTATTCCTGTCGATTGGATCCAGTAGCTAGGGGGGCACCCTCATGCCTCACAGCCGTTTTTGCAGCCCAGGCCCTTCTGGACAAAACTGCAGATCTCGTGCTGGGCCACCTTCTCATCCTCCTAGCCCCTCATGACATATCAGCTGTGCTGAACCAAGTACAACCAAAACATATGTCAGCAGCAAGACATCTCAGACTACAATGCACTTTGCTCCTCCCGGATAACATCTCCCTCCTCAGGTGTAACACCCTCAACCCGTCCACTTTGCTCCCACTTCTCGAGGGGGGAAACGACCCATACGATACCCCTCACGACTGTCTCGAAATGATGAAGATGGAAACTACACACCTGCCAACAGTTAGCAGAGTGCCGCTGGATGACCCTGACCTGACTATCTATGTTGATGGATCAAGATATGCAGATCATGAAGGGAGGTACCATACCGGATATGCTGTCACTACCAAAGACACAATCCTCCATGCCTCTGCATTGCCCCCCTCTAAGTCCGCACAAGAAGCAGAACTTCAGGCCCTAATCATGGCATGCAAGCTGGCGGAGGGTAAAAAGGCTAACATTTATACAGACTCAAGATACGCTCTGGGAGTGGCCTGTGATTATGGGGTCCTGTGGAAGAATAGGGGATTTCTGACAGCAGTGGGAACACCCATAAAACACAGCACAGCAGTCAGGGACCTGATTGACGCTCTGCTTCTTCCTACCCAAGTGGCGGTTCTCAAGGTAAAGGCACATGGCAGACTGAATACTCAAGAAGCACGAGGTAATCACTTGGCAGACACTGCAGCAAAACATGCCGCGAAAGGTGTGCGAGAAGTCGTACGCAGAGTGGACGTCCAAGGCACTCCGATACAAAACATTTTGACACAAGAAACTTTGCCACAAGACGCGGTACAGGCCACCATGATCTTGCAGAACCCTCCTGTTGGGCATGCTTGAAGGAAATGCAAGAGGCAGCAAGTGAGGAGGAAAAAGGAACATGGACATATTGAAGGATGAACTCATGGAAGTGAATAAGGGACCATGTTTACCACGGTCCATGTTCCCAGCTGTGGTGCAGTGGGCTCATGGTGCTTCTCACCTGTCGAAGACCTTGATGAATTCTTTGATCAATAAATACTACCTGGCCCCGGGAATTACCCCGCTTACCAACAACTTCTGCAAGTCATGCGTCATTTGTGCTACGTGCAACCCAGGAAGAACGGAAAAGACACCCATGAAACATCTAGCTAAAGCTCAATATCCCTTTCAACGAATACAGATCGATCACATTCAGATGCCAAAGAGTGGCCGGTATGAATACGCTCTAGTAATCGTCGATATGTTCAGTTCCTGGCCTGAAGCATTCCCTGTGACCAACATGACAGCAAAGACCACAGCCAAGAAGCTTCTAACGGAAATAGTGTGCAGATATGGTGTCCCAGAGGTCATAGAGAGTGATCAGGGGCCGGCTTTCACGGCCTCATTAACCAAAGAAATATGGACAGCCCTAGGGGTCACACTGGCTTTCCACACCCCATATCACCCTCAGAGCAGTGGGAAGGTAGAGAGATTGAATGGCACAATAAAATCCCGAATGTTGAAAATGTCTCAGGAGACTGGGATGAGCTGGCCAGACAGTCTACCCATTGCCCTGTTCAGTGTAAGATACACTCCTAAAGAGAGCCATGGTTTATCTCCTTATGAAATACTGTTTGGTTCAGCACCGTGATTAGGGTGTTATTATCCACAGCAATTACAGTTACAATCCGATGTATTAACTGATTATGTGACTGCTTTGTCTTGCGAATTAACCCGTATCCATGCAAAAGTTTTCTCTTCCATTCCAGATCCTGAGTTAGATACAGGAACACACAAGCTGGTCCCCGGTGATTGGGATAACCCAAATTGATAAAGAAATTTGTGAGAAAACACCCTCTTGAACCAAGATATGATGGTCCCTTCCAGGTCCTCCTAATAACAGCTACATCGGTGAAAGTTGCAGGGAAGAACACCTGGATACACGCCTCCCATTGTAAGAAGGCTTCCATACCCGAGGAAGCAGGAAAAGATAAATCATGATCCTATATATCCTTTGTCTGTGTGGTTTGACTAGGGCACAACATGCAGCCATCACTAAGAAAGATGGGAAGGTTATTCTTTGGTATAATTCATCTGATACCCATGTAGCCACATTTGATTTCCACCGTGTAAGATACTCCTGTGTCCAGAGCATAACAGCAGGTCAGAACGGTATGAAAAAGGTGATGGAGAGGGATATATATGTGTCACTAAAGGGTCGTGGGGAAAGAATTGTGACAGTTGGGGAGCAGCAGCTTGGAACACAGGGACACCCTGGGGATATAAACCTCAACCAGCCTATGACAGTAAAGACAGCCAGGGGGAGCCCTTGCTAACCCGTCTCACCCTCACCAAGCCAGGGCCCAGTATGACACTGGTTCTAAACATACGGAATCCAAGCCCATCTGATAAGGGAGAGTATGTGTTGGGTGGCGGTTTGGAGGGGGTCACTGGG
This sequence comes from Rana kukunoris, assembly GCA_029574335.1. Taxonomy (NCBI): domain Eukaryota; kingdom Metazoa; phylum Chordata; class Amphibia; order Anura; family Ranidae; genus Rana; species Rana kukunoris. The sequence continues at coordinate 249,892,981 of CM056053.1, read as the reverse complement.
GTCATAGAGGGTCTTTCCGTTTAGAAGATATGTACAACAACAATGAATGGCAGCCAGTCAAGAATGTGCCCCCACCAAACCCCTTGAAGCCCCATGTACAGACCCTGGGGGACACGGTTGCAATAGCGGATCCTACCTTTAAAGATACAATGGAGGTTGAAACCGGCCTCTCGGAAGTCAATCTCTGGCTAGAATGGATGAGATATAGCGCCAGTAAACATAATAAAACCAACTGCTATGTCTGTGGTAGTGCTAGGCCACATTTGGGTACAGTCCCATTAGTTATACCTAAAAAGGAGGAAGAGTGCTTCCTAAGCCTCTACACAAACATTTCCACTAACCAGTTACCATGTGAGAAATGGAAAAAGGAATATCCTATAGACACTAGGGCCACAATACCCAAGGTAGCTATCACCATATACCCTGGAAACTACACTTGTTATGCTCACCATGAAGGGAGGGGTAAAAACCTAGGCAACTTTTCCAAAGTTTACTGTACATCTTACAGTCATGTCCCGGCCAACTTAGTAGAAAATCAACGTCAATCCTTGGGGGATGTGTATTGGATATGTGGAGACATGCAGGTACCTATATCCCAGACAACACCGGCCCGAATGGCCAAGTCACTGTAGCTCTTAAAAAGTTGAAGAAACTGTCAGTTGAATTAAAGAAAAATTCAGGCATCACAGATCCATGGGACCAATACTTCAGTTGGATGAACGGGTGGCAGAGAATTTTAACCCAAATAGGAGAAACTATATTAATCGTCCTATTTCTCCTCGCTTTGGTAATTTGTTGCATACTCCCTTGTCTGAAGAAATGTATAGAGAAAGCGGTGGAACAAGGAATCCCCACATTCGTGAACCAAGATGAGGACACGAGAAAGATGAGTACGAAGAACCACACATTCCACTACAGACATTCCCAGTCTCACATCATGAGTAGGCAGGACAACAGGGACAGACAGGGTAGGGAACCCAAGGGCCGCGACCTGGGTTCAGCTGCAGCGAAATCCATCCTCACCACTAGAGGCTCTGGGGAACACCCGCTGGACCTTAGACTCCGTGCGCCCTGGGGTGGGGAGTCTCGGATTAAAGACAGGAACAGATTAAAATAGATTAAAATAGCATTTCAAGGGGGGAACTGTTATGGATATGCTAAAAATGGCCAAAGGAAGATGGTGAAATGCTTATTTCAATGCGCAAACACATGCTCCACATGCTCTATATCTCATATATATCCTATATACTCTATATGTTATTGATTGCTATCATACACAGTCATAATTTGTAATGATCTTATACAACCCTTGCAATCCTTGCTCACATGATGCTGCTATCAGATATGTGTCACAAGATCTGAAGAAAAAGGGGAACTCTGTCTGCAAAACAAGTCGAAATTAGACCTGTGAAGAAAGCCCCTGTCTGGATATCGAACCGCAGGAAACCAGACATCAGACATCAGACAAACCAAATATATATATAGCATTGTTGCTTCATGCTTTGCACCATCCTAACACAAAATAGTTAATAGCTCACAAAATCAGAACGTCACAAGACTAATATTACGTATTAATGAGCAGGTTGGATATTCAAGAATATGCACGTCATTAACCATATATTAAGTCAAGACCAAAATAAAAAAGGGGAAGTATTTCAAACTGCAGCTTTTGTCAGTGTGAAATTATTCTATGCATGCATGCAATTATTCACTTCTTATCAGATTTGGCCAGGAAGCAGATACCAAAGAAACTGACAGTTTTGTCTGTCCAAATCACCGTCCTCAATTCATATATACAAAGGCTCCCTCATTAAGAGATAGTCTGGCCCCTGGAGTGATTGATTCCCCTACCAGGGCCCAGCCTAAACTCTTTAACTTTCTCTCTGGCTTCTATGCATGCGGCCGTTGTGCAACTTGTAAGCATGTTAGGCAGACTATTAAGAAGAGAAAGAGTTTTTGTTCTAATGTCACACAAATGTCCCCTCTTCTCTTTAACATCTATCTTCGCCCTCTGTTGGCAGTGATCGCAAATCTGGGACTTTGATTTCAGTCCTATGCGGATGACATCCAGTTGTTCTCCAGAATCTCGACCAATGAGCCAGAGGCCGAGGCCAAGTTGGTTGCAGGTTTGGAGATCATAAAAAGCTGGATGGCAGCTAATTACCTGCAGCTAAACCAGGCCAAAACCGAGGTTCTAAGATCGGGCAATATTACTGGGGGACACTGGGTGTTATCGTGGCCCGATGGGGCTGGGGTGTGCCCCCGGCCAGCTGACACGGTGGGGACACTAGGGGTCCTGATTGACAGCAACTTGACGTTAATCCCCTATGTCGGTCAGGTTGTCAAAACCTGCCATTTTAAGATGCGGCTTCTTTACCGCATTTTGCCTTTTCTTTCGGATCTGGAAAGGATTTCGGTGGTGCGCGCTCTGGTCCTTCCGCATCTGGACTATTGTAATGGTCTCCTGGCTGGACTGCCTCAAGTCCAGATTGGGAGACTTCAAAAGGTCCAGAACCAGGCGGTAAGGCTTGCATTAAACCTCAGAGGCCACTGCCCCACCTCGAGACATCAGGCTGCCCTGCATTGGCTGCCAGTTGGTCAGAGGGTGCGTTTTAAAATTTTAACACTTGTTTTTAAAGCGTTTCACGGGCTAGGACCCGCCTATCTCTGTGCCAAATTGAATAGACATGTTACTGGCCGCTCCCTTAGGTGGAGCTGCCAATTCCGCCTTGAACAGCCAAAGAGTCGGCTGAAAAAATGGGGGGGCCGGGCTTTTTCTGTGTTCGGCCCGAGAGAATGGAATTTACTCCCCCTAAGTCTTAGACAGAGTCCGGAATGGCTTACATTTAGGAGGGATCTTAAAACCTGCCTGTGGGCAGAGGCAGAATGATAGGAGGATTGAGGTTAGGGCATTTTGGAGGGTAGTACTGCTGAATTTGTTTTATGGGGAATTGTGTGTTGTCTCTCCGTTGGTTTTATGTGATTTTTATGGTTTTATATTGTATCGTATTGGTTTTTGGTTCTATATTGTTGTTTATATTACGTGATTTTAATCGTGGTACATATTGTATATTGTTACTATGTTAATTTATGCCTGTAACACCCGGTCTCGTTGTGAATTGTTAAGGTCTGGAAGCGTTTCGATACCTTCGGGTGATTCTGACATGACACTGACATTCTACGCTATACAAGCAATAAACAATAAACAATAAACAAAAAGAGTACCCAATTAAGCAACTGATCACATGTGATACAGAAGGTGTAGTTTACATGCTTGAGTGTGATTGTGGTTTGCAATACGTTGGACGTACTTCTCGCGCATTGCATGTGCGTATTGGTGAACACGTTAGTAACATAAAAAGAGGAATTAGAAGCCATAGTGTCTCCAAACATTTTAGACAATGTCACCATAAGGACCCCCATGCGCTTAAATTCTGGGGTATTGAAAAAGTGGATAAACACTGGAGGGGTGGGCATTATATCCGTCGCATAAGTCAACGTGAATCTTTCTGGATATATGAGACCAAGGTTTCCTCACCCTCTGGTCTCAACGTTGAGTTTGACCTTAATTGTTTTATATCCAATAGGTAGCATTAATTTTTAGTATTAATTTTAATATCTATTTGATCTATGCGGTTATTTCTATATTCTATATTTTATATATATATTTTTTTATATTTTTTATATTTTGTGTCTAGTATCTGTATATATCTTTATTATTGTATTTTTCAATTAAAACAGCATTATCTGCAATTTTAATTAATTATGATAACTGCTATATACATTTGTGAGTGTGCGGTGTGTGCAATCGTGGATGACGTCTTCGTTACTTAGATCATATTTTGAGGTTCTCTCTATTGAGACCTCTTATGGGTCTCTGAGTTTTAAATATGTTTTTATTTTTTATTTTTATATTCTATTCTCCTTGTCATGATTCTTTTCGCCTGTTGTTCCGTTGACCCTGGCTGCGCGGTTGCGCTTGCTGTGCTTGAAGCTATGTTAGCTCTGCACTGATTCAATGGGAGGCGTGTTTATCATGACTAGGCGTGGAGTCTATTATGCTTTCGGTTGCTCTGACAACCGACATCTTTATAATGCAATCAGCGGGACGTCTGCATTGTTCCTTCCTACCCCACGCTGATGAAGTCCCGTCCAGAGGACGTAACGACGTACGAGGGGGGAGTTACACGCGTGACGTCACCCGCGACTGCACACTGCACACCGTGTGTCCTAACAACCTGTTGGTGGATCCCGGTTTTTTGGCTATTTACCTAGCACTCAGAAACGAGTGTAGAAGGTAAAAGACTCCCGACGGCAATTTTGGCCTTAGATGCCGAAAAGGCCTTCGATAGGGTCCACTGGGGCTATCTTCAGGCTACCTTACAAAAGTTTGGTTTTGCGAGGGAATATCTTAACGTCAATCCTGGCACTCTATTCTGTCCCCTCAGCTAGAGTTTTTTCTTCTAATGCTTTGTCTGACAAATTTTTTATAATAAATGGCACCCGCCAGGGATGTCCATTGTCCCCCATTATCTTCACTCTTATGATGGAGCCCCTGGCGGAGGCCATTAGAGCTGATAAGGATATTTCAGGGATTAGGGTGGGAAATTATATTCATAAGATTGGCCTTTTTGCCGATGATGTGGTCTTAACACTCACGAATCCGGCTTCTTCTCTGAATAGAGTTTTTTCAGTGTTGAAATCCTTTAGTGAGGTATCCTATTATAAATTGAACGTGGCTAAGTCTTGCTTGCTTCCTATTAACATAACCAAAGCGCAAATAACTTTGTTAAAGGAGAAATACCAATTTCAGTGGATGTCAAAGGTGGTTCCATATTTGGGAGTCCAGTTGGCGTTCCCTACCTCCTTTACATATGGGGCTAATTTCCCTACCTTGATTGCTACAGTAAAGAGTGATCTTCAACATGTCGCATCATATGAACTCTCATGGCTAGGCAGGATTGCCACCCTGAAAATGGTGGTGCTCCCTAAGTTACTTTACTACTTTAGGACTATCCCTATCTGTCTACCTGAATCATTCTTTAATAGCATCGATAGGTTGTTTAGACAGTTTATATGGAACCGTAAAATGTCTAGGCTTTCTTACACTGTAGTCCAAAAACACAGGAAAAATGGGGGAGCAGGATTTCCACATATAAGACACTATTACAATGCGGCTATTTTAGATCAAGCAAAAGCTTGGTTCGACCCGCAGCCCCCTAAATTGTGGGTCCATATAGAGAAGAGTATAATATCCAATAGAGACCTACCCTCCCTATTATTGGCTAGCTTAACTGACCTATCCCTAATTTACTCTAAGTTCCCATCTATTGACGCGACTATTGCGGCATGGAAGAAACTCCATTTAACCGCACCTCTGAGGTATTAACAAATCACACCTTATCTAATCTTCCGATTTTTGAATTTCTGATACCCAACCTCTCCATACATCATTGGTTTAGGGAGGGTATAGTCACCTACGAGGACCTTACTATCAATAATCCGGTGACACACCGGTTCTCTAGGCTACAAATACGACATCTTTTAACCAAATATCCTGGTATTTCCTATGCTTTATATAGTAGAGCGTGGGAATACTTGTTGTCTAGCTACGATAAGTCGAAAGGCTTGTCTTGGTTTTTTAACACCCTACAAAATAATGCCGTTTTCACTAAAACCGCCAGTATGATAAGCTGGGAAAAAGACTTGAGGTCGGTCCACTCCCCAGAAGAGTGGCAATTTGCCATCAAGACTTGCTACAAGTATTCACATTGCTCCGGCCACTGGGATCTGATGTTGAGAACGCTACATAGAATGTATCTGACTCCAGTTAGGATGTCCTTAATCTTTGCATCGGAGCCCAGTGATTGTTGGAGACTTTGTGGGGCAAGGGGACACATTTTCCATATACTCTGGGAATGCAAAAGCATTTGCAGTTTTTGGTGTGAAATCTTTAAATTAATATCGTCCATTACTGGCTTTTTTATTAAACCCTCGCCTCACTTAGCTCTGCTTTTTCTCACTATTGAAGATATCCCTTCTCAATTTAGAAGCATCGTCACTCATATACTTATAGCCGCAAGACTAACGATCACTTCAAAATGGAGGACCAACCTGGTCCCCAACACCCGAGAGGTTATTCAAAGGGTTAAGACACAGCATTCCTATGAGCGTTACTTTGCGTATCAAAATAACTCTGCTGCACGATTTTGCACGCATGGGACCCTTGGACGTCTAGGTATCACGATTAGGTCATAAGCCAGCTCTTACAACTTGGGCATTGATTCTCTGTCCCTTTTTTGGATATATGATTAATCAGTAGATAGGCTTCCCAACCGACCTTGCTATAGCCAGATAACTCAGGCTCCCTTCCCCCTCCCCTTCTCCAGTCTGCTCTTCTTTTTCTGTTATTTATTTTTCTTTACCTCACCCTTATTTTTCTTGATTTTTTCTGTAGTTGTTTCCCCCCTTCCTTAGGTACTGCTTAAGTACCCTTTATTTGCGTTTTGGTTCAACTCTGCTAATTTACAAGGAGCATTTTGCAATTAGTTTAGAAGACTCTGTAAGGTCTCCTATACTTTTCTTGAATTTTTTTGAATATCTGTTGAAGTGTCATGCATTTTGAATCTGAAACATAAGGCTACAAATACGACATCTTTTAACCAAATATCCTGGTATTTCCTATGCTTTATATAGTAGAGCGTGGGAATACTTGTTGTCTAGCTACGATAAGCCGAAAGGCTTGTCTTGGTTTTTTAACACCCTACAAAATAATGCCGTTTTCACTAAAACCGCCAGTATGATAAGCTGGGAAAAAGACTTGAGGTCGGTCCACTCCCCAGAAGAGTGGCAATTTGCCATCAAGACTTGCTACAAGTATTCACATTGCTCCGGCCACTGGGATCTGATGTTGAGAACGCTACATAGAATGTATCTGACTCCAGTTAGGATGTCCTTAATCTTTGCATCGGAGCCCAGTGATTGTTGGAGACTTTGTGGGGCAAGGGGACACATTTTCCATATACTCTGGGAATGCAAAAGCATTTGCAGTTTTTGGTGTGAAATCTTTAAATTAATATCGTCCATTACTGGCTTTTTTATTAAACCTTCGCCTCACTTAGCTCTGCTTTTTCTCACTATTGAAGATATCCCTTCTCAATTTAGAAGCATCGTCACTCATATACTTATAGCCGCAAGACTAACGATCACTTCAAAATGGAGGACCAACCTGGTCCCCAACACCCGAGAGGTTATTCAAAGGGTTAAGACACAGCATTCCTATGAGCGTTACTTTGCGTATCAAAATAACTCTGCTGCACGATTTTGCACGCATGGGACCCTTGGACGTCTAGGTATCACGATTAGGTCATAAGCCAGCTCTTACAACTTGGGCATTGATTCTCTGTCCCTTTTTTGGATATATGATTAATCAGTAGATAGGCTTCCCAACCGACCTTGCTATAGCCAGATAACTCAGGCTCCCTTCCCCCTCCCCTTCTCCAGTCTGCTCTTCTTTTTCTGTTATTTATTTTTCTTTACCTCACCCTTATTTTTCTTGATTTTTTCTGTAGTTGTTTCCCCCCTTCCTTAGGTACTGCTTAAGTACCCTTTATTTGCGTTTTGGTTCAACTCTGCTAATTTACAAGGAGCATTTTGCAATTAGTTTAGAAGACTCTGTAAGGTCTCCTATACTTTTCTTGAATTTTTTTGAATATCTGTTGAAGTGTCATGCATTTTGAATCTGAAACATAAGAGCTTTCTCCCAACATTTGTTTTTTTTGCTGTGTCTGGGGTTGTGACGTCCACATTTAGCAGTAGGACGTGCAATCCCTCCTACTGGTAGTTGTATGATGGGAGTCGTTAATGTGTCATATAATGGTTGAGAACTGCAGATTGACTGATTGCATGCACTTCTGCTGTAACCATTACTATGTTATGATTTTGTTAATGGTATTGCATTACCAACTGTGGAATTTTATGGTATCTATTGCGAAATTGTAACTACTATGTTTTTCTTTTGAACCAATAAAAACTAATTGAAAAGAAAAACGACATTGGGTCCCCCCAGTCTATTACCAGGCCCCTTGGGTCTGGAAAGAATATTAAGGGGGACCCTGGACCAATTTTTTTTATAAATTGCGTGGGGATCCCCCCAAAATCCATACCAGGCACTTCAGGTCTGGTATGTATTTTAAGGGGAACCCGCACCAAAATAAACAAAAAATGGCGTAGAGGTCCCCCCAAAATACATACCAGACATTTATTTGAGCATGCAACCTAGCAGGCCGCAGGAAAAGAGGGGGAAGAGAGAGCGCCCCCCTCCTAAACAGTACCAGGCCCCATGCCCTCAACATGGGGGGATGGGTGCTCTGCGCCCCCCACCCCAAAGCACCTTGCCCAGTGGTTGTGGGGGTCTGCAGGCAGGGGGTTTCCCTGAGATTCTCCATAGCTTCAGAGTCTACGGAGTCACCCGGTGATGTAAACAGGTGACCCCTCCATCTCTGATGCCACTGGAAACCTGGGGAAGCCCCCATGGCATTAAAAGGGGGCGGAATCACCTGTTTATGTCACAGGTGACCCTCCCCTTAGCTATATAACAGCTGTCATGTGCGACGTGGCTCCCAAACAAAATTGGCATCCTTTTTTTTCCATAAATAGAGCTTACTTTTGGTGGTATTTGATCATATCTGCGTTTTTATTTTTTTGCGCTATAAACAAAAATAGAGCGACAGTTTTAAAAAAAAAAAATATTTTTTAACTTTTTCCTATAATAAATATCCCCCCAAAAAAATATAAAAAATGTTTTCCCCTCAGTTTAGACCGATACACATTCTTCTACATATTTTTCGTAAAAAAAAATTGCAAAAAGCGTCCATTGATTGGTTTGCCCAAAAGTTATAGCGATCAGCGATTTTTATCGGTACTGCGACCTACTGGTGGACACTTTGGACACTTTTTTATAGCTATCAGTGCTATAAAAATGCATTGATTACTGTAAAAAATGTATGAACATGCGATCAGTCATTTCTCCCCATGAAAGGACCAGGAGCTGTGTGTTTACACACACGGCTCCCGGTTCTCATTCTGTAACGAGCAATCGCGGGAGCCCGGCGGTGATCGCGTGCATGCCCCCAGTGGCTGAAATGCAACTGGTTAAAATCCATACCAGACCTATAGGGTCTGGAATGGATTTTGGGGTTACCACTACGCAATTTGTTTTTTAAATTGGTGCAGGGTTCCCTTTAATATTCATACCAGACCTAAAGGGCCTGGTATGGATTTTGGGGGGACCCCCACAAAATATTTTAGATTTTTTTTAGTTTGGGGTTACCCTTAAAATTCATACCAGACACAAAGGGCTTGTTAACCACTTCCATACCGGGCACTTAAACACCCTCCTGACCAGACCAATTTTCAGCGCTCTCACACTTTGAATGACAATTACTCAGTCATACAACACTGTACCCAAATGTTTTTTTTGTCCTTTTTTTCCCACAAATAGAGCTTTCTTTTGGTGGTATTTGATCACCTCTGCGTTTTTTATTTTTTGCGCTATTAATGAAAAAAGACCGAAAATTTGGGAAAAAATAATTTTTTCTTAGTTTCTGTGATAACATTTTGCAAATTATTCATTTTTCTTCATACATTTTGGCCACAATTTATACTGCTACATGTCTTTGATAAAAATAACCCAAAGTTTTTGGAACTTATTTGGTCTGTGTGAAAGTTTTAGAGTCTACAAGCTATAGTGCAAATCATAAAAAATGATCACATCTGATCACACCTGATGTACTGAAGGCCTCTCTCATTTCTTGAGACCCTAACAAGCCAGGAAAGTACAAATGCCCACAGATGGCACTGAGGCAGCACAGATGGCACTGAGGCGGCACAGATGGCACTGAGGCGGCACAGATAGCACTGAGGCGGGTACTGATGAGATGGGTACTGATATGCACCGATGAGGCCTGTGTATTGGTGGACACAGGTGGGCACTTATGAGGTGGCACAGGTGGGCACTAATGAGACAGCACAGATGGCACTAATGAGGTGGCACAGATGGCACTAATGAGGCGGCACAGATGGCACTAATGAGGCGGCACAGATGGCACTGAGATGGGTACTGATGTGCACTGACTGACTGCAGCACAGGTGGGCACTGATGAGGTGAAACAGGTGGGCACTGATGAGGTGGCACATGTGGGCACTGATTGCAGATGTGCACTGAGGTGGCAGATGGGCACTGGGCACAGGTGGTACTGGTGTCACAGGTGGTACTGGTGGGCACAGGTGGGTACTGGTGGGCATGGTGGTACTGGCAGGCACAGGTGGGCACGGTGGTACTGGTGGGTGCACGGTGGGCACAGTGATACTGGTGGGCACAGTGGTACTGGTGGGCACAGGTGGTACTGGTGGGCACACTGTGGTACTGGTGGGCACTGTGGTACTGGTGGGCACTGTGGCACTGGTGGGCATTGTGGTACTGGGGGGCACACTGTGGTACTGGTGGGCACACTGTGGTACTGGTGGGCACACTGTGGTACTGGGGGGCACTGTGGTACTGGTGGACACTTTGGTACTGTAGGCACTGTGGTACTGGGGGGCACAGGTGGTCCTGGGGCACTGATTTGTAACAGGTTTTTTTCCAAGTCACTTTTTGCTTACAGTTCTCTCTCCCTCCTCACACGCATGCTGTCTGTGTGAGGAGCAGAGAGTTGGCTAAGAGAGATGATCCTATATGTTTACATATGAGATCATCTCTCATTGGCCGCACAGATCGCGCTGTAAATAGCCGCTGTGATTGGCTATTTACCGCGATCTGTGTTTGGCTGTGTCCAAGGGACACGGCCAGCACAGGAGTTCCCCGCTGCGCGCTCGGGAGCGCACGCAGGGAACGAGGAAAGGGGCGGCCGTAAAAACACAGCCTGTTAGAGATTTAGAGCCGCGCTGCGGCCGTACAAAGTCGTACGGCCGTCAGCTAGTGGTTAATGGACTGGGGGGAACCCATGCTGTTTTTTTTTTCAATGAGTTTTATGTATATTGCCGAGATCCAATAATCCATTACAGCCGCAATCAGTTTTAAATGACTTTTTCCTTTAGAAATGTAATTTTGCTGTGGGACTGTTATAAACATGGGAAAATGCACCATTTTACAGGCATACTTTAGACACCCCCAGGCACAAAATTAAGTGATTAAATCATTGTTATTGTTTCGCATTATTAAGCATTATTAAAAATCACTGCTCCCGAAAAAAATGGCGTTTTTAAAACTTTTTTCATTGATACATGTCCCCTGGGGCAGGATCCAGGCCCCCAAACACTTTTCAAGACAATAACTTGCATATAAGCCTTTAAAATTATCAATTTTGGTTTTTTATGTTCGTGTCCCATAGACTTTAATTGGGTTTGTGTGTTTGTTCAAATTTTTTGCCTGTTCGCAAGTTCTGTGGGGTGTTCGGCTCATCCTTAGTTAGAACACCTGGTAGGTTTTATTATTGCTTAAGATGAGCTGAACCTGGGTTTGGGAAACAGTCTACAGAGGTTTGGCCAAACATATCAAAGTCAATGGAAGCTGAATCTGTCAAATCAACTTTCTCCTTTTTTGAGGCTAATAACAGAGAGAAGTGAATTTAAAATTGATGAATGCAACATTAAAAATCCACTATTCCTTAAAAAAACTATTTAGGGAGGCATGGCGACTGAGCTCCATCATGGATGCTTGAGCTAGGAGCTCCGCTCAGGTGCCGAAGAGTATCCACCACCATCCAAGCTCACCGGTCCCATCCGAAGCCATAACCACTATTTTCAGATAGTGATTTTCATTACAAGCAGACATGGTGAAGGGGATCAATACATGTCTTAAGGAAGTCCAAGCCATTGGATAGATCATGTTGAACAAAAGATGAATGAATATACATCCCCATATAATATCCTGGTGAGTGCCCATACAGCCTGGGAAGAGGAAATAGCATGTCTGAAACCTGGGGGACAGGTCTAGAAGGAAAAGTATTAAACTGAGAGGAGTCCCAGAGTCTGTTCCAGCCACCCAGCTCCTGCAATATCCCCATGCCTTGTTCTCTACTCTGGTACCTGCACTAACAGCACAGGACTTCATAGTGGACAGAATACATAGGATCCCCATACCGTTTTTACTTCCAGAAGAAACCCCAAGAGATAGACTACTGAGCGTCCACTTCCATCATGTGAAGAAACAAATCCTACAGGCATCATGCAGACCTGACAACATCCCTTCACAGTATGCCACTATACAAATACTTCCAGACCTCTCTAGGCACAAACTACAACAATGTTGCAACCTAGCAATAATCACCATGGCCCTATGAAACCACAAAGTCCCACACAAATTGAAATACCCTGTATCGCTCTCTATTACTCATATTGGGACCACAACGTTAATCACAACAATTGAGGAAGGAATCACAGCCATGTGCCAGTGGGTTATACTCCCTCACCAGGCCTTACAACCACAAACAATCCAAAATGAATGGCAAGTGGTGTCACACAAGTGCTCAAACAAAAAATATACTTGTGGAAGCTCTTAAACAAAATATGTTATCCATAAATCTCTCCGGTCATAGGAGTCTACAGTTCTTTCACCTTTTTCCCCCTGGAAGTCTCCTTTAAGATAAGCGGGCCACAGATATCTGGCCTATGTGAATGAGTATGAGTTATACAGTGGGGATCGAAAGTTTGGGCACCCCAGGTAAAAAATTGTATTAATGTGCATAACAAAGCCAAGGAAAGATGGAAAAATCTCCAAAAGGCATCAAATTACAGATTAGACATTCTTATAATATGTCAAAAAAAAGTTAGATTTTATTTCCATAATTTACACTTTCAAAATTACAGAAAACAGAAAAATGGAGTCTGCAAAAGTTTGGGCACCCTGCAGAATTTATAGCATGCACTGCCCCCTTTGCAAAGCTGAGACCTGCCAGTGTCATGGATTGTTCTCAATCATCATCTGGGAAGACCAGGTGATGTCAATCTCAAAGGTTTTAAATGCCCAGACTCATCTGACCTTGCCCCAACAATCAGCACCATGGGTTCTTCTAAGCAGTTGTCTAGAAAACTGAAACTGAAAATAGTTGACGCTCACAAAGATGGAGAAGGCTATAAGAAGATAGCAAAGCGTTTTCAGATGTCAATATCCTCTGATCGGAATGTAATTAAGAAATGGCAGTCATCAGGAACAGTGAAAGTTAAAGCAAGATCTGGAAGACCAAGAAAAATATCAGACAGAACAGCTCGCAGGATTGTGAGAAAAGCAATTCAAAACCCACGTTTGACTGCACGATCTATCCAGAAAGATCTGGCAGACACTGGAGTTGTGGTACACTATTCCACTATAAAGAGATACTTAGGAGGGGGCGTGGCGACCAAGCTCCAAGATGGATGCTTAACTCAGAAGCTCCGCCGGTGTTAAGAAAGTGCCATCTGCATCCACCGGCACCATCTGCCACTTAAATAGAGGATAATATTGCCATAACCCCGGGATCTTACGGAAGATGACAAGGCGCTGAAAGAACCCGCAGCAGCCGCAGAAGCTCACAAGCTATTTCCCCTCAGAGCCGCACGGGCTACAACAAAATGGTGGCGATGCTCAGGAACAACGTCCGGTTCACAAGACAGGACAGCTGAACAGGAGCTGTGGGATCCCTGCCGCGGCACCCCGCATGGACAGGCCGGTCTACTGAGTCCTCCTCTGGGACATCCAGCCCCTCCACCAGAAGCCCAGCCAAATCAAAAAAGAGGAGAAACTCTCTGGACAGGCCGCAGACAGACCCTGAAAGCGGCTCACAGCACTCTAACACTGCCAAGGCAAACTATAAAGGGAGACCCTATAGCTGACTTTCCCACTTCTGATAAACCCATCTCTGACACAATGCTAAAGGACATGCTTCTGTCCCTAAGATCCTCACTACAAGCTGACATGGTCAGAGGGAGGTCCAGGCCATAGGCAACAGAGTGGATAGCATTGAAAACAAAATGGAGGAATTCACCTCATCATACAACATGATGGTAGAAGCCCACACAGCACAGGGTGAAGATATAAATTGGATGAATGACAAAATCTCAGACCTCGAGGATAGATCCAGGAGGAATAACCTCAAACTAAGAGGTGTCCCTGAGTCTGTTCCTCCTAATCAGCTGCTGCAATACGCTCACACTCTGTTCTCCACACTAGTGCCAGAGCTGACGCCTCAGGATCTTATTGTGTACAGGATACATAGGGTCCCTAAACCGTCTTTCCTCCCCGATGAGACCCCAAGGGATATACAGCTAAGGGTTCACTACTACCACATAAAAGAAAAAATTCTGAAAGGCATCGCGCAAACCAGAAAATGTGCCCCAGCAGTATGCTACACTGAGGTTGCTCCCTGACCTATCCAGGCACACACTACAGCATCGCCGCAACTTAGCGACCATCACCAAGGCACTGAGGAACCACAAAATCCTCCAAAAGTGGAAATATCCAGCTACTCTCTCTATCACTCACAAGGGGCCCACAATATCAGTGTCCACAATGGAGAGAGGGATCACCGCTTTGAGGCGATGGGATATACTCCCTGACCAGGATACTCCAAGCTCACCTCCACCAGGACCTCATGCACTAAGTAATGAGTGGCAAGTAGTTTCCCACAAGCGTTTTCAAAAGAAAAAGGACTTTCCTAACGAACCCACATGCTAATTCACACCTAGCTCCGGAGGCAGGAGATTGCATTTACTCTTCTCCTCTTCCCCCTCCACAAGTTATTAGCAGTTGTATCTGCACACGGATACGTTGAAAGATCAATTTTTTATGTTCTACGTGTTAAACCTTTTTGTTCCTTGTTTCTTTAGTTTTTTCTTCGATATACGCAGACATGTCCGCATAACCGTCTATCCATGCACTGAAGATCTTCTATCGGGATGCTTCTGCCGCATCGCACCACTGAGAGCAGAATACATCTTGCAGCCGCAGTGAGTACCTACTAAACGTTGCCACACCACCAGCTACACCACATCCTCTATGACGATCACATGTTTTTCGATTAATGCACAGGGGCTGAAACCCCCATGCAAAACTGTTTTCCCTATGGAAAGAGGCCTGTAAGCATAAGGCAGATATCCTGTGTGTGCAGGAAACCCACTTCCAACAAAACAAAGCCCTAAACTGCACACACAGAGATTATCCACATATACAGTACTCATGGCTTGTACACCGGGCCGCAAGAAAGGAGGAGTCCTACTAGCCATAAGAAATTCCCTATTTTTCCAACCCAAGGAGACTTTCCTGGACTCCGGTAGATGGTATAAAATAGCTACTGGAGGCATTAACTCCAAACCATACACCATAGTTACACTGTACTCCCTAAACTCTCATCAACTTCAATATATACGGAAGGTCATCCAAAAGACCAATTCAATGAAATACGGGAACCTGTTGTTGTGCGGAGACTTTAACATGGTCTCAGACCCATTACTGGACTCTACCGTATGTAAACCTAACAGTACAAAGTCCCTTCAAAGCTTACTCAAATCTGAGGAACTGTTCGATGCGTGGAGATGCCATCACACCAACGAAAGGGACATTACTTTTTTTTCGCATAGACATTGCTCATACTCACACATTGACATGTTCTTTACGGATAAGTGGCTTCTACGAAAGGTTGACACCACTAAAGTACATGACATTGCGTGGTCTGACCATGCTGCCATATCTATGTCTTTCTTAGAACAGGTCTCTTCTTCACCACCCATCTGGCGTTGCAATGTTAGATTGCTCCACGACACCAGAACACACACTACAATCTCTCAGCATCTCCAAAACTTCTTCTTAGACAACACTAACTCATTAACTGACCCATACGTCCTTTGGAATGCACATATATGAGGGGCATACTCATTCAGCTTGAAAAAATAAAGAAAAAATACGATACATGTTTAAACTGGATACACTGCTATGACTAAGCATTGAAGCTCAATGCGAAACGCGTCAGCTGTTTTTTGTTCCCACTGTATGCTTTCTTTGTAGTGCATTCATTTATTTTACCACAATAAAGGGCTATTTTTGAATTTTACCTATTTTTGAGTGCGGCTGTCCAAAACCTCTTCTTCTGATTGCCTAGTGCATTGCCGGCACCTGCCTGGGTTCTAAACAGACATTGATTGCCTGGAGCTCACCTGGAGCGGTTGTCTTTCCCTACTGTGTAAATGTCACTGGCAGGGAAGGGGTTAACACTAGGGAGCGATCAAGAGGTTAACGGTGTTCCCTAATGTGTGTTCTAACTATGGGGGGCTGACTGACAGATCATGGTTCCCAGCTTGTAGGCGCTCACGATCTGAATCTCCGATCAGGCCCCATACACACGATCGGACATATCCGATGAAAACGGTCCGCGGATCAAATTCCCCGCCGCCGGACGGCGCGGTGACGTGGCGGTGACGCGGCGGTGACGTTGACGCCACCGCGTCACCGCCACGTCACCGCACCAGGAAGTAAAACACTTCCGCGCATGCGCCGAATCCATTCGGCAGCGGCGCGGCGGCGGTGGGGGACGACATGTCTGCTGGTATGTGTACTAACCAGCAGACATGTCGGGCGGACAGATCCCCACCGGATAGATTTCAAAGCTTGCTTTGAAATCTGTCGGGTGGACAAATCTGTCCGCTAGCCCATACACACGAGCGGAGATGTCTGCTGAAACGGTCCATTGGACCGTTTTCAGCGGACATATCCCCTCGTGTGTACGCGGCCTCAGAACATAATAAGGATTTGTGTGCTTATACACACACATCCCTGTTCTCGTATCCATGATCGCTCATGGCCGTCAGACATCACGACCGCCGGTCACGAGCATCGGCGCAGTATAATGATGGCAGCTAGTCGGCAAGCAGTTAAACACTAATTATTGTTGACTGTTTATTTTTACTTATTTTTGATATACCTGTCTGTCTATTATTGCACAGATCCTTTCTAAAATACTATTTCCTGTGGCCCGAGTACCATTATTTTTTTGCTTTTAATGTATAGATATTTGTACTAGGGTCCAGCTTGCTATTAGATATTTTTAAATATTTGTACTGTATTTTTTATTCAGTATATTTTGTTATAGTAGTGTCAACTTTACTGAATTTGTATTAGCTTTGAAATCTATTTTGTATAGATCAGACTATGTTTATGTGTAATTTGAAGCAGGAAAAAAAAGAAACAATTCACCTGCCAATATACAAACATACTACCGAACAACAGTGGACAAGGTCTCATTCAAGTAACAAAACATATGAATCCTCTACACTCCACATGCCAAGATAAAAGGCCAAAATAGACAATTTCATAGATAAAAGCACAACAAGATGCTAGTGGCTTTTGGTGCTTTTATCCATGAAAAGTCTCATAAATATTAGACTTTGATCTGGATAGGTGGAGTGGTGAGGATCCAGGTGTTATACTCTTTGTATATATCTGCCTGTGTGAATTCTGTGTATGCCAAGTACCGTATCTGATTTCAATAGTAATTAGACATTTTGTTTGCTTTGCCTAAATCACTGGAAATTCATTAAACATGTGTGGTGCCACAGAAAGATTGCCAAGGTCTTAGGCCTTCCTCCCATATTAGAAAAATCTGAACAAGGTTTTTCTCATTAAATGGTTGTAGGCAAGAATGAAAACTGACCTGAACCAAGTCTGTTCATGGTTGGGAAACCACTGAGGAAAGGGTTCATTACTGGTGAGTACACTTGCCCAAATCCCCATCTGCCAAAAATGTAGCAGCCATTGACCAATAACATCACCCAAGATACCGTGCATTTTGTTGATATTGCCGCTGTTTTAGCGATTCTTTCATTGTGACTATTTTAAAAATTATATTATATTACAGTTCCACAATGTCTGTTTATTTACTTTTGACTTTTTTACAATAATAAATTAGGGATATCTTACAAGGCCACAGGCCCTTAAACATTGGATGGGGGCCTTGCCATATATCTGGCCTTCCCAGGGTAATGGATACAGGGTACATCTGTAGCACTTATATTGCATAAAAAAATAAAGTCAAAACTAAAATAAAACACACAGACACCATACAAATGCCCTTTATTATGCAAAGGATTGTAAATCCATCATCAGTTATGTTGTCCAGTAATATAAATCCATTGCAAAACAAAATAGCCCTCAGAAGCATAACATTTTCCAGATGCCATGAGGACACACCATTCACTGTGATGTTTCTCTGGCTGTACTTCCATAACTAAATGACTTGCTAATGTAAACACAGCCCTGGGGATCTTTTGGTGACATATTCAATCATAATTGGTAATGACCAGATAAAGTCAATGACTTCACACAGGATCCTTTGTGTACATTTTTGCAGATAATGGTCTATCAGTTATTGACTTAAGTATGGTGGGGATACATTGTCCAGCGAGTTGTCATGATGGTGGAAAAAAGAATAAAAAAAAGTGCAAAAAAAACTGTGTATGTGATAAAAGAGTCCAGGCAGTCTGAATGGAGATATACTGTACAAAAAAAACAAACCAAAAGGTACTGTAAATCTAAAAGGCTTCCAGCCCCCATCTCATCTGCATTAGACACAATAGTGAAAACTTGATCTGTTTATCTGGAACCAAATAAGGAAGCAAGTGAACTCCAATCATCAGCCAAAACAGTTTATTCAACCAATAATATCACCTCCATCCAATCGGTAATGGTAGACGATCCAACTCCCCCTCCTGTGGCCAATTAAGGGGGAACGGAACAAACAGCCTGAGAGAACACATGTGTATTTAAATTCTAAATCCTGTTGTGTCAGTCCTGCTTAGTTTTCCTAAACTACTCAAACCATGCTATTCTATTAATTTTTACAACATAGACATCCTGTAGTCCAAGGAAAAGACCAGGAGGGTTAATTACACTCAATGAGACAGGGCCACTGAAACTGCTGTATGGGGCCTGGGACCTATCAGTTCAGCAGGCTTGGCCGGGCAGTAGGGGGAATCGAATGGCAGACAGGAGGGGGTGATCGGTGCGGTGGGTGGAATTACGAGAACATATCCCATGCATGGTTCGCCCTGCTGCAGGTAAAATCTGGATTCTTCTCTTCTCCCTCCTACCAGCTTTCATCTGCAGCAGGGAGGGAATTGATTTATTTAATTGTCTCCCATCACATCAATTACCCATTCCTGTTCACTATTCCCCCTGCTGTCTAGACCCTCCTGTGCACTCCTTTCCCTGCAGTGCTGCTGGCTTTCCACCTCTCCCTTCTCTCCCTGCTGCGGGCTGTGTTTTCTATGCTTCAGTTTGTGAATAAACAGGAGTCTTTGTATATAAAATGCCTCCTGTTTATCCATCTGCAGTGCAGTAGAGGCCACAGAGAAAATAATTGGGGATCTGTGTCCTTAGTCTCTTTCTCAAAGTGAGTCTGAAGTTTAGATCCTGATATTTCACCCCCCCCCCCCAAAAAAAAAAAAATCTCTCCCTTATATATAGTGGCAGAGCGAGGCTCTGTCCCTATGAAATTGGAGGTAAACGAGACACAAAGGCTTTGATTCACAAAGACTTATGCAGACGTCTCTACTGATACGCCGTCGTAAGTCCAAATGTGCGCCGTCCTATCTATGCACTGATTCTTTAAATCAGATACGCCTGAATTTTGCCAAGATACGACCGACGTAAGTCTCCTACGCCGTCGTATCTTGGGCGTATATTTACACTGGACGCATTTGGCATTCCCATTATAAATATGCAAATGAGCAAGTACGTACGCCCGACGCAGTAATCTACGTCGTTTACGTAAGGAGTTTTTCCGGCGTAAAGATAAACCACCAAAAAGGTGCCGCATCCCATGCAAAGGTATGGACGTCTCTTCTCCCTCCTACCAGCTTTCATCTGCAGCAGAGAGGGGATTGATTTCTTTAATTGTCTCCCATCACATCAATTACCCATTCCTGTTCACTATTCCCCCTGCTGTCTAGACCCTCCTGTGCACTCCTTTCCCTGCAGTGCTGCTGGCGTTCCACCTCTCCCTTCTCTCCCTGCTGCGGGCTGTGTTTTCTATGCTTCAGTTTGTGAATAAACAGGAGTCTTTGTATATAGAATGCCTCCTGTTTATTCATCTGCAGTGCAGTAGAGACCACAGAGAAAATAATTGGGGATCTGTGTCCTCAGTCTCTTTCTCAAAGTGAGTCTGAAGTTTAGATCCTGATATTTCACCACCCCCCCGAAAAAAATAATCTCTCCCTTATATATAGTGGCAGAGCGAGGCTTTGTCCCTATGAAATTGGAGGTAAACGAGACACAACGGCCCAGATTCACAAAGACTTACGCCGACGTATCTACTGGGCGTAGGTTACGCCCAGTAGATGGGCGTAGGGCGTAGGGCTGGGCGTAGGTTACGTTCACGTCAAAGGCAGTAATTTCGACGTGACTGTGAGCATGCGCACTGGGATGCGTCCAAGATACGATGCATGCGCTGTTTGTTTTTAGTACTTGTTTGAAACTCGGCCCATCATTTGCATGGGGTCACGCTTCATTTAAATGTAACACGCCCACTTCCAGCCCACTACCACATACTTTGACTTACGTCGGCTTACGCCAACGACTATACGGTACGCCGGCGCAACGTTGGGAGCATTTGCTTTGTGAATTCCATGCTTGCCTCTCAACATTGCGCCGGCGTAGCGTAAAGAAGATAGGCTATGCCCACATAAAGATGCGCCGATGTATGTGAATCTACCCCAGTGTTTTTTTCAGACCTATTTGCCAACACAAACGGCAAAAAGCAAGGGTATCCACTCTCCTCTCACCCATTATTTTGACTTTAAATTATGGAACCTTTAGCTCAAAAAAATCTGTGACAACGGGGTAGATTCATGTAGCACTTACGCCGGCGTTTTTAGAGATGCACGGCGTAAGTGTTACTTCGCGCCGTCGGATCCATGCGCCATACCTACTATACCAGATCCGCCTTCAAATAGGCTTCTTCTTACAGGAGTAACTTTTCCACGCCGGTGTGGCTTTGGCGCATCTTTACGCGGGACAGATCAACCGTTCCCATGGATTATGTATTCAAATATTCAGAAAAGTACGTTTGTCCGGCGCAGGCGTTACCCGGTGCGCGTAACTGCAATTTCCTGCGGAAAGTTACCCCTCATAAAGCAGGGGTAACTTTGCACCGGAGTTAAACAGATCAGCTGGAGAGCAGCTAAAGCAACACTGTTACAGACGAATTGAGCAACAACACTTGCTGGACAACACATCTGTCTGCCAACATGCCAGGGGCAGCCGTGCTCATAGCCCTACTGCGTCGACGGGCACGTAGGAGGGCACGGGAGAGGATATTCCGCACGCGCATTGACGTCTTTGGCATGAGTGATTTGGAGGTGTTTCACCTATTCAGATTCAGCCCTGAAGCCATCCTGGAATTAGCCACAACCCTGCAGGATGACATCACCAGCCAGACACACCGCTCACATGCAGTGCAGCCACTGGTCAAGGTCCTGGCAACACTCCATTTCCTTGCCAGTGGATCTTTTCAAAGAACAAGTGGAGTGGTGGCTGGGATGTCACAATCCACCATGATCAGATGCGTGCACCAGGTTATCCCCGCAATCCTCAGACGCATGGCCAACCAAATCATCAAACCCACCACTGAGTAGCTGCGGCAGAAGTCAATGACAGATTTCTACAGAATTGCCAGATTCCCACGCACTGTGAGGGCCATTGATTGCACACATGTGGCACTACGGCCCACCGGGACACAGAGCACATATACTGCAATCGGAAGCACTGGCATTCCATCAATGTACAGGTGATAGTTGATGCCCAAGGCCTAATATGGCACGTCCGTGCCAAGGACCCCGGGGCCAGCCACGACAGCTACATATACCGTCAAAGCACCATCTCAACAGAATTTGAACAGAATGTGTATGGGGACAGCTGGCTTGGTGAGTGACATGGGTGGCAGACATGACTGCCCCCCCCCCCCCTGATGCACACATCACAAGGGGCACATGCACTACTAACATCCTCCTGTCTTTTCCTTACCAGGTGACGCGGCATATGCACTTGGACCCCATCTCATGACTCCATTCCGGGATCGCCAAACCAGAGGAGAGGAAAGATACAATGAAGCACACATAAAAACCCGTGCAGTGGTGGAGCGCACCTTTGGCCTCCTGAAGTCACGTTTCCGATGCCTGGATAAGTCTGGGGGTACCCTGCTGTATTCCCCAAACTTTTTGTGCCAGATCATTGGGGCATGTTGCATTCTGCACAACTTTGCTGTGAGAAAGGGCCTGGAGATTGACTTACATGATGACCTGACCCCCTAACCACACAGTCCCCCCCTGCCCGAGGGTCCCCCGTCTTTTGAGGGAAGAGCAGTCAGGAGGGTCCTTGTGGTAGGCTACTTTTCACGTTAAACACACACATTAATCATGTCACAATGAGAATGCATGCATGCACACCACTGTGATCCCTAGCACACACACCCCACATCCACATCAAATTGGATTAGACCAAAGTACACCACATGGGACTTCGGAGCAGCAACGCCACGCCACAGCTCCAATTATGTTGCTGTACATTCATACACCATTCACACGTGTCGTGGGGAAAATTTCTCCCCAACGACTGAGGGTGACACCCCTTAATGGCAGGAGTGTCACCCCCACACATTCACACAACATTCACACTGTAGCCTGCACTCCTCACCGTGTGCAGGGATATAAAAATAAATAAAACTCATAACCTGAGCATCAAACAAAAATTTCGAAAAATCAACGGCCCTGTCGTGGGCTCTGTCTTGTCCCTAGGCTATGGGGCGCAGTTGCCTGGGGCAAGCCTCAGGTGGGGGGGCTGGTGGTTGAACCTCCCCCAGTCTCTCCCTGGCTGCCCTCCATTGCCACGGCTAGCCGGTGGAGGTAGGAATTGGTGGCAGCCTGCATCCGCAGCCGGCGGATTGTATTGCTGCGCTGTTGGCGCCGTGTCTGCCTCCCCTCCTCACGGACAGCAGCTGCCAGGCTCCGGACCTCAGAGACCAGGCTAGATGTTGTGGTCTGCAGGTCCACCAGGCAGGACAGAAGGGCTGCCCCATTCCAAACAACGTCCTGCAGGCTTTCATTTATACTTGTATTCTGCCCAGCCTGCTGGGTGATGGCCTACTGCACTGCCACAGTGCAGGCAGCCTGTCTCTTCGCCGAGGACGCCAGGCTATCTGCGACCCGATGCAGATCACCCGCAAGACACCCAATATGGCGGGTCTGCCTTGTCTGTTCCCTTGCCAGATGGTCCTCAAACTCCTCAGGGACTCCACGGGATTTTTTGGTTGCCTTACTAGAGGCCTGAGAGGCTGGAGGACGGCTGTAGGGGAGGTCCCTTGAGGGGGTATCCCTGGAGGGGATGGTGTCCCTTGATGGGGTATCCCTGGAGGGGATGGTGTCCCTTGATGGGGAATATATCATGGGGGGGAGGTTTGGGAGGGCCCAGGTATGGGGGTCTCCTCCAGCAGATACAGAGCATCCTCTTCTACCCCAACGTGCTCCTCTTCAACCTCCTCAAGCAATGAGGTAGGCGCAATCTCCACCATGGATGGGGTGGCTCGCCCTGCAACCAATGATGGACCAGATCCATCCTGCACATCTGTGGATGACACAAAACAATCACATGTTGGAGGACCCACACACTTGTCACATGTTCCCCTCCCCCCACCCATGCTACACACCAGAAAGAAGATAAAACACACTTACCTGTCCTCAAGGGCTGTTCCCCTGATTCGAAGCCCTGCAGGCCCTCCACAAGCTCCCTATCCAGCAACCTGGCCACGACCATGTCCTCTCGCGTCAGGGTGATCCTTGTGGCTGGTCCTCCACCTGTGCCAGTGGCATGCTTCCTCATTGCCACTAGTTTGTCCTTTACCAATCTCCATATGTCATTGATCTTCTTGCGGATTTGCTTGGGCTCCCTGTCCGCCACACCAACAGCATTGACCTGCGTGGTTAGCTCCGCATAGATGCGTGTTTTTTCGGTTTTACCAGTGTTGCCACTCTGTGGCCCATAGAGACGGGCACCATGTTGGGAGAGCCCATCTATGATCACAGCCTTCTCCTCTGGGCTGAAATTTAACATCCTCCGGTCAGCAGAAGACTCTGGTGCAGCCATAATTCAAGCAAAAAGCAGGATGCAAAAGCCCTAGCACTTCAAAAAAAAGCTGGTCGCGTTTTGCAAGTGAGTGGCGCTTCTGTGTGCGTATTTATGCACTGGAGTAGGAAGTGGTGCGGCGGATCTTGGGGGTGACGTTGGCGCCGTTCTGCGCATGCGCAGAGGAGGCAGACAGCCTGGTGACATCATTGCGCATGCGCCGTTTAAGATACAACATACGTATCTCTCTGCGCCACCGTCAGACCATCATTTGCATG
The DNA here is from genome assembly GCA_029574335.1 of Rana kukunoris. NCBI lineage: Eukaryota > Metazoa > Chordata > Amphibia > Anura > Ranidae > Rana > Rana kukunoris. The sequence goes on along the minus strand of CM056053.1, from coordinate 249,868,564 downwards.
TGGTGATGCCCACTTACAGTTCCGCCACTTTACGCCGTTGTCATGGACCATGAAATACTGAAGTGTTTCTACGTGAAATCCTAATTCATGTATTACAGGAGATTTTATTCTGAACCCCAGCCAGGTCAATAGACTCAGAAGAGATACTCATTGTCCATTGTGTGATAACCCTATCTAAAGACTTTTGATTATCAGGTGTAAATGACTTCTGCCCTGTCTCAACTCTCCAGAAAGTTCCATTGTTCTGTGGCTGGCTATTGTGTACATTGATTGCCCCCCTGGGGCTTTTGTCTGAATACACATAGCAGTCTTTCTATTCAAACCGTTCTGACCAATCTCTGCTGTCTCATTTTCAATTCCTCATTTGCATGGAAGGTGGACCTGATGGGGAACTGATGGGACTCTAAAAAGGACCAATAAGAAAGCGGTTGTTGGGGGCGGGATGTTCCAAATCCTGTATAAAAGTGTGCTGTGTACTTTCAATAAAGGGTGTCCTGTTTACATCCAGCATTAAGCCTTGGCTCATGTATGGATTATTCTGCGATTCCAGGGATATTCCTACTCGTGGAATATTGGGTGATTTTCTTTTATGGAAGAAGAAGGGAATGCTTGACGGGGATATGTTCTACTACCGTGACAACTGGTTGGCAGCAGCAGGATTTTCCCTTCTACTTTCCTTTACACCAGGATTCCAAGAAGACACTGGGAACAGTGAATGGAAGACTGGTACACCCGGCTTAAAAGAAATACACTGAAAGAACTACTGGAAGTTCGTGGAAGGATTGCTAGCAACAAAACCGAGCGTGTCATCATAGCAGAATTAATGGAGCTAGACCAGGGGAACTCGGTTGCAGCAACGCCAGCAGTACAAGAGATGGAGACACCAGTGATTCAGGAGGAGGAATCACCAGCCAACAAGGCAATAAGAGAGAAACTAGCATGGTTCGGTCCGAACCCAATGGTGGATGTGGTGCTGAAAGTGATGAACCTGTTAGCGGAGGAGGCTAAACAAATAAGAGACGCAGAGCTACAGTTAAAACTGGCAGCAGTCCAACAAGCAGCCGCACATTCTCCAAACAGTGAGTACAGCACAGCAGCACCAACTAAAGAGATAGGAGAGGTGCAGACACCAGTCTCCATGGAAGAGGAATTCCAAAGGTGGTTACAAGAGATGCGGATACAGCATAGAGGACCCGTATCAGAGGAGGTCCTGCTGGGATGGGCGGATGTGTTTCGGTGCCAACTCTGGAAGGAAGCGCTAGCTCTGGAGAAGCAACACCAAGGAGAGGTCCTGCCCTACATCTATGCAAGGTACTGGCCGCAGTATGATGTACAAATGCCGTTGTTGGGGGAACAACCGAAGCAGGAGTGGATAGCGGAATTAAACAGGCTGATCCGGGGAGAGATGCAGCTGGATGAGAGCTACAGAGCCCTCCGGTGGTATGTAGCCCAAGAGTGCCCGTGGTCAGCGGATGACAGCCCCACAGAAGGCTATGACTATGATGGCCTGGGATTGTTGTATTGGAGGATGTCCAGTGATCCCGACTTTGGGGATGATCAGGAGTGGCGCTTGGAGGACATAATGGAGCACAGAGAGAAAAGATTGAATATCTCGGAAGCGCACTGGCTACAGGAAGATTTGGAATTTCTGGCCGCTCGGGAATGGGACCTGGAAATCGCCTACAAACAGCTGCTAGACTCTGCTCAGCGCCAGGGCCGGGCTCCCGTTGCCTGGGACTATCAGGAAATACCAGTGGACAATTCTGAAATCCTGGCTGAAGAATCGTCCATGTGGCAGGGTAACAGTGTGCTTTTCCAACCTGCCCCTGCAGCTATGGACCAGGAGGTTATATGGCGGATGCAGCAAGTGCCGACTGACCTTGATGATCCCGTTTCTGCATGTGACGATCTTGAATGGAGGAATGTGCCTGTCCAGCAGTATGCCAGTGAATCGGCAGTGGAAAATCTGGAGATTGCCATTCCCAAAGCTGAAGTTCTGTCCGCAGGGCCGAGCTCTGCTAACCTCTGCTCAGTACCTATAGCATCTTCTGGGTTACATGGACAGGAGATGGTGAACCTCTATCCCCAGACACCAGTTGCAGAGACAGGGGATTTAATAGATTTTTCTGCTGAGGAAAAACAACCTGATGGGCCTCCAGCAGAAGAGCTGGTATCAGGGCCAAACTTCACTGTGCTCTGCCCAGCACCAAGAGCAGTATTTGTGGAGTTACAAGGAACTTCCCCAGCTGAAGCACTGGTCACCGGACAGAGGGTTCAAGACCTCTGCCTCAGCCCTGTGGCAGTTTCGGAGGCTCAGGGTGAGAAGATGGCGATCACTCCCCAGCCACAGATTACAGATTGTATGGACTGTTCAGAGGATGTTATGGATTATGCACCCCCAGCAGAAGTGATGGCAACAGGGCAGAGTGCCAGCCATCTCTGCCCAGCACCGGGACCAACTGTGGAGTTCCAGGGAGCCGTGGCAGTTGGCCCCCCTCCCCAGCAACCAGCTGAGGTGGTAAAGCTCTTACTCCCAGCTGAATCACTGGCAGCAGGACAGGATGCTACTGGCGGCTGCACCCCACTACAGCTTGAGTGGATATCGGTGGATGGGACTGTGGTCTCCACTCACAGCAACCCAGCGGAAGAGCTGGCAACAGAGCAGAGTGCCCCGGGCCTCTGCTTTCACCTAACAGAAGAAGGGGTTCCTGGGGTAGTGGATGGGACTTCAGTCTCCACTGGCACAACCCCAGAAAATGGTACAGGACTGAAACAGGAGGATGTCGGCTTTGCTTTGCAAGCACTGGGGGATTTTCACCTCACACCAGTGGATGGGACTTCAGTCTCCACTGGTATACCCCATAAATGGTGGCCAGTTGGCCCAGATCCCCAACAGCATGATGGACTGAGCCCAGCCACCCTGTCATCTCTCCAGCGGCTGAAAGGACTCCAGGGAGAAGGGCTAGTCCAGGCCTCTCCCCAGCGGCAGACGTGTTCCCCGAGAGAGGCAGAGGATGGCGGGGTGAGTAATGCTCGGTTTGGAGCAAGTGATTTGGGGTACTGTATGGATACCGGCATTGGGGGACTGGAACTACTGACTAAATTCAGAGACAACCCATCTGGTGTCTCCTATTGGGTTAGTCCCCTGCCAAAAGGGGAGATGTGTGACAGGCCTAGCCGGGACAGGGGCTTTTGGAGAGGACTGAATGCGAGCCTCTTGCCGTCCGATTATGGGCCAGGGCCTTAAAGCAGGAAGGCGGATGGGTTATCCTGGCAGACAGTCCTGGAACCTTAAGACTACTTGCCCAACATCCTCGAGTGACCCGTTTGGGTCCCACTGTGGATGTTGAACTATTTGTCAGGGGGAGTAATGTCATGGACCATGAAATACTGAAGTGTTTCTACGTGAAATCCTTATTCATGTATTACAGGAGATTTTATTCTGAACCCCAGCCAGGTCAATAGACTCAGAAGAGATACTCATTGTCCATTGTGTGATAACCCTATCTAAAGACTTTTGATTATCAGGTGTAAATGACTTCTGCCCTGTTTCAACTCTCCAGACAGTTCCATTGTTCTGTGGCTGGCTATTGTGTACATTGATTGCCCCCCTGGGGCGTTTGTCTGAATACACATAGCAGTCTTTCTATTCAAACCGTTCTGACCAATCTCTGCTGTGTCATTTTCAAGTCCTCATTTGCATGGAAGGTGGACCTGATGGGGAACTGATGGGACTCTAAAAAGGACCAATAAGAAAGCGGTTGTTGGGGGCGGGATGTTCCAAATCCTGTATAAAAGTGTGCTGTGTATTTTCAATAAAGGGTGTCCTGTTTACATCCAGCATTAAGCCTTGGCTCATGTATGGATTATTCTGCGATTCCAGGGATATTCCTACTCGTGGAATATTGGGTGATTTTCTTTTATGGAAGAAGAAGGGAATGCTTGACGGGGATATGTTCTACTACCGTCACAGCCGCCTTACGCCGTCTAAAAAACGCTGCGCTGGTGAGTGAAATAATGATGAATAAAGTACATGCCTCTCCGCGCTTTTCCGGCGTAGCGGAAAAAAGATGCGCAATGCCGGAGCAACGATGCGCCATTGTACATGAATCTACCCCAACATCTCTATTTCAGGTATTCAAATTAACCACTTCCGGTCCGCGCTATTGACATAATACGTCAGCAGCGCGGACCTGAGGCGCCGGGGTCACGTCTTTGGACGTGATTTGCTTGTAATTCCCCGCGTGCGCCACAGGGTGGCGCGCGGCGGGGGAAAACAGTCCAGACGCATCACCGAGAATTCGATGCGTGTACCCGGCGGCCGCGATGTCCGTCAGGTACACGCGATCGTCGGTGACAGAGCAGGGACATGGAGCTCTGTGTGTAAACACAGAGCTCCACGTCCTGTCAGGGAGAGGTGACAGATGCTGTTTCCCTTGTACATAGGGAGACAGCATCGATCACCTCCCCCAGTCACCCCCCTCCCCCCACACAGTTAGAACACACCCAGGCAATACATTTAACCCCTTCCTCACCCCCCTAGTGTTAACCCCTTCAATGCCAGTCACATTTATACAGTAATTGGTGCATATTTATAGCACTGGTCGCTGTATAAATGTGAATGGCGCCAAAATTGTGTCAAAAGTGTCCGATGTGTCCGCCGCAATATCGCAGTCAAAATAAAAATCGCAGATCGCCGCCATTACTAGTAAAAAAAAAATATTAAAAAAAAATCATAATTCTGTCCCCTATTTTGTAGGTGCTATAACTTTTGGGCAAAGCAGTCACTTATTGTGATTTTTTTTTTTTTACAAAAATACGTAGAAGAATACGTATCGGCCTTAACTGAGAAAAAAAAATATTTTTTTTTAAAAAAAAATTGGGATATTTATTATAGCAACAAGTAAAAAAAATATATATATTTTTAAATTGTCGCTGTTTTTTTGTTTATAACGCAAAAAATAAAAACCGCACGGGCGATCAAATACCACCAAAAGAAAGCTCTATTTGTGGGGAAAAAAAAGACGCCAATTTTGTTTGGGTGCCACGTCGCACGACCGCGCAATTGTCAGTTAAAGCGGCGCAGTGCCGCAAGCTGAAATTTCGCCTGGGCACGAAGGGGGTTTATGTGCCCAGTAAGCAAGTGGTTAAAGACAAGGAATTGAAAAACACACTAATTGCGGATTACATAATTTTCACCCTAATGCCACCTGACTACAGTGTGTAAAACCTTGAATATGTTCAATGCATGCTCATTTTACAAGGTGGATGACTCTTGAAAATCAGACATTCTCAGCATACCTTAAGTGTTTCACTAAAACCCTCATACAATCTAAATTCCGCTTCCAATGGGTGACCTCATCTATGCCCCACGTAGGCATATCTCTAGCCTCCCCGTCCTCTAAATTATACCCATGCAACTACATACCTCTCTTACAAACATGTAACCATGACCTACAACAGATAAGCAAACAATACCTTTCCAGGGCTTGTAGACTGCAGCCTATAAAGTGATTACTCTAATCATCCAATTATTTATCTATACAGAGCCCTCCCTATAGTGATCCCAGAAGCCTTTTTCAGCACCCTAAAACAAACACTGCATTGATTTATTTGGATGAAAAGCAAACCACATTGCCCCATACATCCATCACAGAACACACAGCCTGTACAGGGCCCATGATTTCTAAAAGCAGCCCTACATTGATAGAGAAGGTGTACATAGGACAAAGGAGGACAGTTCAGAATTTTTGACATATTCAATATAAATTGTTCGAACTTACAGAAAAAAACACAGTCCCTGGATATCATAAAGACTAGTGCAGACAGATTTTTTTTATACAAGTGTCTTTCAGTTCTTTAAAAAGTGGTGCAGCAGCATTATTGAATTCCCGTAACAAAGAGAGTGCCCCTGCCCCCACCTATAACCTTCACAGCAAGGAGCACATGGAAGGGCAAACGCATGAAAGACAAAACCAGAGAACATTCCCAGCTCAACTCATCAGCCAGTCTGCTGACCAACCAAATGAACCTGTCCAACAGTCTGTTAAAAACAAGGGTTAATTTAGCACGCATTTGCCAATGCATGCGTAAGCTGCAAGTCCTCTTCACGGCACCCTGTGTATTGCTTGCAGTCCTAACACTACTGATTTAATGAGTCTCCACAGTCCCAACACATTAAATTCTAATGGATAGGTAAGGGGCAGGTGGGCCTGGAGGTAGCCCAGTCCTCATTAAAGACACAGGGTGCACACTGGACACATAGCACAATTAGAGTTGCCACCTCATCCCTTTAAAACCGAACACATATTAATTACACAGGTTCTGTTGCTAATTAAGGTGGTAATTAAACTCACTTGGTGCTTTACCTTCTTTAAATTAGACTCAGACCTGTGTAATTCATATGTGTTCGGGTTTAAAGGGATGAGGTGGCAACCCTAAGCACAATGGCAGCAAAGGTGCCCAGTGTGTCAACCTGATCATATATACACCAGTAACAAAGAGATGGTGATATTGAATTCCCCCAATGTTTCTATGGTATATTTAATAGATCAAAAGGTAGAAAATAAGAGATGTTCATTGACAGGATTTGATAGAAATATATATATATATATATATATATATATATAATATATATAATATATATATATAATAGTATATTATGTGAATAAAAATCTGTGAACCATACAGCCTCAAAACAAAATAGTCTTCCTTCTTCATGTAGACACTTCAAAATATAGCTCAATGGTGTTTTTAGTGATGCTAATATCCACCACTAAATGGTAAGCAAAACTCAGTGAAAATAGATCATTTAGTTATAAAAGGTGAGCAGCACTCAAAATAATAATCTGGCAATCATTGGAAGAATAAAGACCATCCATATCTCTCACAGTCCAGAAAGAATAACAATGTTGCACCTTGAAAGCCAATGTTTAACTTACAGTGTTTGACTTCCTCAGGGGTGGCTGCGAGTTGCAGGGCTGTCACAGTACCAGAACAGCTGAAGGAGCAGGGTGTATTAAAATAGCTACAGTGAAATTGCAAAAGTCTTTTTAGCTTTTCTACAAGGTTTTTAATAAACGATGTTGCACTATAATATTTGCTTCTGTGTTATCTATTTGTGGTTACTGTGGATTGTGAATAGTTTTAATTCTCCCTAGACTGTAAGAGGACATCTGGATGGTAGAAATGCATCTAGTGGTTGCTAGGTTATTATCTTGAGTGCTGCTGACCTTCTTTAATTAAAAGGTCTCTTTCCTTTAGTAAGCTTTGCTTACCATTTAGTGGTTGATATCAGCATCACTAAATTAACACAGTTGAGCCGTTTTGATTTGTGACTGACTGGTTCACAGATTTTATTTATTTTTTTCACTTAAAACACTATTATACTTTTTTTTAAAGCCAGTTATGAATTGTATGTAATTTGATAACACTAAAACAGCCATCTAAACAGTATATTTTTTACACAGCAGTGTATATGTGTATATACAGTATTAACACACTTTGTCACATAAGTTGTTTTTTTTTTTTTGGGGGGGGGGGGGGGTTATTAACACATATCATGATAGGGATTGCATATATTTTGAAACATTGCACAGGAAGACCATTGAACCTCTCTGGGCTCACATATACTGAACCTCAGCAATAGCTTTTTAAACCACTTCAGCCCCGGAGGATTTGTTTGCCCAATGACCAGGCCATTTTTTTGTGATTTGCCACTGTGTCGATTTAACTGACAATTGCGTGGTTGTGCGACGTACTTTTATTTGTGGGTATTTGATCACCACTGCGGTTTTAATTTTTTACTCTATAAACAAAGTCAATTTTGAAAAAAGCAATATTTTGTACTTTTTGCTATAATAAATATCCCCCAAAAAATATACCAGTATTTAAAAAAACTAAATTTCTTTCTCAGGTTAGGCCAATATGTAAAAAAATCACAATAAGCATATATTGATTGGTTTGTGCAAAAGTTATAGGCCCGGATTCACGTAGAGCGGCGTATCTTTATGCCAGTGTAGCGCATCGTCTTTACGCTACGCCGGGACAACGTTCAGAGGCAAGCATGCTATTTAAGACCCTTGCTATTTAAGACCCTTGCAACACATGACCTTTACAAAACGCAAAATAAAATAAAAAATATATATAAAAACACAAAAAATAAATAAAAAAAACACAAAAAAAAAAACATTGCCACCACGCAATCTCAGCCCCCCGGCAACCTGACACCTGTTGAGACTGCTGCAACTACGCAAAACGTCTCAGCAGCCTGACACCCTTGTTGAGACCCTTGCAAACGCAATATCGTCTCAGCAGCCCTAAGGCGGCGTACACACGAGGGGATATGTCCGCTGAAAACGGTCCGATGGACCGTTTCAGCAGACATCTCCGCTCGTGTGTATGGGCTAGCGGACAGATTTCTCCACCCGACAGATTTCAAAGCAAGCTTTGAAATCTATCCGGTGGGAATCTGTCCGCCCGACATGTCTGCTGGTTAGTACACTTACCAGCAGACATGTCGGCCCCCACCGCCGCCGCGCCGCTGCCGAATGGATTCGGCGCATGCGCGGAAGTGTTTTACTTCCTGGTGCGGTGACGTGGCGGTGACGCGGCGGCGTCAACGTCACCGCCGCGTCACCGCCACGTCACCGCGCCGTCCGGCGGCGGGGAATTTGATCCGATGGTGTGTACACGCCATCGGATCAAACTCCCGATCGGACATATCCGATGGAAATGGTCCGCGGACCGTTTTCATCGGATATGTCCGATCGTCTGTACGCCGCCTAACACTCATTGAGATCCTTGCAATCACGCGTATATCGTCTCAGCAGCATGACACCCTTAAGACCCTTGCAACACATGACCCTTTCAAAATGCAAAAAAATATATATACAAAAAAAGAAAAAAAATGTAAATGCAAAAAGAAATAAAAAAGTGCAAAAAAAACGCTACAAAAAGAACGCAAAAATAAATAAAAATTGCCACCACGCAATCTCGGCCCAGGAACCTGACACCTGTTGAGACCATTGCAACCACACAAAATCGTCTCAGCAGCCTAACACCCTTGTTGAGAACCTTGCTAACGCAATACCGTCTCAGCAGCCCCACACTCATTGAGACCCTTGCAACCTCCCACTCGATAAAGACCTTTGTGACCACGCAGTCTCGCCCCAGCAACCTGGAATTCATTGAGATATTTGCAGCCAGGCAAATTGTCTTAAGCCTCATGTACACTGCTGTTGGTAAACGGACGTTTAGGAACAGTCGGGTGTTTTTTTTAGCCGCCCCCAATCTCTCCTCTGTTATCTTACCAGTACATCTACACAGGGTCCCCAATCTCTCCTCTGTGTTATCTTATCAGTACATCTACACAGGATCATTATAGTCGTTTCTAGGCAGTTGAGTTAGAAACCTTCCTGGGAATTTATTTTTTATTTTTAAATGGGTTCAGTCAGATGTTCAGAGGCATTCGAAACACCAATGCTTGTAACGGCTTGTAAACACTGCCAGACGTGGTAACTAATGTTTACCAGCGTTTCATTCACAGTCGTTTTCATAAAAAAAAGGAATATTGTCTGAGCAACTTGACACTTATTTGAGACCCTTGCAAATATAATATCATCTCAGCTACCTCACACTCGTCTAGACCTTTGCAACCACACAATCTTGTCTTAGCCACCTAACACCCGTTAAGACCTTTGCAGCCATACAAAGTCGTCTTAGCAAACTGACACTCATTTGACACCATTGCAAACGCAATATCGTCTCAGCAACCTGACACCCGTTCAGACCTTTGCAGCCATACATAGTCATCTCAGCAGCCCGACACTCACCTGAGACCATTGCAAACGCAACATCGTCTCAGCAACCCCTCACTTGTTGAGACCCGTGCAACCACACAAGGTGTCAGGGACCTGCTGCTGGCTCCCGGCAAACCCCTGGTGCGCGCGTGTGGCGGGAGCGCGCTCGTGCACGTTAGCGCGAGTTTGGCGCCAAGGTGCCTTTAAAAGACAGGCAGATGCAGCAGCCTCTTGCTGTCTGATCTGCAGTGCATACATGACTAAATCTGTATCCTGAATAACCAGTTCCTGTACTGACCCGGCTTCGTCTGACTATCCGAACTTCTCCAACCTGACCTCGGCCCGCCTTGACCCTGCCTACTGCTACTACTGTTGCCAGATCTTCTGCCTGAATACCGACTACGCCTGCCTGCTGAACCCCTGTCTGCTTATGTGTCTGACCCGGCCTGCCTGACCCAGCCTCCGTCCAGTCCACTTTGTCTTACTCTGCCCTGCACCAGTTCCAGAGTCGCTAGCCATCCGCACCAGCTCCAGAGCTGCTAGCTCCTGCATCAGAGTGCCTGCTTTCCTCCTTGCTCCAGCAACCCGGAAGGACCAGTGCAGTGCCGATCCGCACCATCATCCAGGCACCCTTACCCCGCTGCGCTCCCGAGTCCGCTGTTCCCAAATCCAGCGGCTCCCGAGCCAGAGCTGTACGAGAGGCCGCCTCCTGCGACTAGGCTCTGACGACCACGTACGCCTTCATACATAACACAAGGCCATCTCAAAACAACCTCATAATCATCGAGACCTTTGCAACCGTGCAATATCGTCTCAGCAAACCAGACTGAGACCCTTGCTACCACGCAATACCATCTCAAAAAAAACCTCATAATCATCGAGACCTTTGCAACCGGGCAATATCGTCTCAGCAAACCAGACTGAGACCCTTGCTACCACGCAATGCCATCTCAAAACAAACCTCATAATCATCGAGACCTTTGCAACCACGCAACATCGTCTCAGCAAACCAGACTGACACCCTTGCAACCACGCAATGCCGTCTCAAAACAAACCTTCATACTCGAGGCCCCTGCAACCACACAATATCATCCCAGCAACCTGACACTCACTGACACCCTTGCAACCACATAAAATTGTCTGCAGTAGTATAAAACACTTTGCAGCGCGCACCACGTGCAAACCCGAATACAAACTAAACTTGCAAACACACCTCAGTGACAAACAATCAGCCACACAAACACACAGTGTCACCTAGTTGGCCATTCATCTTTAGTGGCACGTGGGCCACTCATCTTTTCCCTGTATTTTTCCCTGCAGTTAGTTCAGGTGTCCACCCAGCACCAGCGAGTGAACATTGGTCTGCGAGTGCACGTTGGTCTGTGAGTGCACGTTGGTCTGCGAGTGCACGTTAGTCAGCGAGTGCATGTTGGTCAGCCAGTGCACGTTGGTCAGCGAGTGTACATTGGTCAGCGAGTGCACGTTGGTCTGCGAGTGCACGTTGGTTTGTGAGTGCACGTCTTGTTGAGCACCTGTGTATTGTTTTGATTTTCTCACACCAATGCAAGATCCAGTCCAAGTTCTCAAACTAGACCAAGCATCAGTAGCAGACTTAGCTATGTGGGACAACTTCCCCACCTGATAGAACAGCATTTCAATCTTCATCCCGGCAGTGACAGCCGAGCCACCACAGGCGTTTGCATGCATTTTTCGTCCGCCACTGGTTCTCCACACCTTGGCCCCCAGAAATTCTCTTTAATTTCTGCTTCACCCAGTCTTCATCACGTCTCATGCTGTACCCCATTGTGGCAGCTGCCCAGGTCTGGGGCCACACTTGAACTGGACAGACAGTGTTCTTCACCACAGACAATCAGGCCACAGTCGACTTCATCAATTAAGGTAGATCAAGCCTCTCCCCATCACGTCCTTCCTGCGCAGGCTCGCGCAGCTGTCACTCAGTCACCAGTTTAATATCTTCTGTAGACATATTCCAGGCAAATGCAAAATCGCAGCTGATGCTCTGTCCCATTCCAACCTTACTTTGTTTTTCCAGCAAAAGCCTGGAGCCGACCCAATAACCATCCCTGTCCCACCCTGGTCATTGCTGACGATGGACTGAAGTAGCATCTCACCAACTCAACCCAGCTTATTAACCACTCCTTGGCACGCAACACACTGAAGGCCTATCGCACTGCTTGGAACACTAACCACTAATTTTTGGTCACTTGCCTCAGAGCAGCAACAGACAACGTTAGACACGTCCTAGCCTTCATATCGTATTGCCACACGCAGCTGACCCTTTCTCACAATACGATCACGCCATATCTAGATGGCGTCCAGCATTTCCTGTCCCTGCAGGACCCCAGTAAACTGTCAGTATTCTCAAACCCATGCAGTCAAGTCCCTCCTACAGGGCATACAGAAGCACCAACCTGTAGTCAGTGGCAAGCGCCTACCTTTCTAGAGTGCCCTCTTTAGGGACATGTCTGAAATCCTAACTCGTTCCCCATTTAGGGCCTTGCCCAGCATAGTCACCCAAGCAGCCATCTACCAGGCCTTCTACGGTTCCCTACGACCTAGTGAATTTACAGTCAGTGGCTCCGGCAGTCAGACACTGCTCTGACGCCACCCGACTCGCTTTCGAACCCCTACACTCTCAGTCTGCAAATACAACAAACCAGCCCCGGGGGTTGACATCAACCTGTTTCAGACTAACAATGCCTGACGCCCAGTGACGGTGCTCGACCGACTACTGCTCCATCTACCCAGTCAATCTGATGGTAGCGTGTTGCTACCCTTTCTAAACCGGCTCCCTGAGTGGCAGCCAGTTTGTCAAGCATGTCAGAATCCTAAGCAACTTGGGCTTCAAACCCCAGTCAGTTCTCTGGACATTCTTTCCAAATTAGAGCCGCATCAACTGCCTTCCAAATTCTCAGGAAGAAATGGCACAAGCCTTTACCAAGCTGGCTCAATAAATACAATAAATTAATATAACCTGTTTCCCTATCTGAGTCTTTTGCCCCCTTTTCTTGACATACTGACCAGACCACCAAGGCACACTTCAGGTCTATTTATGTTGTAAGTCTTTTTGCGTGTTTATGTGATCCACATCACTCTCAGTCAGAGGGCCACGACCATAAATAAGAAGGCCAGTATGGTGGCCTGAGTTTATGGGAGGAGCCCGGAGGGTATTTAAGCAGCCCACTCACACATGCTCTTTGTCGGTTCAGTGTGCAGTACTACACGTCACTGGGCCAACTCTTCCCAGCTCACCTCATGTCCGTGAGTCTGCGCATTCAATCGCATTCGACACCCTCCCGCCCTTATCTTTTTCAGGCCACTTCTCAGCATATCCTTCTTCAATTAACTACCCATTACTTACTTTGGGTATGCCCCCTTTTCTTGGCATACTGAACAGACCACCAAGGCACACTTCAGGTCTATTTATGTTGTAAGTCTTGTTGCGTGTTTATGTGATCCACATCACTCTCAGTCAGAGGGCCACAACCATATATATATATATATATATATATATATATATATATAACTTATATAGATATATGCTATTAACTCTCATGAGTAGGAACATAGACACGTGTACACACTTGTACTTGCACTTTAAATCTACTGATTTAAAGTAATATAATGGACAAACTAAAGTTTATTTATATGTAGATATATTGTTCACTATGTGCGCGCATTTTCCTCCCTCCACCACTCCCACATGCCAAATTATGTTTGACCTCTTGTAGATAGAGCCAGATTACTTGCCCACTCCTTGGATGGCTGACCACCGTGAGAAGATCCTGGTGTGATTTTTTTGTGTTTCTGCTCTGGCCATCTAAACACTTTTTTTTATCAAAGGTAGGATCTTTTAATATTCTGGGTTCCTGTATATACAGGTTTGTCATTTCTTAATGATTATTATGATGATGATATCATTAATATTTATATATTAAGTATTAATATGTTATAGATGTTCAAATCATCCTGAAGATGATTCAATACAATATTACGATTGAAACGCGTTGGGGTTATCTTTAATAGCAGCATTCACAGATATATTGTTTGTGTATTGCTCAATGTCAATGTCATATGGGACATCGGTCATGCAACAATTTCTTGTTGACCCTCTTTTTTCTTGTATTTCCCCCTTTTCCTCTTCCCTTTTTGATATTGTTGATTTATTTTATGATGAATTTTATATCAATTGAAAAGAAAAATAATATTCTTTATACAAAACAAGTACATGTATTACTTGAAAGCTGCACATAGCCCCTGGGAGTATTTTGTATTTTTCCATATATGCTATTGGGCTAGCAGCATGTTGTCCACAATAAACGGAGGTGGGTCCCATTTTTTGTTCAATTATACAGAAATTTCCATTTTTGGAACAGAAAAGAGAAAGGTCTTTTCCCTGTCTGTGTTGTATTTATTGCTCCTTTTCCTGACTATATTTAGACACCTCAACATACTGAAGCTATTGTTTTAAACAATGCTTCATGTTACAATCCTCCATTGTAAGTTATGTGTTGGCTTGTCCTTGTGTCATGGTCTATGTGGGGGAGACCAGGCAAAAATATAGAGATTAGCCTAACACAACCATCTTATGGAAACAGGCCATTTAGATACTAATCTGACAGCCATTTATGTTTACTGTATTGAAACGGTGGGGATTTGGCTCTAAATTTTTAGGAATCATTTCCTCTCTTTATTCCTCCCCTGAAGCTAAAATCCGGCTACAGGGCATATTCTCGGATCCTATAGAAATCCAAAGGGGCACAAGACAGGGCTGTCCTTTGTCTCCCCTGGTATTCGCAATCGTTATTGAATCTCTGGCTATAGCCATTCGAGATAACTCGAATATTAGAGGAGTCAATTGCAACAAAAAAGAACACAAGTGCGCATTATTTGCGGATGATTTATTACTCTTTATAACCTCCCCTTCTTCCTCCCTTCCGGAAATCCTCACCCTATTAAACAATTTCTCTAAAGTCTCGGGTCTCACGGTGAATATGGCCAAGTCCAGGGCCCTTAATGTTTCTCTTTCCGAATCTACGGTCTCTCTCTTGAAAAACAAATATGCCTTCAAATGGGACTATGTTTCCACTAAATATTTAGGTATTAATCTAACCCTGAATTTCCAGGATTTATACTCAGCCAATTATCCCCCAATGTTTAGGAAACTCGAGAAAGATCTGACTGAATGGGGAACTCATAAAATAGGCTGGATTGGTAGAATTTATTCTATCAAGATGACCCTTCTTCCTAAAATCCTATATCTTTTTAGATCTCTTCCGATACCAATAATAAAAAGCCATCTGAAATCCTTCCAAGGTAAAATTACCAAATTCATTTGGAACAAAAAGGGCCCTCGCCTTTCTTCTCGCAGTCTCTAAAATTTACCCATTCAGGGAGGCCTAGGAGTTCCAAATTTGATATGGTATTATCAATCTGCAAGGCTAGCACAATTATCAGAGGTTTACCTCAGAAACGAGCGCCCGGATTGGATAGGGATAGAAGAACAGGCTTCCCCATTGTCTACAATAGAAGAACTCATTTGGCGCACTCCCAAAAGTAGACCTCCTATATTATCTCCCACTCTTTCACAAGCTTTGGCCTTATGGGATTCACTTAGAAACAATCCTTGCTTGGTTTCTAAAGGTAAACCTTTGTCAAGTATTTTACACTGAAGTAGATCCCTTCAAATGGTGGCATGATAAGGGGGTGTACCGTATTGGACGTTTCTTTACACATACAGGCCCCCTATCTGAGCAATACCTTTTAGACATTCTTGGCCCTCCCCCATTGGAAAGGCTCAGATTACACCAAATACACACCTTCGCACAGGAAATGTGGAATGAAAAATTAATCTCTGGCCTTCCAACCCCATATGAACATAAATGCGACCAAGCTCCGTTTAGGAAAGGTAATATCTCGGTCATCTATAAATCTCTTGCATCAAATAACATAAAATTACCACATATGCTAGCCTGGGAAAGAGAGCTTCAAAGTGATTGGGACCTAAAGGATTGGCAAAAAAACTATACTAGATCTCTCAAGGGCTTTATGAGTACAGCTCTCATTGAAGCTAATATAAAAATTTTCACTAGATGGTACCTAGTTCCAGTTAAGTTGGCCTCCATGTATCCATCAGCATCACCCGTATGTTTTAGAGGTTGTCAAGGAATAGGTTCCATGATTCACACTTGGTGGGAATGCCCTAGGATACGGGGTTTCTGGAATAAGGTATTTCACATTATCAGGAGAGTTACAGGTTGCAACCTTCATCAGTCTCCAGCAATTGCTTTATTAAATGGTCTAATACCACAGACCTCTAAGGTGGCGTACACACGATCGGACATATCCGATGAAAACGGTCCGCGGACCATTTCCATCGGATATGTCCGATCGGGAGTTTGATCCGATGGCGTGTACACACCATCGGATCAAATTCCCCGCCGCCGGACGGCGCGGTGACGTGACGGTGACGCGGCGGTGATGTTGACGCCGCCGCGTCACCGCCATGTCACCGCACCAGGAAGTAAAACACTTCCGCGCATGCGCCGAATCCATTCGGCAGCGGCGCGGCGGTGGTGGGGGCCGACATGTCTGCTGGTAAGTGTACTAACCAGCAGACATGTCGGGTGGACAGATTCCCACCGGATAGATTTCAAAGCTTGCTTTGAAATCTGTCGGGTGGAGAAATCTGTCCGCTAGCCCATACACACGAGCGGAGATGTCTGCTGAAACGGTCCATCGGACCGTTTTCAGCGGACATATCCCCTCGTGTGTACGCCGCCTTAGGCCACCAGACAGCTGATCCTATTTATTTTGACAGGCGCCAGAATCACTATAGCAGCTGCTTGGAAGAAACCATCAGTTTCCATTTTACATATGAAAAGAAAGGTAACGTGGATTATGGAACAAGAAAAAAGAATTAATTCCATGTTAGATACCTTTTCTCAATTCACTGAAATTTGGGAACCTTGGTTGAACTATATGGGAATCCCATACAACCTGAGAGTTTAGTTGCGGCTCTTGCCTCAGACTGATGTAATCTTTTGGCAGATGGGCCCTCTCCCCTTCCCTTCTTCACATTTTCCTTTTCTCTTTCTCTTCTCCTCTCCTCTCTATTCTCCTCTTTTTCCCTTTTTTCGCTGCACAGGAGATATAGACCCCATACCACTCTCTCCTTTTGTCTCATGTAAGGTGGATATAATTTAACTAAATATATCTTTAAAGTTCCCTGTCTTCTCATAGGTTTATAAGTTGAGAGTTGATTATTAAACGCATCTTTAGATAACATTTAGATCCAATTTTTTTTTTTTTTTTCTCTTTTTTTTTTTTTTTTCTTTCCTTTCTTCTCATTGAGGGGAGGTTGGGTTGAAGGGGCTGTCCTTCCTTCTCGACACAGAATGTTCCCGTTAGGGGTGTCGGGTGAAGGGAGGTGCCCTAGAGATCCACCCCCTTTCCAGTTCGGTACAATTGTTTTATTATTTTTATTTTAAGTTTCGCAATCTCAGCTTATAATAGAAGGCTTATTAATTGCTTGCTTAACCACTTAAGACCCGGACCAATACGCTGGCAAATGACCCAAGGGGTTTTTGCGATTCGGCACTGCGTCGCTTTAACAGACAATTGCGCGGTCGTGCGACGTGGCTCCCAAACAAAATTTGCGTCCTTTTTTTCCCACAAATAGAGCTTTCTTTTGGTGGTATTTGATCACCTCTGCGGTTTTTATTTTTTGCGCTATAAACAAAAATAGAGCGACAATTTAAAAAAAAATGCAATATTTTTTACTTTTTGCTATAATAAATATCCCCAAAAATATTTAAAAAAAACATTTTTTTTCCTCAGTTTAGGCCGATACGTATTCTTCTACATATTTTTGGTAAAAAAAATCGCAATAAGCGTTTATCGGTTGGTTTTCGCAAAATTTATAGCGTTTACAAAATAAGGGATAGTTTTATTGCATTTTTATTAATTATTTTTTTTTTACTACTAATAGCGGCGATCAGCGATTTTTTTCGTGACTGCGACAATATGGCGGACACTTCGGACAATTTTGACACATTTTTGGGACAATTGTCATTTTCACAGCAAAAAATGCATTTAAATTGCATTGTTTACTGTGGAAATGACAGTTGCAGTTTGGGAGTTAACCACAGGTGGCGCTGTAGGGAATGTGTGCCCTAATGTGTGTGTTTACAACTGTAGGGGGGTGTGGCTGTAGGTGTGACATCAGCGATCGCGTCCCCCTATTACAGGGATGACGCGATCGATGCTCCGGCCACAGAGAAGCACGGGGAAGCCGTGTGTACACACGGCTCTCCCCGTTCTTCCGCTCCAGGGACGGATCGCCGCACTGCAGCGGCGATCGGGTCCGCGAATCCCGCGGTCCCGGTCCTGGAGCTTCGGACCGGGTCGCGGGCGCGCGCCCGCGACCCACGGCTGGGTACTAAAACCAACGTATATATACGTTGATGTGCCCAGCCGTGCCATTCTGCCGACGTAAGTGTGCAGTAGGCGATCCTTAAGTGGTTAATAGGGAAATTTTTTTTTTCTTCTAAAATGTTTAGCTATCTTTACTAATTCCCACTCTTCCCAATTGTCTACATTTATTTTAACATTTTAAAGTTACTAGATTTAAAGATAAGATGTGGGGGGAGGGGGGAGGGGATGTGGGGAAGTCTAGATACGAAACGTAATATATTGTTCACTATTACAATTGTCAACTTTATGTCTCCTAATGTATTCACTGTACTACATTTAATACACTGTATGCTCTTTATTTTTTGAAAATAAACTTAAACTTGAATGATAGATACTAATCTGACATACAGGTATATGGTCATTGATTTAATAGCACATATGAGAACAGGAGGTGATCAAGTTCTGACGTTTGAAAAGTAGGAGGTGTGATGGTGATACACTAGTAGATTTGTTTCTCTTTTTTTGTTTTAAGAATGTTTGTTTGATTTGTTGATTATTAGTTGGATAAAATCAATGTTTTGTTCTTCAAACAGTGAAGAAATTTAAAGGAAAAACAATACTATAAAAATTGTGGCTCTTCTAGGTCAAATAGTTATTTGCATATACATGATCTCATTGTAACTAAATGAATAACGTTCATGTCATACATGATAAGTTCAAATATCTAAGCACACTTCAAATATAGTGCACCCCAGAATGAAATAAAATGCCCTTACAAATAACTGTTTTGAGAACAACATAAAAGGAAATCCCTTTAGCACAATAATATGAGCAGAAAAAAAGATTGCTCACTCAAGTGTGTTACATTGTTCTACTAAGAGTTATATTACTTTCTATGAACTGAAAAGCAATCACCAGCCTCGCTATTATGGAAAACAAAAGCTGCTGCTTGATGTTGCTTTCACTTATACACTTAAACCCAAGTGGTCTGCTGATGGTAGTTTTAAATAGGATGTCTTTTTTTTTGTAATATGTCAGAGGTAGAGAGTATGTGTGTTTTGATGGGGGAGTGATATATCACCCATATAAACTGTTCTCTTTTTTTTTTTTAAAGAAACAGTCAAATAAAAAAGAGGGAGTAAAGATGAACACTAACTAAAAATTGACACATCCCCATCATTTGGCTACAGAGTTATATCTTAATTGTACTTAATTACTAGGGCATCATTGGTTATTATTGGCAACAGTTGTACTTTTCTTCCCATTTTTAATCAAAAAAACAACTAAATTGAACTATTTTTGAAAGGCAAATAAACTTTGCACTACAAATGCACTGAACGTGCAGTCACTGTAGATCTGAGGGGAAGATCTAAAATGAGGGGAAGCTCTGCTAATTTTATAATCCCATAATGTGCAAGCTAAAATTATGTTTTTTATTTTCCTTGCATGTCCCCCTCAGATTTACAGTGACTGCAGTTTCAAGTGCACTTGCAGGGCATTTGTAGTGCAAAGTTAATTTTAGGGCTGCAACTAACGATTATTTTCATAATCGATTAGTTGGCCGATTATTGTTTTGATTAATCGAATAATCGGTTAATAACCTTAAAAAAACAAAACAAAAGGTGATTTTGCGGCGATTTGTATTTTTACATATTGTTTGGCCAATTTGTTTGGCAGATTAAAAAACGTAAATTGCTGCAAAAACACATTACATGTTTTTCTGCAGCTTTTCAATTGAAGTATATTGAACCAAAAAAAAAAAAACGAAATCATATAGTTTTACGTAAAAAAAAAAGTCCTGGACCCTTTCCAAATATGCATCAGCTGAAAAAATCATGGATGAGAATGTGTCCCATAGGAAACCATGCAAATGAACTGTAACATGTTTCTGCAAAAAGCACCAAAAAAACAGAGATGTCACCCAGGCCTGAGACGTTTAGTAACATAATGGGGTTAAAAAAACAAATATTAGTACAAAAATAGCAAATAATTTCTACTGTAAGGGGTTCATTTTGTACTGTGGGACAGTGAAAGCAATATTTACAGTAGCGATTTGCTCTTTTTGTACTATAAAGGGCTGTTTTTTTTTTAAACCCCATTATGTTACTGGGCGATAAAACGATTATGAAAATAGTAATCAATTAATTTCATAATTGATTAGTTGTCGATCAATCGATAAGTTGTTTCGACCCTAGTGGATTTGCCTTTCGTAAATAACCCCCTAGGTGTGCTTAAGTGCTACTAAATGAAATTTAAAATAAAATCGATGCTTAAAAAGTGTTTTGAAAAGCAAATCCTTAAAGTGATATTAACTGGTTCAGGTCCAGCCGCCACAGTTGTACTGAGGCAATGTGGCTGTTTCCCATGAATCTTTGTCATTGTACATCAGCTCTTATACAGCGTGCGCCCACTGGCCAGCGGGGGAACCAATCAGCAGGTGGGGTGAACTTAATTTCCCCTGAACATCCACGATCGTTAAAACGGAAGTAACTGAACGGGGATCTGCCTATGAAAACAAGAAAAATCTGTGTTCTGACAGGGGAGATCCTACAGATCCTGTGTTTCTGCTAAGCAGGAAGGCATATCTGTGTGTTTCCCTAGTCATCCAGTCACCCATACAGTTAGAAAACACCCTGTGGGGACCTTTTTAACCCCTTGATTGCCCCTGATGTTAATCCCATCCCTGCCAGTGTCATTAGTACAATAACAGTGCATATTATTAGCAGTGATCACTGTGATAATGTCACTGGTTCCCAAAAAAGTGTTAAAATGTCAGTTAGGTGTCCGATCTGAATGCCGCAATGTTGCAGTTCCACTAACAATCACTGATCACCACTATTACTAGAAAAGAAAAAAAATGCCATAAATCTATCCCCTATGTTGTAGCCGCAATGACTTCTGTGCAAACCAATCAATATACACTTATTGCGATTTTTTTTTCAAATTCGAAAACCTAGTACCCCTAATTAGCATGGTAGGTATCACTCTCCCCAAATCTTTTCAAATTTCCAAGGAAAACCCCTGCTTTATATGTTTAATTTATACATAGGCAGAGTTTGATTTTTTTTTTTCACAAATTAATGTGAAGGGAATCTGTCAAGTTTTCTTGCATAGTACAGAATAATCGTCCATTTTTTTGTGTCACCAATGTCCAAATCTTCAAAGATACCAAATTTACACTATTTTGCGTCACAACTATGTAAATAAAAGTTAGTGGAGATGGACGTAATTTGGGACCAAAAGAGGCTAACCTTGTCACTCCAAACCTAATAAAGTAAATCACTTGTTTCTTTTTGATATTTATGACAATGGGGTGTATTTTTTTTATACATCTGAAATGATAACAACAGTGTATAGTAAATTTAATGAAAAACACCTTAGTTGGATGAGTTTATGAGATATGGTGGTATCAAAGTATGAGTTAAAGAATTTTTGCCAGATTTGATCTTAAATTCCAAGAATATTTTTTGCCATTGGGTTTGTGGTTTAGAGAGTTTTTGAGATGTGCCTCTTAGGCCACATACACACAATAAGATATGGCTGCTCAAACTTGTCCGACGGACAGTTTAGAGTGGACATGTCTCATCGGATTTTGGTCCGATGGCGTGTACAGCCCGGTGACGTGGTGGTGACATTGAGGCCACCATGTCACCGCACCAGGAAGAAAAATACTTCCGCGCATGCGTCAAATCCATTTGACGCATGTGCAGGAAGATATGTCCGCTGGTGAGTGTACTGACCAGCGGACATATCCGACGGACATGTCTCCGGTGGACAAATTTTAAAGCATGTTTTAAAATTTGTCCACTGGTCAGACATGTCCGCTAGCCCATACACACGATCGGATTTGTCCGCTGAACTGGTCTGTCGGACCAGTTTCAGCGGACAAATTTGATCGTGTGTACGCGGCCTTAGAAGAACATTACAGAAGGTGAGATTTATATAAGTATGAACTGGTTGAATTCGAGTTCCTTCTAGTTTGGGGTTGTGAAGTATCAATTGTAGCACATAGAAGGTCTTAACCCCGTTCGCTGCTAGGTCTGTATGGTGTACAACCAAATCGCTCGTCTGCAAGTCATTCAAAACACGGCCACCAGACTTGTGACTGGGAAAAAAAACCCTTGGAATCAATCTCACCTTCACTAAGAACCCTTCATTGGTTGCCAGTAAAAGACAGAATTGCTTTTAAAGCACTCTGTCTAACGCATAGATGTATCCATGGGAATGCTCCCCATTATTTATGCGAAAAAATTAAAAGCTCACAATCCCAATCGCGTTCTGCGATCCACCAATCAAAACCTGCTCCAGATACCGAAAGCCAATTACAAGTCCAAAAGAGAAAGAAGATTCGCGATCCAAGGTCCCAGACTATGGAAAGCTTTACCAACCAGCCTTCGGTTGGAGGAGAACCACTTAGAGTTCAGGAGAAAGATTAAGACTCATCTCTTTTGATATCAAAGGAGACAGGAACAACAAGCGCCCAGAGGCGATTTAGTTTGCATGTGCCGCGGTATATACGTTTTTCATTCATTCATTCACTCATTTACAACACTGCTTTCAGCTGGCCAGATCTGTATTTTGAATGGACCTGATATCCTCCTTCTGCTTTAGGTTCATGGTCACTTTAGTGACCATGAACTTATAGCTGAATTGTTCAGCAGATACTGATTAGAGCTATTTACCTAAATGTGACCCGCTATTTAACTAAAATGTGGCTTTGGGAGCTGCAAGGCAGGCACAGTGGGATTTACTTGGTGACAAAGATCCCACCCCTGCTTCTCTGACCCCCCTTACTGCCCTCTACTTTACTGATGGTCGGCAAACCCGCTCCTCATCCCTCATCCCCCTCCCTTCAGCTGCAGCTGCTATCAAATTGATGTCAGGATGGAGAGTGGGGTCGGTAAATGTGTTTTACTAGCCCTCATCCTTTTCTGAAGGTATTTCAGTCAGCAATCGTTACCGATTGCTTCTGTATTTATTAATCCTTGACATATAGTAAACTGTATTTACTGCTTCAGTTTGTGAATGAAAAATAATAAACACTGTGTACTATGTTTCATTTTATCAATGAATAGAAGTCTCTATATAGACTCCTATTCAATAATCTACAGTACAGCTCTGGCTTTTTCTCTGTCTCAAAAACAAAACTTTGGAGGTCTGTTTAGACCCATGATATCTCTCCAAAGCCCCCCTGAAAACATTAAAAAAAATATATCAAATAATACAAATTTCCAAAATAAAATTGTACCTGTACGAAAAAGAAAAAAAGAAAGTTGTAGAAAAACGTTAAAATAAAATAAAAAACATACGGGCAGATTCACGTAGATCGGCGCATTATCATTCCGGCGTAGCGCACCACTTTTCCGTTAGACTTGCGCAATCTAGCCGCGTAATCCGGCGATTCACGTAGCTTTTACGCAAGAGCTTGCGCAAACGTAAGGTTTTTTCCGTAGGCGTAAGGAGGAGTAATACAAATTGGGAGGGACGTGGGCGTGTTACATTGAAATGAGCCGTGACCCCATGCAAATGAAGGGCCGGCCGACTCGCGCATGCGCGCGTGAAGGAAACCATGTCAGCTCCGTTGTGCGCATGCTCACAACTCGGGAGCGGCGCAATCATTGAAATTGGAAATGGACTAGGGCAATGTTGTGAACTACGCAGACAGCATAAATAGACACACACAAACGCCCTTCCATTGCAAAAGTACATCCCTTTGTGTCCCTTCCCATTGAATCAAGTGCTTTTGCTCTGTTGTTCGTTAGAGTGTGTTTTGTAGTTGTGAGATTAGTGTTCTGTGTGATCTTGTGCTTGTTGGTAGTTTTGTGAAAGTGTATTTTGATAAGTGTTTGAGACTGTTTGTTTGATTGATAGATTTCTGAGCGTTTGTTTTCTTGCTTTTTTTTTTCATCTGATTTTTTTGTGTGTGTTTCTTGCTGAGTGCTAGTGTGATTTTTGGCTGTTCTTTTTCTCTTTGTGTGTGTTCTTGTCTGATTGGTTGTGCTTGTATTTGTGACAGATTTTTGGTGACTGCTAGTGAGTTTGTTTGGAAGTATGACTGAGAGAAAAAGAAAGCTCAATTTTACTGTGGGGGAAAAAAGAATTCTTGCCCGGGCCATTACCGACTATGGGCGTTTTCTCCACGGCCCGCAGAGTGCCACCACCACCCCGGCCAGGAGGAGGGAGATCTTGGATAGGATCACGGAGCAGGTGAATTCATCGGGGGAGGGGGAGACACGGACCCGCTCTGGGATAGAAAAGAAAATAAATGACCTCCGGCGTGAGGTAAAAAAAAAACTGGCCGCAAAAAATGCCCATGCCAGGGGCACAGGAGGGGGCCCACCATGCCGGGTTAGATTTTCAGAGACGGAGCGTGTGGTGGCCCTGACCTTTCACCGGCATGAAGTGGAGGGCCTGCCAGGCTTTGACACAAGTCCGGTCCCCGCGGTGCCAGGTAAGGTTTTTATTTCTCTCAGGTGTGTAGCATGTGTGGGGGAGGGGGTGAAAGGGAATATGTGGCAAGTGTGTGGATCCTCCAACCTGTGAATGTTTTGTGTCATCCACAGCTGTGCAGGAGGGTGCAGGGCCATCTGGACTGACCGCTCCAACCCCAGGACAGCAGCCTAATGAGGCCCCCCCAACAAGGCCAGAGTCCGCAGAGGAGGAACAAGAGGAGGGGGAGGATCATGCGGAGGACGATCATGAGGAGGAGCAGAATCATGAGGAGGAGGAGTCCATGGAAGGCACTGGCCCTTTGGTTTCTGCGGACTCTTCCCCTCTGGCTGCAAGAAGCCTGCCCTCCCTAAGGGTCAGCCCCCCCCCTCCTCCCCCAACATGGCTCCCCTCACAAGGGCCTCCCCTTCTCCCCGGCCACAACCATCAGCTGGAGCCAGGAGGTCATCCCCAAGCACCAGGGGGGCGCCCAATCTCATGCCCGCCTGTCTGAGAAGGAACCTGGCCACCCAGACCCGCCTTCTGAGACAGCTCTGCCAGACTATGGGGCGGGTGGATCAGAGCCTGTCCTCCATTAATGATAGCCTGGGTAACCTGGACTCCCACTCCCGGGCCTCCACAACCTGCCTAAATGACCTGCAAACTACAGCAGCAGGCGTTGGGCAGGATGTGAGGGCCCTTACCCAGGCTATCCAGGGCAACACGGCAACACTTGGTGCTGCCCTGGACAGAATAGCCGTGGCCTTGGAGGGCAGGCCGCCAGGTGGGCAGATCTCAGGGGCTGCTCCTCCTTCCCCGGCTTTTCCCCTCCCCCATGCGTCTCCCCTGAGGGTCCGGGGCCGTGGCCGGGGGCGCCCCAGGCGTGGCTCAGGCAGAGGGCAATAATTTTTTTTTCCCCCTTTTGTTTGTTTTGAAAGCTTTTTTATTTTTGTTCTCTGCTTTTTTTTGTTTTTTCTAAGCATTTTTTTTTTCCTATGCATTTTTTGTTTCTATGCATTTTTGTTTGTTTGACTTTTTTGGCATATTTTGGGTTGTGAATGATGTTTGAATGTGGGGGTGACATTCCTGCTGGAAAAGGGGTGTCACCCTCAATTTTGGTGGAGAAGGGTTCCCCAGGACCAGGGAGAAGTGATTCCCAGGTCCGTGTGAATGGTGTATGAATGTACAGTGACATAATTGGAGCCTTGACGTGGCGTTACTGCTCACCAGTCTTGCATGGTGGACTGGTGCCAATCCAATTTGATGAGGATGTGGGGTGTGTGTGCTAGGGACCATAGTGGTGTGCATGCATGCATTCTCATTGTGCCATGATTAATGTGTGTGTTTAACGTGCAAAGATGCATAATGTGAGCTGGCATGAGATGGGGTCATGAGATGGGGTTCCAGTTCATATGCAGAGTCACCTTGAAGGGAAAAGACAGGTGGATGTTAGTCATGCATGTGCCACTTGTGAGGTGTGCATCACGGGAGGGGATAGTCATGCCTGACTCCCATGTCACTCACCAACCAGCCAGCTGTCCCCATACATGTTCTGTTCGCAATCTGTGGGGATGGGGCTCTGATTGTATATGTAGCTGTCATGGGTGTCATGGGTAGTGCCATGTGTTGGGCTGCTGATGTCCTCCTGCAAGGTTGTGGTAATTCCACGATGGCATGAGGGGTGAATCTGAAGATGCGAGACACCTCAGAATCTCTCATGCCAAAGATGTCTATGCGTGTGTGATATATCAAGTGAAGAGTGAGGGGCTTGTATCAGATAAGAATATTGTATTAGATTAGATTAAATTGTAAATTTGATATAAGCCAAAAAAAAAAAAAAAAAACATCTCCCGTGCCCTCCTTAGTGCCATCCTCCGTGCCCTCATCCTTCTTTGTTCATCTAAAGTCAGTAGTATAGCTATGCGCGACGATGCCCCTGGCATGTTGGCATACAGATTGTTGGGCAACACGTGTGACTGCTGAACTCCTCACTAACAGTGTTGCTTTATCTGACAATTAGACTTTTTTTCAAAATTTAGACCAGCTTTTAGGTCCTCTAACTTTAGACAGAACATTTTGCAGTTGCGCACATCGCGTAGCCTGCGCAGCAACTGCGTTTTTTTGTGAATCCCCGTAACTCCCTCATTAGCATATTTGACTAGCAAATCAATGGTGTGTCTAGCGCAGTTTTGCGCGAAGGCAAGCGAAGGTCTAATTCAATTACGCCGGACCAAAAAACGTAGATTTCTGGCGTATATTGTTTTGTGAATCGCGTCCAACTATACGCACGCGCACATTTAGACTTACGCACGCGCAACAGCAGTTGCGCAGGCGTAATCGCTCTGTGAATCTGGGCCTTAGTATGGGTAGATTTAGACATACACCTAATCTCCCTTGCCTCTGAAGCCTGATCCACACAATAATCACACTCCACTAGCTACTGACAGGCAGCGAGGAAGCAATGCCATGTCCTCTCACCAAATGTTTTAACCCCAATTTCCCCCATAAAATGTGCTATGACCTTGTGCTTTGCACAAAGTTGCAGGGCGTTTGTGGCACTTTCAAATTGACTTGAACGTGTAGTGTTCAGCGGGCAGCATCACAAGTTCGGTCAACTTCAAAATGGGCACAAAGCATCACGAGCACAGCACCCTGCCTGATGCCTATTGGGCATTTTTGTCACTCCCCAACCTCAGGTCTAAATAAGGCCTAATGCCGCGTACACACGATCATTTTTTGTCATGAAAAAAAACAACGTTTTTCAGCATGTAGAAAAATTAGGTTTTTCCAACTTCACTATTAAAACGACATTGCCCACACACGGTAGTTTTAAAAAAATGCTGTAGCAAAGCGCGGTGACGTACAACACGTACGACGGCACTATAAAGAAGAAGTTCCATGCGGATGATGCCACCCTTTGGGCTGCTTTATCTGAATTCCTGTTAGTAAAAGACGATTTGCGCTTTTCTGTCTGTTACAGCGTGATGAATGTGCTTACTCCATTATGTAGTAGTTTTACTAGAATGAGCACTCCCATCTCATAACTTGCTTCTGAGCATGCACAGGTTTTTAATGTCGTTTTAGCTCACACACAAAAAATGTTTACAACCCGAAAAACTACATAGTTTACAACATTGTTAAAAAATGCAGCATATTCAGAAAAAAAAATTGTCGTCTTTCAGAACCCGAAAAATTATGTAAAGCCCACACACGATCATTTTAAATGATTTTTTTTACAAACAATGTTTTTTTAATGCTGAAAAATGATCATGTGTACGCGGCATACGACCTTGTTTACATAGAGCAAACTACAGCAAGGTCATGTTTAGCTGCAGGATGCACAAGTGTTCCATGCATTCCCATGCAGGCAGTCCCATCCATATCAACTGGGACGCAGTGGCTGCATTGCCACTGCTCCCAACTTGACATCCATGTGGGTGAATGCCCCTGAATTTAAACTGTCTGTGTTTTGGGCCATGTGCCTACACCCGTACAGATGTCAGATCTGTTCTTGCAGCTGCTGATTCCCAATTGACATAAATAGGATTGCCTGCACAGGGATGCACAGAACACATCCTGTGTGTGTGTGTGTGTAAATATGGCCCTTTATGGGTGTACAAGGCTTAAGTAGGAATTTTTTAAAGAAGTTATGTTATGTTTATGTGTGAAAATAAGGAGTTATTTTTTTGGTGAAAATAGAGGGTTTTGATAAACATTTGCCTAACTATTGTGGAACTTAAAAAAAAAAAGATCAGTAGCACCTTTTCCAGATGTTGACCCAGATTGGTTGACCTATGGCATTTTATCTAGGATTTTGATCATGTATCTTCTTTAATCACGCTACTCTGGTCCACTGGTTCCTGAGATGGGCGTCTATTATAGCCAGTCATGATTACTATCAAAATAATACCTTCTTGGTAAATCTATCACTTAAAATATACAAATATTATTTATTTTTTTATTAACTGAATACAGAAAAAGCTTTTATATTTAGTATGAATTTAGCAGGCATTTTGTAAATTTTGTTTCTGTTAATAATGATTTTAGTGTATTTTTAGCGGAAAATATTTATTTAAATATTTGTGCAAATATATCAGGGACCTTAAAACTCAGCAGCACATTTTTATTCTAATAGTTATGTGCTTTCAGAAAAGGTATTGTTTGGGGGGGGGGGGGTCTTTTACAAACTTTGAAAGTTGTAAGGGGAAAAAAGGAATAGAAAAACTGCAAAAATGGTCTTGCCACCTGGGTTTAAAAGTGGAGCACAGGGCCTGGCAGTGCAAGGGTTAAAGGAACCATGTGAATAGAGCTGAACATTTTTAAGCCTTGTTGTGCTTATTGCAGACCAACAGGGAGAGAATAAGATTCACGTACATCTGTGCATTATTGGACCGGCGTAGCGCACCGCCTTTACGTTAGACTTGCGCAATTTTGCCGCGTAATCACCCTATTCTCGTAGCTTTTGCGCAGGAAATTGCGCATACGTAACGTTTTTCCAGAGGCGTAAGGAGGAGTAATACAAATTGGGAAGGACGTGGGCGTGTTACATTGAAATGAGCCGTGACCCCATGCAAATGAAGGGCCGGCCGGCTTGCGCATGCGCGCTTGAACGAGACCATGTCAGCTCCGATGTGCGCATGCTCACAACTCGGGAGCGGCGCAATCAGTGAAATTGGAAGTGGACTAGGGCAACGTTGTGAACTACGCAAACAGCATAAATAGACACACACAAATGCACTTCCTTTGCAAAAGTACATCCCTTTGTCCCTTCCCATTTAACAAAGTGCTTTTGTTCTTGTTGTTCGTTGCGGTGTGTTTTGTAGTTGTCAGATTAGTGTTCTGTGTGATCAAGTGGTTGTTAGTAGATTTTTGAAAGTGGTTTTTGATAAGTGTTTGAGAGACTGTTTGTTTGATTGATATATTTCTTTTTGTTTCTTTTTCTGCTGTATTTTTGTTTTGTTTTTTGGGGACTGTTTCTTGCTGAGTCGTTTTCTCTCTGTGTGTTTTTTTTGTGATTGGTTGGGCTTGTTTGTGTGCGTGAAATTTGTTGACTGGGACTGTTTTTTTTTTGGAGGATGAGTGAGAGAAAACGCAAGCTGAATTTTACAGTTGTGGAAAAACAGATTCTTGCCCGGGCAATTAGCGAGTATGGGCGTTACCTCCACGGCCCAGAGAGTGCCAACACCACCCCGGCCAGGAGGAGGGAGATATTGGATAGGATCACTGACCAGGTGAATTCAGCGGGGCAGGGGGAGACACGGACCAGGTCTGGGATTGACAAAAAAATCAATGACCTCCGGCGTCTGGTCAAAAAGAAGTTGGCCAGAATGCATGCCCATGCCAGGGGCACAGGAGGGGGCCCACCATGCCGTATTAGCCTGACAGCGAAGGAGCGTGCGGTGGCCCTGACCTTTCATCGGCATGAAGTTGAGGGCCTGCCTGGCTTTGACTCAAGTCCGGAGCCCGTGGTGCCAGGTATTTTTTTTTTTTAATATCAGGTGTGTAGCATGTGTGGGGGAGGGGGTGAAAGGGAATATGTGGCAAGTGTGTAGATCCTCCAACCTGTGAATGTTTTGTGTCATCCACAGATGTGCAGGAGGGTGCAGGGCCATCTGGCCTGACCGCACCAACCCCAGGACAGCAGCCTAATGAGGCCCCCCCAACAAGGCCAGAGTCCGCGGAGGAGGTTCAACAGGAGCAGGACAATCATGAGGAGCAGGACAATCATGAGGAGGAGGAGAATCATGAGGAGGAGGAGTCCATGTCAGGCACTGGACGTTTGGGTTTTGAGGACTCCTCCCCTCTGGCTGGCAGCAGGCAGGCCTCCCTAAGGGGGAGCCCCCCCCCTCCTCCCCCAACATGGCTCCCCTCACAAGGGCCTCCCCTTCTCCCCGGCCACAAGCATCAGCTGGAGGCAGGATGTCATCCCAGACCACCAGGGGGTTGGCCGATCTCCTGCCCGCCACCCTGAGAAGGGACCAGTTCCTCCAGACCCGCCATCTGGGACAGGTCAGCCAGACATTGGTGCGGATGGAGGAGAGCCTGTCCTCCATCAAGGATACGCTGGGGAACCTGGACTCCCACTCCCGGGCTTTCACAACCTGCCTAAATGAACTGCAGACGACATCAGCAGGCGTTGGGCAGGATGTGAGGGCCCTTACCCTGGCTATCCAGGCCAACATGGCAACAGTTGGTGCTGCCCTGGACAGAATTGCCGTGGCCTTGGAGGGCAGGCCACCAGGTGGGCAGAGATCAGGGGCTGATCCTCCTTCCCCGGTTTTACCCCTTCCCCATGAGTCTCCCCTGAGAAGCCGGGGCTGTGGCCGGGGGCGCCCCAGGCGTGGCTCACGCAGAGGGCAGTAATTTGTTTTTCCCCCAATTTTTTTTTTTTCAAATTTTTTTTTTTTTTTTTGTCTTTTTTTTTTTTTTTTCCTGGAAATTTTTTGATTTTGCAGGTAATTTTTTTTTTTTTTGTGTTGTGAATGTTGTGTGAATGTGGGGGTGACATTCCTGCCGGAAAAGGGGTGTCACCCTCTATTTTGGTGGAAAAGGGTTCCCCAGGACCAGGGAGAAGTGATCCTCAGGTCCGTGTGAATGGTGTATGAATGTACAGTGACATAATTGGAGCCTTGGCGTGGCGTTGCTGCTCACAAATCCTGCATGGTGGACTGGTGCCAATCCAATTTGATGTGGATGTGGGGTGTGTGTGCTAGGGACCACAGTGTTGTGCATGCATGCATTCTCATTGTGCCATGATTAATGTGTATGTTTAACGTGCAAAGATGCCCAATGTGAGCTGTCTCCTGGCTGCTCTTCCCTCAGAAGACGGGGTAACCTCGGTTAGGGGAGGATTGTCTGGTTCAGGGGTCAGGTCATCACGTAGGTCAATCTGCAGGCCCTTTCTTTCTGCAAAGTTGTGCAGCATGCAACATGCACCGATGATCTGGCACACGAAGTTTGGGGAGTACAAGAGGGTACCCCCAGACTTATCCAGGCATCGGAAACGTGACTTTAGGATGCCAAAGGTGCGCTCCATCACTGCACGGGTTTGGGCATGTGCTTGATTGTATCTTTCCTCTCCTGGGGTCTGGGGGTTCCGGATAGGAGTCATGAGATGGGGTCCCAGTGGATATGCAGAGTCACCTGTAAGGGAAAAGACAGGAGGATGTTAGTCATGCATGTGCCCCTTGTGATGTGCATCATGGGAGGGGATAGTCATGCCTGCCACCCATGTCACTCACCAACCAGCCAGGTGTCCCCATACACGTTCTGATCGAATTCCAATCGGATGTGGCATTGATTGTATATGTAGCTGTCATGGCTGGACCCTGGGTGTTTGGCACGGACGTGCCATATGAGGCCTTGGGCATCGACTATCACCTGTACATTGATGGAATGCCAATGCTTCCGATTGCGGTACATGTGCTCTGTCTCCTGGGGGGGCTGGAGTGCCACATGTGTGCAATCAATGGCCCCCACAGTGCGTGGGAATCTGGCAATTCTGTAGAAATCTGTCATTGCCTTCAGTCGCAGCTCCTCAGTGGTGGGTTTGATGATTTGGTTGGCCATGCATCTGAGTATTGCAGGGACAACCTGGTGCACACATCTGCTCATGGAGGACTGTGACATCCCAGCCACCACTCCACTTGTTCTTTGAAAAGAGCCACTGGCAAGGAAATGGAGTGTTGCCAGGACCTTGACCAGTGGCTGCACTGCATGTGAGCGGTGTGTTGGGCTGGTGATGTCATCCTGCAGGGTTGTGGTTAATTCCAGGATGACATGAGGGGTGAATCTGAAGATGCGATACACCTCAGAATCACTCATGCCAAACAGGTCTATGCGGGTACGGTATATCCTCTCCCGTGCCATCCTCCGTGCCATCCTCCGTGCCCTCCTCCTTCTTTGTTCATCTAAAGTCAGTAGTATAGCTATGCGCGACGATGCCCCTGGCATGTTGGCATACAGATTGTTGAGCAACACGTGTGACTGCTGAGCTCCTCACTAACAGTGTTGCTTTATCTAACAAGTAGACTTTTTTTCTTTTTTTAGACCAGCTTTTATCAGCTCTAATTTTAGACAGGACATTTTGCTGTTGCGCACACTGCGTCGCCTGCGCTGCCCCAACGTTGTTTTGTGGATCCCCGTAAGTCCCTCATTAGCATATTTGACTAGCAAATCAATGGTGTGTCTATCGCACTTTTGCGCGGACGGATGCGCCAGTCTAACGAAATTACGCGGGACAAAAAAAGTCGATTTTTTGTGTATCTCGTTCTGGGGATGCCGCGCAACGAAACGCACGCGCACATTTAGACTTACGCACGCGCATCTCCTGTTGCGCAGGCGTAATCGCTCTGTGAATCTGGGCCTAAGTGTTCAAGCGTAGGATTAAAGTAGATGGCTGGTTTTAAGAAGTATTGTTATGACTTTTTTTGTCCCACTTTGCCTTCACTGCATAGATCAACTACTTGTTTTCATAAGGGGTAATCAGAAAGCCTTATGCCGCATACACACGACAGTTTTTCATGACAAGAAAAATTCTATTTTTTAAATTGGTAATTAAAAATGATTGTGTATAGGCTCCAGAGCATTTTTCTCGACGTGAAAAATGGGCATTAAAAATGTAGAACATGCTCTATTTTTTCTCGTCTTTTTTCACATCATCGTAAAAAAAGGTCATGTGTAGGCTTTAACATTGAGGAAAAAAATGTGCATGCTTAGAAGCAAATTATGAGAAGGGAAATTTGCATAATCAGCCCAAAGGGTGGCTCAATACGAATGGAACTTCCCTTTTATAGTGCCGTTGTATGTGTTGTACGTCACCGCGTTTTGCTTAAGCATTTTTTTTTCGCGATCATGTGTATGCAAGGCAGGCTTGACAAGAATCACAACGAAAAAAACTTAGTTATTTCCATGACATGAAAAACAGTTGTGTGTATGCGGCAATGTACTCAACTTATCCTCCATCGTAGAGGTAAATGTTGTTCCTATATATATATATATATATATATATATATATATATATATATATTATATGTTTAAATAAATTAACTCTGCCCATTAAAGTAAGGACAACTTTTCATGACTTTGGTTTTAAGGGTTTTTAAGGGTTGTAATGCACGTAATTTGTTTTCAACATAATTAAAGGATCACTAAAGGAAAAAAATGTTTTGCTGAAATGACTGTTTACAGGGTATAGAGACATAAAAGTTAACTGATTCCTTTTAAAAATGATTAAAAATAGATAAAAATCAATCATATAATATGCCTCTAGTTTCACTTTCGTTTTTAAACTGGTTTTGTGTTTATGTGAAGTAGAGAGAGAGACAGAACAAAAACAAACACATCCAGGGCAGTGTTTTGTTTTTAAAATGAATCTGAGCAATGTTGGTAATTTAAAGCACACACTAATTTTAGTATCATAATTATTAATGTGGAATGTATGTTCCTTGCTTAAGAACATCATTTTTTATCAAAATATTATGAGTAAAGTTCGACTTTGAGTATACTTGGCATACCTGCCTTCTAAAGAGACTGTGGGTGCTTGCGTGCACAGATTGATGACTCATCCACTGTTTTTATGTGCTAGTTCTGCGGTGGGAGAGCACAGTGTGTAAAGGAGACACCATCATCTTTGGGACTGCCTCAGATCAGTTTAGACTGTCATTCTCCCACAGGTTTGGGCACTTTTAACCATGTCTAAATATGCATCAGTGGTTAGGGGTGCAGTCCCTTTAAGGCTGGTGAGGGATTGCTGAACAACATGCAGAGATAAGGCTTAGTATCAAATAGAGCTGCTGGAGTCCAATGATATCAATGATGCTGATGGTAATGCCAATGATAATGATTTTACTTCTTGACTGATGATTTGGTAATAAATACATTTTAGATTAGGCCACATTCATATATTACACGTTTCTTTTTTTAAAAGGTTTTTATTTGCCAAGTGCACATACATAGTAGGAAGAAATTAAAGCAGGGTACATTCGTAAGTGTGTAAAATAGCATATAATTTTCCTAGACAAGTCGTAATCATCCCTATGTTTGAATACAGTATAGCCTCTAGTACAAATGTCTCTTTTTCTATTTTTTTTTTATATACGGTAATCTTTATTTAAATTTTTAGATTTTGCAGTAAAACATGAAAAATCACATCATTGGAGTAGAAGTACAAGGGCCATCAGACCTCCGTCATACCTCCATACAGGGGAGAAACCCCCGGGCTCCCCCCGCGGCCCGCTTAGGCGCAGGTCCCACTGGGGCACCAGATTTCAAGAGTTCTCTACCAAGGGGTTTTGAACAAGAATCAGTTAACTAAAGGGAAACAAAACAGAAACAACAGGTCGCAAAAAACATAGGATAGGTCTCCAATATTGGCCATATAGGCTGTGGAGGGGGAGAGACAGAGGGACTCATCTGTGAGCGGGTTGCAAAAAAGGACACCATCAGTCATGAGCATCACTACCAGCACGTCTCCTCAGCTTCAGCGAGGGCTCTGCTAACTCCAGCAGCGCAACATCCAGGCTAGATGGCACAGGGTCTGGATTGGCAGTAAAGGTCCGCCACTGTGCCCAGATCCCGTCAAAGCGGTTACTCCTGTCCTTGCACCTCGCCACCCACTCCTCCGCCTCTCTAATGTCCTCCACCCTCTTCAGCCACTCTGTGGTAGTAGGAATCTGAGGGCGTTTCCAGTAGAGAGGTATAAGCCGTTTAGCAGCGTTCAAGAGATGAGGAAGTGCGCTTTTCTTGTAGCGGCTCAGAGGAAGAGCAGGGAGGTGCAGGAGAAAGTGAGTTGGGGAAAGTGGGACGTCAATCTGCAGGGCATCTTTGATGTAGTTGTGAACTTCTAGCCAGAATGGTCTGACCACAGGGCAGTCCCACCAAATATGGAGGAGAGTGCCCTTCTGGCCGCATCCCCGCGGTCTGAGACTGAGGGCTAAATACGTGATAGTGCTGCAGGTACGCGGTACCAACGGGTTAGCAGTTTATAATTAGTTTCTTGCGTCCTGGAATCAATGGAGCTGGAGTGTGCGAGTCTATACATGTGTGTCTGTTGCTCTGTTGAGAATTCGACTCCCAAGTCCCGCTCCCATTCCCGTATAAAGGCCGGCTTGGTGATAGCAGGAGCAGATCCCATAAGCTGGTACAGTTCCGAGATCAGATGTGGAGTGGGTTCCTCCTCTACGAACAGCCGTTCAAGAGGGGTAAGAGTGTCTAACCCTCTCAGAGAGGAACCATGAGTCGCAATGAAGTGCTGGAGCTGTTTGTGTCTCCACCAGTCCATTGGGAATCCACCATGCCTGTCCCTCAAGGCATCTAGGGGTATCAGCTTACCCCTATCCAAAAATTTACCGCAGCTGTAGTTGCCATCCGTGACCCAGGACCCAAAAAAGGCTACCTGTTCCCCAGGTGGGTACCACAGGAAACCTCCCAACGGCGCCAGCGGGGAACCGGGGGGTGCTAGGGCAAATAGAGCATTAGTGCAGTCCCAGACACGGAGGGTATGTGTGGTCAGTGGGGAGGCTGTCTGAGAGAGCCCCCTGTATTCACGGGGCAGCCAAGGTGCGTACGATAGGTTGCGGCCTGCCAGGCTTTTCTCGAGGGAGACCCACATTTTAGAGCTGGTATGGTGGCGCCAGTTCTGGATATGTTGAAGAGCTATGGCTCGATAATAGCGGCGGAAGTCTGGGAGGCCTAGGCCACCCATCTCCCTAGGTCTCTGCAATAGGGACACGGCCAGCCTAGGTTTTTTATGCTGCCATAGGAAATCAATCATTAGACTTTGAAGCTGTGTGAAAAAGCTTTTGGGGAGGGGGATAGGCAGCATCTGTAGAAGGAAAAGGACCCTAGGAAGGACATTCATTCTCTTTTTCTATTTTGCTTGCATAACTGTGATATATATAACACATATCGTATTCTTGTAAAGAGAAAAAATATATATACATAAAAATTAAACAAAGTTGGAGGTGAACTCCTCCATAAATTCTTGTGCTGTGTGTTGTTATTCATCTGTAACCAGAACATCATATTCTCACACTACAATGTATACAGATCTCAGAACGTATTTGTTGGAAAATAACTATCTTAAATGTCAGTTTGTACAGTTTCTCTAGACTTAATCCATTTACTCCAAATTTTATTAAAAACAAATTGAGCATCTTCTGGCTTCATAAGTAATTTTATATAGTTATAAGGAAGTGCCGTAAATGTATGGAAGATTGTAATTAGTACCTTTGTCCCATCAAAATGTAAATAGAGAGAGGGAGAGGCTATATTTGGACTTTGATGGTACCCTATATCAACTGATATTACACAGTCAAGATTAAGATAATTACAAGTTTTTTTATTACAATATATATATATATATATATATATATATATATATAACATTTACAGAATAATAATTAATCATGACAATTGAGACCGTGAGGTGGGTCACCTTTTTTTCCTGGTCCTGGTTTATTTGACCTTTTTGGTAAGACATGTAAATGAAGTCTGGGTGTTTCATAACAGATGTCTTTGTGTTTATATGAACTATGACCATGTGTACTCACAAAATGTACCTTATGAATAATATGTATATGTTTTTTTTTTCTATTCTTATAGTTACATGACAACCTTTTTCTGTATACCATCTGATCATAGCAAGCCCCTGAAGAAGCGGGTAATGAAAAACTTTTATAATTAGCTTAATCCTGGCCTGTCTGCTATGTTTCAAACAGATCCCCAAGATACAGCAGATTTGAGCATCACTCTACCTCCCTCTGTAGGGACCTCTCCACTAAAGAAAACATTTTTTTTTTTTTTAATACAGACATTTTATTAATTGAAGAAAAAGCAGTACAAAATAAACATTGTAGTGATGGTACGTGTCGGGCTGAAAACCACACAAATAGGCATAAGAAGAAGAAATATTGGCACTATTTTAGCATACACAGTTTCCATACATCTTAGGGAGACATTGCTGACCTATAGACGTGAGGCACGTTACCACCTATGAAAAAAGAAAAAAAAGAACATGTGAACCTAATTAGACAAACATAAAAAAGATGGTCATAGAAAAATAGGAGAGACATAATGAGCTAGTAGTTGAGGTTGTATTCAGTAGCAAATGTCAGAATTATCGCTGAATCCCTAGAACACGACCCGACAGCCCTACTGGGGTCCGATATAAAAATCTCTAGAAACTGCTGTATGCCGTCCATCTTGACCATTTTCTGTGGAAAACTTGCATAGTATCTAATATAGTGTGGTGGATTTGTTCCATTAATTTAATGGATTCCATTCTCTGGAGGACTTGGGTCCAAGGGACCGTGGGAGAACACCAGTTTAGGGCTATAGCCCATAGGATAGCTCCAAACAGGGTGTCAATTAACCTTTGGTTTGTGGGAGGGATATTCGGGATAGGGGTGAAGAGTAAGCACATTGGAGAAGTCAATGTGATCATAGACCCTGATACCTGTGCTACCTTATAAGCTGCCTGATCCCATAAAGGTTTTAGTTGGGGGCCACTCCAGAAAGTATGAAGTAATGTGCTTGTGGACTGGCAGCCCCTAAAGTAAGTGTCAGGGACCATGGACAAAATTTGTGAACTTTATCGGGGGTGAGGTACCACCATGTGTGTAGTTTCACCACTGTTTCCTTGGGAGACATAGAGTGTGAACATGTATGCATATTTACTAGAAAAAATAGAAAAAATAAATTTGTGGCGCACAATCAGTTTGAGCAAGCAACCTAGTCTAAAAATAAAAGTTGAAATAAACATCAATCAGTATAAGTCCATATGGTAACAAAATACTCCGGACAGTCCAGTTTCAGCAGTTAGATAGATGTGGGAACTTAGCGGCAGCACCTGAAGCAGAAGCAAGCCTCTAGAAGAGCCAAAAAAATACAAGAGAGAGATGCGCCAAACTAAGTGCAGTATGTCGTTTTTAATCAGTAGTAAATTGGTACAATAAAGTAACTACTCACAAACATGGAGTAATATAGGCATTGGTGTGGCTATGAGGCCGGGGTCATCATAAGAGGTTCCTCCGGAAAAGGTTTCTTCGTCCCAGGCTTGTGAGCCGCAAGTGTGGTATAGTGGACACAGGAAACCAGGAAGAGCCGTCTGATGTGGCGTGCGTTCCACCGTGGAGCGCGGCGTATTGTCGTCGCCCCGGAAGTGACGCGAGGGACCCGGCCAGCCAATCGGATTACGCGTTTCACAGCGTCAGCTGTTTCGTCAGATCCATGGCGTCCGTATGGAACGGACGTGAGTTATACGAGCAGGATAAACGTGATTGGTTGGAAATGGCACACTAAACAAAAACAAACAAATTGACAACAAATAACAGCTACAGGCCATGGAGAGACATTACTATTAATAAAAAGATTCGATCGCAATTAACAAATAACAGAAAAGAGATGGCAATCCGGAGACATTTGAAAGGGAATAAATAAACAAATATATAAATCCTGACAGTACTGGAAATAGAAAAAATGTAAAATCTCCGTCTGTCATAACACTAAAAATTATTTAAAACTAGATATGTTGGAATATTTAAAAATATATTGAAAATACTATTAAAAATGTAAAAAATGTAAACTATTATGGCCATTCATAAAAACAACTGTGTATATATTACAAACATGTGTATATATTAAAAATTATATAATACACCAGGAATCAAATATACAAACACATATAAAATATATGTGCATATATATAAGGACTAATTATACACACAGAATTGTTTAGTTTAGAGCATGAGTGTGCATACATGCACACACATACCCACAACTATGTGTATATATAGAGAGAGAGAGACCTAGATACTATACAGAAATTAGAATAACAACTAATGCTAATAATAATAATAATAAAAACTAATAAACAGCCAGTGTTTGACAACACAGCAACACATGTATATATATATATATATATATGTGTACATAAATATCTATCAAACGGTCATTACAAAAGGACAAGATAGGTCAGGACTAGGATTTTTGGATAACTAAATTAAATTATATTGTATTATATTATATTATATTATTGGTCTCAATTTCTTCATTCAATCCATGGGGTGACATCGTATTTAAAGAATAGATCCAGTAGGTTTCTTGTTTGCATAACCGTTGAAACCTTTCCACAGCAGTAGGAGTCTCCGGTATGGCTTCAATTACCCATACCTGCAATAGGGACGTATCCTGATGATGATGTGTAACAAAATGACGTGCTACACTATAC
This sequence comes from Rana kukunoris, assembly GCA_029574335.1. Classification (NCBI taxonomy): domain Eukaryota; kingdom Metazoa; phylum Chordata; class Amphibia; order Anura; family Ranidae; genus Rana; species Rana kukunoris. The sequence goes on along the minus strand of CM056053.1, from coordinate 249,828,670 downwards.
TTTGGGTTGGCTGCTTGTACAGCCCGTCTGTGTTCGCCAAATCTTGTGCGAAGGGCTCTAATAGTTCGGCCAATGTATAACAGGCCACAGGGACAGGAAATGTAATAAATAACGTACGTAGTGGAGCAATTATAGAAAGCATTCAGATTATATGTCATTTTGTTGGCTACAAAGTTCTTTTTACCGTGAGGGACATTAACACAGGCTAGGCATTTTGTTTTTTTGCACTGGAACATACCCACCAATGGAATGAGGGTGAGTTGTTTAAGCATTTTTCCCTTAAAATTATTTGATGGTTTAATTTTGCTTGGAGCAATTTTGCTTTTAATATTTGGAGCCCTTCGGTAAGCAAATTTTGGTGACTTAGTTAAAGAAGAGGCAAGGTGAGGGTCCTGAATCAATATAGGCCAATGTTTTTCAAAAATCTTCTCCATTTTCTTATGTTTAATGTGGTATTGGGTAATAAACCGGGTAGTGGGGACTGAGTCACCCTTTTTGGACTGCGGAAGCTGATCTTGTACATATAAATCATGGGCTTCTTGAACAATGTTAGAAGGATAGCCTTTGGCAATGAACTTATTTTTAAGATCAGTACCTTGGGCTTTGTAGTCATCAATTTTTGTACAATTTCGTCGAAGTCGATGGAATTGGCTTTTTGGGACATTATTAATCCACCTAGGATGGTGACAGCTGGAATAATGCAAGTATGAATTGACCGCTGTTGGTTTAGTAAAATTTCTTGCACTAATAGTGCCATTACTATGGAATAATTCCAAATCTAGAAAGCTTAAGGACTCCGGATCCTGGACGGAAGTAAAACTGAGCCCAAAGTTGTTATTATTACAATAAGTCACAAAATTGATGATGGAGTCAAGAGGCCCATCCCATATTATAACGATGTCATCGATATAACGACCATAAAAGACCAGATTAGCTGAAAAAGGGTTATTTTGATTAATGAAAGTGGCTTCCCAAAGGCCCATGGTGAGGTTTGCATAGCTAGGTGCATACCCAATTTAGACCAAAATCAATCTTTTATCCCACCCAATCTAAGGGCCCCTATATTTCTACTTTCTATCAGGTAGTCATTAAGGAATTTACGGATCTATGTAAGCCACAAACCTCAAAAACCACTCGTTTCCATAACAATCTCTCTCCACAGGAACAGAAAGCATTACAGACCTTTAGCAATAACACTGCCATAATCATCAGATCTGCAGATAAGGGAGGGGGGATAGTCATACAAGATAAGCTGGAATATATGACCGAGACTAGACGTTTACTCTCCGATAAAGAGACCTACGAAAAACTTAGAAATGATCCATTACCAAAATGTGTTCTAGAGTCCAATGACCTTGTCAAACAAGCCCTTGCTGATGGTATTTTAACCAAATTAGAAGCTGCTTTTTTCCTAAAACCCTTCTTTCAGGTTCCCTATTTATACCATTTACCTAAAATCCATAAAAATATAAACAATCCGCCTGGTCGCCCTATTGTAGCCTCTATGGATAGTATCACCACAAGCTACTCACTATATATTGATCATTTTCTACAACCCTTGGCCCAAGCATTACCGTCTTATATTCGAGATGGCACCCATTTAATCGAACTACTGTCCCCTTATTCTTGGGAGCATACTTACCACTGGTTATCTCTGGATGTATGCTCGCTTTATACATCAATTCCACATCAGATAGGACTAGAAGCAGTTTCCTATTTCCTTAAAGAAGTTTCAAATCTTCATCATCAACAAATTGAATTCATCCTTCTGGCCACTCGTTTTTGTTTAGAACATAATTATTTTCAATTCGATAATGACTTTTATTTACAAAAGAAAGGCACAGCTATGGGCGCTAATTTTGCACCTAGCTATGCAAACCTCACCATGGGCCTTTGGGAAGCCACTTTCATTAATCAAAATAACCCTTTTTCAGCTAATCTGGTCTTTTATGGTCGTTATATCGATGACATCGTTATAATATGGGATGGGCCTCTTGACTCCATCATCAATTTTGTGACTTATTGTAATAATAACAACTTTGGGCTCAGTTTTACTTCCGTCCAGGATCCGGAGTCCTTAAGCTTTCTAGATTTGGAATTATTCCATAGTAATGGCACTATTAGTGCAAGAAATTTTACTAAACCAACAGCGGTCAATTCATACTTGCATTATTCCAGCTGTCACCATCCTAGGTGGATTAATAATGTCCCAAAGAGCCAATTCAATCGACTTCGACGAAATTGTACAAAAATTGATGACTACAAAGCCCAAGGTACTGATCTTAAAAATAAGTTCATTGCCAAAGGCTATCCTTCTAACATTGTTCAAGAAGCCCATGATTTATATGTACAAGATCAGCTTCCGCAGTCCAAAAAGGGTGACTCAGTCCCCACTACCCGGTTTATTACCCAATACCACATTAAACATAAGAAAATGGAGAAGATTTTTGAAAAACATTGGCCTATATTGATTCAGGACCCTCACCTTGCCTCTTCTTTAACTAAGTCACCAAAATTTGCTTACCGAAGGGCTCCAAATATTAAAAGCAAAATTGCTCCAAGCAAAATTAAACCATCAAATAATTTTAAGGGAAAATGCTTAAACAACTCACCCTCATTCCATTGGTGGGTATGTTCCAGTGCAAAAAAACAAAATGCCTAGTCTGTGTTAATGTCCCTCACGGTAAAAAGAACTTTGTAGCCAACAAAATGACATATAATCTGAATGCTTTCTATAATTGCTCCACTACGTACGTTATTTATTGCATTTCCTGTCCCTGTGGCCTGTTATACATTGGCCGAACTATTAGAGCCCTTCGCACAAGATTTGGCGAACACAGACGGTCTGTACAAGCAGCCAACCCAAAGTATAGTGTAGCACGTCATTTTGTTACACATCATCATCAGGATACGTCCCTATTGCAGGTATGGGTAATTGAAGCCATACCGGAGACTCCTACTGCTGTGGAAAGGTTTCAACGGTTATGCAAACAAGAAACCTACTGGATCTATTCTTTAAATACGATGTCACCCCATGGATTGAATGAAGAAATTGAGACCAATAATATAATATAATATAATACAATATAATTTAATTTAGTTATCCAAAAATCCTAGTCCTGACCTATCTTGTCCTTTTGTAATGACCGTTTGATAGATATTTATGTACACATATATATATATATACATGTGTTGCTGTGTTGTCAAACACTGGCTGTTTATTAGTTTTTATTATTATTATTATTAGCATTAGTTGTTATTCTAATTTCTGTATAGTATCTAGGTCTCTCTCTCTCTATATATACACATAGTTGTGGGTAGGTGTGTGCATGTATGCACACTCATGCTCTAAACTAAACAATTCTGTGTGTATAATTAGTCCTTATATATATGCACATATATTTTATATGTGTTTGTATATTTGATTCCTGGTGTATTATATAATTTTTAATATATACACATGTTTGTAATATATACACAGTTGTTTTTATGAATGGCCATAATAGTTTACATTTTTTACATTTTTAATAGTATTTTCAATATATTTTTAAATATTCCAACATATCTAGTTTTAAATAATTTTTAGTGTTATGACAGACGGAGATTTTACATTTTTTCTATTTCCAGTACTGTCAGGATTTATATATTTGTTTATTTATTCCCTTTCAAATGTCTCCGGATTGCCATCTCTTTTCTGTTATTTGTTAATTGCGATCGAATCTTTTTATTAATAGTAATGTCTCTCCATGGCCTGTAGCTGTTATTTGTTGTCAATTTGTTTGTTTTTGTTTAGTGTGCCATTTCCAACCAATCACGTTTATCCTGCTCGTATAACTCACGTCCGTTCCATACGGACGCCATGGATCTGACGAAACAGCTGACGCTGTGAAACGCGTAATCCGATTGGCTGGCCGGGTCCCTCGCGTCACTTCCGGGGCGACGACGATACGCCGCGCTCCACGGTGGAACGCACGCCACATCAGACGGCTCTTCCTGGTTTCCTGTGTCCACTATACCACACTTGCGGCTCACAAGCCTGGGACGAAGAAACCTTTTCCGGAGGAACCTCTTATGATGACCCCGGCCTCATAGCCACACCAATGCCTATATTACTCCATGTTTGTGAGTAGTTACTTTATTGTACCAATTTACTACTGATTAAAAACGACATACTGCACTTAGTTTGGCGCATCTCTCTCTTGTATGCATATTTACTAGCATGTCTGACCACTCCTCTGAGGAAAATTCTTGTCCAATGTCTGTTTCACAATGGGTCATAGCATTAGACTTGTCTGGAATCTGCATGTCATTGAGGTATCTATACAACAAGCAAATGACCCCTTTCTCTCTAGACAGGTTATGGTAAACTGTTTGGTATTGAGAAAGTCTGAGGTCTGTGTCCAAAGGACCTAGAGATTAAAAAAAAAGTCTTATTTGGAGGTATTTATAAAACTTGGTTCTCGGGAGCTCATGTTGTTCCTGAAGGAGTGCAAAAGTGGTAAAGTGTGTACCATGCGATAGAGCCTTCAGTGTGGTGAGACCCTTCGATTCCCACCAAAGAAATTTCTCTGGGGTGTCAAATGCAGGGGGAAATTCAAATCACCCAGAAAAGAGGTGAGGGGGGTTTGGGGGAACGCAGTTTGAATTTTAGTTGGTATAAATTCCACAGGTGATGGTCTGGCTGACAATACAATTCAGAGAGCTCAGTTCCCTGGGTCTCGTTCCAGCCCTCCACAATAGACCCAGAACATAGTATGGGCGAGCAGAGATAATCTCGAACAGGACCCATGGAGTCCGCTTAGGGGGGGCATGCCATTGGGCAATGCCCAATCTGGCCTCTAAGTAATAGAGCCATAAGTTAGGTAGACCCAGTCCATCCGTGATAAAGATCTATGAGTGATTGCCGTATCTGGGGGTCTTGTTTTTCTAAATAAATGTATTAATGGCCCTTTGGATCAACTCTATGGTTTGTCGAGATACATAGATGGGCAGGGCTCTAAAAAAGTACAAGAGTTTTGGTAGGATAGACATTTTAATGGCTGTAACCATAAATTTACCATTGTTTACCTTTGGAGAAGGTTTGTGGGTAGTTAGTTATACTTAGCTTGGAGGGAAGGGGCCAGACATATCCATAAGTATTGGAGAGTGCAATCAGTGAGGGCGATATCAAAGGAGTCTTTTAGGGAGTTTATAGTGTGTTGTTGTAAGTTGATTGGAAGAGCTGAGCATTTTGCTAGGTTTACCAGAGAGGGAATGGAAATCCTTTAGCGTGGAAAGCAGGTTAGGGAGGGACACAACCGGATCCGGCAGGAACAAGAGGACATTGTCTGCATACAGACATATTTTAAAGTCTTCCTCCCCTTAAATACATTTTGAGTATAGCCTCAGATCAATTGATTAATAGCTCATACAATGTACCATCTTACAAGGACATGTAGAGAATTGGGCCAGGAGATAGAATGGTGGAGGCTGCTAGTACCACATACACCAATAATTATCACCCAGAAAAAGGACTTTCTCTGTACTGATAACAGATGATAGATACAGTAAAAATTAATTTATTGCACAAAAAATACAATAAAAAAAAATATATATATATATATAAATCAACCTTACACTAATAATAAACAAAAAAACTGCGCTAATTTCAATAAATAATAATACATATAAAACCGTTGATGTTTTTAAGGCTGCAGCTGTCGTGTGATAACACTAGGACACATATAAAAAACAAAAGCAAAGCCGCGCCAATAGGAGGTATATACCAAACCCTGTACAAATATTTAGGAAAAAAGTGTGAACCATGCAACATATATCGACAGGTTTAGACAGTACCAACAGTCTATATTGCACATCAATTGAGATATGTAGTGTAACATAAAGGAAAGTCCATTTAATAACACCGCTGTGAATGTGAACCCAATGATGTCTCCTTCATATGTTTGCACATACATAAATGTCCATCACTCACACCACAAGGAAAAAATTGTGTGACTGAAAGTGATCCCTTCACCAACTATGTAATGGCTGCTTACCAGAGGCAAGCTGAGTTAAAGCAGATGGCTACAGCCCAGCCACGGCCCTGGCTACCAGAGGCTCCAGTAGATTCTCACGAGTCTCACAATTCTCAGGAGTCAGTCTAGCAGTCGAATGGTATAGCGCAGCTCACAATCCGGGCGTGAAAGTAATGGAAAAGTATACCATAGTGTGATAACGTTTTAAATTTATTAATAAAAGCAAGTAGGTACTCACATATAAAAACATGTAAAACTGCATGTATAAGCCGGTCGGCAAACGGAGCGATACCTTCCCCCTACGTGGTGACGTCACTGCGTGTCCCCTAGACGCGTTTCGTCATCAACAGACGTTTTCAATGGGATGGGTCCTCGCAATAACACACCACATTATATATCCAACCCTCGCTGTGAAATGCATAACGAGCGCACCCGGACGCCATCTTTAGTATGGGAAAAGATGCCCACACCATGACGTTATGATCTCAATGTTTAAATCGCAACTGTACTTATAAAATAAAATACAAATAAAAATAGAATTGCAATAATTCCTGTGACATGTCTATTCCAATATGAACTTTATATTCGGAAAGTGTTGGAATTAGATTTATATTTTCAACATGGACGATGACATCCCGGTCAGGACGGGACGGAGAACGTCCGACCTAAACGCCATCTTAGGTGTGGGAAGAAAGCATACAACACCATGTTGTAAAATTAATCCGGACGGGACGGAGAACATCCGGTCTGGACGCCATCTTAGGTGTGGGAAAAATGTGCCCACATCACCATGTTCCAAACTCAATGTTTCTAACACAATATTCAAAGAATATTAGGAAAATGTTTTCTGCTATTTGGTATTCTTATAAGGAGGAGAGAGTCCCTATATTTGAAGAGTGATAATTCAAATTCAAATTTAAATTTAAATCTAGATCAAGAGCAGTGATCGTCCCAACGGGAGCAGCGCGGATGACTTCCGGCCTGGCACTTAGCCGCAAATAAACCCCCACAGTCCCACGTCAGGACGCACACCAGCGTGCTTATAGAAACAAGCACCAAAGGGAGTCGTATGTCCTAAATGAGCCTCCACTGAAATTATGGTACACAGTTGGTAGAACTTCTATATTGTCAAATATCCAACATGATCACCAGCATATAGCCCCAATTGGGACTCTTACGCCCAGTGTATGTACCATAGGAATTTTTTTTTTAATAATATAAAAATATAAAAAATAAAATAAAAAATATATACATATATTAACCCAGTGAGGCCCTACACTAAAGTGCATGAAGTGTCACATATTAAATATGGAGGGCTTTCCTACAACATACAGGTGGTTGCACCCTAATGAAATAAAATAACACCTTAAGGGTTATCACCATACAGGTATATAACCAAATTAAATTAGAACTATGTGACCATAGTGTATATAGTGCTAAGGACACTATTCTAACTGTCCTATAGTGTAACACATATTCAGGTAATGAATTTGTTGTGTTAAGGGAAAAAAAATTATATTAGAAAAAGAAAATTTGTGAAAAATGTGAAAAAACGTGAATAATATATATTAAAGTATATTAAATTAATGAAAAATAAATAAAATAAATAATTGGACATATTCCAATATTACCAAAATTGGCAAATGGATATGTAGATAGAAATTAGAATTTTGGAAATTCAAAAAAAGGGGTTACCGCCTCTGTTAATGCATTTCACATTGAGTTCACATTTCAGGTTCCCACATTAAGCATTATTGATAAATGCGTTTACGTCAGTTTCTATGTTCAAGCCGAAAGGAGCATAGGTCTTGAGGCGGTATATCCTACTCATTTCCATCCTTGATATCTCTCGCACCAAATGACTCCCCCTCCAATGTGGTTTGAACTTATCTATTCCTAAAAATAGGGTGTTAGGGGGGCGTGGCCTGGTACCGGAACGCGATGGACGCTTAATCCGAGTCCTCTGGCACAGGGAGCTGTAATCGTCAGCCATCGGTCGCTTTACTAACAGCAAACGCACATCTAAAAGGTGAGATTGTCTCCCCCATCACCTCAGCAACAGATGGAGCCCAACCATCCGCCTGCAGCTACTATTCCGGCGATGTTCCGGACCCATCCAGGGGAAGGCCCGAAAGCCGCGGCCTCGCCTAAGCCTCCCGGCCCGCCCGCAGTACCAGGCCTTACGATGAACGGCGCGATCGCCGCCAGCGGGCACCAGAACTCCCATTCTTCTCCCTCACAACCCCCACAAGCCCTCAGCCTCACCGACCTGCAGGCAAACTTGCAGGCTATGGCAATGGACATTAAAGCCTCGTTCTCTGCAGCCATTACAGAGATCAGGGCTGACATACAGGGCATTGCTGCAAGAACAGGGGCAACTGAGCAGGCCACAATAAAACATGCTGAAGCAATAAAACAGATACAAAAACACTCTGATATGCATCTTACTCATCTGATCGACATTACCCGCCACTTAGAAGATTTGGATAACAGGGGGCGTCGCCACAACATAAGGATTAGGGGGGTCCCTGAAATGGCTGATCAGAACCCTGTGGAAGAGACAGCTACAGCAATTTTTAATGAAGTGCTTGATAGACCCCTAGAATCTCCCATTGAGTATGAAAGAATCCACAGAGCTCTCAGACCCAGGGGAAGGGATAATGACCCGCCAAGAGACATAATATGCTGTTTAGTGAACTTTCCCCTGAAAGAAGCTATACTTAAAAAAGCAAGGGAAAAAAACAGAATCATCTTTAATGGAATTGAAATAAAACTATTCCAAGACCTGTCAAATATAACGCTGAGGCAACGCAGGGCCCTGCGCCCTCTGACAGACCAGCTACGCACCAGGGGAATCCCATATAGATGGAAATTCCCCTTCTGTCTTTCCGCAACATCGAGAGGCCACACCGCGCTCTTGCGCACACCGGATGACATCAGACCATTTTGTGAAATGTTGAACATCCCGATCGTAGAAGTCCCGGAATGGTATGACTCCTTTATGATAAATGACGCCTGGATAGCAGTTGCGGGTAGCAACACGCCAAAAGCGCAATGGAACAGAGACCGCCGACGTAGATCACCTACCCCTCAACGCAATAGGAGAAACGACGCCCAGTATAACAATGGTAACTCTCCACCCAGACGTAGAGATCGCATGGATCGACAAGACCATATGGACCATATGGATACATGATTCATGAAGGCCCGGAACTAATTACAAGTTTCTTTATACCTTTCTCTTAAATCTGTTCAGTCTGTTTGAAATTAGTTTCCCACAAAGGCTCTCAAGGCTTACCCGGTCGGCTACTCATGGTATCTACACACCTGCACCAAGACTTGACACAGCACCTAGTAAAACAGTCCTCCTCCTCCCCCATTTTATGTTTCCAGATGGAGGAAGGTCATTGGGGGAAAGGACTGGTGAAATACTGTGTCTGGCAAGAATCTTGCCCCGCTCATCGTGTCATGTGAGTACACCCTACTGCATAGGTACGTTGGTATTCCCCGCCCTGATTGTAAGGAACACAAACTTCATATGAGCGGGCTGTTCGCTATCGGTTATAATGTTCTTTGTTGGTCACTTTGCATGACACGATGTTAAACTGTTTTGTCCACAATCCAGTTTGATAACTATATAACGATGACTTTCGACATTGTGACTGGAACAAAATGTTTAACTGAATGATGAGGTGTGGTGACTATTAACCCCATCCACTTTGGGCATAATCCCGAAGAAGCCCTACCTCTTAACTTTCTTTTATATTGTCTACGCTCTATTTCGTTTGGGAGGGAATGATCGATCACTTGGGAATGTATCAGGTTTTTTTTTTGCTTTATGGTTTACTTCTGCCTTACCATCACGTGAGTCAAAGCCTGACAGAGTATTGTGTATTCCATTCAGCCTTCTTTTTTTTCTCTTTTTCTTTATTTTTATTTTTTTCTTTTCTCTTCTTATTGCTCAGGGTATGGTAGATCACCATAAGTTTGCTATATTTGCATATTTGACATATCAATGTTCATATTTTACTGATGAAATGCGGTGCAGATTCACTGATCCTGAATAATGACACTCAGTTTACGCCCTATCTGGACATATGCCTCAATGTATATTTTTAATACAGTTGCGTCATCGCCATATAACGTAATTCACCCCGTATTCCTGCTACAATGCTTCTCAGAGGCCATCCTCGCATTGTACATTACAGCTCATCTGGGATACCACTGTGAGAATGGCCCTGGGGAATTTAATGGCGGTGATCGTTTTTGACCTAAGGAGAGAAGCATCTGTCATGTCTGGGGTCTGAAACTGCATTGCTATAATAAGAAAAGGTATTATTTCTAAAGTTCTTAGAGGAAGCCGTATTATTCTCTTAATTATTTTCGTGCTGGTTTTTGGTTTATGTTGTAATACAGCCATCTAGTGGCGGAAGTTCTTTATTTCACTGACAGGTTAAATTTGGTTCTCCTTTAAGTTACCGTACTACTTGCATAATAGTAAGATGCATATGTACCTCAAATCCTTCAGCAGGTCTTATATTCAGGACCCACTCATATTACTTAGAAAAAGGATGGAAAATTAAAGCGAGAATATTTACTGATGCAATGTTTACATATGTGCCTCAGTCATTTAACTCACGGCCAATTGCATTCATTTTTTATTTACAGCTTCACTGTGCCAGTACACACAGTCAATCTAGACAGGAGTTGAGGAGAGGGCGTGATAGATAGGGTAAAACCGAATCTGTTTCATTCTTTCATATAGCTCCATCGAGTTCCATACAAGCCTCGCACCCACACAAGGGGTGTCTAATCCACCACCCTTTGAACATACCGGACCTTAGACAAATAGGATAGGTTAGTGAGCCTATATCTATCCCCGGTTCTTCCCCCCCACGCTCTACCCCTTTACTTCTAACCCCTCCCCCTCACCGATTTTTTTTTTTTTTTTTTTCTTTTTCTTCAGATAACAGACCCAGATATACATAAGTAGACAATATGTCCCCAGACAAGGTGCATTCTGTCCCTCTATCATTAAAAATTCTTTCCATAAATGCAAAAGGACTCAATATCCCCGTAAAGAGAACTAAACTTATTAACGAAGCATCCAAGCGAAAATCGAACATTGTTCTTATACAAGAGACACACTTTAGATCAGATAAAATTCCAAAATTAAAAGACAATAGATATCCGACTTCAATTCACGCCACCAATCCAGTTGGCAAGACGAAAGGTGTTTCGGTACTGATGTCCAGACGGACCCCATTCCAGATTGACAACACCTTAATAGACCCCGAAGGTCGATATATTTTCCTGAAAGGGAAGCTAAAACAGCACCCCATTACCATTGCCAATGTCTATGCCCCAAATGTGAGACAGGTCGCCTGCTTCCGCAAAATCAAAGACCTTCTGACGACTTTTACCTCAGGAACCCTGATATTTGGGGGAGATTTTAACACTTCTTTAAATCCCCTTTTAGATACCTCCAATGGTTCATCGACTCTTCCGTTTAAGGCCCTGAAACAAATTAAGATCCAACTCCAAGACCTTATGTTACATGACACCTGGAGAATCCTGAACCCCCAGACTAAAGATTATACTTACTTTTCTAATATCCACCAGAAGTATTCTAGGATTGACTATCTCCTCCTCTCACAGCCCGACCTTCCACTTCTGACAGACTCCAAAATTGAATCTATGACTTTCTCGGACCATCATTCAATAACCATGACTCTGACATTCCCAGAAAAAAACACCATAACTAAGACATGGAGACTTAATACCACGGTACTGAAAAACCCCTCTGACGTTCTTGAGTTTAAAGAAGTGTTAAACGATTTTTTTCTGCGCAACGAAACTGATGAAACTTCGCTGACTACACAATGGGAGACTCACAAATGTGTCATAAGAGGAGAGTTTATCAAAAAACTGTCTAGAATTAAAAAGGAACAACAATCCAAAATAAGATCCCTGCTAGAACGCATCCACCAGTTAGAACGCACTCACAAGCGAACGCTGGCGGTCTCAGCACTTGAGGAACTAACGCGCACCAGATCACTCCTATCTGATGAGTTAAATATGAAAATTAAACACCAATATATATTAAGACACAAAATATACTACGAGCAAGGGAATAAATGTGGCAGGCTGCTTGCGACAGCCGTCCAAAACAAGAAAACCGCCCACACCATCCATCAGATAGGTAACAAACAAGGCGGTGTGTGTTCCTCTAATGATGAGATTGCAAAACAATTCAAGCTCTACTAACAAAATCTCTATAACATTCCCTCCAACCCTAAATGCCCACAGAATTCAAGTGAGAGAGCGAAACTCATACAGGAATTCCTAGATCAATATGGCCCACCCCGAATATCTGGGAATACTGCAAAAGAACTAGAAAACCCCATCTCAGGTGCAGAATTCGATAGGGCCCTCAAAGAGATGAAGATAGGAAAAGCCCCGGGCCCAGACGGTCTTTACTTACAATACTATAAGACTTTCACAGATTTATTAAAACCAAAATTTCTAAAAACTTTCCAATCGCTCCACTCAGAACAACATCCCCCCAAACAGCTTTTAGAAGCACACATAACAGTAATACCCAAGGAAGGGAAAGATTTAACCCAAGTTACCAATTACAGGCCTATTTCCTTAATACATGTCGATGTAAAAATCTACGCTAAAATCCTGGCAAATAGGATCCTCCCCTTGTTAACTTCCTTAGTTTCCCTGGATCAAGTGAGATTTATCCCGGGAAGGGAAGGGCGAGACAACACGATAAAAGCTCTCAACATAAACCATTGGCTGACCTCTAAACAAAAACAGGGATTCTTTTTGTCCCTGGACGCCGAAAAGGCGTTCGATAGAGTGGCCTGGGACTTCATTGATGCAGTAATGAAGCACATTGGCTTCCTGCCTCAAATGAGATCATATATCAAGGTCCTATACTCTAATCCAACAGCAAGAGTTAGGGTCAACGGCCACCTATCGAACGCCTTCAACCTTCGCAATGGAACAAGACAGGGTTGCCCCTTATCTCCACTTTTATTCGTCCTTACACTTGAACCCCTGCTTAATAAAATTAGATCAAATAAAGCTATCGCTGGAATCGAGATTCACGACAAAACATATAAAATAGCAGCCTTCGCTGACGACATGCTCCTCTTCCTTTCAAACCCCCTGATCTCCATTCCTAACCTCCTTAAAGACTTAGACCACTTTCATTTATTATCCAACCTAAAAATTAACCACTCCAAATCCAATGCCCTCAACATCTCCCTACCCTCAGACACGGTAGAATTGTGCAAGAAAAACTTCTCATTTAAATGGGCTAACCACAGCATCACTTATTTGGGTATTGAAATCTCATCAAACCTGAATGATCTTTTTCATCTCAACTTCAAACCCATTCTGAGAGAAACACTGGAGGACTTGAAAAGATGGAATGCCTTAAATGTGTCTTGGTTTGGCCGAGCCGCTCTAATTAAAATGACCATCTTGCCAAGGTTTCTTTATATTATGCAGACCATCCCAATCAAAATTCCCTTATCGTTTTTTGCCGCATTCAGAAAGGCTTGCTCCTCATTTATTTGGAGAGGTAAACCCCCTAGAATCAAATTTTCAAGACTAACATTACCCAAGAGTAGAGGAGGTATAGCCTTACCTGACCTTAGAAAATATCATCAAGCTGCTCTTTTGACGAGAATTGTGGACTGGAATACTCACCAAACAGTGAAAGACTGGGTTGCCCTTGAAAAAGCGCAATATCCCCACAAACTAAAAAATCTACCTTGGATCAATCCTAAATTTCACTCAAATTTCATTAAAACGCACCCCCTTATTGGACCTACACTTGAAAGCTTCCGTAACACCTTTAAACTCAAAAGTCCTTCTCCATGGCTTAGCCCTCTCACCCCGTTGCAACATAACCCTGACTTCCCTCCAGGTATGGAAAAATCGTTCCCAACACATCAATGGCCATCTAAAGACATACTTTCAAAACAATTCTTTAAAAAGGGTAAATTCCTCCCAAGAGAGGACATACTAAAAGACATAGAACCATTTCTAATATCTCATTGGAACTACATTCAGATCAGGCACTTTCTAGTCAACAAAGATAATGTCCATCACTGGACAAGACCTCTTACTTCACTAGAAACTCTATGTACAAAAACGTCCCCACGCAGACATATCATCTCGACTGTATACAATTCACTCTTTGAAGACGATACTGATTTCTCCAGCTCTTCCTGTAAAGCCTAGGCAAGAGATCTAAACGTAAATCTGACTGAGAATGACTGGGAAACTATTTATCTCTACGCGCACAAAGGGTCGCTAAATGTAGCCACACAAGAAAGTGGATTCAAGATCATTACCAGATGGTATAGGACCCCCAAAACTCTGCATAAAATTTCATCTAATGCAGGGGTGTCAAACTGGCGGCCCTCCAGCTGTTCCGAAACTACAAGTCCCATCATGCCTCTGCCTGTGGGAGTCATGCTTGTAACTGTTAGCCTTGCAATGCCTGATGGGACTTGTAGTTTTGCAACAGCTGGAGGGCCGCCTGTTTGACACCCCTGATCTAATGCCTCTGACAGATGTTGGAGATGTAAACAAGATGAGGGCTCTATGTTACACATTTGGTGGTCCTGCCCCTTACTCCAACCCTTCTGGACATCGGTACACGAAACAATCCAAACAGTCACATCATCAAACCTAAGTTTCACCCCGGCACAGTACCTATTACATTTTAGTGGTCTGCCTAAAAATCAATACTTGAAGTCACTGCCCATGATTATGGTAAACGCAGCAAGGCATTGTATTCCCTCTCACTGGCAATCTCCGAATACCCCAACAAAAGCAGAATGGTTTAGAAGGATAAACTGCATGGAAAGAGTCGAAGAACTCATTAGTATTTCCCAAGAAAGGATCACCAAGTTCTATGCTACCTGGTACAATTGGATAACATTTAAAGAATCTCAGCAATACAAATCTATTATAAAATGAAACTAAAGATAGGATCTAATATTCAACTTCCACTCAGAATTCCTGTCACCCCCCCCCCCCCTAAAAACTTTAATAATTTTTTTTTTTTTTCTCTCCTCCCTTACCCTCTTCCTTCCCCCACCCCATCTCTCCCTACCCAAAGAGAATTGTTCAAGCACCGACACTATTCTTCCCCTCTATTTCAAAAATGACATAAGTGTTGCTACATGTATGCTTACATGAAAATTTCTATATGGAATTGATATACGATTGTTCTGTTTTTTTTTTCTTTCTCTCTGTTTGTATCTCAGTTGTATATCTTTAGCTGTATACAATTCTCCACCCCTATTGTACTTCTGTGAGTATATGATGTACTATGTGATACTTTTCATCTAATAAAACCTTTTTGTGAAAAAAAAAAAAAAAAAGAAAAAAAAAAAATAGGGTGTTAGACGGGTCTTTGTGGTGTTTGAGCTTATAGTGGTTGGAAACTGAGTGGTTTTTAAATCCGGCCAAAATGTTTGTGATGTGCTCATTAACACGAACTTGGAACGCCCTCTTAGTCCGCCCCACGTACTGTAGGCCACAAGGACATTGCACTAGGTATACTACGCCTGTAGATGCACAGGTGATGCAGGGCCTGATCTTATATTCTCTACCGGTGGCTGTTGAGGAAAAAACAGTCACACACCTTTGGGTGGCTGTATTTAAACTACACACTCTGCATCGTTTGCACTTATAGTATCCTTTCAACTGGTTGAAAAAGCCAATATCTCTGCTGGGTGGGTCAATGATGTTGACTGCCACTTGGTTTTTAATAGAATGCACCCCTCTAAATACTACCTGAGGTCTAGGGGGTAGTAGATCCTTCAATAAGGGATCATTTCTTGCTATATGCCAGTGTTTTTTTACTAGGTGTGAAATAGCCCTATGTTGTACAGAGTAGGTGGTAATAAAGGGCACCCCTTCAGGGAACTTGGAACCTACTACGGTATCCCTTTCACAGAGGAGATCCTCTCTTTGGGTGTGAAGAACCTCACCTAAGGTCTTCCTTAGAGATTCATGGGTATAACCCTTTTCCATGAACCGTTCTGTCAAAATCTCCGCTTGAGCTACAAACTGGTCTTGGTCTGAACAATTCCTCCTCAGTCTGAGGAATTGACTTTTTGGGATACCCTTAAGCCATGGTTCATGGTGGCAACTGTCAGTTGGAATATAGGAATTTCGGTCTGTCCCTTTAAAGTAAGTGGACGTGATGAATCTACCCTCTTTGATTTCAATTCTGAGGTCTAGATAGTGGACATCAGTCTGACTGGCCTCATATTTCAACTTAATTCCTCTTTGGTTGTCATTCAGAAATTCCATAAATTGGACCAGATCCCCCTGTTCACCGGCCCACAGGAGGAGGATGTCATCAATAGATCTTGCCCAAAGGGCCACCTGGGTGGTGGTCCCAGGGTTGATGACATCCTCCTCCCACTTGGCCATGAACAAATTGGCCACACTGGGGGCATATTTAGCCCCCATCGCAACTCCTGTGTCCTGCCTATAAAGGTTGTTATCGAACCAAAAATAGTTCGATGCAGCCGCAAACCTAAGTAGGGACATAATAAAATCATTCTGGTTAACATTAAGTCCCGAGTCCCGTATAAGAAAAAAATGTACCGCATCAAAACCCAGTTCATGTGGGATGATTGTATATAAAGAGGTCACGTCTATCGTGACCATCCACATATTGGTGGTAGGCACATGGTCGGAAAGGATGTTAATGATGTGCCTCGAGTCCTTGACATAGGAGGGAACTTTTTTTACAAGGGGCTGCAAGTAAAAGTCCACATATCTACCCACCCGGGACGTGACCGAGTCGATGCCGCTCACTATAGGGCGCCCCGGGGGGCAGACAGGATCCTTGTGGAGCTTCGGTAGATAGTATATTGTGGGGGTGCGCCGTGCTTTAGGCAAAAGATGAAGTTTCTCTTTGAAAGACAGAATACATTCATAATGGCCTTTGCTCAAAAGTACTTCCAGGGTCTTAATATATTTGTTTTTAGGGTCACTTGGTAGTATAGTATAGGTCTTGGTATCATCTATGATATTGTGCATCTCTTTAAGATAGTCACTTCTATCCAGAATCACAATCCCCCCCCTTTATCTGCAGGTTTAATAACCAATTCTTTATTATTACATAGAGAATCGAGGCCTTCCTGAAGCGTCTTGTTAAGTTTACATTTCTTTAATTGAATCTCCTCCAAGTCTCTAATTAATACATCTCTAAAAATTTGGTGCCAGTCCACCCGGAGGGTTAAATAAAGATGCGTTGGCTAGACCTGAATGCACATAGCCGTAACTGGGCATGGGGTTAGGGGGTGAATTCCCAATCATGTACCGTTTAATGTTCAATTTTCTAATAAATTTATGGATGTCCATATAGGTGTCAAACTTATTCAGGGCTTTCGGAGGTGCAAATTTTAGACCCTTGTCCAGAAGAGCCTTTTCAGAATTTGACAAGGTTTTAGAGCTCAAGTTAAAAATGCCCTTTCCTTCTATGTTTTTGTACGCTTTGAGTGTCCTACATCGCCTCCCCCCTCTACACCCTCTCCTCTTTCGCCCTGCCTTTTGGTGCCCTGATTTGGTCTGGGAAAACCCCAATATGTGGAGCTGTTGGGGGCCACAGGGCACCCTGACCACCCGGAGTCACCTTGAGGTGGGCCAAGGGGGGGTGCGAACCATGCATTCTCGTTAGTTATAGGGTATTGGAGGCCTTCTAGGGCCTGATGCCCTTCAGGACCTGCCTTTTCTTTCAAGGGGAAGAAAGCGTTGGATGTAGGGATATTGAAATCCCATCCCATGTTCATTACTGGATGAGAATAGGATGGAGATGGCCGATCACCTTCAACAAGGTTATTCTGTCTCCAAACATCTTTATTGCCACCAAGGAAACCCTGTCCCCCATGACTCACCGGATTCCAATCTCTATGGGGCGCTTGACTCAAACGGTTAGGGGGTGGAACCTAATTCCACGTCAATCCAGACTGGGACCCTCCATGGTTGGGAATACTCTGATATGACCCGCCCCCATATACTGGTCCTGAGCTGGTTTGGTAGGTCATAGGGGGCCGTCCTTGCCCTCTCCCTGGAGGTCCCCTAGGTCCTCCCTGCCCTCTACGGGGGGAGTTCCTTCCCTGAAAGCCCCCTGGTCTCGGATTCGGAAAATTCCGTCTAGGTCCTTGAGGGGCCTGAGCCTGGCTGATAGGAGGGAAAGTGGGAACTGGAGGGTTAGAGACTTCCATTTCATTAGAGTTCAATCTGTTCTGTTCTTCTAGGAGTTTTTTCTGCCAGTTAAATACCAGATTGCTCTGATAATCGACCAGATCCCTATTAAACTTCTTTTTCTTTTTACTCCTCTGTTCTTTATCCTCCTTTTCAAGCATGTTGAGAAGGCTTGAAGACTTATCTTTGTATTCGCCAGTTTCTTTAGAGGGGTCAAGTTTTTCTTTAATATCTTTGACTTCCTCGTCGATTCTGGCCAGTTTGAGGACCTTCCTTGCAATCAAGAATTGAAGGAAGGATACTCCTGCTGAATTAAAATATTTGAACCACTCCTGAATATCCAAATCACCTTTTTGTGGTGGTACCTCCCACCTGAGGCTTCGAGGAAACATATTATGTGTGACGTAGGTCTCTAAATAAGCTATGTCCCACCTAGTGTGGTTCTCAGAGATGAGTAGGTTTTTTAGGCGGGTGAATAGGCCCCCCAAATCACCATCCCCATTTTTATAGGACTCAAATACCCCCTCTATGTTGAGCTTAGAAGCCCTAAACTCAAAAATATCCATTGCTGGACTTCCTTAGAATTTACCCAGGTACAAAGGTAAAAAAGCTGCAGTAATAAAATCAAGGCAAGAACAATAATAAACAAAAAAACTGCGCTAATTTCAATAAATAATAATACATATAAAACCGTTGATGTTTTTAAGGCTGCAGCTGTCGTGTGATACCTTACACTAGTTACAGCAGTATGTCATTAATGGGAAATCCCGTAAAGTATCTGTTGTGAGGAAAGATTAAAAGAGACCTCTTCCAGTTTCGTGGGAAGACCGCTACTTTAGGAGGTATATCTGTATAGTGAATAACATCATAAAATAACTAGCAGAACAAAAAATAGCACAATACAAATATAGAAATACATCATTAATAAAAAATTGTAAAGGGTCACTTTTGCAAATTAATACAGGTCTGCTTACCACAGTATGGCCAAAGACCACCCTGGAGATCACTGGAAAATCCCCCACAGCGAACGAGGAGGAGGTCTATCGCTCTCTGGTAGCATAATAATAGTATTTTACAAGAATTATTCATATTACTTCATAAAGTGTAGGAATGGATAAGAATTAGTGAAAAGGAGGGAGAAGAAAGAAAAGGGGAGGGGGAGGGGGGAGAAGAGGCAGTAGGAAGGAAAAAAGGGGAGGGGTAAAGGGGAGCGAGGGGGGAGGGGGACAATGGAAAGGGAAGGGGGAAGAAAGAGAGAAGGAGGGGAGGGAGAAAAAGGGGGAGGGGGAAAGGAAGGAAGAAGAAAATGGGATGGGGAAGGAGGAAGGGGATAGGGGAGGGAAGAAAAGGAAAGAGGAAGGGGAGGGGGAGAGAGAGAGAAAGGGGATTTGAACACCAAGGAATTGTGAAGGAAACACGAAGAGAAGGTTAAAGTGTATGGAAAGAACCATCATCCTTGAACGCATGATAATAGTAGGGCATCCCATCAATCCAAAAAAGAGGGGTAGAAGAAGCTAATTAAAATATCTTACCAGTTGCTGAAAACAGCACTGAATAATGGGGCAGGCAGGTTGTGGTAAATGTGGAGGGCGTATATAAGTCTCTGGTGTTTAGAGGAGCGGAGGATAATCAGCTGATCAGAGCCAAAGACAAGCTATACCAGCACAAGTATAGTTAGCCCTGCAGGACTAAAAGCCAGAAGATGGTAGCCACACAAGAGAAATTGCATAGCATGAGGGAGAGAGAGGAGACAAACAACCTTGTTAGCAACAGACATCTTTTGACCTAAGGAGTGGATTGCAAGATTGCAACCAGAGTGTATAAAAAAAAGGGGGGAGAGGCTTACCAATAGGATGTAGTCCGGTCAAACTTGCCCCAGGAGAGTCACGAGCGGCTCACACTCAAGACTCCAGACGGAGCCCTTAAATTAGATCCCCAACCCCGCCGTCAGATCACGCCGCTCGGACAGAGCAGCGTCTGATGTCACGGGGTCAACACGGGGTCGCCCACACAGTGCAAAGCACAAATTGGTTTCTGTGCCTGTGCGCCTCAGGTGATTCCATTGGCCAAAGGGCCTGGTCCATTGAGGCAAGATGGGATTGGTCAGAACGGATGTCCCATCCAGGGTGTCTTCCTCCCCCTTCTGGTATCCCTAAATATTTGGATTTGTGATAATTGCCCTGGCAAGAGGTTCTATCGCCAGGGCAAACATCAGCGGTGACAGGGGGCAACCCTGCCGAGTGCCCCTACCCAGGGAAAAATATTCAGATGAGTAGCTGGGCAGCCTAATGCGGGTGTGTGGGTTATGATATAGAGCCTTAAAGCCATTTACGAATTCCCCCGAGAAGGGGAAAGGACAGCATCAATATAGGGCCAGAGGACTCTATCAAATGCCTTATTGATATCTAATCCCTGTATAAGGACTTTGCAAGAGAACAGGTCGGCGTCCTATATTATATTTGCTGCTAGATGGATGTTTTTTGTGATCTGTCTCATGGGGATAAAGCCGGTCTGTTCTGGGCCTATTAAGGAAAATATAATAGGTGCCAATTTATCAGCAAACACACTGCCTAATATTTTAAGGTCATTATTGAGGATGGATATTGGTCTATAATTTTGTGGAAGGGAGTGCTCCTTATTGGGTTTGGGGAGCACCGCTAAAGTGCTGGCAAAGCGCCACTGCAGCGGTGCTGTGCGGGCACTTTTAACTTTTTAACTTTTAACCCTGCAAAAGACTTGAGACTGGGGCGGAGGTTCACCTTCCAGCAGGACAATGACCCTAAGCATACAGCCAGAGCTACAATCGAATGGTTTAGATCAAAGCATATTCATGTGCAAGAATGGCCCAGTCAAAGTCCAGACCTAAATCCAATTGAGAATCTGTGTAAGAAATTGTTGTTTACCACTCCATCCAATCTGGCAGAGTTTGAGCTATTTTGCAAAGAAGAATGGGCAACATTTCACTCTCTAGATGTGCAATGCTGTTAGAGACATATCCAAAAAGACTTGCAGCTGTAATTGCAGCAAAATGGTTCTACAAAGTATTGTATTGAATACAAATGAACACCACACTTTTCAGATATTTATTTGTAAAACATGTTGAAAACCATTTATCATTTTCGTTCCACTTCACAATTATGTGCCACTTTGTGTTGGTTTATTACAAAAAATCACAATAAAATACATTTACGTTTTTGGTTTTACCATTTACAAAATATGGAACATTTTAGGGGGTATGAATATTTTTTTTTCCTTTCTATGAGGTCCTTTACAATTGCAAAACTTTATAATTGCCCATACATGGAGACTGGTCGGTGCTCCCAAATTTACAATGCTATTATCTTGCAACACAACTGACTCATATACATTGTTGTTTTTTCTAATTTTGAATAATGCTGCTGTAACCACACAAGCCACACTTATACAGTCACGTGAGGCATTAATTACCCTCCTCTATAAAATGTATTCTTTCCCTAGGGCAGGAGTAGCCATATGAAAACAGTTTTTACAAGATATTTCAGATTTGTAGGTGTAATTTGGATGATTCTTTACTACATCTCTGAATGCCCCTCTGTGGTATAATCTGCTTATGGTGACTCCATATAAATTGCTGAATATAGGTAGTTTGGCGAGTGAATCACAATCTTAATATGCTCAACTCTTCTCTAATTACAGTATATAGTCATGCTCAAAAGTTTGCATGCCCTGGCAGAAATGTTGAAATTTTGTCATTAATATTGAAAATATGACTGATAAGACTTATCTGATGTTGTAAAGTGCAGCACAATCTGTTGGCGCTATATAAATCCTGTATAATAATAATAGTAATAATAATAATAATCATGCCAAAAAACTGTCTTTTATTTAAGGATAGCAATCACATGAAGCCATTTATTATCACATAGTGTTTTGGATCCATTTTAAATCATAGTGATAATATAAATGACCTAAATGGCCCTGATAGAAAGTTTGCATACCCTGAAATGTTTGGCCTTGGTACAGACACAGAAGGTGGCACACACAGGTTAAAATGGCAATTAAAGGTTAATTTCCCACATGTGTGTTTTTTTTAAATCACACTTGGTGTCTGTGTATAAATAGTCAATGATTTTTTTAGCTTCCACATGGCTAGACACTGAGCAGGCTAGACACTGAGCCATGAGGAGGTAGAAAAGAACAGTCAAAAGACCTGTGTAACAAGGTCATAAAACTTTACAAAGATGGAAAAGGATATAAAAAGATATCCAAAGCCTTGAATATGCCAGTCAGTACTGTTCAATCACTCAATAAGAAGTGGGAATTTGGGGATCTCTTGATACCAAGCCAAGGTCAGGAAGATTAAGAAAGATTTCAGCCACAACTGCCACAAGAACTGTGTGGGATACAAAGAAAACCCATAGGTAACCTCAGGAGAAATACTGGTTGCTTTGGAGTAAGATGGTGTGGTTGTTTTTAACTACTTGCCGACCAGCCGCCACAGTTTTACGGCAGCAGGTCAACTACTAAAACTAACCCCTATTGTGTAAATGCTATAGCTTTTGCACAAACCAATCAATAAACGCTTATTGCGATTTTTTTTTGACGAAAAATATGTAGAAGAATATGTATCGGCCTAAACTGAGGAAAAAAAAGTTTTTTTATATTTTTTCGGGGGATATTTATTATAGCAAAAAGTAAAAAATATTATTTTTTTTCAAAATTGTCGCTTTATTTTTGTTTATAGCGCAAAAACTAAAAACTGCAGAGGTGATCAAATACCACCAAAAGAAAGCTCTATTTGTGGGAAAAAAAGGATGCTAATTTTGTTTGGGAGCCACGTCGCACGACCGCACAATTGTCAGTTAAAGTGATGCAGTGCCGAATTGCAAAAAGTGCTCTGGTCTTTGACTAGCAATATGGTTAAGTGGTTAAGGAGCACAATATGATTACACTTGAACAAAAAAAAAAGCGGCATGGTCAAGTTGCCAGAAAGAAACCTTTACTTTAAAAGTTCCATAAAAAAGTCTGGTTACAATATGCCCAACAACACCTTGACATGCCTCTTTGGCTTTTTTGTGGCATTGGCGCAGTAAAGGCTTCCTTCTGGCAGCTCAACCATGCAGCTCTTTTTTGTTCAAGTGTAATTGAATTGTGCGCGTTAAAAACAACCACGCCATCTTTTTGGAGAGCAGCCTATATTTCTCCTGTGGTTACCTGTGGGTCTTTCATTGTATCCTAAGCAATTATTTTGCCAGTTGTGGCTGCAATCTTTCTTGGTATACCTGACCTTGGCTTGGTATCAAATAACGTGGGAGGCCCTGCCCCACTGAGGAAGTTGATGCAACGCGTGCGGGGGAAGGAGAAATACACACACTGTGTTATTACTTTCTGACATTTTTTATTCGGGTGAATGTGAGTAGCCTGTATTTGTCCTTTTAATAAATTTGAGCTGGTTTTAAAAACAGAGAGCACTCAGATCTGTTTTTTATCTCTTGCCTATGATACTAATGCTGCTGAGCCTTAAGAAGTTTGCCATATTACATTGCACCAATCTTTTTGTGATTTCTGCTAGCATGACTGCCTGCTAAAAACAGGGCTCCATACTCTGAGGCGGCGTACACACGATCGGATATATCCGATGAAAACGGTCCGCGGACCATTTCCATCGGATATGTCCGATCGGGAGTTTGATCCGATGGCGTGTACACACCATCGGATCAAATTCCCCGCCGCCGGACGGCGCGGTGACGTAGTGGTGACGCGGCGGTGACGTTGACGCTGCCGCGTCACCGCCACGTCACCGCACCAGGAAGTAAAACACTTCCGCGCATGCGCCGAATCCATTCGGCAGCGGCGCGGCGGCGGTGGGGGCCGACATGTCTGCTGGTAAGTGTACTAACCAGCAGACATGTCGGGCGGACAGATTCCCACCGGATAGATTTCAAAGCTTGCTTTGAAATCTGTCGGGTGGAGAAATCTGTCCGCTAGCCCATACACACGAGCGGAGATGTCTGCTGAAACGGTCCATCGGACCGTTTTCAGCGGACATATCCCCTCGTGTGTACGCGGCCTAAGGCCGCGTACACACGAGGAGACATGTCCGATGAAAACGGTCCGCGGACCGTTTTCATCGGACATGTCTGAAGGGATATTTTGGTCTGATGCGTGTACACACCATCAGACCAAAATCCCCGCGTACAGAGAACGTGGTGACGTAGAAGACACCGACGTGCTCAAACAAGGAAGTTCAATACTTCCACACACGCGTCGAATCAATTTGACGCATTCACTGGATTTCTGTCCGATCGTTGGGGCGTACTAACCATCGGACATGTCCGACGGACAGGTCTCCAGTGGACAAGTGTCTAAGCATGTTTAGAAACGTTTGTCCGCTGGAAACCTGTCCGCTAGGCTGTACACACGATTGAACATGTCCGCGGAAACTGGTCTGCGGACCAGTTTCAGCGGACATGTCTCCTCGTGTGTACGCGGCCTAAGGTGAGAGTGGCCATCCTTAAACGGTTGAGGGATCACTTCTATTTGTTTTACAAGTCACAGGTGGATTTGGAGTCACAATATTCTTTTGGAATCTTTCACTTGTTTGGACTTTTTTTGCATTTAATCAGATATTATTTATTTGCAAATGTTTTAATTACTGTGTTATTGTAAATTACCATTGCGCTGCACTATTTCTTTATGCATTTTGCACTTTTTTGGACTTTGTGATTGTCCTTTCAGTGTTCAGCTTGCAATTTTTTAGGGGGGTTGGTTATTATTTACAATTTGTTGAGCTGATTGAACCCTTTGTTTTTTTATTATGGTATCAAATAAGCCCCTAAATTTCCCACTTCTTAATTTCAATAGTTTTTTATTAGTTTTAACAGTTTAAACATAAATGACATGTACAAAAATACAAAGAAAACATATCAGTGAGTTGGATCACAAGGTGAGGAGGCATCTTATCCATACAATACTATGGTGGTGTACATAACATCACGCCAGAAGGGCCAGTTTTCATGTAGACCCGAGGTGCTAGTATAGCACCAGACTCAAACATGACTAAAATGAGATAATGCAACTGAAATAACAAAAAACAAGAAAACATGAAAAATAAATAAATAAACACAATAAAAGACTAAAACTAGGGCATTAAAAGCAGACGCAGTCAGTCACCCTTAACAATGGGCAGTATACATGCTTCATGTCAGGCAAGGGCCAGCTCATGGCGGGCTAGGCCCGGGTCGAACCGTATACCGTGCGTTCCAAGGTTCCCAGTTTTTATTGACCTCTGCATAGTTACCTACCCCGGAGGCAAATAGTTGTTCATATGAGCCATGGGTATTGATTATTTGGATAACTTCAGACAGTGGGGGTCTAAGAGTGGTCCTCCAATGCCTGACCAAAGCTAGCCTAGCAGCTAGAAGGATGTGGGATAGAAGCTTCCTTGAATGATAAGGGATCTGATCTATACCCAAGGAAAGTAGCGCCAGGCCTGGGGACAGGGTCAGATTAAGTTTAAGGACCTGTGCTACCAGGTTTTGGATTAACTGCCAGTATTGCATTGTCATGGGGTAGGACCATAGAATATGGAACAGCGTACCCGTTCCCCCACATTTCCTCCAGCACCAGGGGGACATACCTTTGCCGATCTTGGACAACATGAATGGGGTGAGATACCATCTCAGAAATATTTTTTGGAATAGCTCCCAAAGATTAACACATTTGGTGGAGGAGTATGTCACCCTCAGGGCCGTCTGCCATTGATCAATTGAGTATACTGTATCAAATTCTCTCTCCCAGGCTTGCATATCAGAGGATTTGGTGAATGCTAACTTATCCTGTAGATAAGAGTAGAACACTGATATGCCTTTGACAGTTGTACGTTTCGCTGAATAATATTGAGCTATATGCCACGGGAGGAGAGTATGCAGGTTAGTCTGTCGTTTCAGTAGGTGTGAGATTTGCACGTACCGAAAGTATTCAGTCAGAGGTATAGAGTACTCCAGTTGGAGAGCTCTAAATGTTTTGAGTGTAGGTCCCACATACAAGTCCCATATGCCCAGCACCCCACCCGAACTTCAGCCTTCCACAGAGATATCAGGGATAAGATAGGATAGGACAGTCAGTGGAAATCTCATTGGGATAAGTGTATATTGTGGGGAAACTTGCGAAGTCAGTATTCGCCATGCATCAGTAGATACTCTTATAGTCGGTCCAATGTCCAGGGATGGGTTTGGACGGAGGTTGCTCGTGATAAGATATTCATAAAGATTCTGGCCCAGGATCTGCTGTTGCTCTGGAGCGCCCACAGAGACGGAGCGGAGGAAGGAAACCAGCCCTTCAGCTGGGCTAAGATAGAGGCTGTATAGTAATCCTTGTTGTGGGTGTGGCCTATACCTCCCGCCCTCCTATGCTTGATAGTTTTGCGGAATGCACATCGCGCCCGTTTGCCCCCCCAAAGAAATTTATTGAGAGTAGATTGCGCTGAGAGGAAGAAGGAGGGTGGGACCAGGATGGGCAGGGCTCTAAAGACATATAGGGGCAGATTCAGTAAGACTTGCGCTAGAGTATATCGATATGCGCCACATAACTGTCAAGATGCGCCGTAGTATCTATGCGGCCGTACCCACCAAACTAGATTTTCTACGATCGGCTTAACTTTCCCTCGCCAGAGTATCGTAAGCGCATATTTTCGCTTGTCGCATCCGTCGCTCATTGATTTCCCATTCCAATATGCAAATGAGGGAGATTTCCCGATTCGCGAACGGATTAGCACCAGACGCTGGCTACATGCGCCGCGCGTATGTCGTCCGTCTGTCGCAAAGTTATTCCTATAAATAGCTGCTTTATCTTTACTCCTGACGGCCACAGGTCAGCAGGAGAGCAGCTACAGCAGCAGCGTTACCGACGAATATAGCAAGCTGAACAACCACACTTGCAAGGACAACACCTCTGTGTGCCAACATGCCAGGGGCAGCCGTGGTCCTAGCACTACTAATGGGTCCCCCGGAACGGAGGAGGTGGGCACGTGAGAGGATATACCGCATGCGCATGAGCCTCTTTGGCATCGGGGATGAGGAGGTGTATCGCCTCTTCAGATTCAGCCCTGATGCAATCCTTGAACTAACCACAACCCTGCAGGATGACATCACCAGCCCAACACACCGCTCACAAGCAGTGCAGCCACTGGTGAAAGTACTGGCAACACTTCATTTCCTTGCAAGTGGATCATTCCAGCGTACAAGTGGAGTGGTGGCTGGGATGTTACAGTCCTCCATGAGCAGATGTGTGCACCAGGTTGTGCCCGCAATCCTCAGACGCATGTCCCACCACTTCATCAGACCAACCACTGAGAAGCTGCGGCTGAAGGCAATGACAGATTTCTACAGCATTGCCAGATTCCCACGCACCGTGGGGGCCATTGATTGCACACATGTGGCACTCCAGCCCCCCAGTGCCACAGAGCACATATACTGCAATCGAAAAGCATTGGCATTCCATCAACGTACAGGTGATAGCCGATGCCCAACGCCTCATATGGCACGTCAGTGCCAAACCCCCCCGGATCCAGCCATTACAGCTTCATATACAATCAGAGCCCCATCCCAATGGAATTCAAACAGAACATGTATGGGGACAGCTGGCTGGTTGGTGAGTGACATGGGTGGCAGGCATGACTGTCCCCCCCCATGATGCACACATCACAAGGGTCACATGCATGACTAACATCCTCCTGTCTTTTCCCTTACAGGTGACTCTGCATATGCACTGGGACCCCATCTCATGACTCCTTTCCGGAACCCCCAAACCAGAGGAGAGAGAAGATACAATGCGGCACATATCAAAACTCGTGCAGTGGTGGAGCAAACATTTGGGCTCCTGAAGTCCCGTTTCCGATGCCTGGATAAGTCTGGGGGGGCCCTATTGTATTCCCCTACCTTTGTGTGTCAGATCATCGGTGCATGTTGCATTCTGCACAACTTGGCCATGAGAAAGGGCCTGCAGATTGACATACGTGATGACCTGACCCCCCAACCAGACAGCCCCCCCCGCCAGAGGAGACCCAGTCAGCTGATGGAAGAGCAGTCAGGAGGGTCCTCGCCGTAGGCATCTTTGGACACTAAACCAAAACATTGATCACACGGACAATGCACGCATGCACACCACTGATGTCCCTAGATCACACACACCACATCCACATCGCATTGGATTAGCCCAAGTCCAACATGCAGGACATGGGAGCAGCAACGCCGGCGTCAAGGCCCTAATGATGTCGCTGTCCATTCATACACCATTCACACGTCATTCACACAGCCGTGGGGATAACTCCCCCCCCAACGGCCGAGGGTGACACCCCTTACTGGCAGGAGTGCCACCCCCTCACATTCACACACCATTCACACTGTCCCCTGCACTCCTGACCGTGTGCAGTTAAGCTCAAATTAAAAACTCATAACCTGAGCAAAAAATAAAACAAAAATAAAAACTCATAACCTGAGCAAAAAAAAAATACAAAAACAAAGCCCTCATCTGGGCTGACGGGGGCTCTTTCTTGTGGGCCCTCTCTGGCTCCTCAGCTGCCTGGAGGTAGTGGGTGGGGGTGGGGGGGCATCTGGAGGTGGCTGATCCCCGGGTGTGCCACTCCTGGCAGCTGTTGGCTGCATGCCCTCCAAGGCCACGGCAATCCGGATGAGATAGTGGTTGGTCTGGGCCTGCATCCTCAGCTGGCGGGTCACATTATGCCACTGGTCACGCTGCCTCTGCCTCCCCTGGTCCCGGATGGCAGCAGTGTTGGCCTGGACGGCTGCAGTGAGGTGCCTAAGATCAGCCTGCACCTCCCCCAGGCTGGTCACCACTGCAGCGCAGTTGCAGCTGACGTCCTGCACTGCCTCTGACATTTGTCCCACGAAGGCCAGGCTGCCAGCTACCCGGTCCAGATGCCCAGCAATCTCCCCCATCTGCTGCGTCTGCCTGGCCTGGTCCCTCGCCATTTGGTCATGGACCACGTCAGACACCTTCCTGGTCTTCCGGGTCGCCTTCCTGGGGCCAGGAGATGGTAGTCCCCGGGGGGATGGAGTCGCCCTTGAGGCCTTGTACACACGACGGGAAATATCCGCTGTAAACGGTCCCCGGACCGTTTACAGCGTATATTTGCGCCGGGATGTTTTGATCCGATGGCTGTACACACCATCGGATCAAACTCCCCGCCGGCGGACAGCGCGGTGACGCGGCGGTGACGTTGACGCCGCCACGTGACCGCCACGTCACCGCACCAGGAAGTAAACACTTCCGCGCGCATGCGTCGGATCCATTCACAGGATACGACGCATGTGCGGCAAGATATGTCCGCTGGTTTGCCGTACTAACCAGCGGACATATCTGCCAGCCAGCTATCCGGCGGAAATATTTCAAAGCATGCTTTGGAATTTTTCCGCCGGATGAATCCGGCAAAAAGCGTCCGTTTGCCCCTACACACGAGGGGATTTTTCCGCTGAAATGGTCCGTCGGACCATCTTCAGCGGATTTATTCCCTCGTGTGTACAAGGCCTGAGGGGCTTCCTATGATGGGGGAGCGGATCTGAGAGGGCACTGCAGAAGGGGAGGACTCCTCCAAAAATAATACAAAGTCCTGTTCGGGAACAACAGGCTCCTCTTCAACCACTTCAGCAGGTGAGGTGTGGGCACTCCCCTCCATCACAGTGTCTTTACCACCCAGGGGGTCGGGCACAGGATGCCGTTGGGGGGATGGGGTGGACTGGCCGCCCAGCTCCGTCATCTGTGGATGACACAAAGCAGACACATGTTGGTGGTCCCACACACTTGGCACATGTACCCCCCCCCCCCCACATGCAACACACCAAATAGGGGATAAAAAACACTTACCTGTCCTGGAGCCTTCCTCCACGGAATCATATCCCCCTCCAACTGCTCCCTCTCCAGGCAGCGGGCGACCACCTCCTCCTCCGTGGTCAGGCTGACCGCACATGGGGGTCCACCACCCATGCCCCTCTCATGCCTCCTGATGGTGGCCACCTTGCCCCGGACTTTGCTCCTCAAATCATTTATTTTCTTGCAGATATCGGCAGCAGTCCGGGTGGAGTAGCCCAAAGCATTGACCCTGCCAGCAATGCTCTCCAGGATGTCCTGCTTCCTGTCCTGGCTGGTCTTCCGTCTTTTCCTGCCGTGGAGGAAGTCGTTGTAGGTCTCCATAGCGGAGATCACTACTGCCAGCTCCTGGGCGTTAAGGTTTCTCCTCTCTTTGCGGGGAACAGGAGCAGCCATCACACAGCAAAAGTAACTTCCCCGGGGTGGGGGGAACCGGATATACTTTTGCGCCGGAAAGGCGCATCTGCGGCCGCTTTTATACGCGCAACGGAACACATTGCGCTGCCGTTTCCCATGAAGTGGTGCTGACTGAAGTTGTGAGCATGCGCACAGGGGAGCGAGTGGAGCCCTCCCTCACTGCGCATGCTCCGTGGATGATGCGATGAACGTAAGTCACTGCACTGGGCTCCGCCCACCATTTACCTATGATCACACCCACTTCCACTTGCGTCGGGTTGCGCCAGCGCTTTTTCGTTACTCCGCTGCAAAATAACGAACATGCGCTTGGTGAATACTGGACTTGACTCACTAGTTCGCGTCAGCGTAACGTATATGCGCTGCGCTACGCCGGATAAAATATGCGCGCATCTACCTGAATCTGGCCCATAGTAGCTGTGGGAGGACCTGCATTTTGAAGGCGGCCAGTCGTCCCGACCAGGATAGTTAAAATTTTGCCAGAGCCTCTAATTTAGTATGTAACAGTTGCAAAAATGGGGTATAATTTTCCCTCACCAACTCCGAGGGTGAAGATGTAATAGTTTTACCTAGATATGATATACCTTTCTCCTTCCATGTAAAGGGAAACTTCGTGCTAAGGGCGTGCCTAGTTCGGGCAGGGATACCCACCCCTAAAATATGCGACTTGGTTTCATTGACCTTATAGTATGACACTGTCGTAAATAATTGCAATACCCGGTGAGCCGAAGCCAGAGAGGATTCAACGTCGGTGAGCATCAAAATGATGTCATCCGCAAAGAGGCTTATAGTATGTTCTATGCCTCCAACCATGAAACCACTTATCTGGGGGTGAGAGCGTATATAAGTTCCCAGTGGTTCCATAAGGAGATTAAATATAAGAGGGGACAATGGGCATCCCTGGCGGGTTCCATTAGAAATATTGAATGCCTTGGAGAGCATCCCCGATATATACACCTGGGCCGATTGAGTCGTGTAGAGTGCCATAATAGCCGAGTATATTCTGCCCTCAAACCCAAATTTGGAAAGCACTCTGGCAAAGTAATCCCAGTGGATTCTATCAAACGCCTTCTCTGCATCCAAAGCAAGGAGCAGAGAAGGCGTTTTTGTCCGATTGGTCAGGTGCACGATATTAATTAGACGCCTAGTGGCATCAGATGTCTGTCGTCCCTTGTGAACCCCGATTGGTCCAGGTGTATCAATGACGGCAAGAGGTCCACCAATCTATTGGCGAGGAGGTTTGGCATATAACTTCAAATCGTTATTGAGCAATGAAATGGGCCTAAAATTCTGGGGTGTGTCAGGGTCCTTCCCGGGCTTCGGCAACGCCACAATCATAGCCCTGAGCATCTAAGATGGAAAAAAGGACGAGGAGGCAGCTTGATTAAAAATACTTGCTAAATATGGGACTAGTTTCAGTTTAAATGCCTTATAATACTCTCTGATGAAGCCATCAGGCCCAGGGGCTTTGTTGTTAGGAAGGGAGTCTATGGCTTTGGCGATTTCAATTTCCGAAAAGGGAGAATTTAAATCATCTAGTTGGTCAGATGATATTCGGGGGAGTTCAATTTTGTTCAGAAAGTCTGAAATAATGGGTCCTGTGGGTTGGATTGTGGAGGGGTCATCTTTTGAATTGTAGAGTGAGCTGTAATAGCAACTGAACGCGTCAGATATCGCTTGTGGGTGGAACAGGTTATCACGGGTGAAGGGGTGGCGAACAAAGGGGATACTGGTCTTATGTCTTAACCCTTTGAGGTGGTTGGCCAAGAGTTTCCCAGCCCTGTTGCCACTTACGTAGTATGTCATTTTAAGGCGCTTGGAAGAGTTCTCAAAGTTGTCAAGTAGAATCAAGCGGAGCTCGTTCCTAAGTTGTGTTAATTGACTAGAGACTAGCGGAGAAGCATTTTGCTTATTCTGGGATTCTAGAGCATGTATAGTAGAAATGAGAGTTTGTATCCGCTGCCCCCTCATCCTCTTAGCCCTCACACCCATCTAAATCAAAACCCCTCTCATAAATGCCTTATGGGAATTCCATAATTCGACACAGAGCAGACATTACAAGAGAAAAAATCGGTTAGTTCCTTCTGTAATGTCTTTCTGGAGTGGTCAGCTTGAAACAACCTCGGACTGGAACGCCAGACAAATGTAGTATTAACGCCTGGCGAATCAGCAACTGAGAGTGTCACAGAGGCATGATCTGACCACGTGATAACATTAATTTTAATGTCCACAATTTTAGGCAACAACCATTTGTCCGTAAGGAAAAGATCTAATCATGTGTAAACGCCATGACTCGTTGAGAAGAAAGAATAGTCCCTCTCAGTGCTGTGGGGAGATCTCCAAGCATCATAGAGATCCTGTGAGTGTAGTGTTGGTTGCAGAGAATGATGGTGTCTGCGTGAGCACGACAAGGAGTCCATCTGAGGATCAGGGGGAGATTGAAATCTCCACATAATAGAAGAAAACCATTTTGTATCGGTCTAACACTTCTGAGGACCTGTTTCAAAAAGTGTATTTGGTGGTCATTAGGCGCATAAACATTAACCACTGTGTAAGTGGTAGAGTTAATGTCGCAAACAAGGATGTGGTAGCATCCCTGGGGGTCAGCAATTTCATTGTGCAATTTGAACGCAACAGAGTCCCTAATTGCTGTCATAACCCCCCGTTTTTTTTCTGAGGCACTGGCTTTGAAAATGTACAGATACTTTGGATGGGTGCATTTAGGCGTTTTGTCGCCCTGAAAGTGAGTCTCTTCGGTGCAGAGGACATCACAGTGAAATCGAATCACCTCAGCCCATAATTATTTTCTTTTGGCTGGGTGGTTGAGGCCTTTGGCGTTAATAGTCAAGAAAGTAATAGTCATCTCGGGACAGCGATCTGAGTTGATAAGCAGTATGAAAAAGAAGTAACACTTACATCAGGTGGCTTAGCATACCATACCGGTGAGCCAAGGAGAGTCGCCTTCCCGGTCAGACGATCACGTGTGAGTCCATTCAATAGATCTTCAGTGGATAGGAGGATGCTTATGAGGCTAACTGCAGAGTGGGGTGTTAGACTGCAATGTGAACAATGAGAAACAAACAAAAATAATTAAAATAAAAACACAGAAACAGAGAAAAAAGGTCCAAAACAGGTGAAAATAGGTCACTATGACCTGAGTGCAGCTCATGGCTGCAAGTAACCAAAAGGGTGTAAGGCAAGTTCAGCAGGGTGCCTCCAGAACAGGGGAATCATGAGTAGTAAAACAGTTTCAGCAGCCCACAGCATTTTCAGCAGTGTGAGCAAGCGTTCCTGGAGTTGACCGCATTCCAATCACCTCAAATTCGATCTGGACTGTGGTTATTAGACCCATCGGGGAAATCATCTGGGATGATATTCCATGTCTTGAGCAATTCCAAGCCTTTAGACAGGGAATCCACTGTATGTTCTTTTCCATCCTTGGTGATAATGAGTTTGGTTGGAAATCCCCATTTATAGACTATTTTGTGGTTGCGCAATGCCTTGGAAATGGTGTTGAGATTTCGCCCTTTCTGCAATGTAAATTGAGACAAATCGGAGAAGAACTGAAGATCTTTGTACTGCAGGGGGATGAGATCCCTATTGTGCACCTTGGACATCAGGCGTTCTTTTATGTGAAAAAAATGCAGGCGTAGAATGATATCTCTCGGTATTTTATCTGGAAGGTAGGAGGGTTTTGGTAGTCTGTGGATTCTGTCCATTGTTATGTCCATCTCAGTGAGATCAGGTAGGATTAAGGTAAAGATCTTGGAGACAAAGTCGCGCAAATCTGATTGTTGAATGGATTCGGGAACCCTGCGTATCTTGAGGTTGTTCCTCCTAGAACGGTCCTCTATGTCTGCCATTTTAGCCTTGACTGCCTCCATTTCTTCGTCCCTAGCATCGTGGGCATCCACAAGGCTATTGATTGTGTTGGAAAATTCCCCCATCCTGTTTTCAACATGGTCTACCCATGATGTTACAGCCTGCAGTTCACTCCCAAATTTATGGATGTACGCCATCATGTCGCTATGAAGGGAGCTTCTCAGGGATACCAGCATATCTTTAAGTGTGGTATCCAACACTGGTTGGTTACTCGTGGGGAATCGGTCGATGGAGTCCGGGAGCTCCCTAGTGTCATCACCAGATTCAAGGTCTGCACTCACCTCCCGGGAAGATCCGGTACTATCCAACTTAAACCTGGTTTTCTCAGGGCTTCCAGATGCAGAGGAAGAGGCAGGAGAGTGTCTGTTGTTAGCTGGGGACATTCGTTTAGAGGGCTTATCCTTCCTTTGCGGTAGATGAGGAGTGCTGGCTGCAGAGGGCACAGGTGTGCCAGTGCTATCTTGCCTCTCCTCTAGGGCGAAGTATTCTGTTAGTTTTTGCGGCTCTTGAAGCCCGTTTGGTTTTTTGGTCATGTTTTCAGGAATCAGAGAGGGGTATTTATAAAGGCAGGTTATCTCAATCTCCTCTGTGTGGGCTGCTATGTGCTAAATATTCCCTGTGGGGCCTGGAGCACAGTTCTTATGCTGCCATCTTGGAGCTAAGCAGGCCTAGCTTCAGGTAGATCAGTTCAGTAGTGGTGCAAAGAGTAGGCCATCTCCACCCCCTCCAATCATATAGAAAAAAGCTCCACTCCAGCCTCCCTCTGGGGTGCAGTGCTGTGAGGCCTGGTTGTTCAGGCAGGATTTGGCTTAGTTTGCAGGAGGACAGCAGGCCTCGGGTGTACCAAGATGGCCGTCGTGAGCCTGTTATACAACAGATGTGCAGAGTGGTCAGCACCAAGTACTGGTCATGGAGGGGCTCAGGATAGAAGGGAGGGTGGGTGTTAGTGGGCGGCCATATCGCCGATGGCGGCTCGGCCGGGGTGCACTTCCGTGGGATGCGGCATCAGGAAAGACCGGGGATCCACAGGCCTAACTAGGCCGCACCAGATCGCGGCTGCGGTGGACGATTCCCGGACCAGGCACGGCCACCAGACAGCACCAGGTAGGTGGGGAGGAGGGGGGGGTAAGGGCTGGATGCGATCCCCTACCTCCAGAAGCTGTGGGATTCGGCTCCTCCGGCAGGCCTCGAGCAGGCAATATGACGGCGGCCTCGCGGGTTGGTGTGGGGATATCTCCGGCGCCGACCGGCCAAGTTCCTCCAAAATACAGTCACTAGGCTCCACGGGGACCAGGGCCCACGGATGTTGCAGGTTTAAGGAGCAGAATGCTGAATAAACACACCGATGGCTGCGGATTACTGTAGGGGGACTCGGAGCTCTCCTCAGAGACGTCCGCCGCCGTCCACACCTGGCCACGACCACCAATTTCCCACTTCTTAATAAGTGATTAAACAGTACTGACTGGC
Source organism: Rana kukunoris (assembly GCA_029574335.1). Classification (NCBI taxonomy): domain Eukaryota; kingdom Metazoa; phylum Chordata; class Amphibia; order Anura; family Ranidae; genus Rana; species Rana kukunoris. The sequence continues at coordinate 249,792,773 of CM056053.1, read as the reverse complement.
ATATTCAAGGCTTTGGTATTCTTTTTATATAATTTTCCATCTTTGTAAATGTTCATTAACTTGTTACACAGGTTTTTTGACTGTTCTTTTCTACATACTCACGGTTCAGTGTCTAGCCTGCTTAGTGCATCCATGTGAGAGCCAACAAACTCATTGACTATTTATACACAGACACTTATGCACCAATGCAGATGTAACAGGAGGTTGGCTAGGCAACCACGTAGTAATGCTGAGTCTGGCACTACAGTAGAATCAGGCAAAGCATAATCTAGACTATCTGCTGCAACTCCCTCCTCATTGGATTACCTCTACATAGACTATTCCCCTTCAGTCCATCATGAATGCTGCTGCAAGACTCATCCACCTTACCAACCATTCAGTGTCCTCCACCCCTTTTTGCCAATCCCTCCACTGGCTTCCGCTCACCCAAAAAATAAAATTCAAAGTACTAACACTAATTTGCAAAGCCATCCACAACTCAGCCCCCAGCTACATCACTAACCTAGTCCCAAAATACCAACCAAGCCGCTCTCTTCGGTGCTCCCAAGACCTTCTGCACGCTAGCTCCCTTGTCACCACCTCCCATGCTCGCCTCCAGGATTTCTCCAGAGCTTCTCCTATCCTTTGGAACTCCCTACCCCAATCTGTCCGACTGTCCCCTAATCTATCTGTATTTAGACAATCCCTGAAAACTCTTCTCTTTAAAGAAGCCTATCCTACTTCCAACTAACACTGTTTTACTTCCTCCATCAGCTCATCCCCCTCAATTGACCCTCCCTTTTTTTGATTGTAAGCTCTAATGAGCAGGGCCCTCTGATTTCTCTTGTACCAAATTGTAATGTAACTGTAATGTCTGGCTTTATTTTGTTAAGTGCTGTGCAAACTGTTGGCGCTATATAAAACCTGTATAATAATAATGATAATAATAATAATAATAATAATAATAATAATAATAGACAAGCTGGGTCATACACAGAGTCCAAATGGTACTGAATCAGAAGCGAGCAAAGCAGGGTCAAGGCTAGCCGGGTCATAAACAATATATACAGAGCAGATGTCAGCTGCATCAAGCAGGATCACACAAGATAGCAACGCTATCATGGGCACTGATGGTATGCTTATACAGGTGTCTTAAAGGTGAGCTGGCCAATCACTATTGTTTCCCAGGCAAAGGCTGTGTCAGGTGAGTTTTGCTAGATCTTAAAGGGATCCTAGTACTGACACCTATGAGTTAGACTATTCTGGACTGGTTTTACTTGTTTTATTGAGAAAGCTATCCTTTCCAAATGTATGCACTTCTGTGTACTGTATTTTAGGCACAGCTACTTTACCTGTTCTTTTATGCTAAAAAAGCATTGTATTTGAAATGCAAAGAGGCAGACCCTCCCATCATCCAATTTTGGATGGATCTTATCAATACAGTTTGTATTCTATATTAAATGACATACTCTATCTGTCCAGAGGCTGCCAAAATAAATGTTATAACATTTGGTCAGGGTGGGCATCAAGAGTGTTCACTACTGTGGAGAAAAGAATGCCAAAGTGTGTGCATATTTTGTAACAGAATGTGTTTCTGAAGGATTTTCTATTTCATGTATATTAAAAGTCTTCTTGTTCTTCACTTTATATGGGTTTTGTATGACAACTGCAGCTCCCATGCCATGTATGTAGTATACAAAATTAGGGAAATAATTGGCAAAGGGAACACAAGTTAAACCACTAATATATAGGTAATTAGTTAGAGTATCTATAATAGATCATATACCCTGATTAGACTTGAGCCGACACCTGGATGTTCGGGTTCTGCGGGTTCGGCTGAACTTCGGAAAAAAGTACGGGTTCGGGACCCAGACTTGACCCGAACCCCATTGAAGTCAATGGGGACCCACATTTTTGACTACTAAAACGTCTCTAAAAAACGAAGGGAAAGGGCTAGAGAGCTGCAAATGGCAGCAAAATGTTGGTAAGAGCATGGCAAGTACTATGCAATCAAATGTGGATAGGGAAATAAATTAAAATAACATAAAATACATTAAAAAAATCTTGACAAGCAGGAACCTTCTCCAATGATGGAAAAATATTCCTCCTATTGATACCAATGATGGGGCACTATTTCTCCCACTGACACAAATGATGGGGCACTATTCCTCCCAATGATACCAATGATGGGAGACTATTCCTCCCACTGATACCAATGATGCGGCACTATTTCTCCCACTGACACAAATGATGGGACACTATTCCTCCCAATGATACCAATGATGGGAGACTATTCCTCCCACTGACACCAATGATGGGACACTATTTCTCCCACTGACACAAATGATGGGACACTATTCCTCCCAATGATACCAATGATGGGAGACTATTCCTCCCACTGATACCAATGATGCGTCGCTATTTCTCCCACTGACACAAATGATGGGGCACTATTCCTCCCAATGATACCAATTATGGGGCACTATTTCTCCCACTGACACAAATGATGGGACACTATTCCTCCAAATGATACCAATGATAGGCCACTATGTATCCCACTGACACAAATGATGGGACACTATTCCTGCCAATGATACCAATGATGGGACACTATTCTGTCACAATTAGATTTGTAAAGTAGGACTGACTCCTAACTAATTCTCTCAATATAAGCACAATTAGGAACCTTTCCCTACAGTAGCTAATGCAGAGTATTTTACGGGAACATATGCAATGCTGGTGCAATATGCAGAGTATCTGACAGGAACATATGCAATGCTGGTGCAATATGCAGAGTATCTGACAGGAAAATATGCAATGCTGGTGCAATATGCAGAGTATCTGACAGGAACATATGCAATGCTGGTGCAATATGCAGAGTATCTGACAGGAACATATGCAATGCTGGTGCAATATGCAGAGTATCTCCTATATAATTCTCTCCCTATAACAACAATCCGGAATCTTGCCCTAAACTATGTAATGCACAGTATCTCACAGGGGACAGATGCAGTGCTGGTGTAATATGCAGAGTATCTCCTTAATAATTCTCTCCCTATAGCAACAAGCAGGAACCTTGCCCTAAACTATGTAATGCACAGTATCTCACAGGGGACAGGTGCAGTGCTGGTGTAATATGCAGAGTATGTCTTATATAAATCCATCCCTATAGCAACAAGCAGGAACATTGCCCTAAACTATGTAATGCACAGTATCTCACAGGGGACAGATGCAGTGCTGGTGTAGATTTCTGAAGCAGGATAGTCCTATCTCAATCTCTCCCTCAGATCAGCAGCAGCCTTTCCCTACCCTAGCTAAAGCAGACTGACAAGCTGTGCTGTGTGCCTCTAGCTTATATAGAGGCTGGGTCACATGCTGGGTCACATGCTGCACTGGCCAATCTTAGTCACAGTAGTCACAGTAGGCTTCTTAGTCACAGTAGTAAAACAAATGGCGTTAGGCTGTCATGCAGCGTGCCGTTACATAGCCAAACTCCAAAACCCGAACTTTCAGCAAATTATTACTGTTCGGGGTCGCTCAACCCTAATCAAGGGATATCAATATACATGTTTTATGGGTGTAACCCCTTTCTCGCAACTCAAGTAGGTGAGAGGAAGGGGTTGCACCCTCAAAACACGTCCATTGATCGCCCATGATTAAAGATAGCACATGTTGACATTAGGCATGGGATCAGGAGGGAAATCTCTTATTATGCCTCACAATTTCTTTGCATCTTCAAAAATTGGCTTTATCAGGAGTGACATCACCCCATCTGGTGAAGGCAAGATCAACACATTTTTGACATACTATAATGTCTGATATTGTCTTCAATTTTTCAATGTTAAACTTTGTAAGTTCCAGAGTTGTGTATGTTATGTTTTGAAACATGCCTGTTTATGCAAAAAAAAAAAAAAATGAAATGTAAAACTTTATAAAAAAATGTTTTGTTTTTGACGAAAAATAAAATAAAACGCACATGTGAATGTGCACAGAGTAAACATTTTTCTACTCAACAATGCGTGGCTTCTTCATTCAATGCTCAATACCATTTTTGTAGTAATTTGGTGCTTGCAGAGACAGTGGGGGGGTTATTTAACCACTACCCGACGGCCGTACGACTTTGTACGGCCGCAGGGTGGTTCTACTTCTCTAACTGGCTGTGTTTTTACGGCCTGTGCTCTGATAGGCCACTGGGGTGCGCGAGCGCGCCTTCGGCGGCGCACGCTTGCCCGCCGCATCGCTAAGATGCCGATGCCCGTGCCTAGCGGCAGCGATGTCCGCCAGGCACTCGGGATCGGCGGCTACAGGGACAAGACGTGGATCTCTGTGTGTAAACACAGAGATCCATGTCCTGTCAGGGAGAGAGGAGACCGATCTGTGTCCCTTGTACATCAGCATCGGTCGCCTCCCCCAGTCACCCTCCTCCACACACAGTTAGAACACAATTCAGGGTACACATTTAACCCCATCCTCACCCCCTAGTGTTAACCCCTTTAATGCCAGTCACATTTATACAGTAATTAGTGCATATTTATAGCACTGATCACTGTATAAATGTGAATGGCACCAAAAATGTGTCAAAAGTGTCCGATGTCTCCGCCATAATGTCGCAGTCATGAAAAAAACGCTGATCGCCACCATCAGTAGTAAAATAAATAAATAATAACAAATAATAATAATTCTGTCCCCTATTTTGTAACAATTGCGCAAACCAGACGCTTATTGTGATTTTTTTTTTTTTACCAAAAATATGTAGAAGAATACGTATCGCCTAGACTGAATTTATTTATTTATTTTTTTAAATTTGGCTATTTATTACAGCAACAAGTAAAAAATATTGTTTTTTTTCAAAATTGTCGCTCTATTTTTGTTTATAGCGCAAAAAATAAAAACCGCAGAGGCGATCAAATACCACCAAAAGAAAGCTCTATTTGTGGGGAAAAAAGGACGTCAATTTTGTTTGGGAGCCACATTGCATGACCGCGCAATTGTCAGTTAAAGCGACGCAGTGCCACAATCTAAAATTTCACCTGGTCAGGAAGGGGGTATACATGCCCAGTAAGGAAGTGGTTAATAATGGAAAATCCACTTGGCACTTCAAGTTTCCTAGCTGAATCTAGGAGACAGCTAAAAGAAACACAAGCAGCAAATAAAATTCAAGATGATTTCAGATATAAATAATTTTTTATTTTTAAAAATTATCAGAAATTTTCTGGCACAACAATGGCCCCCCTACCTGTAAAATAGTCCAGATATTTTTGGCATCAAGCAGGATCACACAAGATAGCAACGCTATCACGGCACTGATGGTATGCTGATACAGGTGTCTTAAAATGCCAAGCCACTATTATGGAGACATCGGGAAAACTCCGCCTGGACGAAGACGGCACCATCCGACATCCGGCCATTCTCCCTCATGTCCACATATAGAAACTCATATTGTGCCGACACTATCGCCATCAACACTATACTATGAACACTGTGGATGTGTTTCCCATCTATAACTCCTCCACAGTTAGGAAAGTCCCTCTGCTCAGAAAAATGGGAAGCCACAGTCTGCCATTCCTGTGGTGTTAAAGGAAACTGTGGAGTCAAACCAGAAAAAAAAAATATTAGTACTTTCGCCCATAACATTGCAAGCAGATTAGATACAAACATTCTTGGCCAACATCAGTATAACATTTATTTTAAGGAGTATTTAAACACAAAAATATATGGTCTACTTATCAGATTCCTCACCCCCTCTGATGGCCCATTGTAAAAAAAGCCTCTGCCTGAATTTAAGGACAACAATAACATTTGTACACATTTTAGGGGGTGTTTAGGGTAAAGCACTACAATGGAGCTGACAAAATATATTGTTAGGTGACTAGGCTAGGTGTGTACGGGCCCAGGAAAGCATGCTGGAGAGGTTAGCGGAGGCAAATATTCCACAAAAAAAAGGAGCATTAAAAGCTTACAGCATGCATGGGGACAAACGGGGGCATTCACAGCATATTACAATCATGGTAATTAGGGAATGATAACAGGACCACAATACATACATTAAATACATAGAATGTGATGTTAAATGAGAAAATGTACCTTAATATAGTTCTTCTACCTTCTGGGAAATGCCTGTTGAGAACTTAAGGTCCTGCAGACTTCTCCCTGTCACCAAGTACCGCAACGTGGTGACTAGCCTCTGCTCGGGAGTGATGGCTTGCCACGTGCAGTTGTCCTGCTTCATGTTATAAGGGGACAGCAAAGCCAACAGACAGTGAAAACGGGGTCCGTCATCTGGAGATAATACCTAAAATCATCAGGATTATTCTCCTGGATCTCCCACAGCAGAGGCATATGACAGAATTGGTCACCCTGGAGCAACCAATTCTTCGTCCATGAACTCTTCCTCACCCTGTTCATGGACTGAGCTTGGGTCAAAGCCCAACACTAAGCCCATGTACAGCACAAACTCTACGGTGAGTAAGTACCCGCAACATGGCTAGAAAACGGTCGGCTGGTCAGAACGAACTAACAGAATGCACTGAAGTACCGCAAGGCCTATGAAGACCATCCTGAAAATCAGAAACAAATGGACAAGAGCATGCTGAAAAACAGATACAAACTGACTACACAAACTGAAAAACAGATACGAACCCACATGAACAAACTGAACAGCTAAAATGGTCTGAAAAGCATGAAGACTGAAAAGAGCAAATCGTCTCTCACAAAACTTCAACTAACACAAGATTAGCAGAAGCAGCCCAAAGGGTGCAGGACTCGGTATGGAATTTCCGCTTGATAGTGCTGTTGTACGTTTTGTATGTCACCGCATTCTTGATGGGCATCACTGTGTGGTGTGACTGTGTGTACACAAGCCAAGCTTGAGCGGAATTCCACCAGAAAAAACATCATTTTTTTTCCGACTAAAAATCCAGTCGTGTGTACATGGCATAAGACTTAGGCTGGGTTCAAATATATGCAGCTTGAGGTTTGCAGTCCGGAGTCAGATGCAATTCTGTTCACCAGATCTAGTGCAATTCAGGTGCAAATTTTCCCCTAAATTTTCACCTGAACTGGACCCAAAAATACACAGAACCCTTTTCAAAATGACACCATGGCCACCCCGTACATATGTGAACCGGCTCCATTGAAAACCGATCCTATTCACATGTTATGCAAATTGTATGCAGCTAAAAGCGCATCAAATTTGCACATATGTGAACCCAGCCTTAAGAGAGAGAAGGTAAAGGGACATTACAACAGGGTGTCCAAACCTACGTGGCACAGCAAAGCATGGTGTCAGAATTCTCCCCCAAAGTTCTCTCCCATCTTTCTTATCTCTCACATCCTCCCTCATAGCTGATTATTGCCTCTTAACTAGTATACCTTACTCATTTATACCTCCCAATCCTAATCTATTAGACCTCCTCACACTCTGTGCTGTTATCATTTGTATACAATTGTACACAATTGTGCATCACTCTGTCTATTCCCTTTAAAAAATAATTCATAAAAATTATTTGCAGAAAAATAAAAATTAACAAAGTGCTAAATATATATATATATATATAAAAAAAAACACTGACAAAGACTGCTATTTTTTTAAATGTGCACTTTTAAATAATAAACTTAAGTTTGTTCTAATGCAACAAATATTTTAAAACCTTATACTTAAATATCTGGATGCCCTCAAAATTTAAACTACACTATCAGTGTTATTTTTAACATGTACTAGCTTTCATTTTATGTATCTATGATTAGTAAAAACAGGATAATTTTAAAATTAAAATTTTCAACGTTTTAGAAAAGGGGTCTTTCAAAGAAATCATTTCACCTTGCAGCCACTAATCAACGGTGTAATAAATCAGTCCTAACAACCTTACATATATACCTCCCATTGTGAGCAAATGCAGTGCTTCCATTGCTTAGGGTCATTAAGAATGTAATGGACTCTTAAAAAACAGATCTAGAGGTACAAATCAAATTTCCTTAATGTACTAGTTAATGAAGCCTTTGTACAAGCAATTACTAGAATGGGCATCATCCTCACAAAAAAATATGTATTTTATTCTTGTTATTCTAGTCATGTTGGTCATAGTTTGCAAAAATATCCTAAACTATTATCTCTAAAGTTCTATACATTTTTGTTATTTATAGTGTATGCCTTCCAGTTTCACTTATCAGTGAAAATAATTCCAAAGAAAGTAAACTTAACATACCATGTGGGGGCATATTTGTAAAGCACCAAACATCCACTAAATGTGTATCTTCCAGGTGTGTGTATTTTATATGGCAGTAATTAATTTAGTTTGTTCTGAAATCCCTTCCTGGCCCTTTATGGAATTCAAATATTCCCTGGATCAACAATTTACATAGTTACATAGTTACATAGTTAGTCAGGTTGAAAAAAGACACAAGTCCATCCAGTTCAACCATAAAAATAAATAAAAATAAAACAAAGTAAAACACAGTACATCCTCCCATACACCCAACTCCATACCCACAGTTGATCCAGAGGAAGGCAAAAAACCCCAGCAGAGCGATGATCCAATTTGCTACCGGAGGGGAAAAAATTCCTTCCTGATCCCCCGAAAGGCAATCGGATTTACCCCGGATCAACTTTACCTACAAAACTTAGTACTCAGTTATATTATGTGCATTTAGGAAAGAATCCAGGCCTCTCTTAAAGCAATCTACTGAGCTGGCCAGAACCACCTCTGGAGGGAGTCTGTTCCACATTTTCACAGCTCTTACTGTGAAGAAACCTTTCCGTATTTGGAGGTGAAATCTCTTTTCCTCCAGACGTAAAGAGTGCCCCCTTGTCCTCAGTGTTGACCTTAAAGTGAATAACTCAACACCAAGTTCACTATATGGACCTCTTATGTATTTGTACATGTCGATCATATCCCCCCTTATTCTCCTCTTCTCAAGAGTGAATAAATTCAGTTCCTCTAATCTTTTCTCATAGCTGAGCTCCTCCATGCCTCTTATCAGTTTGGTTGCCCTTCTCTGCACTTTCTCCAGTTCCCCGATATCCTTTTTGAGAACTGGTGCCCAAAACTGGACTGCATATTCCAGATGAGGTCTTACTAATGATTTGTACAGGGGCAAAATGATATCTCTATCTCTGGAGTCCATACCTCTCTTAATACAAGAAAGGACTTTGCTCGCTTTGGAAACCGCAGCTTGGCATTGCATGCCATTATTGAGCTTATGATCAACTAAAACCCCCAGATCCTTCTCCACTACAGATCCCCCCAGTTGTACTCCCCCTAGCATGTATGATGCATGAATATTCTTAGCCCCCAAGTGTATAACTTTACATTTATCAACATTAAACCTCATCTGCCACTTAGTCGCCCAATTAGACAGAGCATTGAGGTTGGCTTGTAAATTGGAGACATCCTGCAAGGACATTATTCCACTGCATAGCTTGGTGTCATCTGCAAAAACAGAAATGTTACTTTTGATCTCAGACCCAATATCATTTATAAATATATTGAAAAGTAAGGGACCCAACACTGAACCTTGGGGTACACCGCTGATAACCTTGGACCATTCAGAGTAAGAATCATTAACCACAACTCTCTGAATTCTGTCTTTCAGCCAGTTTTCTATCCATTTACAAACTGATATATCTAATCCTGTAGACCTTACCTTACACATGAGCCGTGTGTGGGGAACTGTATCGAACGCTTTTGCAAAATCCAAGTATACCACGTCCACTGCTACGCCTCTGTCCAGGGTTTTACTTACCTCTTCATAAAAAGAAATCAGGTTTGTCTGACAACTTCTGTCTTTCATGAATCCATGCTGTCTGCTGCTTAAATAGTTTGTTTCCAGCAAGAACTCATCCACGTGGTCTTTTATTAAACGTTCCAGTATCTTCCCAACTATAGAAGTTAAACTAACAGGTCTATAGTTACTAGGTAAAGACTTTGTTCCCTTTTTAAATATGGGCACCACATTGGCTTTATGCCAATCCAGTGGTACTATTCCTGTCATTAATGAGTCCCTAAATATTAGATACAGTGGCTTTGAAATTTCAGAGCTCAATTCTTTTAGGATCCGTGGGTGGATGCCATCTGGTCCAGGTGCTTTATCCACCTTTATTCTGTCTAAATATTTCTGGACCATATCACTTTTGAGCCATTGTGGATTTGGGGCTGTGTCACTCCCACCCCCTATATCGACATGAGCTCCCCCATTCTCCATTGTATGCACAGAGCTGAAGAAAGCATTTAATAAATTTGCCTTCTCTATGTCCTCAGTCACCCACTCTAGATTTATTTGTAAAGGGCCTACATGCTCAGACTTGACCTTTTTACTATTAATATATTTAAAGAATTTTTTGGGGTTTGTCCTACTATCTTTTGCAATCTGTCGTTCATTTTGAATTTTTGCATCCTTGATTTCCTTTTTACATATTCTATTATATTCTTTGTAACATTTAAACGACACTAGTGTTCCTTCATTTTTATATTTTTTAAAAGCTATTTTCTTATTGTTTATAGCTTTTTTAACTCTGACCGTGAGCCACATAGGTTTTATCTTTAGCCTTTTAAACTTATTGCCCATGGGAATATACTTTGCAGTGAGGTTCCAAAGAGTCTTTTTGAAGAATTCCCATTTCTGTTCTGTGTTCATCGGTGCCAATATTCCCTCCCAGTCCAAGCCCTGGAGAGCAGTCCTCATGCTTTGAAAATTTGCTCTCTTGAAATTAAGTGTTTTTATCTTTCCTGTATGTATTTCTTGCTTATAGTTTACATTAAACAAAATCATGTTATGATCACTGCTACCCAGGTGTTCCTTTATCTGAACATTAGTAATGATCTCTGCATGGTTTGAGATTACCAGGTCCAACAGAGCATCATTCCTAGTTGGGGCCTCAATAAACTGGACCATAAAATTGTCCTGCAATAGGTTTTTAAATTTTTGTCCTTTAACTGTCCCAGAAATTCCATTATTCCAGTCAATTTCTGGGTAGTTAAAATCCCCCATTATTATCACCGTCCCTGCCCTTGCAGCCCTTTCCATCTGTGCAAGGAGCCGAGTCTCCACCTCCTCATTAACATTGGGTGGTCTATAACAAACTCCAATGATTAGCTTTGAACTACGCACATCTGTATGCAGTTCCACCCATAATGCTTCAACTTCATCACACTCTCCATTAACCAGGTCCTCTTTCACGCTTGCTTTGAGATCACTTCTCACATAGAGACAGACCCCTCCACCTTTCCTTTTTACCCTGTCTTTCCGAAAGAGAGCATAGCCAGGAATATTAATAGCCCAGTCATGTGAGGATTGAAGCCAAGTTTCAGCAATACCGATTACATCATAGCTCTCCTCATGCACCAGAGCTTCCAACTCACCTGTTTTGCTTGGAAGGCTTCTGGCATTGGTGAACAAACACTTAAATGCATTGTTACATTTTTCGCTGGCGTTTTTCATATGATTCATATAATTTTTAGTAGTGCAAATGGCACTATAATTTCCAATGGCTGTTTGCAACATGGGAACTTTCTTGTCACCTGCCATAACCCCACCTCCATCTATCCCCATTCCACTCTCCATTAATGTCTGACCCCTAACTGACCTGTGTGCCCGATGTAATTCACGTTCACCCTCCCCCCTCAAGTCTAGTTTAAATACTCCTCCAGCATTCCCTTAAACCTCTCCCCCAGCACAGCAGACCCCCTTCCATTCAAGTGCAAACCATCTTTAGCATATAGGTTGCACCCCAATGAAAAGTCATCCCAGTGCTCTAGAAACCCAAATCCCTCCTTCCTACACCAGGTCTTTAGCCATGCATTCAGCTCTCTAATCTCCCCCTGCCTTTCCTGTGTTGCGCATGGCACAGGCAATATTTCAGAGAATATCACCTTGGAGGTCCTTCCCTTCATCTTGCAGCCTAGTTCTTTAAATTGATTCTTAAGGAGCCTCCACCTTCCATGTATACTGTCATTGGTTCCAACATGGACCAAGACAGCTGGGTCATGCCCAGCCCCTCCCAGTAATTTATCCACCCGGTCCACCACATGCCGAACCCTGGCACCAGGGAGACAGCAAACCATTCGGTTGAGGCGATCCTGGCGACAAATTATTCTATCAGTCCTTCTGATTATAGAATCCCCTATTACCACCAACTGTCTAGGCCTTTGTTGTGTTATTATCTATAAATGCTAATCCTTCTTCATTGAGAATTTTCTGGTTGCCTCATATCAATTTGGTTGTCCTACTTATCACTAGGGATGAGCTTCGCGTTCGAAACGAACGTATGTTCAACTCGAACATCGTCCGTTCGATCGTTCGTCGAATTTCGAACAAAAACGATCGTTCGCGGCAAATTCGAGTTAAACGAAACGACCGTTTTTAAAACTTTTTTTCCATTGATACATGTTCCCTGGGGCAAGACCCGGATTCTGAAAGACGTTTTCCAACATTAATATTAAAATATTGGTCTTTAAAATTATCATTTTTGAATTTGAACGTTCGAGTCCCATAGACTTCAATGGGGTTCTAAATGTTTGTGCGAACGATCGGACTGTTCGACGGTTCTGGTGCGAACTGAACGCGGGGGTGTTCGGCTCATTCCTACTTATCACTCTTTCCAGTTCCCAAAACTAAACTGCATGTTCCAGATGAGGTCTTATAAATGTTTTGTACAGGGGCACAATTATGTCTCTCTCTCTCTCTCTCTCTCTCTCTCTCTCTCTCTCTCTCCCTCTCTCTCTCCAGTGCATGTGTTTAGCCCCAAAGTGCATATCTTTACATTTATCAATATTAAACCAAATTTGCCACATAGCTGCCCAATTAAACAGTGCATTGAGGTCTGCTAGAAAGTTGGAGACATTCTGTAAGAATTATTCCAATATACTGCATAGTTTGGTCCCCAAGACTGGGCTTTGGGGTACACCACTAATAACCTTAGATCATTGATATTATGAATCATTTTCATCATTTTAGCTAGTTTAATATCCATTGACAGACTGGATTTTCCAAGCTTATAGACTTCAACTGACACATAAGCCATTTATGGGGACATGTGTAAGATGATTTTGCAAGGTCTAGATGTACTACATCAGCATCCACTCCTTTGTATATGTTCTTGCTTACTTCCTTAAAAATGTTTTTTGTGAAAACATGCTCACTATTGCTTATATTATTGACAGTGAGGCAGTCTTTACCTGTTGCCGCCCGCACTATTGCCAAATGACAGCTACAGTGCAGGCTTACTTTGCTGGGAGGGCATCTATTGACGTCCTCCTGTGATCGTGTTTACCACACGCCCCCTGCAGTGCATGGAATCACGGCGCACTGCATCCAAAGGACTCTGCAGATCAGGGTAAAGGGCCAATCACAGCTATATCCAATGATAGCTGATCACAGATGTCAACACAAGCTGGTTAATAATTTTTTTCTCCTCATGCTTACAGTGTGAGGAGAAAAGAAGAAAGCCAATAATACGGTTCAATGTAAGTTTGTCTAAATGTTTTTATTCCACACCAATTTTGAGCCATTGCTGGGCAAAGTCAATCTTAGCTCTATTATGGACTTGAGCTCTCTCACTTTCATTTGCATACACTGAAAAAGGCATTTAATACATTTGCCTTTTCTTTGTCTCAAGTCTGCAATTCTGAATTGTCTTGTAAAGGGCTTATATGGCCAGATCTGATTTGTTTATTGATACTTATACTTAAATATTTTTTTGGGGGTTTGTCTTGCTCTCTTTTTACAATACGTAGTTTGTGTTGAATTCCTGTGGCATTGATTTACTTTTTACACATTTTGCTATAAGCTTTGTAGCTTTCAAATGATGATAGCGTTCTTTAATTTGAATATTTTTGAAAGCCTGTTTCTTACTCTTTTTTAGTCTATTTTAACTTTGCACATCAGCTACCTGGGTTTTTTACTTTTAGTTACAAATATATATATATTCTTCCAGTCTAAATCTTGAAGAGTATTCATGAGCCTTAAATGTTTTTATCTTTCCCATATGTGTTTTTTTATTTACAGCTTACACTAAATGAAATTGCATTGAATCAAAGTATCACAAACTGATTCCTGTTTAGAATCATATATGATATTTTGATATTTTTGCCTGCCAAAGAAATATTTTCATGGCAAGACATTAATGTCACCATGCAAAATCACAAACATATCATCACTGTTGCACCACCAGCATAAACAAAATCTGGTGAATGCAACATCTGAGTAATTATGGTGTGGTATTAATCAACATTTATGCTGGTGGTGCTACAGTGATGAACGAGGCATAGCGATATGACATAGTGACATTAAATCTTTCCATTAATGCACTTAAAGTGCATATGATGAGGAATATTTAAGCCCATTGCTGTTTCCCACGTTTTTAAATGATGCTTAGCTGTAAACAAAGAATAGTTTTTCCAAAAAATGTATTTTAAGCATTCCTCAAATTTCTGATTTATTTATCTTTGTACAAACTACTGTTTATAGTAGTTGAGCCGATTTCCCTTTGGTGATCATTTGCTGTGTAAGAATTTAAACATTGTGAATAATAATACATCCTTTTGATTAGTTACAACACCAATCTTGTAGAAAGTTTGTGGTATCACTTTGATATATCATGGTTTTGCCTCACCAGAGGTGCCAACATGTAATCTAAAAAAGCTTACAAAATAAAAATGGACCCCCCCTGCTATATCACACTTGACTCTTATGCATTACAAAATGTTAATAGAAGTTTAAATTTGGGAGGAATTATGTTGCAATATTTGTCTTCCAACCCCTAAATAAGTGACACTCCTACATGATGATTTTTTATAATGGGATCATTTAATTGTAGAAGACTGTGAAAGGACTGTAACTTTATAAATTAAAACATCCTTTGATTTTTTTTTCAATTTACCCCTGTTTGTTCTGATCATTAAGAGAGCTACAACACCTTAACACCAACAGGGTTTTAGCACTCTGATACTATAGCTTCTTTACTTCATATAGGTTAATGAGCTAAGATTTTGAAGGCCTGCTGCTTTTTGATAGTACTGAGTATTATAATTACATTAAATTGAAATGAAGCTATCAATGTTATAAAGCTGGGGAAACTGGATATTTAGAAAATACAGTATGACTGTATATTTCCGTTATGATTATTACAACTAGTAGCAAGATTACAAATGTTCAAGGATCTCCCAGAATTAACAATAACATGGCACCTTAGGTCAGGTGTTAAAAAATGTTTTTTTTTTTTTTCAGCTTAACCACTTGCTTACTGAGCACATAAACCCCCTTCCTGTTCTGGCCAATTTTCAGCTTTCAGCACTTTCACTCTTTGAATGACAATTGTGCGGTCATGCAATACTTCACCTAAATTACATTTTTATAATTTTTCTTCCCACACAAATATAGCCTTCGTTTGGTGGTATGTAATCACTGCTGGGTTTTTGATTTTTTTTTGCTGAAAATTTTTTAATGGTTCCCTTAAGCCATGTACACAGGATCGGATATCTGCTAGAATCTAATCTGATGGATTTTTTCGTTGGATATCCGATGAAGCTGACTTTCATCAGTCTTGCCTACACACCATCGGTGACGTAAAACACTACGACGTGCTGAGAAAAATTAAGTTTAATGCTTCCGAGCATGCGTCGACTTGATTCTGAGCAAGCATGAATTTTTGACCAATAGACTTCAAGACAGATGATCATTTTTTTTCTATCGTATTTTTATCCATAGGAAAATTTTACAACATGTTCTATTTTTTTTCACCACACACAATTGGTTTGTCCGATGAAAATGGTCAATCGGTCTGTTTTCATCAGAAAAAACGATCGTGTATAGAGGGCTTTAGAGAGCCGTCTTAACTGATCAGTCTTTTAGTTCATTGATTTGAATGGAAGTTGCATCAAAATCGTATCATCAAGATGTGACTTGTGCTCTGTGGATCTTGAAGGGAAACCCCATGCTAAAATAAAAAAATAAAAATGTCATGGTGCCCCCCAGATCCAAATCAGGCCCTTTGAGTCTGGTATGGATCTTAAAAGGGAACCCCACACCATAATGAAAAAAATAATGGCAGGGATCTCTCCAAGACCATACCAGACCCTTCTGTCTGGTATGGATTTTGAGGGGAACCCCATGTAAAAATACAGCATGCGGTCTCTCCAAAATCCACATCAGACCCTTAAATGGGCATGCAGCCTAGCAGGTCAGGAAAGAGGAAGGATGACCGATTGGCCCCCCTCTTGGACCATACCAGACCACATGCCCTCAACATAGGGGCAAGGTGCTTTTGGATCAGGGGGGGCTCTGCTCCCCCCACCCCTAAGCACCGTGTCCCAATGTTAATGGGGACAAGGGCCTCTTCCGACAACCCTGGACGGAGGTTGTTGTGTGTCTATGGGCTGGGGCTTATTGGAATATGGAAGCCCCCTTTAACAAGGGAGACACCAGATCCCACCCCTCTATATGAATGAGTATGGGATACAGCTTTGCCCAATCAAGGCGCAGAATGCACTTTACAGCATGCAGTGCTTTTCAGGGCATTTTGGAGGGTGAACACCCTGCAAATTTGATTGTCCTCGAACAGGGCAAACAGCCAATGTTCGGCCTGTACTGTTGCTCGCTGTTAAATACCCCAGTCACCAAAAATATGTTAAAAAGTAAAAAAAAAAACACAGAGCTGTTTTTGACAATTCCTTTATTAACCACTTCATCCCCAGAAGGATCTACCCCCCTAGTGGTGCGACAATGTACTCAAACAAAATGTATGTATATTTTTCCCACAAATAGAGCTTTCTTTGGTGGTATTTGATCACCTCTGCAGTTCTTTTGCGCTTTAAACAAAAAAAGACAATATTTTTTTTCTTTCTGCTTTTATACATATCCCCCAAAAAATATATAAAAAAATGTATTTATCAGTTTAGGCCTATTTTGGTAAAAAAAAAAATGCAACACGCATATATTGATTGGTTTGCACAAAAGTTATAGCATCTACAAAATAGGGGAATGTTTCAAGACTTTTTTTGTTTTTACTAAGAATGATGGTGATCTGTGATTTTTAGAGGAACTGCCAAGGGTTAACACTAGTGGTTATCAAAGGGTTAAGTGTTCCTTAGGGAGGTGCTTTCAAACTGTCAGGGGGGTGGGCTCACAGGGAGTACAAAAAGATCACCGTTCCTGATCACTAGGAACAGCTAATCTCTCTTCCCTCCCCTATTAGAACAGAGATCCACCTTGTTTACATAAGCAGATCCTGTTCTGCCTCTCTTTACTGTGATCACGGGTGGCCTGCAGACATCAAGTCTGTTGAACCTGCGGATGAGCTCTCACGGCACATTCGTTGTATCTAATGCACGGACAGTCAGGTATGTCGGTTCACATAGCCTGGCATCCTGGCCACAGTATATGTGCGGTGGGCGGCCCAGACATGGTTAAAAAAAAATTAAAGTGTCCCCCGATTTTAATTAACTATCAATCACTGCCCCCTTGTGACGTCACAGACTGGTGCATGCTGGGTCAGTGACATAACAAGGGTGTAGTGCCACAAGATGACATTGACAGGTGGCCCCACTCTTCCCCATATATGAGAACTGTCATGGATCCCGGGGTGCATTTTTCTTTTTCTTCATCGGGGGCCTGCGGAAGTGTGATTGAAGATGGATGTACATTGGGGGATTTTTTATGTATTTTTTAATAAAGGAATTGTCAAAAACTGTGGCCTGGTATGGTTCAGGAGAGGGGGCACTTGCTTGTCCTTCCACTTTCCTGACCTGCAAGGCTGGATAAGGCTAGATAAGGGTCTAGTGGATATTGGGGGGACCCTGCACCATTTTTTTTACTTTGACATGAGGTTCCCCTTAAAATCCATACCGGATGCTCAGTATAGACTGAGGGGGAGACTTCACGCCATTTTTTTTACCGGCAATTTTTTTTAAAATTCAGCTGTCAGCCCATTGACAGCTGATGACTCATCAATTGTTAAGGATGCCACGGCCGGCTTCCTGACCCCACTCTTTAACAACCAGCTTTTACTACTCGCTGATTTTGAAAAGCTTTGTCCAATCATTGAGCAGAATGCACTGTGCGGCATGCAGAATGCACTGTGCAATGCACAGGAAGAACTGTGCAGCGCACAGTGCATTGCAGGGCATTCGGCGGGGGTGTTCCCCAAACAGGGCGAACAGTCAATGTTTAGCCTGAAATAATGCTCAACTCTACATGTAAAGATCAGAAAAACATTTCTTGCCTAATGCCACTACACACGACCGTTTTTCCTGTCATGCAAAAAAATATGTTTTTCTCATTGTGATTCGTCGTAATTCCTCTAAAGCTTACCTTGAATACACACGTTCGTGAAAAAAAACGCTCGAGCCTGGTGACTTACAACATGTACGACAACATGTACGACAGCACTATAAAGGGGATGTTCGGCACACCCAGCTGCGGAGGGCCTGCACGGATGATGTGCCGCACGTGAGCTGCGTGCACGCCGAGGGAGGAGCCGATCACGCCAAGAAGCCAGCCCGGGGACGGGGGATGGAGGACACCGACAGATCTGTGGACGCACTGGCGGCTGTTGCAGCAGAGCAGTGTGAGAGCCTGCCGCACCATTAGACCGCCGAAAGACCGTACCACATAGGCGCTCTCCCCCGCCGTCGACTTCGACTCCCCTTTCGCTTTCCCGGCTCCCCTCCTCCTGCTAAGCTGTGGAAGTAGGGAGCCCGCTCTCCCCCCGATGATATGCATGAACGGAGCGTACAATTCTTAGCCTCCCCATGGTTACGTATACTTGTTTGAGTTCCAGCATCCCTTCGCTACTCAGGTAATATTTGTGCCCTCACTCCACGGCTACGTGCAGGCTACCGGGATATCTGAGCCTGTATGACCACCTCAAGCAAGAAACTGGTAAGATTGTTTCCTTTCATCATCTGGATGCTAATTTATGCCCTGAAATGAACCCCTGCCTAATCTATCATATTGAAACTCTTTGCTGAACTCTCAAAGAAACAAAGTGTAAGACTGCTATCCCAGACATAACTGTACAACATTGAACTTATATGCGGATGAATAAATACACATAAAGGGGGTATAGCTTTCCGATCGTGCACCTCGATATATGTTAACGAGAGAATTGGTGGGAGAATTGCCTTGAATAGCTCCCTCACTTCCTCGCGCGTATGATATTGGGAGAGTAAATAGCAGACTGTGCTTCGCAGCGCCCCTATCGGTTATACTCAAGGGGATCGCAGTGTATGGGAAAGACCTCTCTGCCCTATGGCCTGATTATCTAGGTTGGGGTGTAGTTATTTAGGTTAGTATCCTCAGCCCGCGGCCCAATGCTGGGGGACTAAGGAAAGGAGGGATAGAAAATAAGGCTACTATATAAACGCCCTTAATCTCTCCGATATACGGTCGTACTGCTTACTCTATACTCTGGCACATTTCACCCTCGAGAGCTAGGAGATGGACTGTGACATCCCGACAGAGAGGGCATTACATAACAAGACCGAACTTGCTGATCTACGCACAGCAGAACGCCCTATCTTGTGGAGCGTATATTTCTAGGGTCTGACGAACACTAGACAACCCTAAGGAGGGGGCTATGCCATTTCTGATCCAGGTAGAGGTCTAATGTCCCTGGTATCTATCTCTCCCTGACCTATTCTGGAGATCACATCTGTAAGGAAAAGATCCCTTTTTAAGGACACAACCATTCCTATAAAGACAAAAAGTATCCATTTTTAGAACTGGGTAAACCAATTAGAACCAGGAAAAACCACAAGATGAGTAAGGTAACAAGGGGCTCCCCCCCGAAAATCCCCAAGGACAACCCCTCTTCTAGTACTATAAGGCAATATATGACCCCTGACGGGAGCTCCAAAAGCTCTGCTAATGCAAAAAAAAAATGAAAAAGGGGGGGCGACAAAAAAAGGTGTCGGTGGAGCAGGTCTTCCAATCATAGATATGTCAACTGAGGGTGACCAGGATATGAGTCAATTGGAGGAGTCCCGAATAGATACACATATTCCAACGAAGACAGAATTGGATGGGATGCTTAGGAGACTAGAAAATGCGATCAAAGATGAATTAAGTGTATTAAGATCGGATATAAACCATATCTTAACGCGGGTGGAGGAGGTGGAAACAAAAATAGAAAAGCAAGAGTTAGAAGTAAATCAATTAAAAGAGCAATACCTCACTATGAAGAGGAACCAGAGGCTCCTTCAATATCGTTTGGAAGATCACGAGAACCGCAGTGAATGAATGAATGAATGAAAAACTTATCTAGTGCGGCACAAACTAAATCGCCTCTGGGCGCTGGTTGTTTCTGTCTTTCAGGGCCTCAAAAGAGCAGAGTTTTAATCTGTCTTCTGAAGGTCAGGTGGTTCTCCTCCAACCGAATGCTGGTTGGTAAAGCGTTCCATAGTCTGGGACCTTGGAAAGCAAACCATCTTTCTCCTTTGGACTTGTATCTGGCTTTGGGTACCATGACCAAATTTTGGTCAGTAGATCGCAGAACGCGATTGGGATTGTGGGCTTCTATCTTTTCACATAGATATTGCGGGGCCTTCCCATGGATGCACTTATGAGTCAGACAGAGTTCTTTAAAAGCAATTCTGTCTTTTACTGGCAACCAATAAAGGGTTCTTAGTGAAGGTGAGATTGATTCCCAGGGTTTTTTCCCAGTCACAAGTCTGGCGGCCGTATTCTAAACGACTTGCAGACGAGCGATTTGGTACTTAGGGAGACCGAGGTAAAGGGCATTTGCATAGTCCAGTCTGGAGTTCACAATTGTTCCCACCACGACTGCTACATCTTCTTTGGGGATAAAAGGAATAAGTCTGCGTAGTAGGGGCAGCAGATGGTGAGATCCGCTGACTACTGACCCTATTTGTGCGTCCATTGTCATGTAGGTGTCAAAAATGACCCCAAAACTTTTGACTTTGGAGCTAGGGGTGATGATTTGGCCCAGAATGGGTGGAGGTGTCCAGGTTGTTGCCAGTTGACTTTTGCGACTGGCATGAAACAGGAGAAGTTCTGTTTTGGAACTGTTGAGTTTAAGATAACTCTTAGTCATCCAGTTTCCTATCAAAGAGAGACAGTTCTCTAAACTGAGATGATGATCGTTTTTGTTGCAGATGCGAAAATACAGTTGCGTGTCGTCTGCATATGAGTGATAAAGTAGTTGTTGACTACTAATGATTTCAAAGAGAGGGCGAAGGTAGACATTGAAGAGCACCGGTGACAGGGGGGATCCTTGAGGGACTCCACATGATACCATGCATTTTTCAGAAGTGAAAGGTCCCAATTTCACTGTTTGTGATCGGTTTTCCAAAAAGGAGGAAAACCATGGTAAATCACCTTCTGCGACTCTGGCTACTTCAGCTAGCCTAGTCAGTAATAGTTTGTGGTCTACCGTGTCAAAGGCTGCGCTTAGGTCCAGCAGAACAAGGAGACAAGATTCTCCTTCGTCTGCGGCCTCAAGAGCGTCGTCCCATATTTTAAGTAATGCTGTTTCTGTCCCGTGTCCGGGACGGAAACCCGATTGAAACGGATCAAGTAGATTATGGGTATCTAGATGCTGTTGCAGCTGTTGTACCACTACTTTCTCCATTACTTTGGAGAAAATATTTAGGCCTGTTATGGGACGGCGGTGATTTGGGTCCTTGTGGTTCAGGGTAGGTTTCTTCAAGATGGGCTGGATTGTGCCTTCTTTCAGCAGGGGGGGCACTATGCCTTCCTTTAATGACTGGTTTATAAGCTGCATGATAGGTGGTGCCAAGATGTCGGCACATTCCTTCAGCAGTTTAGTGGGGATAATATCATTAGGCGCTGTGCTGTTTCGCAAAGTACCGATGATATTTTTTGTGGCATCGATGGAGATGGGTTCCAGAGTAAACTCTGTTAAATGTAGAATGTTTCTATGGGTGTTGTGGGAATGTTTGAGGGTGGCGTTGAGGAGGGTATTGTTTTGCTGAATGCTTTCCCGGATTCCCTCAATTTTATTGATGAAGAAATCCGATAGTTCATTGCAAAATTCTTGGGTATCTGAATTGGGGGCTTCAAGACAGCCTGGATTCATGGTCTGAGTGACCAGCTTGAAGAGTTCACGGGGCGGTTTAGGTGGTGTTTGAGTGGCAAAAGAAATTGGTGACTGATACCAATAACTCAAACCCTTCTGAGATGGAAGTCACTCCAGCTAACTCGCAAATGGCCAATGGGGCTGTCAGCATGCTTCCAGCACCGGGGATTAGGAGTAATCATAACCGTGCGGGGACAGGTGGCACACCTAAAAGCCATTTTAAACATAAAAAGGGTTCTTTGCAAAAGAACTCTGTTCCACAACTCCACCATCTGGGAGGGTCGGGAGGACAACGTAATCAGTTTGGCCCACCCCCAGGCTACCGGCCCCAACTTTGGGGGCCGGGAGCTGTAGGGGGATTAGCTCTACCCCCCGCTCGGGGTCGTGGAAATTATGGTGGACCCCCCCCCCCTTTCTTTCCGCCGGGTTATGGTAATGGCCAGATTAATACACAGGGCCCCATGAGAGGCAACGTATACAATCAGGGGCCTAATTCTAATACTTTGCAGACATTTAGAAATAACGATGTGGTTCATTATACAGGCAATTTTGAACCAGAATACAATGTCTTGACCCAAAATAGTTTTTTACCACTAGGGGATATTGATAACATGGGAACTGAAAATTTGTTCCCAAATACTCACCACACTATGCCGTCTGTACCATATGAACTTGGGTATGGCAACCAATCTATGAACTTTGTCCAGCCCAATTGGGGTTTTCCCCGAGCCGGGCAAGGGATAAAAAGACTGGCAGAGTTAAAAGAGGGGTCAGAGGGGGGAGGCATGCTAAGCCCCAAAAGACCAAAAACGTAACAAGTTCTGGGATCTTTAACTTAAGTTCCCATAATTTAACAGAACCTGAACTCCTTGTATTGGATAAAGGGTTGAAATATGCCCCTCCAAAAAATATGAGTAAATTTAAAACGTACATGGACATCCATAGGTATGTCCGAAAATTGAATATTCAACGATATATGTCGTCTAACCCCTTTAGTCCATCCAAAACTTCTGTCCATAACTATGTTCATTCTGGTCTGGCAAACTCCTCTACGTATAATCCACCGGGACAACTACCGGCTGCTTTGAAGGTTTTCAGAGATTTGTCTCTTAGAGATTTAGATAATATACGGGTTAAAAAAGTTCGGTGTAAATTGGATATAGAAATGGGCATTAAAACTCTCTGTGATAACAAGAACCTTGTGATCCGCCCCGCTGATAAGGGGGGTGGTATTGTTGTCTTAAACAAACAAGATTATCTACAGGAGATGTCTAACATCTTAAGTGACAGGGACACATATACCCCTCTCCCTCTTAACCCGGGAGAGAAGTATAGAAGATCCTTGGTTGAGATTGTAAACAGGGGGTATCGGTCAAACATACTTAACCTTAAGGAGAAATCCTTTTTGGTTCCTAAGGCGCCCCGTGTACCAATTATGTATTACCTACCTAAGGTGCATAAGGATCCAGTTTGCCCCCCGGGTCGTCCCATAGTCAGTGGTATTGACTCTGTGACGTCCCGGGTGGGCAAATATATTGATTTTTACCTCCAGCCCTTAGTGAAGGCCATGCCTTCGTTTGTTAAAGACACTAGTCACATTATTGGCCAATTGGCTGGTTTGACTCTCCCTCCGAATGTATGGCTTGTGACTGCTGACGTTACATCACTTTACACTATAATCCCTCATGAGGTGGGTTTAGAGGCAGTCTCACACTTTTTAAAGAGGGATTCGGGCCTCATTGATGGGCAAATCGCGTTCATTATGGAATTACTTCACTATGCGGCATCCCACAATTTTTTTTGGCATGATGGGCAGTTCTATCGCCAGGATAGGGGTGTTGCGATGGGGGCCAAGTATGCCCCTAGCTTGGCCAATTTATTTATGGCCAAGTGGGAGGAGGATGTGGTCGATGTGCCCTCTAGACCCCAGGTGCTCCTGTGGGCCAGGTACATCGATGACATCCTCCTCCTATGGGAGGGCAGTGAGAATGACCTTACCCAGTTCATGCGTTTCCTCAATACTAACGACATCGGGATTACCCTCAAATATGAGGCAAGCATGAAAACTATAAATTTTTTGGATTTAGTCATCACGAGAGAGGGAGACGAGTTGTCTACGTCCACTTATTTTAAAACCACGGACAGAAACTCATTTATCCCGCATGATAGTTGCCACCATGCCAGTTGGCTGAAGGCCGTCCCCAAGGGTCAATTTCTCCGGTTAAGGAGAAATTGCAATGATCAGGAGATTTTTTTAAAACAGGCTGAAACCTTGAATAAACAGTTTTTGGAAAAGGGCTACAGTCCCTCTTTCTTGGCTGATGCCCTGACATCAGTAACCAACACCAGTAGAGAGGCCATACTGAAAAGTAAATCTAAGCCTGCCACGGTGGGTAAATATAGATACCCCTTCGTGACTGACTACTCATGCCAACACGCTACTATAAAGCACATTTTGAATAAACACTGGCATGTGCTTAAGAACGATAGAATTTTGAATGACATCTTGCCTGATAAGCCTCAGGTAGTGTTTAGGGGTGCTACTTCATTGAGGAACAAATTGGCACCTAATGTTCTGGATCCACCCAAGACCCTATCCATGTTTTCATCTGGCCTAAAAGGTTTTTTTAAATGTGGACGCTGTAGGGTATGTATGGTCAGTGACCATACCCCCAGGAGAACCACTAGTTTTTGTTCTAGATACTCCACTAAGGTTCACCAGATTAAATCCTTCATAACGTGCTCTACAGTGGGAGTCATCTATATGATCCAGTGCCCGTGCGGGCTACAATATGTGGGCAGGACTAAACGTCCACTTCACATACGCCTAAACGAACACTTGACTAATATATGTAGTGGGTTCCCTGACCATTCGGTCTCTAAACATTTCCTTATTACACATAATAAGGATCCAAAGGGCACCATTTTTGTGGGGATCGACAAATACCAAGCCCATTGGAGAGGAAGTGATCTCGTTAGGAGTATTTCCCGCTCTGAGATGACATGGATTCACACTCTCAGATGTTTTGAACCACATGGCCTCAACATAGAAGTGGATGTTAATTGCTTCATCGACAATTCTTGAGGTACCATGTTGGATTATCAATAACTTGCTGAGTCCCCTTGCCATAGCATTGTATATATTTTTCACTCTACTTTGCCAACCTTGGCCTGTACTATGTAGGGTGATATGTTAATTACCCCCCATGAAGCTCTTTATCTGTAAGGCCTATGATGGGTGTAGGGGGTGTATTTATTATAAAATAATTTTCTTTGACTGTAATTATTTAGCAATTGTCATATCATTGTATGCATTTTTCACTCTACTTTGCCATTTTTGGCTTGTACTATGTAGTGTGTTATATTAATTATCCCCCATGAAGCTCTTTACCTGTAAGGCCTATAAGGGTATATGGGGTGTATTTATTATAAAATAATTTTCCTTGATTGTAATTATTTAGTAATTGTCGTAATTTCATTTTTGACTATTATTCAGATGTGCCCCATTGTTGCCTTTAAGTGACACATTGTGGCCACATCGGGCAATATGGTCTCTAGATATTATTGATGTGAACACTCACGTTCCAGCCGTTATGTGATATATCCTGGGTCATATTGTAAACCTACTTGTTTAAGTACAAACGTATTGTCCAGTATTGTTTGTTAGGTTGACACTGTATTAGTGGCGTTGAGTCAGTTCCACATGGTAACTTAGCCCTTTTTGGTGACGTTTCCATGGTGTTCTTTTTTTATTAGTAGTGCGTCAAGCCCCAGTGCCAATTTAATAAGTACAGTGGTTTGCGAGCCTTTTATATTATTCGTTTTTGTTCCCGCACTATCATATGATAGACAGCGGCTACCTATATGAAATTAGTGTATCTGTTTTTTTTATTTTTGTATTGACCGTTTTTTTTGGATAGGGAATATCTGTTGAAACGATCTTTCCCTTACTTTGTCCCTTCTCCAAAATGGCGGGGCCACGTCTATGTGAAACTGACTCCGCCTGCTGAGGGTTTTTATGCGATGACGTGGTGCGTCGTCCTTATCCCGTGACCAAGTCTTTTGTGAAGACGAAACGTTGGGAGGAGACGTTCCCACGTCATCGCAACTACACGAGGGGACGTACGCGTTCCACAAGCCGGCCGGCATCTTTTATTACACGCCTCGAATCTGCATTTGTTTGTAAGTGCATTCCTTTGGCTTTTTAGAATAAATTTTTTTATGGATTTACACTATTTTAGTTTTTCTTTGCCTCCATGCTGTGACGTATCGAGGATTGGTTTCTGATGTGTTGAGAACAGTGTATCCACCGTTTTGCTGCCTATATTGATCCTAGAGTGGATCTTATTGTCTGGTAAGGGTCAGTGTGTTTTTCGGTGGTGGTACCAGCACTTCTCTTCCTCACAGCTCTTTGTTGTCTTCATCCACGGGTGATTGTGACCCATTTTCATGCAGTCTACACTATGAAAAGCCTTTTTTTTTTTTCATTGAGGAAAACACCATCATGACGATTTAGAGCGAAGTTTATATACATCATCCTTAAGGCTGTTTTTGACCCCCAAAGGGTCACTCCATCTGGTAAGGGTCAGTGTGTACTGTGTTCCTAGGTGAAGGGTTGCCACTGCACCATGTCTACAATATAGCTATTCTTCACGGGTGGATAGCATTTACAATCTTTAACGGTATCACACTATGAATGTTTTTTTCTCTTTTCTTTGGAGTTACTGCTACACATTGATATCTACAAGTGCAAGAGTGTCGTGACCTATAACGGGACATTGGTTTTCTAGCATCTCGCTTGTATAAATTCAACATCACTGGCTTCACAGATGAACCACAGACCAACACAGAGGACTTTAACTCTTTCTGTTCACGTTTGACTCATCAGGTTCTTTTTAGTATATATATTATTTTATTTTGTGGGCTTTATCAACACCATTTAGGTTTTGTATTTCATACCACTTTTTGTTTTTTGATAACACATTGTGCTATTGTGCTATTGTGCTATTATCAGGCATTATCTCACGTCTAGCGCGATTCCTCACCTTCTTCCGGTTTAGGGCGCTGTTGATAGCCTTGGAAAAATAATTTTTCTTGGCTTTGAAGATTTCTTTGTGGTATTTTCTTGTTGCTGCTTTGTAGATGATGAGGTTCTCCTCTGAAGCGCTTCTTTTCCAGGCGACTTCCGCCCTTCTGCGCTCTTGCTTCAGTAGCGCCAGCTGGTTGTTAAACCAGCCGGACTTATTTTTCCGGATGTGGGCTTTGCATTTCGGCGCTACTAAGTCGGCTGACTGTAGTAGGGCTGCATTTATGGCATCCAGTGTATCTGAGGCTGTTCGGAATGGTTGGAGTGTTTTAATTTTATTTTCCAAGGTAGATTTGAATAGTTCCGAATGGAGCTTCTTCTGAGATCTAGTCCAGTGTGTTGTCACCGGCTTGAGTGTTTTTATTAATGGGGAAGTTTTGGAAATTATGAATTGAATTGCATGGTGATCTGTCCATGGCAATGGTTCATTTTCCAAAGTACTTATTTTCAGGTTTTGTCTGAAAATAAGATCGAGTGTGTGGCCTGAAGCATATGTGGGCCCACAGACTAGTTGCTGTAGCCCTAAACCTTCCAGGTGGTCAATACAGGCGTCGGCAACGGGATCCTGTGAGGAATTGGCCCAAAGATTGAAGTCCCCGAGCAGTAAAAGGTGTAGTAGAAGGTAAAATCTGAGAATACGCTCAATTAAAGAAGAGAGAGGTGAAGATCTGAGAAAAATTATGAATAATTTGTTCCTCCCCCTCCTAGAAAACTACACGGAAGATTCCCTCAAAATAGAGCGGGTACACCATATTGGCAGAAGAAAGAAACCACCCTTGAGCTATGGGGGGAGGAGCTCCAGATTTTTACAGATTTAGCTTGGGAAACCCTGGCCAGAAGGAGGCTTCTAAGACCCCTATTGGAACAGATGCGTCAGCAGAATATCAAGTACCAGTGGGGGTTCCTGGCGTGCCTCATTGGCCAAAAAGGGGTGTGGGGGGAGGTGAGGAGGGGTCGGGAGGGCCCGAGTAGGCCGAGGGAAGGGTCCCCCTTTTTTCTAAAAGGGGAGGGGGGTGGGGATCGTGGCACCAGGGGACTCCAAGAGAAGATAGGAAAATGTAGTGGCAGGATGATATGGCAGATGTAAAATGTTTATCATATAATGTCAAAGGCATGAATTCACCCAGGAAAAGATTTAAGGTCTTGGAGGAGATCAAACATTACAGAGCGGATGTAGTTTTCATACAGGAATCCCACCTGTCCTTGGATTCTAATATTAAGCTCTATTCATCCACTTACCCAATTTGGTATTATGGAGACTCTATTTCCAACCGCGCCAGGGGTGTGGCAATTGGTTTTGCGAGAGGAACCGTATGCCCTAATGGCAAGGGTAACAGACACAGAAGGGCGATTTTTATTTTTGAAGGGAAAGTTAGGCAATACTATATTTACTTTGGCCAATATATATGCCCCTAACGTCCATTCAACTCAATATCTAAGCCGAATCCTCGGCAAATTGAAAATTTTATGAAGGGGTACATAGTCCTGATGGGAGATTTAAATTTTGTGATGAACCCAAGAGAAGATAGTACGTCCCGTGTGAGGGTGACAACTAACGCACAAATACAAAAAGTGAAGCACAAGATGCATGAATGCAAACTAGTGGATGTGTGGAGGGCTTTCCACCCTAATAAGCGAAATTACACGTTTTTTTCTCCCCCACACGGAACATATACCAGGATAGACCATATTATTGCTGGATCACAGGTTATTGGAGCGGGTCACCGAGACTGACATTGGAATCATGACTCTGTCAGACCATGCTCCAGTAACCATGAAAATCAAACTAGCTACTCAAAAGAACCAACAGATGATCTGGCATTTAAACAATAACTTATTTCAAGATGTAGAAGGGGCGGGAAGGGTGGAAGAGGAACTTAAAAAATTTTTTGCACTTAAAGACACAGAAGGGATTTCAAGCACAACTCTTTGGGAGTCGCACAAAACGTACATCAGAGGGATATTGATCTCTGAGGGGGCAAGGAAAAAAAAAGAGAAAAATAAGAAGATTGATATTTTGTCCACGGAAATTATGAATTTGGAATGCAAACACAAAGATTTTAAAAAGAGAGGAGCTCAAGGAGATCATGGAACAAGAAGCTAGCAAAAACCTCAATAACATCGCTAGAGAGAGATACCTTTGGGGGAACAAACCCAGTTAACACCTTGCCAAAATGGCACACAAAAAGAAAACTATGAATTACATTGAGAAAATCAAAAAAAAGTTGGTAATCTGGTCTATTCAACCGTAGACATCGCAGAAACTTTTAAAAATTACTATGAAGAATTATACACAATCGACCAGTCAAGGTCGCATGCAGGAGAAAAGGAGGCTAAAATACAAGAGCTCTTGGAGGCAGCAGGACTTCCCAAAATTGATGAGATAGAAAGATCGAATTTGGACAAGGCCATTACCGAAGCAGAAATTAAAAAAGCCCTAGACAATACAGCAGGTGGTAAAAGTCCTGGCCCAGATGAGTTCTCAGTCTTTTACTACAAGAAATTCAGCAATATCTTAGTACCTAAATTGTGTAAATACTTCAATGGCTTAGGGTCTGAGTATGAAACTAGCAAAGAAGCGCTAGCTGCCTCAGTGGCTATCATTCTAAAAGAAGGGAAGGATACCTCACTCTGCACAGGATACAGACCAATATCCCTTCTGAATACGGAGATAAAGCTGTTCGCTAAAATACTAGCCGAACATTTGAAAAGTGTTCTGCACCTCTTGGTCCACCCGGATCAGGTAGGATTTGTTCCCAATATGGAGGGGAAGGACAACAGCATCAGAGCCCTCCTTCTACTCCAGAAGTTAAAGCAGACTGAGTCCCCGGGTATATTCCTGTCGATAGGTGCAGAAAAGGCATTTGACAGGGTAGACTGGGGACTCATGATGCAGACCCTTATAGAAATTTGGATAGGAAATAGACTGTTTAATTGGGTTAAATCACTCTACCATCATCCTTCTGCTAAAATAAATGTAAATGGGTCGCTCTCAGATTCTTTTGAGATGAGGAATGGGACTAGACAGGGGTGCCCCCTGTCTCCCCTGCTCTTCATCCTATCACTAGAACCACTGCTGGCCACTATCCGAAAGGACCCTGATATTAAAGGCATAAAGGTGGAAGATGAAGAACACAAGTTGTCAGCTTTTGCGGACGATATTTTGTTCTATTTGACCAACCCGGTGGTCTCTATTCCTAAGCTCTCCAAGACATTACAACATTATGGATCTATTTCAAATTTCAAAATTAACGTAACAAAATCTGAAATTTTAAATATAAACCTGAACAAGACTGAGGAAGAACAAGTAAAAGAGATCTGTGCCTTTTTCTGGTCCCGGGAATTAAAATATCTCGGAATTAAATTAGCTAATACGGTCCAGAAGATCTATAAAATTAACTACGTCCCTCTGTTAAATGAGATTAAATCTGAACTAAAAAAAACAATAAATAAACCCATTTCATGGGTTGGATGCATAAACATGCTAAAGATGACAGTGGTTCCAAAAATACTCTATAAATTTCTATTATTACCAATAACGGTCCCCCAACAATTTCTAAGAATCTTGAACTCGTTACTTATGAACTACGTGTTGAAAAAAAAAGCATAGAATCTCACTTTCCATTTTAAAACAAGATAAGCAACAGGGGGGCCTAGCGGTTCCCGATATTAAAAATTATTACAAGGCGGCTGTTCTCTCCCGGGTGGTGGAATGGGCTAGGGACAGAAAGTACAAAAGATGGGTGCTAATCGAAAAAGCCCAAGCCCATACACAACTGTGTAATATTATTTGGATCCCTCCCCAATATAGAGCACTTGATCACAATACTTTCGACTTGACTTGGGACACTCTAAGAATGTGGGATAGGGTACAGACACTATTAGATAGCAAATTTAACTCCCCACTTATGAAATTAAAAGAAAACTCGTACTTTGCACCAGGGGAAAAAAAAAATCGGGGGTAATTGGATAAGGAACAATGATGCACACTTAGGCGATTTAATTAAAGATGGTGAGATAATGCCCTATGAAGAACTAAGGACCAAAACTGATCTTTGGAACCTAGATTGGTGGCATTACTCTCAGCTCAATCATTTTGTTCGACACCTCCCTTGCCCACTACGGACAGAGGTGGAGTTGACATCACTGGAGAAGGTTTGTAAATCAATAAAATCCAAAGGCACGATCACAAAATTATATAGGATTCTTATTAAAATAGGAGCACGGAATGAAGCACCATTTATAGAAAAATGGGAAAGGGAGTTGGGAATACCCAGAGGGGTCCATACTTACCAGAGAATTATGCACTGGACGCACTCTTCTGCAATAGATACACGCACGGCTGAGACAAATTATAAATGCATTTCGGGCTGGTACATCACACCAGATAAAGCTTGTAAGTACAAAGAAGGCCAGTCCGCCAAGTGTTGGCGTGGGTGCCCAGACAAAGGAACAATGGCACATTTGTGGTGGACCTGCCCGAAAATTCAAAAATATTGGGATACCATACTCAGCTTAATAAAAGAAATTACGGGTAAGGAGGTCAAGAAAGACCCCTGGGGGGTACTCTTCCACTGTGGTCACGGAGGTCCCAAAAGGTATAAGCAATCTCTTCTTCCTCATCTGCTGAATGCAGCGAAAAGACTTATTCCTATAAAGTGGCAGGAAGTGGAAATCCCCCTTGTGTGGGATTGGATGAATGCAGTGGAGGAAACGTATAGGATGGAAAAGCTAAAGGAGACATACAGTATTTAGAAAAAATGGGGGATTTTCTGGAAAAATGGAAAAAGTGGATACAGTATAAAAAAACTGAGCCCAAACTGATTTTAGAACTAGGGGGTGCCAGAAAAGGTCAATCACCCTAGCCATTAACCAATCTTAAATAGATATCTGATTTTCTATCCGCAAGATATTAGTTGAGTTTCGAAAGTTGGGGAGTCCCGGGAGCCACGAGGGGGGATGGGGGATAGGGTGGAGGGTGGATGGGATGGAAATTGTTCTAAGTGTATAGGCTATTTCTTAGCTCCCTCCCTAACCACTGAAATGCATGGTAGGCGATTTGCAACATCTCATTGATATGGCAGGGTGGGGAGTAAGTTCTATACGTATTTACCTTACACATAATAAAAAATAAATAAAAATGAAAGTATAAGAAAAAAAAAATACACCCCAGGCTAAAAGATACAGAGACAAAAACAAGCATCATACCATGAGCTGATCTCTTGTGCTTGGTCAAGGCTGAATGTGGAGGAAAAAATAAATAAATAAGGGGATGTTCCATTCAAATGGCGCCACCCTTTGGGCTGCTTTTTTGCTGATCCTCGTGTTAGTAAAAGTTTGGTGAGATATGATTCACGCTTTTCAGCCTTGTGCTTTTGAGTCTGTTATAGCGTGACGCATGTGCTATCTCCATTATGAACTCTAGTTTTACCAGAACGAGCACTCCTGTCTCATACTTGATTCTGAGCATGCACGTTTTTTCCCCCTCGGAAATGAGAAAAAGAATGAGAGGAAAAACAACGAGCAAGTTCTATTTTTTTTGCGGGCAGTTTACTCATCAAGAAAGCTGCTATGGAGCATACACACGACCAGTTTTCACGACCAATCTAAAAAATGGCAGTTTTCTCGTCATAAAAAACGGTCGTGTACGTGGCATAATTGTAAATATAAAATACTGTACATACAGTACAAGGATTCCAGTTTTAGAAAGTCTAAACAACAAATTCTGCTTATATGTAACCATACTCACTAGAATTACATAATGTTGTCTCAATTTTATGGATAGCATCCAGCTTGCAAAAACTTCCCTGGGCGGGTGTGGAGGTGTATAGTAAGTACAGAACAGGGAAGGGACCAAACCATATATCCTGTATAAGCTAGACCAATATATTATACTGAATATAATCATGGAATATTCATTGATCTTAATATTGTACAGACCATCTCCTCTTACCTCAATATGGCTCTAATAATACATGTGGTACATGTAGCGCTAAAATTATATTCAAAAATTGGAAATTACAAATGCATCATATAATATCATTAACATACATAAAACATGAGAAATTTAATTAAAATTCAAACTGTGCAATATAAAGTCCACATAAGAAAACAGGTATCCATGTGACCAACAAATTGGCACGACTAGATTTTCAGTGCATTTCTTTCAAATGCAAATGCATAATAATATCATTACACTACATGAGAAGTAAAATTCAACTTTAAACTGTGCCTATAAAATCCACATGATCTGGTCCCATGGATATCTGTTACTTTTTTCTTTGAAAATTTTTATTCATTTTCAAAGGTAGTCATGACAAAAGTATCAGAATTAAGCAAAACAACATACGTTATACAGGCTAGATAAGGGGAAAAAAAAGACATTACCACTTGTCACCAGCAGCAATTAATTCTAGTGCCTGTGTAGGAACACCTCACAACCGAGGAGTCCCGAGAACCCCCGGGACTGGGATCCATCCTAAGCCCCCGCACCCCACATGGGAACTAACTGTGTCGGGGGTAGGGAATCTGACCCTACCTAAATACCCAAACCCCAATGGAATGATAGTCGGGGGTCGCCAGGTCGCAGCGACCAGCTTACTTATTCGGTAGGCTGCGACAACTCGTACCAAAAAATAAAGTAAAAATAAAAAAATAAAATAAAACAGTGAACAGTAATAGCTAGGAGAAAGCCCCATAGTAGGCACCAAGAGTCATACGTATTATAAAGGGACAATAGCGCCCAGGGACAATCCCCATACCAAGCGTAGGATCGTGGGGAAGTAAACGGGAGAGAGTAGAGAGGGGAAGAAGAGAGGAGGAAAGAGAAGGGAGGGAGAAAGAAGGTATCCGCAGACAGTCTGGTTCTATACCGCTATCGAGTTACATGACACAAAAATAGAGTCTCCTTATCCCATATATTTAGCCCATGGTTCCCAGATCTCTGAGTGAAGTTATCTAGAATAGAACTCATCAACTTCTCCTGGGTCATTATCCACGATATTTTTCGTTTGGCCGCAACAAAAGTAACCTTGGGGAGCCTCCAGGCCCTAGCTAGGGTTATTTTATCACCTAAGAAGATAAAAAGTATTAATATACGGGTGGGTTTTGCGGCCTTGGCGGTTAATTGTTTAAAAAGAGCCGTCAAGGGAGACCTGGGAATCGCGGTACCAGTGACTTTGGAGGTCATTTGGAAGATTTTTGACCAAAAGCTTCTTATTTTAGGACATTCCCACCATATGTGCAGCATGGAACCCCTCAGCTGGCATCCTCGGAAGCACAGTGGGGAGGCCAAGGGGTACATGGCCGAAAGCCGGAGAGGAGTTAGGTACAATCTGGTAAAAACTTTTAAGTTGGCTTCAACAAGAGAAACATTTAAAATACCCTTAAAGGATGACATAAAGGCCCTGTGCCAGGTGTTCAAGTCCCATGTCACCTGCAGATCATCTTCCCAGGCCAGCATATAGGCCGTTTTGCGGGTGTCCTGGGCAAGTGACGAGTATATCCTGGAGATTTCCCCCACTCTGCTCCATCAGGCTCCCACACCACTGTTCATACGGGGTGAGTTGGGGAGGTACAGGTTTTGTGGACCAGATAGAGTTAAGGAAGCAGGATATTTGGTGGAACCGGAATCTTTCCGAGATTGGTAGTTTCAAATTCTTAATACAGTGGGAGAGAGATATGGGTCAGGAAGTGCCCAATCCGATACATCCCCTTATTCAACCACCACCTAAATGCTCTGATGTCCATCCCTGGGAGAAAATCAGGGTTATGGCAAAATGTGTGCTAAGGTTTTACAAGGGGAAACCAGTGACGGGTTATACCTGAGCTTATCCCAAATTGCAAAGGTGTGCGATAGAGAGGGGCAAAGTATAGGAGGTCTGGCCTTGGGGGGGCTCCAAAAGAGGAAATCAAGAGTGAATTCGGGAACTGCCTGTGTTTCCATGTCCACCCAATCCGGCTTGGCTAACGGAGAATATACTGTGGAAAGCTGGGCAAGTCTGGCTGCCTGATAGTACCAAAACAAATTGGGTAGTCCCAATCCTCCCCTGCTTCTAAGTCTGAAAAGAGTATGCCTTGCAAGGTGATGACCCGATTTACCCCAGATAAATTTGATGACTTTGCTTTGGAACGAGGCAAAATTATTTTTATTAATGGAAATCGGGAGTGAACGAAATAGGTAAAGAAGCCTGGGGAGCAAGGTCATCTTTACAGAGTTTATCCTTCCTAACCAGGAGAGTTGGTGTGGGTGCCATTGTTTCAGGTCCATATCTAATTTTTTGTACATGGGTGGGTAATTAGAATTTTGTGTTAAATTCCCCTCTACTTTCACAGTGACATGGTCTCGGCCCTTCACAAAGCATCATTTCTCTCCTTTAGCCCAGTGTTTCTCAACTCCAGTCCTCAAGGCCCCCCAACAGGTCAGGTTTTCAGGATTTCCATTATTTTGCACAGGTGATTTGATCAGTTTCACTGCCTTAGTAATTCCCACAGCCTTTTCATCTGAGGGAAATCCTGAAAACATGACCTGTTGGGGGGGCTTGAGGACTGGAGTTGAGAAACACCTTAGCCTCTGTTTTTAGTCAAAACCACTCTTCCTAAACAATATCATAATATCATAAGGCCACACAAAGCCCTAAACTCTTGCATTGAAAAGTTCTTCCATTTCTCCGTCATCGCTTTCTCTTTTTTTAATTCTTTGTCTATCCTCATCAAAAATATATATGAATGTTAAGTTTCTAGAAAATAGATAAATGTCCTTATAGGTATCTGTAGAATTTTATGACACTTATAATATCTGAAGAATATTGCATTAAATAGGATGGGGTGATCACCAGCTAATTTAATACAAATTGCAATTGTATTCTATCACACAACAGCATAAAAAATAAATAAAAGTAAATAAAAGTAAAAAAAAGTTAAACAAATATAACAGTTCAGTTTAAGTGAAAAACACAAGAAAAATGATATAAAATATAATACAGAAGCAGGTACTCTCAAACATATTTGGTGGGATTGCCCCGCTTTGTCTGACTTTTGGTCCAGAGTCAGGGATGTTGTGAAGCGAATCACGGAGACCAGCATTGATCTGGATGCATCATGCTCCATATAACACATTTTTCCATGAAACATTATAAACATTCACTAACTAATCTTTAATTCCAATCCTCTGGAAAAATACTAGAACCCCTTCCATTTGTGACTGGCTTCAAAAAGTGCTATATGGAAGACACTTCAGCTCAAAACACAGACAAAGTTCAAAATTACCAAAAAACATGGTCCCCGTGGTTCGTTTTAAGGCCTCTTCAGAATATGACTCAGCCATGACTTCCTAAGCTGCCACTACATTGGTTCAACCTACCTCGGTTTAACCCATTCTCACAATACAGATAGTGAGTTGAGTCTATCAGTTCTTAGGCCGCGTACACACGATCAGTCAAAACCAATGAAAACGGACTGAAGGTCTGTTTCATCGGTCCAAACCAATCGTGTGTGGGCCCCATCGGTCAGTTATCCTTCAGTCAAGAGAACTTGCTTTAAAATTTAACCGATGGACGCCTAACCGATAGGTCAAAACCGATCGTTAGTATGCAAAAGCATCGGTTAAAAAGCCGTGCATGCTCAGAATCAAGTCGACACATGCTTGGAAGCATTGAACTTCATTTTTTTCAGCACTTCATTGTGTTTTATGTCACCGCATTCTGACACAATCGTTTTATTAACCGATGGTGTGTAGGGACTTCAGACCATCAGTCAGCTACACCGATTAAAATGGTCCTTCAGACCGTTCTCATCGGATGGACTGATCGTGTGTACGCGGCCTTACAGGTCTCTGACTTGATTCCCTTTAGTAAGCAAACATTGATCCTCGCCGAAGAGGTATTCCCTACCCACCCATATTTTACCCATTCCCTTCTGTTTCTTTTTCTTCTCCCCTTCCTCTTCTTTAAGGTGTGTATAATACA
This sequence comes from Rana kukunoris, assembly GCA_029574335.1. Lineage (NCBI taxonomy): Eukaryota > Metazoa > Chordata > Amphibia > Anura > Ranidae > Rana > Rana kukunoris. The sequence continues at coordinate 249,755,692 of CM056053.1, read as the reverse complement.
CTTATGATATGTTAATATATACAGTATATGTGATCTACAGAAATATTGGCATAACAGACCAAATTTAGTTTCCTTAGGGCACTACCTGCAGACATTCCTCTTTTCACTTCCTCCTTGTTCATTTTTGCTCAGAAGTTGCTCTATTGCTTCTCTGTTCTGTTCACTTCCTGCTTGTCTGATTGTTACTCACCACAGTGAAGGGAGGCTTTACTGCGGTGGTCAGTGATGTGCTCGCCCCCTCCTGGGAACTACATATCTGCAGCAGTACACTCTCTACGTGTTAGAGACTTCAAGGAGGTGTGAATTACTGGGTATGCCTCAATGCATACTGAGAAATGTAGTTCTTACATGAATGAGCGCTGCAAACCAGGAAGTGAATGAGAGAACAGAAACTAGAACGCCGGAGGTGATATAGATGAAGGAATTTAACAGGTATTTACTCATTTTTTAACAGAATCATTACACTATTCTGTCTGTCTACCTTTTAGACATTAATTTTAGGCAAAACAAAATTTTCCTTTACAACTCCTTTAAATGTGAAGATTGTACTGCTATATTGGGCCAGATCCACAAAGCACTTATGCCGGCGTATCTGGAGATACGCGGCTTAAGTGTAAATATTCGCTGGTGTAACTATGCGCCGCATCCACAGAAATAGATACGCCTGAAAATAAGATATTTGCGCCCAACGTAACTGTCCTGCGCCGGCGCAGTGTGGGCGCATATATACGCTGGACGCATCTGGCGCTTCCATTGATTTCCTATTCAAATATGCAAATTAGGGATATACGCTGATCCACAAAATGCATGCGCCCAACGCCGGCTAAGTGCGCCGCGCGTAAGTTTTATGTCCGGCCTAAATTTACCCCTCATAAAAGCAGGTGTAAGTGATCAGCAGACATGCACAGGTCAGCCGGAGAGCAGCTGCAGCAACACCGTTATGGACGAGCTGAGCATCCATCCTTGCAGGACAACAATTTGTATCCCAACATGCCAGGGGCATCCATGGTCATAGCTATACTACTGGCTTCACAGGAGCATAGGAGGAGGGCACGTGAGAGGGCACAGGAGAGGGCACATGAGAGGGCACGGGAGAGGATATACAGAATGCGCATCACCATCTTTGGCATGGGTGATTTGGAGGTGTATCGCATCTTCAGATTTAGCCCTGAAGCCATCCTGGAAATAACCACAGCCCTGCATGATGACATCACCAGCAAGACACAGCGCTCACAAGCAGTGCAGCCACTGGTCAAGGTACTGGCAACACTCAATTTCCTTGCCAGTGGATCATTCCAGCGTACAAGTGGAGTTGTGGCTGGGATGGCACAATCCTCCATGAGCAGATGTGTGCACCAGGTTGTCCCCGCAATTCTCAGATGCATGTCCCACCACATCATCAGGCCCACCACTGAGGACCTGCACCAGAAGACAATGCTGGATTTCTACAGAATTGCAGGATTTCCATGCACCATTGGGGCCATTGATTGCACACATGTGGCACTACAGCCCCCCCCCCCCGTGCCACAGAGCACATGTACCGCAATCGGAAGCACTGGAATTCCATCAACGTACAGGTGATAGCCGATGCCAATTACCTCATATGGCACGTCCGTGTCCAACACCCCCGGGTCCAGCCACGACAGCTACATATACCATCAAAGCCACATCCCAACAGATTTCAAACAGAATGTGTACAAGGACAGCTGGTTGGTTGGTGAGTGACATGGGAGTCAGACATGACTGTCCGCCCCCATGATGCAGACATCACGAGGGGCACATGCATGGCTAACATCCTCCTGTCTTTTCCCTTACAGGTGAAGCGGCTTATGCCCTTGGGTCCCATCTCCTGACTCCATTCCGGAATCCCCAAACCAGAGGAGAAAGAAGATACAATGCTGCCCACATACCTACCCGTGCAGTGGTGGAACAAACATTTGGCCTCCTGAAGTCCCATTTCAGATGCCTGGATAAGTCTGGGGGTACCTTGTTGTATTACCCAAACTTTGTGTGCCAGATCATTGGTGCATGTTGCATTCTGCACAACTTTGCCATGAGAAAGGGCCTGCAGATTGACATACGTGATGACCTGACCCCCGAACTACACAGTCCCCCCCCGCCTGAGGCTACCCCATCTGCTGATGGAACAGCAGTCAGGAGGGTCCTCGCGGTAGGCTTCTTTTCACATTAAACACACACATTCATCATGGCACATGGACAATGCACGCATGCACATCACTGTGGTCCTTATCTCACACACACCACATCCACTTCAAATTGGTTTAGCCCAAGTCCAACATGTAGGACTTGGGAGCAGCAATGCCACGCCAAGGCACGAATCATGTTGCTGTACATTCACACAGCCGTGGGGATAACTTCTCCCCAATAGCCGAGGGTGACACCCCTTACTGGCAGGAGTGTCACCCCTTCATTCACACACCAGTCACACACCATTCAGACTGTAGCCAGCACTCCTCACCATGTGCTGGGTCTACAAAGAAATAAAGACTCATCACCAGAGTATATAAAAAAGTATAAAAAGAAAAAAAGCCTTAAAAAAAAGAAGGACTCATCGGCCCCGTTTTGGGCCCCGTCTGGAACCACGGCTCCTCAGCTGCATGGGGGCATCAGGTGGAGGAGGAGCATCCCCTGATCCCTCCCTGTATGGCTGCCTAGCCTCCAATGCCACCGCTATGCAGATGGGGACCGCATTAGTTTCGGCCTGCAGCAGCCTTGACTGCCTCCCCTCATCCTGGATGGCAGCTGTATTGGCCTGGACAGCCTCTGCCAGGGACTGGACCTCAGCCACGAGGCCTGCTGTGGTGGCCTGCAGATCCCCCAGGCAGGTGACCACAGCTGACGAATTGACACTGACATCCTGGAGACTATAACTCATAGTAGCAGAGGAGTCCAGCCTGTCTACCACCCGCTGCATGTGGGCAGCAAGCTCACCCATATGCTGGGTCCGCAAGGCCTGTTGCTAGCTGGTCTGGGACAGACTCAGGAACTCCCCTAGTCTTCCGGGTGGCCTTCCGGAGGACAGGAGTGGCTTGGGGCCGTTGATATGGGAAGGCCCTTGAGGGGGAAGACACATGGGGGGAGGACCCTGAGGGGCTTCCCCTGATGGGGATGGAGGGCACAGAGGGCCCGGCAGAATGGGACAACTCCTCAAGCACCAACATGACCTCCTGGTCTGACAGAACAGGCTCCTCCTCCACAACCTCAAGAGGTGAGGTGTGGCACTCCCCTTCACCGATGACTCATGGCTTCCCAGGGGGTCTGTCTCAGGATGCTGTGGGGGGATGTTGTGGGATGGCCACCAGAGGATGATGGCCCAGTAGGCCTCCTGGGCATCTGTGGATGACACAAAGCATTCACATGTTGGTGGACCCACACACTTTTCACGTGTTCCCCTCAACCCCCCCCCCCACATACTCCACACCAGATAGAAAAATAAAACTTATCATTTCTCAGGGCCTGATCCCTCATATGCCTCAACTCCCTCCACTTGCTCCCTATGGAGACACCGGGCAATCACCTCCTCCTCCGGTGTGAGCCTGAGAACTCTGGCTGGTCCCCCTCCAGTGGCAGTAGCATGCCTCCTGATCTCTCCCAGCTTGGCCCGGACACCACAACGCAGGTCATTAACCTTCTTTGCAATCTCCTTGGAGGTCCTGGCCTCATGAGCAAGCAGATTGACCTCAAGGATCTCATCCTTCCAGGCCTTGCTGGTGGACCCACTCTCTGCCCCATGCAGGTACACATCATACCTGCTGTGAGGGATTAACTCGGTAGCGGGTGTGTATGACCCCCTGGATGGGTTCACTACACGCTGAACTGTACAAAAAGGCAGTGGAGGAGGATTGAAAACAAATGATATGGTTTATTTTTCCATCTTGCTGGATACACGTGCAAGCATCAAAACAGCATAAACAAAACAAAACATAAAATAAACCCTTGCCACTTGGGGCATCTACCTTCCCAACACAGGAACCTACCTATGGAGTCTGCTGGTCCTACAGCAGAAAACAACAAAAGTCTCTTTGATATTTCTCACACAGAAATATCCATCAGCACCTCACCTCTTCAGAAGTGCTTGTGACTGCTCCTTCACTCCCAAAGCCTCAGGATCCAGCAATCAGTCGTTATCCTTAGGCTGTCTTTATAGGGGCTTTAATTGCTTAATTCTGAACAGCTGAAGCCTTCCAACGCCCTAAAGCTCTCTGGCCATTTTCTGCAGCCGACGCCCAATAGTAATTGGTGTATTGTCTAAACAAGGCAGAAAAGTTCCTCCCCTCTGTGAAAACACACACAGATTTACCTGAAGGTTGCCAGGCATGCATGCACTCGGGACAAACCATCTGCATTCCCCATTTTAACACCGGGGCGATGCGTTACAACAAAACGAAATTCCTTAAGGGCCAGGAATCACCTATTTATTCTCCTATTGGTCTTCAAATTTTGGCTGAGGTACATAAGAGAGTGTTCCTTGCTCTGTAATAAACTCATTTTCAGTTTTAAACCATGCAAAACCTTAATTGGTTTTTCAATGGACACAAAGGTTTCCCTCGGTAGCTCAATGCCTGAAGAACTCAGCGAGTCATAACCAATACCAAGAGCTGATAACACTGTGCTCTGCAATGGATCATCCATGTGGATGCCTTTTTCAGATGTAAACACACTAAAACTGCAATCCTCCAAGGCATGGTGACACTCAAAAAAATCTGTTCTTCTATGAACTGGACTGAAGTCTGATGCATATGACCTCTAATAAACCGATGTACTAGACGGTTTTTCTTCCCTTTTGTGCTCTAGACGGAAATCATTACTTGTCAATTCTGTATTTCCAAATTTCTTACTTTGTGATAGTTCAGACTCGCAAGTATGGTGAAAATCTACCAAACCCAATGTAAGGTTTTCAGAAACTGAATCCTCGTCACTTTCTTGAACCAACTGCTTACTCTATGCATCACTTTTTTCGCACATCCCTATTCTCACCAAGAACTTGACAACTGCTATTGGACACATCATTAACTGAACTAGACAACATTTCCTGTCTAGCAGCTACAATCACTTTTGAACTTATGTTTATGACTCGTTGTTCAGCTATCTTTGCCTCATAGTCTCCCAAAAATGTTTTAGTATTTCTTTGAATCCATCGACTATTGGACACAAATTCTCATATTCTTCATTCCTTTTTAAGACATTTGGAAACAACATCCATTAAATTAGTACATTTAGCCTCTCTGACCACTTCAGTGATGGAGGTTTCACAACTTTCAGAGGGCTCATCTGCCATTACAGATTCTACACTTTGAAAAATAGATTTTACTTCCCGAGGAATCTTGGTAGTCAAGTCCAAAGTATTATCCTGCGTTACTTGCTCTGACAGAACACTTTCTAAAGACTGGGTTTCACAGGACGTGACATTACCTTTATATTCAAATCCGATTTCATTAACATAAAAATTAACACACTGCTCTTCAACATGCAAATAATTCACAGAGGCAAAAATAGCTTCAGTCTGGGTGCATATTTCTTGCAATTCAGATTCCTCAATGACCCTGCTCTGCTGATCATCAATTATGGGAAAGTCATGAATATCACCTGCCTTACTACATTCACAAGGCTCAGAGGATATTGGACACACTTTTTCTACATCATTTAGTGCAGTGTCAGAATTAAGTTTTTGCGGCTTTATTTCCATCAAGCAACTGACTGAGAAGTGAAGATGTGCAAACCCCTACTTCCTGCACTTCAGCCACTTCATTTGCCCTGAAGCGGTCAGGGATTTCACTTTCAACATTACTTCCAGAAAGTTCAGCTTCATTTTCCATAAAGTCCTTCAGATTTGGCTTTCTAAGAATTGCCTCCTCCTCATCGTCGTTATCTTCGACACATTCTTCATTATTTATTGTTAGTCCATTCTGAGTGTTGGCTGTTTCCGTAGGACAATCATCAACTTTAACATCTTCATGTTCAGTTTCTGATTTGGTAATCTTGGTGACACCAGGAACTCCTAATTTGGCAGAGTAGTCCCAAAGAAATGAACAGTGATCCATACAGCTCTGGCACACCATCTCATGAAACTCAACGTGCTCCGATGGAACTTCCCCTAGGTGCCGACCATGAAACCAGTCATCACACACCACACACTGGATCATCTCATCTGGGGTCTCATCCTCAGGATCGGGGTACGGTCTCTTACATGTGCAGTACATGACAAAGAAATTGTCATTGTAATTATTAGCCAGGTTTGTCTTCTCTATATCCGGATATAACTTGCACTCCAGCTGTTTAAATTTGGCATTTCCTCAATCGCAGCAAAAGTTCCTCTTGGTGTAGAGCTCAAACAGGTCGTGGCCTTCATGACACTTGTATGTACAGGCCAGACATATCCCAGCAGGCTCTTATTTATCCGGGGTGCAGGTACTGCAGGCATACAGCGCTTGTCTCTTCACATAACCAAGGGGGTAGGAGCACTTTTCGGAATCGCTCCCCGCCAGCACAGCAGACGCCTCATCCTGCTGGGCATCATCCTCCTCCTTCACTGCCATTTCCACCTTTACTTCCTCCTTCACTTCCTCCTCTTCATCTTCTGCAAGCTCTTCGCTGTCAGAATCATCACATGGTAGAAAATGGAAATCCTTAAGCCCGGCCTCATTTTCTTAATTTTCTCTGTTGGTGAAAGAACCGGAACAGAGAGCAACTGCTTCAGACATTAGGTCACTTTTCTCATTTTCAGCATGAGCCTTTGTACAACTAAAAGATTCTTGATTTGAACGATCATCTTGACAGACAAATTTTCCAGAGCAGAGTTCTAACAGTTCGCCCATATTTGCATCTATAGCATTCTCATCCAAACTGTCCATCATTAACCACTTAAGACCCGGACCAATACGCTGGTAAATGACCCAAGGTGTTTTTGCGATTCGGCACTGCGTCGCTTTAACAGACAATTGCGCGGTCGTGCGACGTGGCTCCCAAACAAAATTTGCGTCCTTTTCTTCCCACAAATAGAGCTTTCTTTTGGTGGTATTTGATCACCTCTGCGATTTTTATTTTTTGCGCTATATACAAAAATAGAGCGACATTTTTGAAAAAAAAACATTATTTTTTACTTTTTGTTAAAAAAAAATCAAATAAACTAAATGTTAGTCAAACATTTAGGCCAAAATTTATTTAGCCACATGTCTTTAGTAAAAAAAAAAATCGCAATAAAAAAAAATAGCTACCTAGCGGGAACAGCGGCACTAATACAGCGATCAGAAAAATGATCGCTTAGTGACGCTGGCAATAGGGAGTGAAAGGGTTAACTAGGGCGGTGATCAGGGGGTTAAAACTTTATTAGGGGGGGTGGGGGGGCTATCCTGAACCTAACACTAACTGTTTTTTACAGTGCCTGTCACACTGACACTAAATGCAGTGATTAAATCACTGCATTCAGTGACACTGTGACAGGGGGGTGGGGGGGGCGATCACAAGGGGTTAATATGCCTATGTGAGTGTGTGTCAGTGTTGTGTTGGTGCACACTTACTTGTGATGTCTTCTCTCATCAGCAGCGCTGGGAAACAGCGCTGCGATGAGAGAATACATCATTTCCTCCTTCCTGTGTAAACACAGGAGGAGGAAGTGACAGGCTGGGAGCGCGCTCCCATTGGCTGGGAGCGATCGCGGGGGGGGCGGATATCACGGACATCCGCCCGCAGATCCCGGATCGCTCCCAGAGGTAGGGGGACCCCCGCACGCCGCGGAGGGGGTCCCGATGGGACCCCCGAACCGCACTCAGGCGGGGACGTAAATTTACGCCCTTGTGCCTGTACGTGCCATTCTGTGGCCGTATATGTGCGTGCGGGGTCCTTAAGTGGTTAATCTTTGCTTGGCAGAGCTGTACTTGCTCCTGTTGCGGTCAACATTTAGAAAACCATCAGCATGCGTGACAACGATCTCTTCATTGTAATCCTCATCACTCCAAAGTAAGCTTTCCGTGCAAGAATCGCTGAGCGTCTCCTCATCACTTAGTCTTGTATATGGACGGCATCCATGATCGCAGCTTTTACTGGAACACGGGGCCTTATAATCACTGTTGAGCTTTGAAGGTTGTAATTTTTTTGGTGAGAGCTCCTTAGAAACCTCTATGTTCTCTTCACTACCAGACAGCTCTGACTCTGCTTTCCTTTTCTTCTTCTTTTTCTTTGACTTCAGACTCAAAGAAAGAGAAAAGTTCAAAGATTTCTTAACTCTTTCAGACAGCTTGTCTGGCTTGCGATGAGACTTCTGGATTAAGTTCTCCTTTCTTTTGTCTTTTAGGGACGGTCGGTGGGAATTTGAACTATTTGTGGTGCGTCTTCTCTTTGAGCTTTGCTGACTGGGCTTTTCGTGAACTAAAGAGCCTCTTGTCTGCATATGCCTCGTGACAGGACTCTGATCCTGGTCTGACCTGTCAACGCCATGGAAATACTTCATATGGCAATGCAGCAACTTAGCCTTGCGAAAAGATCTGGAGCAATCCAAAATCTTGCCCTTAAACTTGTTGGGTTCCAGTTCCAAGGTAACAGCTTTGTTAGCTAGATCATCAAGTTTCTTCAAAGTATTTGCTAAAGGTTCTCTACTGTATTTAGCAGAACTGTCAGACCGTCGATTCAGCTTCATAGGAGCTGCTACTGCGGGGACAGCCGGGACCTTCTCAGCATCTTCTTGTACATAAGGGTCTTTCTCTTCTGGTTTGATCTTGTCTGGTTTGACCTCTGGAACGCCATTCACAACATTGGATTCCACAGGCTCTACAGACTCTTCTACTACTAATGGCGGCTCCTTTACTTCGGGATTTTCAGGCTCTGCCAGGGCACACTCCTCTGGCTCCACTTCTTGATCCTCTGGTGAAGTACTACACTCCGGTGATGATTCCGTCTCAACAACAGACGCGGTATCCTCCATAGCATTATGGTTCTCTGGATTCTCAATAAGAGAGGGCTTGCTATCCTTTTTCTCTGTACTCTAAAATAGTTTCATGATGGCCTCCATTTGCTGCTGGTGTCTCTGTTTCCAACCTGCCATGCTCTCTCGGTGAGCTGCAAGGCTCTCTTGGTGAGCCTGTTGTTGAGCTGCAATGCTCTCTTGGTGAGCTGCAAGGCTCTGCTGCAAATATGCATTCATCTGCTGTTGATTTGCATTTGCTATAATCATCTGTTTTAGCATCTCCTCCATTTTGTGTTTACTTTAACTGCCCGCATTCTCCAGCATGTGTGAGGAATTAACTCGGTAGCGGGTGTGTATGACCCCCTGGATGGGTTCACTACACGTGAACTGTACAAAAAGGCAGTGGAGGATGACTGAAAACAAATTATATGGTTTATTTTTCCATCTTGCTGGATACACGTGCAAGCATCAAAACAGCATAAACAAAACAAAACATAAAATAAACCCTTGCCACTTGGGGCATCTACCTTCCCAACACAGGAACCTACCTATGGAGTCTGCTGGTCCTACAGCAGAAAACAACAAAAGTCTCTTTGATATTTCTCACACAGAAATATCCATCAGCACCTCACCTCTTCAGAAGTGCTTGTGACTGCTCCTTCACTCCCAAAGCCTCAGGATCCAGCAAACAGCCGTTATCCTTAGGCTGTCTTTATAGGGTCTTTAATTGCTTAATTCTGAACAGCTGAAGCCTTCCAACGCCCTAAATCTCTCTGGTCATTTTCTGCAGCCGACGCCCAATAGTAATTGGTGTATTGTCTAAACAAGGCAGAAAAGTTCCTCCCGTCTGTGACAACACACACAGATTTACCTGACTTCCTGTCACACTGCCCATGGATGATATTATCACAGCCCTCTCCTGGGGAGAAAAGTTTCTCTTCCTCCTCTCCCTGCCTGACGCACTAGCAGACCCAGACATGTTTACCACATAACAGAACAAAAGTAACTTGCTTCAGGGGGGAAACAAGCTAACTTTTGCACTCGACTGGCGCATATCTGGGCGTATTTCTAGACTGGGCGTAAGTAGTGCGATGGAGCATCTTAGGGGGTAACGCCGGGCGAAGGTGCATGCATGCGCAGTGGGGAGCGGGACGTACGTCCACATCACCGCACATACTCCGTCCGTTCGGGCATTCATTTGCATGGGGTCACGCTTGATTTAAATGGATCACGCCCACTTCCCTCCTACTTGCAATTACGCCGGCTTATGCCGAATATTTTACATTACGCCGGCGCATCTATAGGAGCATTTGCGCTGTGGATACGGTGTTTACCGCTTTGGCGTACATCGGCGTAGCAAATCTATATGCGCTGATGTACGTGGATCTGGCCCATTGTGTTTAAATAAAATTCATGTTCAAAGAAAATATAATATGTGTAGAAAAATGTGGCATGGCTGTCTCACCCAGTGCTTCTTGTCTACTTTCTACAATGTGTGTGAGCCTACTCAGTGCAAAGGAAATTATGTATCTTAGGCTTAAAGAGAGCGCACCTGTCTAAAAATGTTAAATAGTATATAAATATGTGTTTTCATCATTCAAAGCTTTTATTAAGAGGTGAAAAGAAACAACAGTGCACAATACACAAAATGCAGATGCAACTGCAACAATTCAGTTAAAGCAACATAATGAGATACAGGCGACCAATAGTAGCAAAATCATTACAGTCCTCTGAACCAGAATATAAGAAGGTCGATGCCAGCCCATGTAAACCCAGAGTGACCTGCATGAACATAGCAATGAAATACAATGATTCCCAAACAACCCACTGAGGCATAACATCGAAATCCACATTCAGGGAAAAATAAAACAAAACACGTTCTGAGCCTAGTATTCTAGAATATAGTTCCATCAGCGTCTGCCATCTCAATTATAACAGAGAGTGAAGAATAGGGAAAATAAATACAAAGGAAAGAAAAAGAAAGAGAAAGAGAGAGGACTAGGGAAGACCACAGAGCAATGAACATTCAAAAAGTAATTTGTAGCTAAAACCACTTCAAGGAATTTAAAGTGCTCTCACTGTTGCATAATCCTGGGAAAATTTAAAGACAAACCATGGCTGCCAAGTTTTATGAATCCCTTCCACAGTACACCTATCTTGTGCCAGGGTGGTCTCCATTTCACGAATGTCCTCCACTTTGGTCAGCCACTCGGCCATGGAGGGAACCCTAGCTGAGTTCTAGTACAAAGGGATCAGCGACTTGGCAGCATTCAAAAGGTGTTTCGTCAGGGAGTGTTTATATCTCTTAAGTGAAAAATTGTTTACTGCAGTAGGCAACATGCTGCATTCAAGATCAGCTTAGTTTCAGTCATTTTTTTTACTATTTTTCTGACTTTGGACCAAATGCTTGCAATCGGGGGGCATTGCCACCAAATGTGGATCAAGGTGCCCCATTCAGACTGACACCTCCAGCAAGTCTCTGGTTTTTGACCATCCCACTTGTGGAGTCTGTCAGGTGTGTGGTACCAGTATGTCAACAACTTATAGCTTGTCTCTTGCAATCTAGTGCTAATTGAACACTTATGAGCTAAAAAACAAGCATACCTCCATTTCTTATCCGTTAACTCCTTGTTCAGATCATCCGACCACCTCCTCCTGTGATCACTTGCCTCCATGATCTTGGGGTGCTGCAACCATGAGTAAGCCAGGGATGTAGCCCTATCTAATGGGGTCTTACTTTGACATGCCGACTCCAGGTCAGTTAGTGGCCAATACAGGTCTTGAGGTTGTCTGAATTTACCTAAATAGCTATGTTGCTGGAAATAAGTCCACTGTGGTAAGTCATTTTGAGCTTTAAGGGATGTCCAATCCCTCAGTTTTCCCCCCAGAAAGCAGTCACCTGCCAGCAGGGTGTAACACCACTGGTGTTATCCTGTGTAAAATAAGCGCAACCATATCTTTCCCAAACAGCTGCGCTCCTCTCTTCTCTCCATCTGCGTCACTTCCGGTGCGCCGGGGTTTGCGTTCCACGCTGGAACGCGGAAGTGCGTCCCGGCGTGCAGCGCCTTCTCCTGCGCGGTGCGGCTTATTTAAACCCCCCCAGAATGACGGCACGGTGTTCCGCTATTCTGTTCGGCACCCACCGTCACCTGGGACTCCACGCCACACCCGAACCCTTCCACCGTCTGGCCACAGACCCCACGTCCAGGAAGGACATCAGCAACCTCTACAGCCAAGGCACACCAGGCTCCTCACTGAGCCTCTAACTTACACTACAACGAGGGACCTTACTTTCAATCTGCCTCAGACTCTCTGGAAGTTACCAACGCAGCTCAGATAAACCTGATCACATATCAACAGAACCACAAGTATATGTAACAAACCATTACAAGACTTCTGGGATCCCATCCCAGTGATTATCTATGGGAGTATATCTTTACTAGATCTATTGCTGTCAAGGTTAACTCATTCTATGTTATAGTCTTAGCCATCCTCAGTTACTTTATGTTGAACTAGTACTAAGAACATTCACCTGAGACCCATTTATATAACACTTGTAGCTGCCAGAGTAAGCTCACCTCTCGTTTTGCTGAATAACCAGGAGATACTTTCTTTATTGTTCTTTTTATTTTCCTATGATGCGCATGAATGGATGAGCTCCTATGAAAGACTTGATTTACAAATAGAGGTTGTGATGAATTAAACCCTAGATTCTTTGATTATACTAGAGAGTGAAGTAGTGGTTTTAACTGAGAAACCTCCGCAGCTGAGAATCCATCAAGTTTAACCTAATTGTTAGCGTGAACGTAACACAGGGGAGCATTCCGAGACCGAGATCTAAGTGTCGAATTTTGTATGCCTGGAACAAAATCAGGGCTATCCCCTAATGGAATCAAAGGACTAGGCACTGTGGTGACATCGATTCGTTTGGCAATAGTACTTAAAATCTCCAGTGTAGTACCGTAATATGATGTCTGCAAAGAGTAGTAGGAAAGCCCCTCCAAGGTACCCAAGGCGCATACACGAGCGGAATAGGGCAGAGGTTTGCTTCTAAAGCAACCCAATCCTTCCCACACTCATGACAGTGCCAGTCAATCACTCTGGCTAAGTGTGACCCGTAATAGTAATTTTTGAAACTTGGGAGACCAATCCCCCCAAGCTCCTTAGGTCTTTTTTTTTGCCGCCAAAGGAATCTCAGAACAATGCAATTTAAAGCCCTGAATAAATTCTGAGGAACCTTGACTGGCAACCTGCAAATCAGATACAAAAAACTTAGGTAGAATCACCATCTTAATGATCGTAGCACGACCAAACCATGAAAAGGTGCCCGCATGCCACTTTCTGAAATCCTGTTCGCAATTGCGAAGGAGCGGGGGATAATTTTTTTCAAAGATGGATTGAAGGTGTGGGGTCAACCATGTCCCTAAGTATTTAAGAGCAGCAGTATCCCATCGAAATGAGCAGGTAGCTTTAGTCAAAGAGAGTAGCGTCTCTGGAAGTGAAATATTTAAAGCCTCAGATTTTGAGTACCGTATTTTTCGCTCCATAAGACGCACCTGAACATAAGACGCACCCAGGTTTTAGAGGAGAAAAACAAGAAAAAAAGTATTCTGAACCAAATGATGTACTAAAATATTTAATATTATATTACAACTATAGGTGGGTGGTGGACACAGTAATACCAGCTCCCCTATCAAATCAGCTCAGTTACACTATACCTGGGTGGTGGTGGTGGACACACAGCAACCTGCATCCCCCCCTTCCCAGATCAGCTCAGGGTGGCAGGACAGACACAAACATCCCTTCAGCCTCTTCTATCACAACAGCTCAGGTGATGGACAGTGGATACCATGCCAGCCCACACCTCCCACCCCCCTTATCACCAGCTCACCTTGCACAACCCCCTCTGGCTGTCTCAGCGTCAGATACACCCAGGCAGCAGCTAAGAAGGAGGACTGAGGACATATATTTTGCAGCAGCAGCAGCGGCCAGTGGAAAGAGGCAGGAAGTGATACTGGACCAGACCACAGCGCCAGGGGTGTTCCAGCTGAAAACAAAAAGCCAGCCAGGGCTCTTGTCACTTGCAGGATGGTGTCACATCTTGCGGGTGTCAACTCACCCGGGTGTGGAGCGCACCATTATAGCAACGCTGCTGACACCACCCATGTTTTGGCACTTGAGGCAGTCCACCTCCCCCCGCTCCACTTGGTATGCCCCTGTCTCACATCCTGTCTTTTCTCTCTTACACAGAAGCCGAGTGTCTGTATTCTGACACATCGGCGGCGACGGGGGGGCGGAGCCTGCGCAGTATTCACTCCATAAGACGCAGGGACACTTTCCCCTATTTTTTAGGGAGGAAAAAATGCGTCTTATAGTGCGAAAAATACGGTAGTTTATCTTTAGGTTAGATATATAACCAAAATGGGCAAATTCCTTTAACAAATTGGGCAAAGTTATCATTGGGTCTGTTAAAAAAAAAAAAAAGGTCGTCAGCGTAGGCCGCTGTCTTTAACTCCCTGTCATGGACCACAAAACCGTGTATTGTGGATCATTTGATAAAGGATTCAAAAGAAAGAATAAATAGTAAAGGTGATAGGGGACAGCCCTGTCTAGTCCCGTTCAAGATATGCAGCTGGAGGATTCACAGCCTATAGCCTGTTTTTCTGCACGTTTCACCCCTGATAATGAGCAGGTAGAACTACCGAACACCCGACACCCGATCTTGCCATTTGTCAGCGGCTTACAAGGGTAGAAACATTTCTGACATCTTCAAGAACCAGTCTCTATCCGGGAGCAGCGTGGCTGGAGTCAAGATGGCACCGACCCACGCTGCACCGACCCACACCGGACATTTTTTCCAGGGGAACTGATTTTAATGATGCTTAACCACTTGACCACTGGGCACTTAAACACCCTTAATAACCAGACCAATTTTCAGCTTTCGGTGCTCTCACATTTTGAATGACAATAACTCAGTCATACAACACTGTAACCAAATTAAATTTTTGTCCTTTTTTCCCCACAAATAGAGCTTTCTTTTGGTGGTATTTGATCACCTCTGCGGTTTTTATTTTTTTCGCTATAAATGAAAAAATAACGAAAATTTGGTAAAAAAATGAATCTTTCTTCATTTCTACTATAAAATTTTGCAAAAAAGTAATTTTTCTTTATAAATTTGGCCTAAAATGTATACTGCTACATATTTTTGGTAACAAAACAAAAAAATTGCTGGCATCATTTAGATATCCCTGCACAAAGTCAAGGACGTCATATGACCTGGGCGGGAAGTGGTTAAAACGCATTTTTTTCAGAGTATTGCGCAGGGGGTATTGCAGAGTATTGCGCAGGGGGTACTGCAGAGTATTGCGTGGGGGTATTGCAGAGTATTGCGCGGGGGTATTGCAGAGTATTGCGCGGGGGTATTGCAGAGTATTGCACGGGGGGTATTGCAGAGTATTGCACAGGGGGTATTGCGCAGGGGGTATTGCAGAGTATTGCGCAGGGGGTATTGCGCAGGGGGTATTGCAGAGTATTGCGCAGGGGGTATTGCGCAGGGGTATTGCAGAGTATTGCGCAGGGGGTATTACAGAGTATTGCGCAGGGGGTATTACAGAGTATTGCGCAGGGAAGGAATAGTATTGCAGGGGTTAATGCAGAGTGTATTGCAGAAGGTATTGGGGTGGGGGATACAGGGATGGCTGAGCAGGGATGGCTGGATCTGTGACTGCAATAGTCAGAGATCCAGACACAGCGCTGCTGACACCCGTGCTCCCCCCTCTCACACTGTACCGCTTGGTACAGAGAGAGGAGGGAGGAATCGGCGTCATCAAATGACACCGGTTTGTTTACATGTGATCGCTCCATCATTAGACGGGGCAATCACGTGGTAAACGGCCGCTATCAGCAGCAATTTACCACGATCCATGATCCGCCGGGTCCGGAGGACCTGGCGATCATGAACATTCCCATGTGTGCGCGGGAGAGCAACTCTGGGAGGACGTTATATAACGTCAACCCAGAGTTAAGGAACCACCTTGCCGCCGTTATTTGACGGCGGCTGGTGGTTAAGTAGTTAAAGTGAAAATAAAAATGACTTTAAATATCGTACCTGCTGGGTGTCTATAGTATGCCTATGAAGTGGCACATGTTTAGAACTGTCCCTGCACAAAATTACATTACTATAAGAAAAAAGTAGTTTAAAAATGCTTGCGGCTTTAATGTAATGTTTGGTCCCTGCAATATGGATGAAAATCATTGAGAAAAATATCATGGGTTTCCCCCCTCCCCCCAGGTCATTACCAGCCCCTTTGGCCCTATATACTTTGAACAGCAGGATACAGGCAGTGCAAACAAGACAGGGACTGTAGGTTTGTTGTTAAGTAGAATCTTCAGGATGCCAAATGTGCGCTCCACCACTGCACGGGTGCGTATATGTGCAGCATTGTATCTTCTCTCTCCTCTGGTTTGGGGATTCCGGTATGGAGTCAGGAGATGGGGCCCAAGTGCATATGCCGAGTCACCTGGAAGGGAAAAGACAAGAGGATGTTAGCCGTGCATGTGCCCCTCGTAATGTCTGCATCATGGGGTTGGACAGTCATGCCTGACTCCCATGTCACTCACCAACCAGCCAGCTGTCCCTGTACACGTTCTGTTCGAATTCTGTTATGTAGCTGTCATAGCTGGCCCCTGGGTGTTTAGCACAGATATGCCATATGAGGCATTGGGCATCGGCTATTACCTGTACGTTGATGGAATGCCACTGCTTACAATTGCGGCATATGTGCTCTGTGGCATGGGGGGGGGCGTAGTGCCACATGTGTGCAATCAATGGCCCTGATCCGGCAATTTTGTAGAAATCCTGCATTGCCTTCTGCCGCACATGCTCATGGGTCAGTTTGATGATGTGGTGGGGCATGCATGTGAGGATTGCAGGGACAACCTGGTGCACGCATCTGCTCATGGTGGATTGTGACATCCCAGACACGACTCCACTTGTACGTTGGAAAGATCCACTGGCAAGGAAATGGAGTGTTGCCAGTACCTTGACCAGTGGCTGCACAATGCATGTGAGCGTCCCGTCTGTCTGGTGATTTCATCATGCAGGGCTGTGGCTAATTCCAGGATGGCATCAGGGCTGAATCTGAAGATGCGGTATACCTCCGATTCCCCCATGCCAAAGACGTTAATGCGTGTTCGGTGTATCCTCTCCTGTGCCCTCCTCCGTACCTGTGGATGCAGTAGTGCTATGACCAAGGCTGCCCCTGGCATGTTGGCATACGGATGTGTTGTCCTGCAAGTTTGGTTGCTCAGCTCGTCCGTAACGGTGCTGCTGCAGCTTCTCTCCAGCTGTACTGTGCACATCTGTTACCGGGTTGCACCTCCTTTATGGGAAATAACTTTGCGCCGGACGAAAAACATACACACACCTCGCGTAGTAATGCGCCGGGCGCACATACGTTCGTGAATCGCCGTATTTCCCACATTTGCATATTTTAATGTCTGATCAATGGGGGCAGCAACATGCGTCCAGCCTATATGTGCGGCCATGCTACGTCGGTGTAGGGTGGCCAGTTTTAAGGCGTATGTTGGTATGTGGGTTTGGCGCACAGATACGCCGGTGCACATTTGCACTTACGTTGGCGTAACTTGCTTTACGTTGGTGCAAGTGCTTTGTGAATCTGGGCCATAGACTTTATCCCACCCAGAACTTCACAACACTCAGCACCCAGAACATGACAAAACCATTTGTTTTCTTCATATCCATAATAAACCCTATAGCTCATCCCCACGTGACAGTGAGTAACCTAGGTTGCACATATAGGCCCGGATTCACGTAGAGCGGCGTATATTTATGCCGGCGTAGCGTAACGTCTACGCAGGCACAACGTAGAGAAGCAAGCATGCTATTCACAAAGAATATGCGCTCCACGTTGCACCGGCGTAGCGTATAGTTGTCGGTGTAAGCCAACGTAAGTCAAAGTAGGTGGAAGTGGGCGTGATATATTTAAATGAAGCTTGACCCTATGATGGCCACAGCTTCAAAAAACAAACTGCGCATGTGTCGTCTCTTGGACGCATCCCAGTGCACATGCTCACAGTTACGTTGAAATAGCTGCCTAAGATATGTCGAACACTGCCTACGACGTGAACGTAACCTACGCACAGCCCTATTCACGTAGTACTACGTAAACGGCGTACGCAACGTAAAATTCGACGGCGTCATTCCCTGGCCCATACCTTTGCATTACCTGCGCCTGCTATATAAGGGGTAACTTTATGCTGGACGTAAGCCTTATGCAAATCACGTATATGAAGCGGCCGGGGGCACATCTAAGTTCGTGAATCGGCATATCTTACTCATTTGCATATTTAAAATGGGAACGCCGGATGCGTCCAGCGTAACTATGCGCCCATTATACGCCGGCGTAGGCAAGTTACGTCGGGCGGCTGAAGTCTTGTTTTACGGCGTATGTAGCTTTGCGAATCGGCGTAACAATACGACGGCGCACATTTGTACTTACGACAACGTATCTATAGATACGCCGACGTAAAACGTTTGTGAATCCAGGCCATACTGTTCATTCTTCACAATTGTGCTAGCCAATATGTTACATATCCTCTTCCTCTGATGAGAATTGTGGAATATAGTACAATTTGAAACATAAAAAGTACACTGAAAAGCTGATTGTTCAACTATGTTCTTTAGGTCTTGTATTGGTTCTTAACTGGAGGGCCTGGTTTGTTATAATCAGCTGGTGAACTCTTTGTGTTCTAATGAGATAAGTTGCAATGACTCCATTCCTTCAGAAGTAACCCTTAGGGAGTTTCCCACCAAAACTAATATTTATATTGAAGAATTTGACTTTAATCTTAGAATAGACTTTGGGGAAAATCAGTGAGCTAATCACAGAAGCATGGAATAACATTTCCTGGGGTGTTATGTACATCAACAGTGTACAGAATACCTCCAGGTTGCCATATTGCAATTTTCAGTTATTTTACAGAAAATTACAACAGCATGCTATATAACATATTATTTATTATTAAAACAGGAGAATAGGCACAAGATAAAACATGAGGTATAACAAATGCTATAATGCCGCGTACACACGATCACTTTTCGGCATGGAAAAAAATGAAGTTTTTCATCATGGAAAAAAAACAATGTTTTTCCAACTTTATCATTAAAAACTACGTTGCCCACACACCATCGCTTTTCAAAAAAATGATGAGCAAAGCGTGGTGATGTACAACACCTACGACGGCACTCTAAAGGGGAAGTTCCATTCGACCCTGTCTCATAACTTGCTTCTGAGCATGCACGGGTTTAAAACATAATTTTTTTACAGTCGTTTTAGCCCACACACAATCATTTTTTACAACCCGAAAAACGTCATTTTTAAAAACGACGTTAAAAAATGAACCATGCTCAAATATTTTTTTTGGTCGATCTGAAGCCCACACACAATCATTTTAAATGATGTTTTTAACCACTTCAATACAGTGCACTTAAACCCCCTTCTTACCCAGACCAATTTTCAGCTTTCGGTGCTCTCACACTTTGAATGACAATTACTCAGTCATGCAACACTGTACCCAAATAAAAATTGCGTCCTTTTTTTTCACACAAATAGAGCTTTCTTTGTGGTATTTAATCACTCATGGGTTTTTTATTTTTTGCGCTATAAATGAAAAAAGATGGTAGATTTTGTGAAAAAATATAATTTTTCTTTGTTTCTGTCATAAAATTTAGCAAATTAGTATTGTTTCTTCATAAACGGGTGACAGAGCAGCTCACTGGTGGGTGACGGGTGACAGGCCAGGTCACAGATGGGAGACCGTGACAGGGTACGGTCACTGGTGGGTGACGGTTGCACCGCTGATGGCAGTCTATTTATGTGACAGGTGCACTTTATGGGTGATAACAAAAAAACCTGGGGAATGCCCAGGGAATAACCAAGCCTACTTACCGACCAACTCGCAGGCAACCAATTAACCTGTCTAACAGTGTGCGTTAAAAACAGGGGTTTTGTCCGCACGCATTTGCAAACGCATGCGTGAGCCACAGAGCCACGCCAAGGCACCCCATAATTCTGTGGTCCTAATACTAAACAGTGAGGTGCCGTACACACGGCAGAGAACCTCGACGGGCAGAACACATCGTTCCGCCCGTCGAGGTTCTCTCCCGGCCGTCGGATTCGGCGACCCGCCCGTCGGGAATGGCAACCAGCCATTCTTCCAGGCGGGCCGTCGAGGAAATAGAGAGCGTGCTCTCTATTTCGGCTCGACGGGCTTCCCGACGGGAAGCTCGCTGAGACCGTACACACGGCGAGAACCTCGGCCGTGTGTACGAGGCCTCAGTGTCCCCACAATGGAGGCACATGCATTCTAATGGATAGATAGGGGCAGGTGGACTGAAGGGGAGCCACCCCTCCTTAAAGGTACAGGAGCACACCAAACACCCAGCATATAGCACAATGGCTGCAAAGGTGTCTGGTGTGTTGCTGGACCAATACAAGCACCACAGGTGAAACATAAATATATCCACCGCCCCATCTATAGCTGGCCATAGCAGTAAGTAGCTTGGAAGGCTAAAGCAGATAACAAAAAAAACCTGGGGAATGCCCAGGGAATAACCAAGCCTACTTACCGACCAACTCGCAGGCAACCAATTAACCTGTCACTTTATGGGTGACTGGTGACAATTGGGGGGGGGGCAAAGGGACAGATGTGGTGTTTGTGCAGACACTACAGTAACACAGAACTGTAACTCACTGCTTCTAGCTCTTCTCTCCTCACACTGGAAATGATGTGTGAGGGGAGAAGAGCTGGTAACAGTTAGTTACAGCTCTTTGTTTACACTAGTGATCAGAGCTAATCACATGGTACACAGCCCTGACTAATGGCTGTGTACCATTGTCGGTGACGAGCAGTGTTCCCAGAAACACGCTGCCACGGATGGGCACGCGTGGCGCGATCGCTCACACGCACTGTGCACTTTGGGGGTGTTGCCATGCGTGATCCGCCGTGACTTTATCACGACCGATCACGTGGTTAACAGCTCATCCACGCCGCTGTTCACCCCTGTCGGTAACGAGCGGTGTCTCCGCGACACACCGCTACCGACAGTACAGGGATGCGCGCACGTGATCGCGCGCATTCCCTGTTTGAATGACTGGATGTCATATGACGTGCAGTCAGGGGATTGGAGTCCTCAGCCCGCCGTCATTTGACGGTGGGCGGTGGACAAGTGGTTAAAAATGTTGTTTTTTTTCATGCCGAAAAACGATCGTGTGTACGCGGCATAAGTCCTAGAATATATCCAATAGTTACCAATGCATTCTGGTGTTCAAAGGCTAATTCTCCCCTCAAGTGTCTGGATTAAACTTGCTTACAAAGACTAATGCCGCGTACACACGATAATTTTTTGCGATGAAAAAAAAATATGTTTTTTAAAACGTCATTTAAATTGATCGTGTGTGGGCAAAACGTCGTTTTTTGTCTTCAAAAAAACGACCAAAAAAAAAATTCCAACATGCTTGAATTTTTTGTGTCGTTTTTCAAAACGTTGTTTTTTGTGTCATAAAAAGTGATGGTGTGTGGGCAAAACGATGTTGAAAACGACGTTTTTAAACCCGCGCATGCTCAGAAGCAAGTTATGAGACGGAGCTTCAATGGAATGAGTGCCGTCGAACGTGGTGTACGTCACCACGCTTTGCTAGAGCTTTGTAGAAAAACGACAGTGTGTACGCAACGTCGTTATGATTGAAAACGTTTTTTTTCATCGCAAAAAACGACCGTGTGTACGCGGCATTACACTGAGGCCCCGTACACACAAGCAAATTAATCTGTTCAAATCGGTCTGACAGACCAATTTGAACAGATTTGTCTGCTGGGCTGTTTTGATTTGATCGCTGTACACACGATCAAACCAAAAACCCCTGCCGGCAGACAGCGCGGCGACGTGGCGGTGACGTTGACGCCGCCACGTCACCGCACCAGGAAGTAAAACATTTCCGCGCATGCATCAAATCCATTCGACGCATGTGCGGGCAGATATGTCTGCTGTTTAGCATACTAACCAGCAGACATGTCGGACGGACGGGTTCCCAGCAGACAGATTTTAAAGCATGCTTTAAAAACTGTCTGCTGGAAAAATCCATCTGCTCGCCCGTACACACGATCGAATCTGTCTGCTGAGACCGTCTGTCAGACCGTTTCCAGCAGATAGATTTGATCGTGTGTACGCGGCCTCAGTGGCAAAAATTGGTGGCCATCTATAACTAATGTAATTAAAATAGACTAGTCTTTGTAGACACTTTCTAGTGTTCTTTTCTTCTAAAATCGTGCACCTTTTAATGCAAAATGAGCTTACTGCAAAATGTTGGTGCTACAGGGCTTCCCTTAATGCATGGGTCTTCAAACTACGGCCCTCCAGTTGTTCAGGAACTACAATTCCCATCATGCCTTGTCATGTCTGTGAATGTCAGAATTTTACAATGCCTCATGGGATGTGTAGTTCCGCCACAGCTGGAGGGCCGTAGTTTGAGGATCCCTGCCTTAATGTATGCACCATTAAAAGCCAACTTATTGTGTATCTAAACAAAGTAATGCTTTGAAGCTGGAATCTGCCGACAAATTAGAGTTTGCTGGTATCTGGCGTCAAAAGTAAATTTGCCACTGACTTCTACCAGCCTATTATCCCTTATTTAGCATGCTGTATCATCTGTAATGAACACAACCCGACATTTGTGTATTGAGCTAATCACATGCCCAAATTCCCAAAAGCAATCACAGAGACAGATAAGGAGAAGTGATAATAGACACATTATTATGCACTCTAGCTATATTTACAGTATATACATACATATTTTACCGCTTAAGCCTGGACCATTATGCAGGTAAAGGACCTGGCCTCTTTTTGCGATTCTGCACTGCGTCACTTTAACTGACAATTGCGCGGTCATGCGATGTGTCTTCCAAACAATATCGGCATACTTTTTTCCCCACAATTAGAGCTTTCTTTTGGTGGTATTTGATCACCTATTTTTTGCCTTATAAACAAAAATAGAGTGACAATTAAAAAAAAAAAAAAAAATTTTACTTTTTGCTATAATAAATATCCCTAAAAATATATAATTTTTTTTTCCCCTCAGTTTAGGCCGATACATATTCTTCTACATATTTTTGGTAAATGGCATTTTTATTAATATGTTTTTTTACTAGTAATGGAGGAGATCAGCAATTTTTTTTCATGACTGCGACAATATGGTGGAAACATCGGACACGCTTGACATATTTTTGGGACCACTGTCATTTTCACAGCGAAAAGTGCTATAAAAATGCACTGATTACTGTGAAAATGACAGTGAAGGGGTTAACCACTAGGGGGCGCTAAAGGGGTTAAGTGTGTCCTATTGTGTGTTTCTTACGGTAGGGGGGCGTGGCTGGACATGAGACATCACTGATCGTCGTTCCCTATGACTGGGAATAGATGAACAGTGACACGCCACAGAGACAAAGGGGAAGGTTTATTTGCACTCACCTCTGCCCATTCTTCAGCTCCTGTGACCCGATCATGGGAATTCTGAATTTAACAAAAAGGTTAACAACTGCCTCTATCCTATTCTGCATCCAAGCAACGTGTTCAAGTACATTTTTGTCAGGTGTGGCCTTTTGCTCCCATGTTTCCTGGGTTATATCCAGAAGTCCCACTGGAAATCTACCATACATACATTCAAATTAAAGGGTCACTAAAGGAAAAAAAAAATGTTTGCTGAAATGACTGTTTACAGGGTATAGAGACATAAAAGTTAGCTGATTCCTTTTTAAAAATGATTAAAAATAGATACAAATCAATCATATAATGTGCCTCTAGTTTCACTTTAGTTTTTAAAATGATTTCAGGTTTCTGTGAAGTAGAGAAGACACACAGAACACAAACAAAAAAATCCAGGGCAGTGTTTTGTTTTTAAAATGAATCTGATTGGTTCTGAGGAGTTTTAGACACACAGCTTAGACCACAGTGAAAATCTGCCATGAGTTTTTTCATAAGGAGCCAGACAACCAGGAAGTGCGGAGATCAGATAAGTATTACAGCTACTTCAAAGCAAAAAATGAGAACATGAAAACAGCACTGCATTAAGGTAAAGGAAGCTATTTAGCTAACAAAAAATTCCTTTAGTGATCTTTTAAGGAAAATCCTGTGGAGGACTGTGGCATTTCCCTTATTGAAAACATTAATTATGGAAACAGAGGGCCAGATTCAGGTAGATGAGAGTATCTTTCCTCTGGAGTAACGCTTCTCATTTACGTTACTCTGAAGACCCTTTCAGCGCAAGTCCTGTAATTCACATAGCAGTTGCGCGTAAACTTGCGCCAGAGTAACGATAATGCGCTGGCGTAACCCGACGCAAGTGGAAGTGGGTGTGATCATATGTAAATGATGGGCGGAGCCCAGCGCAGAGGCTTACGTTCAGCGCATCATCCACGGAGCATGCGCAGTGAGTGCGGCTCCACTCGCCCCCTTGTGCGCATGCTCACAACTTCCGTCGGCACCACTTCCTGGGAAACGTCAGCGCAATGCATTCCGCTGGGCGCTTAAAAGCGCTGGCGGAAACGCCATTCCGGCGCAAAAGTATTTCCGCTTCCCCCCACCCCAGGGAAGATACTTTTGTGCTGTGATGGCTGCTCCCGCTACCCCCAGAGAGAGGAGGAACCTGAATTTTAATGCCCAGGAGGTCTCGCTCATCATTTCGGCAATGGAGACGGATAATGCTTTTCTCCATGGCAAAAAAAGCCGGAAGACCAGCCGGGAGAGGAAGCAGGGCATCCTGGAGTCCATTGCTGCTAGGGTCAATGTCTTGGGCTACTCCACCCGGACTGCTGGGGACATACAAAAAAAAATTAATGATCTGCGGCGCAAGGTGAGGGACAAGGTGGCCTCCATCAGGAGGTATGAGAGGGGCACAGGTGGTGGTCCCCCATGTCCTGTCACCCTGACCGCAGAGGAGGAGGTGGTCGCACGCTGCCTGGAGAGGGAGCAGGTGGAGGGGGTCACAGGCTATGACTCCATGGAGGAAGGCACAAGGACAGGTAAGTGTTTTATAATCCCCTATTTGTTGTTTTGCATTTGGGGGGGGGGGAGGGTACATGTGCCAAGTGTGTGGGACCACCAACATGTGTCTGCTTTGTGTCATCCACAGATGACGGAGCTGGGCCATCATCTGTCAGCGTGCATTCCACCCCATCCCCCCCACGCCATCGTGTGCCCGAGCCACTGGGTGGTGAAGAGGTTGTGGAGGAGGAGAGTGGCCACACCACACCTGCCAAGGTGGTTGTAGAGGAGCCTGCTGTGGCAGAGCAGGACTTTACCTTAGTTTTGTCTGTCTCCTCCCCTTCTCCTGGGCCGTCTGTCATCCCCTCCCCCATCCTTGGAAGCCCCTCAAGGGCGACTCCTTCCCCCCGAGGACAACCATCTTCTGGCCCCAGGAAGGCGACCCAGAAGACCAGGGGGGTGTCTGATGGTGTCCAGGACCAGTTGGCGAGGGATCACGCCAGGCAGACGGAACAGATGGGGGCCATAGTTGGGCACTTACAGAAAGTGTCTGACAGCCTGGGCTCCGTTGCCAACCTCAGCAACGCAGTGCAGGATGTAAGCTGCAACTGCGCTGCAGTGGTCACCACTTTGGGGGAGGTGCAGGGGGATATTCGGCACCTTACTGCAGCCGTCCAGGCCAACAGTGCTGCAATCCGGGACCAGGGGAGGCTGAGTCGGCGGGCCCAGCATTATCAGGTCACCCGTCAGCTCCGGATGCAGGCCCAGACGAACTCCTACCTTGGACGGATAGCCAGGGCCTTGGAGGGCATGCAGGCCACACCTGCCAGGAGTGGCCCACCTGGGGATCAGCCACCTCCAGATGCCCCCCACCCCCACCCACTCCATCCAGGCAGCTGAGGAGCCAGAGAGGGGCCCCCAGAAGAAGCCCCCGGCATCCCCGATGAGGCCTTTTTTTTTTTTCTTGTTTTATATTTTTTGTTTGGACATACTCAGGTCATGAGTTTTTTTTTTCCTTTTTCTCAGGTTATGAGATTTTGTTTATTTTATTTATCAGGATATGATATTTTTAATTTCTTTTTGTACTGCACACGGTCAGGAGTGCAGGGGACAGTGTGAATGAGTGTGTGAATGTGAGTGGGTGGCACTCCTGAAAGTAAGGGGTGTCACCCTCGGCCGTGGTGGTGAAGTTAACCCCACGGCTGTATGAATGACGTGTGAAAGGTGTATGAATGGACAGTGACATCATTGGGGCCTTGACGCGGCGTTACTGCTCCCAACTCCTACATGCTGGACTTGGGCTAATCCAATGTGATGTGCATGTTTTGGTTTAGTGTCCAAAGATGCCTACGGCGAGGACCCTCCTGACTGCTCTTCCATCAGCAGACTGGGTGTCCTCTGGCAGGTGGGGACTGTGTGGGTCGGGGGTCAGGTCATCACGTATGTCAATCTGCAGGCCTTTTTTCATTGCAAAGTTATGTAGTATGCAACATGCACCGATGATCTGACACACAAAGGTAGGGGAATACAATAGGGTCCCCCCAGACTTATCCAGGCATCGGAAACGGGACTTCAGGAGCCCGAATGTTTGCTCCACCACTGCACAGGTTTTGATGTGTGCTTCATTGTATTTTCTCTCTCCTCTGGTTTGGGGGTTCCGGAAAGGAGTCATTAGATGGGGTCCCAGTGCATATGCAGAGTCACCTGGAAGGGAAAAGACAGGAGAATGTTAGTCATGCATGTGCGACTTCTGTTGTGCATCACGGGAGGGGATAGTCATGCCTGGCTCCCTTGTCACTCACCAACCAGCCAGCTGTCCCCATACATGTTCTGGTTAAATTCTGCTGGGGTGGGGCTCTGATTGTATATGAAGCTGTCATGGCTGGACCCGGGGTGTTTGGCACGGACGTGCCATATGAGGCGTTGGGCATCGGCTATCACCTGTACGTTGATGGAATGCCAATGCTTCCGATTGCGGTATATGTGCTCTGTGGCACTGGGGGGCTGTAGGGCCACATGTGTGCAATCAATGGCCCCCACAGTGCGTGGGAATCTGGCAATGTTGTAGAAATCTGTCATTGCCTTCTGCCGCAGCTCCTCAGTGGTGGGTCTGATGAACTGGTTGGACATGCGTCTGAGGATTGCAGGGACAACCTGGTGCACACATCTGCTCACGGAGGATTGTGACATCCCAGCCACCACTCCACTTGTACGCTGGAATGTTCCACTTGCAAGGAAATGAAGTGTTGCCAGGACCTTCACCAGTGGCTGCACTGCTTGTGAGCGGTGTGTCTTGCTGGTGATGTCATCCTGCAGGGTTGTGGTTAGTTCAAGTATTGCATCTGGGCTGAATCTGAAGAGGCGATACACCTCCTCATCCCCCATGCCAAAGAGGTTCATACGAGTGCGGTATATCCTCTCACGTGGCCGCCTTCTTGGTTCCAGGGGACCCATCAGTAGTTCTAGGACCACAATTGCCCCTGGCATGTTGGCACACAGAGGTGTTGTCCTTGCAAGTGTTGTTGTTCAGCAAGCTCCTATTGTCGGTAACGCTGCTGTAGCTGCTCTCCTGCTGACCTGTGACCGTCTGGAGTAAAGATAAAGCAGCCTTTTGTAGAAATAACTTTGCGCCGGACGGACCAGATACGCGCGGCGCATGTAGCCAGCGTATGGTGCTAATCCGTTTCTCGAATTGGGAAATCTCCCTCATTTGCATATTTGCAGGGGAAATCAATGGGCGCGACTGATGCGCCCAGCGAAAATAAGCGCTGACGATACTCTGGCGTCGGAACGTTCCGCCGGTCGCAAATGACCCGTTATTGGGCGCATCTAGTTTGGTGGGTACGGGCACATAGAAACGACGGCGCATCATCACAGTTACGCGGCGCATATCCAAATACTCCAGCGCAAGTGTTCGTGAATCTGGCCCAGAATGTCCCAGTTGTTTCCATCCCTATAAACAACTGTTACTAGCATACCTTTCAGGGCTTTATTAAACCATTCTACTGGCTTATCAGTTTTGGGTTAAAACACTGAGGTGTGTAGATATCTTTCAACAACCAAAGTTTTTGGTGACCTTTGATATAAAAGGGTTTCCTTGGTCTGTCAAAATTTCATTAGGATTATTGAGGTGGAGAAACATATGCAGTGGTTCTTTTGCTTTAACCATGTAGATCATTTTTCCTATAAGTATTTCTTCTGGTTACTGGATGGCATAGTCAAGGACTAACAACATGTGCTGGTTCCTCATGGCAGACTTCAGCAATGGTCTGACCAGATCCATAGCAACCCCCTCAAAATTTGCCTAAATTAAAAAGAAAAGGGTTCCATTAGACTTGGAAAAATGTGCTTTGAGCCTAATAATTGTTATATAGGAAATGGTACAGGACAGAATTTGGGGAATAATACTAACTGCAAAACATAATTTATGTGAAAAAATAGGGGGCCAGATTCAGGTACAATTACATCGGCGCAGAGTATCAGAGATACACTACGCCGCCGTATTTTACCTGGCTCTACGACGAATTAAGGTAGATTTACGGCGGTACGGCGGTGTAGTGTATTTCTCGTGGCGGAATCAAAATACGCGATTAGGGGGCGTGAAGCATTTAAATTAGGCGCGTCCCCACGGCGATCGAACTGCGCATGCTCCGTTCTGATTTTTTTTTTGAGTAGCGTCGTTTACGTACATTCCTATTCCCGGACGACTTACGCAAAAAAAAATTGAAACTCGACACGGTAACGACGGCCATACTTAACATGGGCCATCTAACTATAGACCAGCTAATAGCTGGAATAACTTTACGCAGCAAAAAGATGACTACAGATGCCGTAAGAGATTGCGAAGGACGATCTTAACTTTGTGGATCGTTGGAAAAAGCTAATTTGCATACCCCGACGCGTAAAACGACGGGAACTCCACCCAGCGGCCGCAAAATTATTGCAGCGTAGATCCGAAGGCGTACGAACACGTAAGCCAGTCGGATTGAAGCCCGAAGCCGTCGTATCATGGTTTGAGGATTCAAACTAATGATACGACGCGCGTAATTTGAAAGTACTCCGGTCTAACATGAGATAGACCGGAGTAAGGGCTCTGTGAATCTGGCCCATTGGCTGGAAATCCAAGCACATATTGTACATTACTTTAAACAAACTGAAAAGAGTAAAAAAGGTAAGAGGGAAAAGAAAAGTCGTAACAAGGCAAAACTGGTGCAGAAGCAAGTATACCATGAAAAACAGCATGTAGTGGAGGCTGCCGCTGTCACAAATGTAAGGCATAATCAAGACAATCCGAGAAATATGCCATATAGGATCTCTGGGAGAGATCAGAGAAATGCACTTGATAATATGACTATTAAAAGAATAGAACAGTGTTGGAACTGTGGGGAATTGGGGCATTTTGCTAGGGAGTGTAGAGCCCCTAGACGGGATTCGTACCTTAATTTGGCTAAGACAAGACCCATACCCTAAACAAGACTGAGGGTGCCCAAGAGAAACCTACAGTATACGTTCCAAGTAAATACCATAACAAATGCTGCCAAAAAAGAACCCATAGTTCATGTCAATGTAGGGAGACGTACCATCCAGTTTCTGGTTGATACTGGTGCAACTTTTTCTTGCATAGGCAAGGATGGTCAGTCTTTGCCACTGTCAGGAAAGCATATTACTACCCAAGGTTTCTCTGGGAAAATTCTGATTATACCCCTTACTGAACACTTTGACATCACTGTGGGTTCAATAATAGTTACTAAACCCCTGTTGTATTCAACTACTTCTCTTGGTAGTATTAGAAAGAGATTTGCTGTCCAAATTTTACTTTACCATGTCATGCACCCCTGACAGTCTTATATGTGAAACCCCTGGTATTGACCCAAGTGCACTGCAGGCATATTTACAAACTTATGTAGGCGCACAAAAGTAAAAACTAATTGAAAATTATCAGATTTTATCAGATCATTAACCACCTCAATACTGGGCCCTTTCAACCCCTTCCTGCCCAAGCCATTTTTCAACTTTCAGCACTGTCACAGTTTGAATGACAATTGTGTGGTCAAGCAACACTGGGCCAGATTCTCGTACATCCCGCGGCGGCGTAGTGTAAGCCATTTACACTACACCACCGCAACTTACTAGAGCATGTGCCGTATTCTCAAAGCACTTGCTCCGTAACTTGCGGCGGCGAAGTGTAAATGGCCCGGCGTATCCCCGGGTAAATCGAAGGGGGCGGCTTGTATTTAAATTAAACGAACTGCGCATGCGCCGGACAAAAAAAAAACAGTGCGCATGCTCCAACTCACGTCGGAAAACGTTGATGAAACCGATGTGAAAACGACGTGATCGTCACTTACGCAATGCCCTATTCGCGAACGACTTAGTTAAACGACGTAACCAACGAAAAAATACGACGCTGTCCCGACGCCATACTTAACATGGCATACGACGTACCTTCGTAAACGTACCCCTCATATAGCAGGGGTAAGTTTACGCTTACGGAAACAACGTAAACGACGACGAGGCAGCGTAAAAACATTCAGGAATCGGCGTATCAGGCTCATTTGCATAAGCAAATGAGAAATCGACGTAAACGCCACCTAGTGGCTGGCGTAACATTACATTTAAGATCCGACGATGTAAGATTATTGCGCCAGTCGGGTCTTAGCGTAAATCCGGTGTTTCATGTTTTCTGGATAGGAAACAATGATACGCCAGCGGGAAATTCGAATTACGACGGTGTATCTGTAGATACACCGGTACGCCGGTGTATCTGTAGATACACCGGCGTAATTCTTTTGAGAATCTGGCCCACTGTATCCAAATGAAATTTTAATAATATTTTCCCCACCAATAGAGCTTTCTTTTGGTGGTATTTGATCACCTTTTTCTATAATAAATATTCCCCAAAATTATATAAAAAAAACGATTTTTTCCTCAGTTTTGGCCAATACTTATTCTTCTACATATTTTTAGTAAAAAAAAATGCAATAAGCATATATTGATTGGTTTGTGCAACAGTTCTAGTGTCTACAAAATAGGGGATAGAATTATGACATATTTATTTTTCTACTAGTAATTGCGGCGATCTACAATTTTTATCATGACTGCGATATTGTGGCGGACATATCAGACACTTTTGACACTATTTTAGGACCATTCACATTTATTCAGTGAACAGTGCTATAAATATAAATATGCACTGATTACTATGTGAATGTGACTGGCAGGGAAATGGTTAACACTAGGGGGCAATCAAGGGGTTAAATGTGTACCCTAGTGAGTGATTCTAATTGTAGGGGGAGGGGACTGACTGGAGGAGGTGACCGATCAGTGTCCCTATGTACAAGGGACACACCATCGGTCTCCTCTCCCTGATAGGATGTGGATCTCTGTGTTTACACACAGAGATCCATCCTGCTTAGTTTCTGGGCAATCGCGGGTGCCGGGGGACACACGCATCCCAGTGACACGGCGGGTGCGTGAGTGCCCCCTAGTGGCTCGGGAAGGTGAGGACGTCATATGACATCCTTTTAGAATGAGAGGCTTATCATCCCGCCGTTATTTAATGGTGGGCGGTAGCCTAGTGGTTTATATGTGAGCTGAATCTAATGACTGGGTGGAATCTAATGTTTTTCAAAACTGAGAGGCATCCCCCAAATAAAATTATATTCCAACCAAAGATTCCAGTAAACATCAGACATACCCTCATACCTTGCTTGTTAGTGCAAATAAGTACACATCTGTTGTTGGTATCAAGTTAAGATTCCCTATTACAGTGCAATTATTTACACACAATGTTATGCCTCAGACTGTATGGCATGACATACCTGAGGATATTGCCTCAAAAATACCAGACTCATTATGTTCAAAAGACAAGGATGATGTAGGTCTTTTGCCTTGAGTAGGACCAGTAAAAATACAGCTAAAGTCGAATTGGGCAGCACAGTGGTGCAGTGAGTAGCACTTTCGCCTAGCAGCAAAAGGGTCGCTGGTTTGAATCCCGACCACGACTCCATCTGCCTGGAGTTTGCATGTTCTCGCTGTGTCTGCGTGGGTTTCCTCCGGGTACTCCGGTTTTCTCCCACACTCCAAAGACATGCTGGTAGGTAAAATTGGATCTCATCCAAATTGGCCCAGTATATATGTATATACTGTATGTGTGTATGACTGTGTGTCAAGATCATACAGGGTAAAACTGATCGCACCAGCCAAGCAGACACTGGCTGGAAAAAGCGCCCAGAGGCAATTCAGTTCACATGCGTTGCACTATACAAGTCATTCATTCATTCATTCATAAAGCCCAATTGTCTGCAGCCTAAGATTAGGTAGTGCCCAATGTTTTTAAAAGCTTTTCATGGAAATGGATACAACTTGCAGGCTATAAAAACAGGGATTTATAAGTCATCTAGTCCCTGCAACACCCCAATACCCCCAATTAAAAATGGAAAAACATAGGAATGATGTAAGGTCCAAGATCTTAGACACATTAATAATATAATGCAAGTTGAATTCCCTGTTGTATCTAATATGGCTACAATTATGTCCAATAATTCTCCTGCCTCTTCCATCACTTTGGGGCATCCTGTTACTTTTTATGCTGAACTCATTGTATGCTGCTCAGTGTATTTAACCACTTAAGGACCCCCGCACGCACATATACGGCCACAACATGGCTCATACAGGCACAAGGGCGTAAATTTACGTCCCCGCCTGAGTGCGGTTCGGGGGTCCCATCGGGACCCCCTCCGTGGCGTGCGGGGGTCTCCCTACCTCTGGGAGCGATCCGGGATCTGCGGGCGGATGTCCATGTTTTCCGCCCCCCCCGCGATCGCTCCCAGCCAATGGGAGCGCGCTCCCAGCCTGTCACTTCCTCCTCCTGTGTTTACACAGGAAGGAGGAAATGATGTATTCTCTCATCGCAGCGCTGTTTCCCAGCGCTGCTGATGAGAGAAGACATGCCAAGTAAGTGTGCACCAACACAACACTGACACACACTCACATAGGCATATTAACCCCTTGTGATCGCCCCCCCCCCCCACCCCCCTGTCACAGTGTTACTGAATGCAGTGATTTAATCACTGCATTTAGTGTCAGTTGACAGGCACTGTAAAAAACAGTTAGTGTTAGGTTCAGGATAGCCCCCCCACCCCCCCTAATAAAGTTTTAACCCCCTGATCACCGCCCTAGTTAACCCTTTCACTCCCTATTGCCAGCGTCACTAAGCGATCATTTTTCTGATCGCTGTATTAGTGTCGCTGTTCCCGCTAGGTAGCTATTTTTTTTTATTGCAATTTTTTTTTTTTACTAAAGACATGTGGCTAAATAAATTTTGGCCTAAATGTTTGACTAAAATTTAGTTTATTTGATTTTTTTTTTAACAAAAATTAAAAAATAGTGTTATTTTTCAAAAATGTCGCTCTATTTTTGTATATAGCGCAAAAAAAAAAATCGCAGAGGTGATCAAATACCACCAAAAGAAAGCTCTATTTGTGGGAAGAAAAGGACGCAAATTTTGTTTGGGAGCCACGTCGCACGACCGCGCAATTGTCTGTTAAAGCGACGCAGTGCCGAATCGCAAAAACACCTTGGGTCATTTACCAGCGTATTGGTCCGGGTCTTAAGTGGTTAAAAGAGTTAAATAGGTTGTAAACCCTCAAGGTTTTTCACCTTAATGCATTCTACGCATTAAGGTGAAAAACCTTCTTTAGTTAGCAGCCCCCTAGAGCCCCCCTTTTACTTACCTGAACCCGATCGCTCCATCGACGAGGACAAGCACAGCAGCTTCAGTTGCTGTCTTGGGTCCTCATTGGATAGATTGATAGCAGCACAGCCATTGCCCCCCACTGCTGTCAATCAACTAGAGTGACATGGGAGCTGGGGGTGGGCAAAGTCCTGCTGTCTGTGTCAATGGATGCAACAGCACGACTCAGGATTGTGTCCGCACAGGTGTCTCTTTGGAATGCGGATCTCTGAGGGGGCACTCGATGCAGGGAGAAGCCAGGACCGCCACTGGGGGACCCTAGAAAAGGAGGATCAGGGCCACTGTTTAAAACCCCCAGGCACGGGACAGAAAGCGCATTGCTCAAAATATGGGACAACGCTCTTGAGACAGCAGACGAAGGAGAATCTTGTCTTCTGGTTCTGTTGGACCTAAGCGCAGCCTTCGAGACTGTCAACCACAAGCTATTACTGACTCGGCTAGCGGAAGTAGCCAGAGTCGCAGAAGGCGATTTATCCTGGTTCTCCTCTTTTTTGTCAAACCGTTCGCAAACAGTGAAGTTAGGACCTTTCACTTCTGAGAAACGCACAGTATCGTGCGGAGTCCCTCAGGCTGGGTTCACACTAGTGCGGTGCATTTTTGAGTTCCGTTGTCGTTGCAAATTTCTCCATAAGGTGTTCTGCGGATCAACTGCGTTTTAGCTGCGGATCAGGTGCGAATTTGAAGAAAATAACTTCAGAGCTGCGTTTTTGGTGAGGGCCAATCATTGTTATCTGTGTGATGATGTAGCTAATAAAAGGGAGTGACCTTTCTTGCCCTCTTCCTTTTTCTCCTGCATTCAGTATTGTGTGGATTAGGATTTTGATTAGTGAAGAAATGTGTGCTGCCCTGCCCATGTTCATGCCTACAGTTGTTGCTGCAACAGCAACAATCTTGCTTGAAGAAGAGAGGAGGAGGAGAAGGAGGAGGAGAAGAAGATACTGGGTTCATCCCATCATTGCAAATAGGGATGAAAGAGGCCAGTTCATGCTACTGTATGAAGATCTCCGTGGGCATGCAGACAAGTTTTTTAATTATACACGCATGTCAATAACCAGGTACATTTTTTTTTTTTTGGACTTGCTAAACCTTTTATTTCTCCTTTGTTGCATAGTAGATCTTTGTAAATGTATTTTTTTTTTATTATAGTTTTGACGAATTATTACAACTAACATACCCTAGGTTGGAGCGACAGAACACATGCTACAGAGCAAGCATCCAGCCTGCCCAACGATTACTAATCACATTAAGGTACTTTTCGCCACCTATGTGCATTTTTTTATTTTCTTGGTCAGCATGTTATATTTTGTGTATTGAAATATCCAACATCTGTAATTAGAAATGATGAACCAGACAGAAGATGAGCAAAAATCTCTTTATGTATTTTTTACTTAGAAAAAACATAGCAGAAGTAGCCAACATATATTTTTAAATAATAATATAAAAAATATTTACTTTACATTCAAGTATATCTCAGGAAATAACGTTTATCCCAAAAATCCACACATGCTCATTAACTGTGGTCATAATTGACACATTATAGATTGTGATATATTTTCGGAACAAATGGTGCCTCAGTGGAGTAATGACTTGATGAAGTCTTTTCACCAGTGGCAGTGCTGGAAACATGGCTAGACTCGTCATGTTGCTGTGGCACATGTTGCTGTGGCACATGTTGCTGTGGCACATGTTGATGTGGCACATGTTGATGTGGCACATGTTGATGTGGCAAATACATCCCCTGAATTTGAGTGTGTTCCCCAATTGAAGGGATTGGGGGTGGGATGGGATAGGGAACTCCTCTGTGTGTGAAATCATATATCAAAGTAGCCTCATCAAAACTTGAAGGATAGGGTGGAGGAGCATAGGGGTAACGTTGGTGTCCTGACTCCGAGTATTGGCCTGACCTTGGTAAATGTATGTGAGTTGTTGCATGTGGCACATATGGCGTTTCAGATCTTGTGTCCTCACTGGGCACTGTAAATGACTGGAGAACTTGTTCTACATGGCTTTGCATTTCTAAATATCGCTCAGGTCGTACTTTTTTAATCAAAGGTACAAAATTGAGCGCCAGTATTGTAGCCGGACATAAGAAAGCATTAACCTTATCAGACATTTTTAGTAACATCACTAGTAGACGCTCACTTATGTCCGTCTGCGATACTGCCTTTTGCTTACGTGCAAATTTTGCAGGGCGATCAATGGTTACAGGAGCAGAGGAGGGCCCAGGGATTGGCTTAGCCAATACAGATTCCTCTTCTGGATTTTCTAGCCATATATTTGACCCTATTTGCATTTCTGTGACATTGGGTTCGTTCAAATCGGGTGCCTCTGATTGTGCCTCATAATGCCTCTCCGGTTGATCCTCCAACACATCCTGTTCATCACAACTTGCTTCTGTCCTGTTTATGTAGGAAAAAAACACATTAATAAAGAAAAATCTGTAGGCACGATACATTGATGATGTAGATGTTAACTTACTCTCTCATCTCTATGATTGGTTTCAGAAAATCAAGGTCATCCGCATACATGTAGGGTACTCTAGCTGTTGCCCCCGAGCCACTCCTCACTTCTCTGAGGTGAAGATTATATTTTTTGAAGGCATCCCTCATGCTTCGCCACCTTTTCTTTATGTATTCCACTGAAAAACAGAGAAGAGACTAATAATTAATTTTATTTTTATTTTTTGAAGGTACCTAGCTACAGGCAATTCATTTGGAAGTCTCCACTATGAGTTCAAGGTTGGAAAATCCACAATATCTGCGATTGTTCATGAAACATGCATTGTTTTATGGGAAGAACTAAACCCTTTGGTCTTCAAAAAGCCAACAAAAGAAGAATGGATGAAGGTATCTCAGGAATTCTGGGAGCGATGCAAGTTTCCTAACTGTCTAGGAGCCATTGATGGGAAGCACATTCGCATCCTGAGGCCTTTTGCTAGTGGGAGTCAGTATTTTAATTATAAAAAATATTTTTCCATTGTATTAATGGCAGTGGCAGATGCAAATTATAAATTCATTTACATTGCTGTAGGTTCTTATGGCAGCAGTTCCGATTCAGGTGTATTTGGCCATTCAACATTTGGGAGAATGCTCAGGGAAAATAGGCTGGATTTACCAAATGATTCTTCCTTGCCTGGAACAAATGAGCCAGCCCTCCCATATGTTTTTGTTGGGGACGAAGCATTTGCCCTTGGAAAAAATCTGCTTAGACCTTTTTCGAGTAGAGCGCTGACAAATGAAAAAAGAATATTTAATTATCGCCTCACTAGGGCACGCAGAGTAGTAGAGTGTGCATTTGGGATTCTTTCCAATAAATAGAGATTATTGCACACTGCCATCAACCTCAGTCTGGAGCATGCTGTCTCTGCTGTTAAAACTGCCTGTGCACTGCACAACTATGTGCGAAAACGTGATGGTTTTGTTTTTGATGATTCCCTGATGCAAAACATGGAGGCTGCACAGTGGAATTTGACTAGGGGCACTACCAGTGGTAAATTGATTAGAGAGAAATTCGTAAATTACTTTATGTTGCCAGCTGGAGAGTTACCTTGGCAGATGCAGTCAATTTAAAGTGTAAGTAAACCCACCTATCATTTTCAGGCAAGGAAGCTGCCATCTTGGCCCATGTTTAATCTTCAACTGCCATGATGCTGCACATGTGATCAGTTCTGACACCAGCTATTGTATGGTTTGACAGTTTGGTTGAGAGCACAACCAATGTGACAGTTGGCAATCCCGGCTTCCTGGAAATGTAACTGCTTTTTGAAACTGTTAGATCAATGGGTTTACTTCCGCTTTAATGTAAATATTTATTTTTTGGTGTAATTTAAAAATATTACTGGCCCTTTAAATATTAGAAAATAACATACTGTGTTAAAAATGGCACTATGTTTATTTTGAATGGAGATTAAAAATGAATAAAATAAATGTGTCTGTACAATTTAGTGACTCCTAAATTAATCTCTAGCTTAAAATCCCCAAAAAATTATTGACCTCGTCCGTTGCAGAATGACAATATTATGTGTGGTCTGTCATTGTACAGAAGATGATGTCTTTGTACGACCAGCATGGGCCACAACGTCAGACCAACAAACATAATTGCTAAAGTAAAGTTTACATATTCTTACAATAGACACGCACACAGACTCATATAAACAATGATGTGGGATTGAGTCCCTTGTCACCATCAACATGAGAACAGGGTGCATTATTATTTAGCTAAAACACCCTGCTAACTTACAAAAAATGTGGCATGGTATGGGTTAGCACACTTAACATGCCCTCACAGAATGCATGCTAGGATAAGGGCCTGGTCTGGATTTGTGGGGGTCCACACT
Organism: Rana kukunoris; assembly: GCA_029574335.1. Classification (NCBI taxonomy): domain Eukaryota; kingdom Metazoa; phylum Chordata; class Amphibia; order Anura; family Ranidae; genus Rana; species Rana kukunoris. The sequence goes on along the minus strand of CM056053.1, from coordinate 249,717,624 downwards.
CGTGTTATTGGGGATTAAAAATAAGGAGACATTAGGGAATGAATAGACAAACATCTCCAGACATAACAAAATAAAATAAAACTTACCTTTGTCAGCTTTAACTTGGGATGAGCACATGCTCCACTCTGGCAAAAGACTTCTAGCAATTTCAACCCAGGTTTGTTTTTGCAAACGTTGTCCTTATATTTGGGGTGCCGGGTGTCATAGAGTTGTGGATTCTCCCTGACAAGGCGGATTAGCTCCTCACAATCCACACACTCCTTCACCTTTTCAGTAACTTTGCTGCTCCGTCTTTTGGACATGGCTACTCACCTTTAGCAGCATGAACCAGACTAGGAACTAGGAAAAGGGGGAGGTGGAGGAGAGAAAAGTTCAGTTCAAACCGCAACACATGTGCGAATTAGATGCATACCCATAGAAGATAATGGGCCTGAATTTGCACCTGAGCCGCACCGCAAGGCCTCCACAACGCATACGGTTTTCCGGCAATGCGCAGTGCGAATGCATCGCACATATGTGAACCAGCCTCATTGAAAACAATGTATTTAGAAATGTTCTGCGTTTTGGATGCGGTTGAAACCGCAACCAATTCACATAGCTGTGAACCCAGCCTTAAGGATCGCCTCTGTCGCCGGTGCTGTTTAATATCTATCTTCGCCCTCTTTTTGAAATCATCAGCAGTCAAAAGCTGCTTTACCACTCAAATGCAGACGACATGCAACTGTATTTCCGCATTGGCAACAAAAAGGATCACCACCTCAATCTAGAGACATGCCTCTCTTTGATAGAGAACTGGATGACAAAGTGTTATCTTAAATTTAACGGAGCGAAAACAGAACTACTCCTGTTTCACGCCAAGCGTATGAATCAACCTGCAACAACTTGGATACCCCTGCCCATTCTGGGCAAAATCATCACCCCTAGCGCCAAAGTCAAAAATCTCGGGGTCATCTTCGACTCCTACATGACAATGGATGCACAAATAGGGTCAGTAGTCAGCGGATCTCACCATCTGCTGCGCCTACTATGCCGACTCACTCCTTTTATCCCCAAAGAAGACATGGCGGTTGTGGTGGGAGCAATTGTAAACTCAAGATTGGACTATGCAAATGCCCTTTACCTTGGATTTCCGAAGTACCAAATCGCTCTTCTGCAAGTCGTTCAGAACATGGCCGCCAGACTCGTGACTGGGAAAAAACCCTGGGAATCAATCTCACCTTCACTGAGAACCCTTCATTGGTTGCCAGTAAAAGACAGAATTGATTTTAAAGCACTCTATCTAACGCATATATGTATCTATGGGAATGCTCCCCCATTATCTATGTGAAAAAAATAAAAGCTTATAATCCCAATCGCGTTCTGCGATCCACCAATCAAAATTTACTCCAGATACCGAAAGCCAACTACAAGTCCAAAGGAGAAAGAAGATTTGCGGTCCAAGGTCCCAGACTATGGAACGCTTTACCAACCAGCATTCAGGTGGAGGAGAATCATTTAGCATTCAGGAGAAAGATCAAGACTCATCTCTTTTGATATCAAAGGAGACAGGAAAAACAAGCGCCCAGAGGCGATAAAGTTTGCATGTGCGGCGCTATATAAGTTTTCATTCATTCATTCATTCACAGAGGAGGTAAGTATAACATGTTTGTTATTTAAAAAAAAAAAAAACCTTTACAACTCCTTTACCAAAGATGTGCAGTTTATTTCCAAACAGATTACTGTTGTAGAGGTAACATCTCATTCACAAGGAGGCCATCTGAAAGAACACCATTAGTGATTCCTGGAGACTACATGTAAATTAAAGTGGATAGAGCAGAGGTGCCCAACCTTTTGAAGAGCGAGGGCCACTTAACTAACTTGGCAACCAGTCGAGGGCCACAATGAGCGGAGCGGGCATTTGACAGGTTACGGCTGCGCTTCGGCCCTCCGATCCGCCCAGACAAAAGGGTATGATCTTCCTTCTGTTTTTCGGGTTGGAGATAGGCGGGTGTAAACAGACATCTGTCGCTCTATACAGGTGAATTGAGGGTCCCATTTGGTCAGACTGACCTTGTGAAAGGGGCCTAGGCTTTCACACTGATGTTCTGTTGTTTGCTCGCAGCGTAGTGCACCTGTGTCTATCCTGCGGGTTAGCTGAACGAAAATCAGACTCCGCCTGTGGCAAAAGCTGGCGCTGTACCAGAAGCATCGACTTATGGGGCTCTGCTCCGCAGCCGCTTTCTTCCTCCACCACCAGCTTCATTCACAACACTGATCCTGTGGTATGGCGTGTCGGCAACACGCGATCTGGGCTTGCCAACCCACCATTCCAGAGCAGGAGGTCGCGGGCCACATCAGAGGGCTCCGCGGGCCACATGTGGCCCCCGGGCCACTGGTTGGCCACCCCTGGGATAGAGGAAGTGGAAAGATACAACATTTGAGGGTCAATTTGAAGTAAATTGTTCAACTCCAACAGCAGTTAAAGTGCAGGGCAGATCACTATGGTGTCTTTTGACACAATGCAAGCTGAAAGCAAAAGACTGACTGTTCCAGGCCAAAAACACATTTAAACTGTATCTATACTAAGAAACCCCTGACAACTGTGCTTGGTCATTTCTGTATCAGGAATTGTATTTGTTGTGACTACTCCATTTACTCGAAGACAAAAGAGGAGTGCAAGTGTACCTCACAACATTATGTGAAAATATTGTGAACATGTACATTTAACTGAAAACTTGTTGTTAAGACACATACAAGTTAATACCAAGTCATGTAATATATGTTTTGCTTTTCCACATGCTACAGACCAAGACCCTTTGTTTACCAGCCAAGAATTAGATGAGAAAGAAGCAAATTGTTTATTGCACCTTGGGGAGTGTAGGATAGGAGGAGAACTGGAAATATATTACTTGAATGTGGCACAGATACATGTAAATGTCACTGGTTGGGAAAAAACAAGGGATAAAAAGAGAAGCTAGAGTTTTTGGTATTTAAACTCCAGATCAGCTAGTCTGTAATACACTTAACAGTATTGACTGCCAATTAAGGCCAGCACTGACAGTTATAGGAAAAAATCTATGTAAATCCAGGAAGATGGTTGGAATTACCTCTTAAGGACCCCTTCACGCCGATATACGTCGGCAGAATGGCACGGCTGGGCACAAGCACGTACCTGTACGTCCTCTTTAAGAGCCCAGCCGCGGGGTTGCGAGCGCGTCGCGACCCGGTCCGAAGATCCGTGACCGCGCCTGGGGGACCCGCAGACCCGATCGCCAACCGGTGTCCTGCGATCGGTCTCAGGAGCTGAAGAGCGGGGAGAGGTGTGTGTAAACACACCTTCCCCGTTCTTCATCGTGACAATGCCAGTGATCATCTGTTCCCTGATATAGGGAAAGACAATCACTGATGTCACACGTCCAGCCCCGCCCCCCTACAGTTAAAAACACATATGAGGTCACACTTAACCCCTTCAGCGCACCCTAGTGGTTAACTCCTAAACTGCAATTGTCATTTCACAGTAATCAGTGCATTTTTATAGCACTTTTCGCTGTGAAAATGACAATGGTCCCAAAAATGTGTCAAAATTATCCGATGTGTCTGCCATAATGTCGCAGCCACAAAAAAAATCACTGATCGCCGCCATTAGTAGTAAACAAAAAATATGAATAAAAATGCCATAAAACTACGCTATAAATTTTGCGCAAACCAATCGATAATCACTTTTTTACCAAAAATAGGTAGAAGAATATGTATCGGCCTAAACTGAGGAAAAAAACGTTTTTTATATCTTTTTTGGGGATATTTATTATAGCAAAAAGTAAAAAATATTGAACTTTTTTTCAAAATTGTCGCTATATTTTTGTTTACAGCTCAAAAAATTAAAACCGCAGAGGTGAACAAATACCACCAAAAGAAAGCTCTATTTGTGGGGAAAAAAGGATGCCAATTTGTTTGGGAGCCACTTCGCACGACAGCGCAATTGTCAGTTAAAGTGATGCAGTGCCGAATCGTAAAAAGGGGCAAGGTCCTTAACATGCATAATGGTCCGGGTCTTAAGTGGTTAAAACCACATTTATTCTGTACAGTTAAAACTCTGTGGGAAGATAACACAAGTATTGCCAATTAGTGTTGCTCACGAATATTCGTATTTCGAATATTCCGCTCGAATATGGCATATTCGAGTATTCGCGATATATTCCTAATTTCGCGGTGAATATTCGCTATTTCGAATATTCGTATTTTTTCAATTTTTTTTTTAGAACAGATCACATCCTAGAGATCCCCATCGACGTGTAAAAGCATTGCTGGTATGATTAGAGACCTTGGGCCGAGTAGCTGCAGCGATCCTTTTATATTGCCGAAAAATCGCAATGCGATTATTCGGCAATAGCGATATCGCGCGATTATTTTCTCCGCCCTATCTGCCGCCTCAGAGCGATTATTTCAGGTTCATTTTTAAAACAGATCACATCCTAGTGATCTCCTTCGACGTCTAAAAGCATTGCTGTTATGATTAGAGACCTTGGTCCGAGTAGCTGAAGCGATCTTTTTATATTGCCGAATATTCGCAATGCGAATATTCGGCAATCGGAATATTGCACGATTTTTTACTCCGCCCTTTTGCATCAGAGCCAATCAGAGTTCTCCTTCCACACTCGTCATAGGTTAGCAACCAATAGGAACCTGCCTGCACGGGGATTATATAAGGTCACTCCCAGCAGCATTTCATTGCAGATTCAGAAGTTGGCTTGATAGTGTGGAGACTGTGTCTGTGTTGCTGTTATCTTGCTGGTATCTTGCATCTTGCATCATCAGCATTGTGCTTCATCGTTGCTATTTGCTACTTAGTGATTTCAGTGGATATTTTCCAGTTTATAAACTGCTTTTTTCAAAGCAATACACCCAAGAGCTTTTTTAAAAGCTAAGTTTTGTGCTGTCTTGTTCAGCTTGTGTTATTGTAGTATCTTGCAGCTTAGCTTTTGATTGCTTCTTATTGATTTAAGTGCATATTTTCCTGATTAGCTTTTGCTAATTTTCAAAGCAAAAGGCCCAAGAGCTTTTGTAAAAGCGAAGTTTTGTGTTGTTCAGTTTAGTTTGATTTCTGTATAGTAAGTGTACATACTGCTAGTGTACATTTATTTCAGCTAGCTTACTTTAGTGTGTGTTTAGTTTCTGTGTTTAAAAAAAAAAAAAAAAAAAAAGTTATTAGTTAGTGTTTCTTTAGTGAATTTTTTTTTTGTAGTTGTAGTCCTTATCAGTTAGTGTGTAAAAAAAAAAAAAAAAAATTAGCTTTAGTTTATAGTCATATACGTTTGTGTTTTCAAAGCAAAAGGCCCAAGAGCTTTTGTAAAAGCAAAGTTTTGTGTTGTTCAGTTTAGTTTGATTTCTGTATAGTAAGTGTACATACTGTTAGTGTACATTTATTTCAGCTAGCTTACTTTAGTGTGTGTTTAGTGTCTGTGTTTAAAAAAAAAAAAAAAGTTATTAGTTAGTGTTTCTTTAGTGAATTTTTTTTTTGTAGTTGTAGTCCTTGTCAGTTAGTGTGTAAAAAAAAAAAAAAAAAAAAATTAGCTTTAGTTTATAGTCATATACGTTTGTGTAAGCAGTTAGTGTTTGTTTAGTGCATTTTTTTTTTTTTGTAGTCCTTGTCTTTGGTGTACTAGTTTTATTATAGTTTAGTAGCTGTCTGTGTACGTCTTTGTCTGCGTGCCTGTCTTTTAAAAAAACACAAAAAAACATTTTCCACACATTTCCCCCCCCCAATAAAGTGTACCCCCCCACACACATCAGCAATCATGAGCGGCATCCGTGGCCGTGGCAGCAGGGGTAGGGGAGTTACTCCCAGTTCCGGGATCGCTGCCAGCACGGGGTACCTCTCGTGCCCCTACTAGTGGTAGAGGATCGGGGGGAAGGGGACTCCGCCTCATGCGGGATTTTTTTACATCGGGCAGCCGCCCGATATTGCCATCTCAGGCTCAAGTAGTGGTGGACTACATGGGGCACAGCAGTGCCACTGAGTCGTCGGTCCCGACTCCCAGTAGTTTCACCATTACACCGGTGCCTGTAGTACCCCCCCCAGCCCCCAAGAGTCCAGCATCTTACTGTTCGACAGCGACAGTGAGAGGGATCTCTTGGGGGAGGCCATGCATCGGGCAGACCTCCAGCTCTGTCCTGATGCTCAGGACCTTTTTGAAGGGATGGACGAGGAGGATGGGATACCTGCTGTCAGTATCCCAGAGACATCCCTTCAAAGTGGTGCTGCTGTTTTGGTGCAGGAAACAGCAGCACCTAGTCAGACCCAGGCGTGGGTGAGGGGACAGCGGAGCCAGGCTATCGGCTCCATGTCAGCTGGTTCCCTCAGACCACAACATCTCAGCCCTTGGTCTGACATCTCTGGGGGCGATGAGGAGGGTGACCCATCATGGTTGCCATCTGGCTCGTCGGCTCACTGCGTCAGTGACGACGGGGAAGGTAGGCACCCTGGGGAAACGGTGCGCCAGGTCACCACCAGGGAGACCAGCGTCAGGGTCTCCACTGGACATGGCAGCAGGAGGTGTCAGCAGCAGCAGCAGCAGCAGCAGCAGGCAGCTCCACCTGTGCGCACCAAGTCCCAGCAGGTGCAAGTCAGCGTCACCCCATCTGACGGGAGGGTGGCGCTGAAGTCACCTGTCTGGGCCTACTTCACCCTGGTGGCAGACAACCCTCTAGTGGCCATCTGCCGGATCTGTTCAGTCAGGGTGAGAAGAGGGAAGCATTTGGCTCGGGTGGGTACCACAGCCCTGAACCAGCACCTTAGGATTAACCACTGGCGGGTGCATGACGAGATGAAGCGTGGTGGTGGTAGCAGCGCCACCACCACAAGTGAGCAGGGTACAGCAGCCCCTGCCACAGCTTCATCTCTTCCCAGCAGGTCATGCCCCCCCCGCTCCCTCTAGTAGTGGTACTGGTACCGGCACCCAGACCTCTACTTTGACAGCACCCTCCGCGTCTGTGTCCCGCACTGCCGTCCGGCGCCAGGTGACGATTTCAGACGCCTTTGAACGCAACACTCCCTTCCCCACCGGAGACCGACGTGTGCGTTCCCTCAATGGGCTCCTGGCAAGGGTTATTGCCCAACATCTCCTGCCCTTCAACATCGTGGACAGCAACCCCTTCAGGCAGATGTTGGAGCAGGCCCAACCCCAATGGCGTGTCCCCAGCCGCCATTTCTTTGCCAGGACTGGTGTCCCTGTCCTACACCAGCACATTGTGAAGAATGTAACCCTGTCGCTGGATCACGCTGTCAGCGACAGGGTGCATCTGACAATGGATGGCTGGACCAGCAGGCATGGGCAGGGGCGCTACATAAGTTTCACTGCCCATTGGGTTTCCCTCCAAGGCGCCGGGGAGGGATCGGCGGCAACAGATTTGGTGGTGCCGCCCCGGGGTGTCCAGGGGAGAAGTGCTGGTCTACGTCAAGCCTCTGTCTCCGCAGCTGCTGAGCCTCCCAGCAAGCGCCCCCGTAGCTACTCAGGTGTGGTGCACGTGCGCTGTCAGGCCGTGCTCCAGCTTGTTAGCTTAGGGGACCGGAGACACACTGGACAAGAAGTGCTGACCGCACTTCAGGCTCAGGTCCAGAAGTGGCTGACACCCCGAAGGCTCCAGGCAGGTATGGTTGTCTGTGATAATGGCAGCAACCTACTCTCCGCCCTTCAGGCTGGCAGTCTGACCCACGTGCCCTGTCTGGCACATGTCCTCAACCTAGTGGTGCAGAAGTTCATGCGCACCTATCCCGGGTTGAGTGACATTGTGCCAAGGGTGCGTAGGATTGCCAGCCACTTCAGGCGCTCCCCAACCGCTACCGCGTCCCTGTCCAAGTGGCAGCGGGTCAACAGGCTGCCCCCTCACAGGCTGATTGTGGACAGTGTGACGCGGTGGAACTCCACCCTCCACATGCTGGAGAGGTTGTGGGAGCAGCGAAGGGCGGTGAGGCAGTACCTGCTGGAGCAACCCACTGCCAGGCCAGCACCAACACTCCCGTACATCACCTGTGCGGAGTGGGGGCAGATACACCAGGTCTGCCAGGTGTTGGGCCCTTTCGAGCAGGCGACCAAGATGGTCAGCAGGGAGCATGTCGGCCTCAATGACGTGCTCCCTATAGTGTTCATGCTGGAGAGGACACTAGATCGCCTGCTCAAAGCTGGGGAGAGTGCCTTGGTGGAGCAGGAGGAGGCAGCACTGCTCCACCGAGACCAGGGCCAGGACGAGGAGGAGGAGGAGGAGGAGGATGATGAGGAGGTTGCTGGTGTCGTCCTGGAGTCAGGGCCTGTTCAGGAGGGAGAGCCGGTGTTGGGGACACCTATAGTCCAGGGGTTGGGCATCTCTGAGTGTGAGCAGCAGCGCCTCAGGGATGAAGAGTCTGACCTCATTGACCTGGGCAGCAGTGAGGAGTCACAGCGGGCTGCGCTCTTCCCCATGGCTGCCCACATGCTGAGATGCCTCAGGAGGGACCCCCGGGTTAAGACCATCAAGGACAGGGATGATTATTGGATGGCCACCCTTTTGGATCCCAGGTGCAAGGGGAAAGTGGAGCAGTTCATCCCAGCCAGCCGGAGGCAGCACCGGATGGAGGAACTGCAGGCAGGCATTGTCAGCCGGTTGGAGCAGACAACTCCCCGGCCTCCAGTTGTCCCCCCTCATCTCACCCAGCAGGTGGCTGCACCCAGCAGCAGCCGAGCAGGGGACCTAATGGAAGAGATGAGGATGTTCTTCCAATCGGAGCGACCCAGTACCAGCAGCAGCAGAAGCAGTCACCACCAGCGGCTGGCCCACATGGTGGCAGATTACATGGCGTCCGCCGGTGCTTCTGAGAGTATGAATACCGACGACCCCATGGAGTACTGGGTTGCCAGATTGGACACCTGCCGCGAGCTCGCTCAGTATGCGCTGGAGCTATTGTCTTGCCCCCCCTCCAGCATACTATCTGAGCGGACATTCAGCGCGGCAGGTGGGGTGGTCACGGACAAGAGGACCCGTCTGTCCACAGACTCCGTGGACAGACTCACATTCATAAAGATGAATGAGTCCTGGATCGGCGGTGACTTTCTGGCACCCGCCGTCGGTTCAGGGCGCTGAAGGGTCCCTTGTCATGCATTCCCTGATCTATTTACAGTGCTGAAACAAATTATTTGAACACCTGAGAAAATCAATGTAAATATTTGGTAGAGTAGGCTTTGTTTGCAATTACAGCGGTCAAACCTTTCTTGTAGTTTTTCACCAGCTTTGCACACACTGGAGGAGGTATATTTGACCCACTCCTCCACACAGATCCTCTCTACATCAGTCAGGTTTCTGGGCTATCGCTGAGAAAAACGGAGTTTGAGCTCCCTCCAAAGATTCTCTATTGGGTTTAGGTCTGGAGACTGGCTAGGCCACGCCAGAACCTTGATATGCTCCTTACAGAGCCACTCCTTGGTTATCCTGGCTGTGTGCTTTGGGTCATTGTCATGTTGGAAGACCCAGCCTCGACCCATCTTCAAAGCTCTAACTGAGGGAAGCAGGTTGTTGCCCAAAATCTCGCAATACATGGCCCCGGACATCCACTCCTTAATCTAGTGCAGTCACCCTGTCCCATGTGCAGAAAAAAAAAACCAAAGCATGATGCTACCACCCCCATGCTTCACAGTAGGGATGGCGTTCTTGGCATGGTACTCATCATTCTTCTTCCTCCGAACACGGTTAGTGGAATTATGACCAAAAAGTTATATTATGGTCTCATCTGACCACATGACTTTCTCCCATGAGTCCTCTGGATCAGTCAAGACACCTATGTCACAAGTTATTTGCCACTCTATACTACTATTACCACTGCTGCTGCTGCTGTTCATGGCACCTCTTTCCCGAGTGATTTGACACTATATTGTCTACTGTTACTAATACTGCTGCTGCTCACGACACCTATGTCACTAGTTATTTGACACTATTGACTACTATGGTCACTACTGATGCTGTAAAGTCCTGCCCACGTGTTTAGATGCTATCTAGTAATATTACCAATACTGCTTGTAAATGCTGCCTGTGTGATAGTTAAGTGGTCTTACATAGCAAGAGCACTTATTGTTATCTCACATATATATTATTCTTATTATAGCCAAATTTTAAACGGTATCTCCTCCCACATTTTTTACACTACATTCACTGTGAGATTTCTAGTTTTTAAGATAGAACAATTTGAAGGACAATTATTAAAAAATAAATCCAGGATCTGAGAATCTGCCAAGAGTGTGTTTGCATTTGTTTACATTGGTTTCCTAGGAGGCGCTGAGGTAATTAAAAGTCCTCACAGCTGTAAGGGGATTATATAGCTCCTCCCACACAGTTGTGAGGTGTTTTCTGTGAGGTAAATACCTTCATACACACAGCTGTGCGGTAGTTGTGAGGTGTTTTCTGTGAGGTAAATAGCTTCATTTGAAGGACAAGTATTCAAAAAACATTCCTCAATTTCTGTTGTGTTTACAGAGAGCCTGCAAACCCAAAAATTGGTTTCCTAGGAAACGCTAAAGAGTTTAATAACACCTCACAAACAGTTCATTCCTATGTTAAGCAAGGGTCTCAAACTGGTGGCCCTCCAGCTGTTGTAAAACTACAGTTACCATCATGCCTCTGCCTGAGGGAGTCATGCTGGTAACTGTCATTCTTGCAATGCCTCATTGGACTTGTAGTTTTGCAACAGCTGGAGGGCCGCCAGTTTGAGATGCCTGGTAGAGTGTGTTTGCATATGTTTTACATTGGTTTCCTAGGAGATGCTGAGGTAAAATCCTTCATACACACATCTGTGAGGGCTTTCTATAGCTCCTCCCACACACTGTGAGGAGATATGGCTAATTTTTTTTTTGACTATGCGTAACTTCTGCATGCTCTGCATATAGCAACCATGCATAGCAACCACTCCATAGCAACCCTCCATAGCGACCCTCCATATGAAACCTCCATAGCAACCCTCCATAGCAACCACTCCATAGCAACCGTCTATAGCAACCAGTCCATAGCCATCAGTCCATAGCAACTCTCCATAGCAACCAGTTTTTGATGGGGCTAATAGCATGGTGCAGTTTTGTGGTGCAGTTTTGATGGGCTAGTTTTTGATGGAGCAGTTTTTGATGGGGCAATGGACCGAACTGGATTGACACATGGTTGTATCACATTTACATCTCTAGGGGCACCGTCTCCAGTCAGTAGTATTGGTGGAGGCAAGACCACGCCGCACAATTTACCCTGAAATTGTATCTTTTCTAGTTACATTCGATTTTAATACTACTGCTGCTGCCTCCATGCTGAGTAATGCTTTATGACCTCTCTGACACAGCGGATCCACCAACAGCCTCCGCTACAAGCTACCAGACCGGATCGTAACAGCAAGTGTAACTAAAACAATGAAGTTTATGTTAAACCCTGGTGTGCGGCCTTTATACTGCAACCATTATACTGCAACCATTAGCCTGTATGCAAGAGCAAATCTGCACTCTCTCTCTTTCTTGCTCTCTCTCTCTATATCTATATATATCTATTGTTGCTTTTGTTATGTTCATTTTTCAACAGTTTAGTTTGTGTTCGTCGTGACTGTGTCTGTGTACTTTAGTTTGTCCTAGTTTTGTGTTAAATAAAACAATAGTATAAAATGATTTTGCTTATTATGAAGTTAGATGTGTTGATGTTGATGTTGATGTGTTAGATGTGAAGTTAGATGTGTTGACAAACCTAAAAATCTATCTCAAAAAGAAAGGAAACATTTCAAAAAAATAACACTTTTTAATTAAAATATCAAAATCCAAGGTACTTGTTCATAAGCTTCTGCTTTTTTTCCAATTGTAACAAAACTTTCATCTGTTCATCCTCCACCTGCTCATTCTGCTTGACAAGGTAGCTAATTTGTCTCTGATTAGCCCGGATTTTTTTTGAATTTTTTGTCAGAGTTGCTTGGAGCAGCATAATCTCTTTTGCAGCTGTTAGGATATAAGAAAAAACAATTTGTTTTCAAAGACCCTTAAGAAATACATAAAATATTTCTGTTGCTTATTAATCAATCATTATCATGTCTATACACTTGTTATGTGTCTAGCACAGACCGGGAGTGCAGAATTATTAGGCAAATGAGTAATTGGACCACATCATCCTCTTTATGCATGTTGTCTTACTCCAAGCTGTATAGGCTCGAAAGCCTACTACCAATTAGGCATATTAGGTAATGTACAACTCTGTAATGAGAATGTGTGTGGTCTAATGACATCAACACTCTTTATCAGGTGTGCATAATTATTAGTCAACTTCCATTCCTTTGGCAAAATGGGTCAAAAGAAGGACTTGACAGTCTCTGAAAAGTCAAAAATAGAGAGGTATCTAGCAGAGGGATGCAGCACTCTTAAAATTGAAAAGCTTCTGAAGCGTGATCATCGAACAATCAAGCATTTCAATCAAAATAGTCAACAGGGTCGCAAGAAGCGTGTGGAAATACCAAGGCGCAAAATAACTGCCCATGAACTGAGAAAAGTCAAGCGTGCAGCTGCCAAGATGCCACTTGCCACCAGTTTGGCCATATTTCAGAGCTGCAACATCACTGGAGTGCCCAAAAGCACAAAGTGTGCAATACTCAGAGACATGGCCAAGGTAAGAAAGGCTGAAATACGACGACCACTGAACAAGACACACAAGCTGAAACGTCAAGAATGGGCCAATAAATATCTCAAGAATGATTTTTCTACCGTTGTATGGACTGCTGGAATGAGAGTGAGTCTTGATGGGCCAGACTGATGGGCCCGTGGCTGGATTGGTAAAGGGCAGAGAGCTCCAGTCCGACTCAGACGCCAGCAAGGTGGAGGTGGAGTACTGGTTTGGGCTGGTATCATCAAAGATGAGCTTGTGGGGCCTTTTCGGGTTGAGGATGGAGTGAAGCTCAACTCCCAGTCCTACTGCCAGTTTCTGGAAGACCCCTTCTTCAAGCAGTGGTACAGGAAGAAGTCTGCATCCTTCAAGAAAAACATGATTTTTATGCAGGACAATGCTCCAGCACACGTGTCCAAGTACTCCACAGCGTGGCTGGCAAGAAAGTGTATTAAAGAAAAAAAACTAATGACATGGCCTCCTTGTTCACCTGATCTGAACCCCATTGAGAAGAACCTGTGGTCCATCATCAAATGTGAGATTTACAAGGAGGGAAAAGAGTACACCTCTCTGAACATTGTCTGGGAGGCTGCGGTTGCTGCTGCACGCAATGTTGATGGTGAACAGATCAAAACACTGACAGAATCCATGGATGGCAGGCTTTTGAGTGTCCTTGCAAAGAAAGGTGGCTATATTGGTCACTGATTTGTTTTTGTTTTGTTTTTTAATGTCAGAAATGTATATTTGTGAATGTTGAGATGTTATATTGGTTTCACTGTTAAAAATAAATAATTGAAATGGGTATATATTTTTTTTTTGTTAAGTTGCCTAATAATTCAGCACAGTAATAGTACTCACCTGCACACACAGATATCCCCCTAAAATAGCTAACACTAAAAACAAAATAAAAACTACTTCCAAAAATATTCAGCTTTGATATTATTGAGTTTTTGGGGTTCATTGAGAACATGGTTGTTGTTCAATAATACAATGAATCCTCAAAAATACAACTTGCCTAATAATTCTGCACTACCTGTATACTTCTATCATAAATACCATATTATGGTTCTGCAATCTGACGGGTGCGCTTTATATGTTGTCCATTTTTATATCTACATTTTATTGTTGAAATGTTATTAATCTTTGTGCACATATTTACCTTCCTGAGCGAGGCTCACCGGAAGTTGATCTACAACGACCTCCACCTCTCCAGCGACCATCATATCCTCATCCTCAGGATTTTTTTGGGGGGGGACATGCTCCACAACAGGAGCTGTGGCTGGCGAGTGGGAGGGCCCTGGCTGCTCCTCCTCATCCCTCTCCTCCTCTGCCGCATCCTCCTCTGCCGCATCCTCCTCTGCCGCATCCTCCTCTGCCGCATCCTCCTCTGCAGCATCCTCCTCAGTGGCCTGGCGCCTTGCGCGCTTGGTGCGCACAGCTGGTAGCGGAGCCAGATTCAGGAACAGTTAGGCTGGTGGATCCAGTGATCCGTCAGCCTAACTGTGACTTTGAGCCGGCGTTTCTGTTTTCTGTAACCAGAAAACAAGAAACGCCGGGTTGAAGCTCCGATGCGAGCAGCGTAACTGAGTTTCGCCATCGCATCGTTACTTCAACTTAAAAATGTCGCCGGGGGCGTTCCCGCCGATTTCCGCTCAAAAAATATGTTAATGAGCGGAAATCGGCAATTCACGATCGCATTCCGGCGCGACGCAGTGACGTTACGACGTTTCCGGACGGGATACGCGGCGCATAGTTATACCTACATGGGGTTGGAATATCCTATGTTAGGTATAGGCGTCGTCATCGCGTCGGAAAAAAAAAAAAAACGTCGCTTGCGTAAAACGGTCATGAATGGGAATGTGATGTCATTGACGTTCATTCACAGATTTTGGAGCATGCGCACGGGGATGTTTTGACACTCGACGCATGCGCAGTACGTTGGCGGCGGGATCACGCTTAGTTAGCATACTACACGCCCTGTACCCGCCCAATTTGAATTCCGCCGGCTCATTTGCGATGCGCTGCCGCAACTTTAGGAGCAAGTGCTTCGTGAATGACAGCACTTGCTCCTAAAATTTCTGCAGCGCAACGCAAATGAGAAGCGTTACTCCAGAGCAAAGATGCTCTGGACTACCTGAATCTGGCCCAATGTTCATATATTAGAAAAATATTTTCTAATGATGTATGCAAATTCGGTGTACTCTGCTGTATTGTATATGAATACAAATTAATTTGTATAGACAGTTAACCAATGGGAAAATGTTATATTAAAGGGTCTTGTGGGCACTACAGGGAACTGAGCATGAGCTGGGCTGCCACCATGGTAAAATGAGCTGTTTTTGTCTCCTTTGTTTTGTTCAGACGATCTCATGTTAAAAAAAGGGCCTGATGGATCACACGGGATTACTATGAAAACCCCACGCCTAACACAGGAATTGAGTGTGAATCTATATATATATAAAACTCAACGTGTCTGTGTATGTATGTATGTACCAGCATCACGTCCAAACGGCGAAAGATTTACATGAAACTTGGCACACAGGTTACTTATATGTCAGCCACAAACATAGGATAGGTGATTTAAGCCTTACCCTCCCCCATTTGCCATGGTCGGGGTTTTTCTTTAATTTCCCATTCAACTCTATGGGAAATACATGTTACTTCATAACAGCTGTAGATATTTCGATAACACTTGGTCACATGTTACTTATACGTCCACTTAAAGTATAGGATCGTTAATTTATCCATTAACTACCCCCATTTGTGATGGTCGTGGTTTTTGTTTAAAGTCCCATGCAAAGCAATGGGAAATGTATGTTCCCACATAACTTCTGTGTTGCTGTCTGCTGTCCCATGTCTTTTTTCAACAGTACTATGAATACCTTGGCTGGTGGTGATATATGTTACCACAACATGGCGTCTGGGTTAACAACATCTGCCCTTACATTAATTACATATGACCTTACATAACTGTCACCAAAGGAGCTGCGGTGGGTCAACGCGATTGCCACTGCGCTGACAAGCCATTCACCTCTGCAGCTAGGGGTTCGGATCCAGCTCGGCTACATGTTAATTGAGTTTGGTGGTCTCAGCCCGGCCCCCGGTGGGAGTGCTATGCGAGGTAAGCCTGCGCTTAGTACGCCCACCCCCCTTCCTCAAAAACCACCACACTTACACACACACTCGAAATTGGGTTAACATGCACGCACTCTGACCACGCGGTCTCTAAAAAGAGAGGCGAAGGACTAACGGGGCTGGTTGAGCGGGCAAATCCTCTCACTCCCTTTATAGGGAGTCCCTCTGCCACGTTGGGCTTCAAAGCGGAGCAGGTAGGACGGGCTGTATGGGAGGACCCCCTCACACCCGCCATTGTCACCCGGGGCATGGAGAAAGGTGGCAGATTGCCTCTGGGGGAGGCCTGCCTACTCCCAACTCCTGCATTCCGGCTCCTCTCTCGAGTACACCCACGAAATACACTTTAGAAAAAAAAAACGTAACTGTCAGCAATAACTTACCTGGGTGATATTTAAGACGGAGACGCTTGACCCGGTCCATATGGGGCCTCTTTAGGTCGGACCATTTTTTAAGGATCGCCATGCGATCTGGTGGGCCGCCATGGTGATCGCTCAATTATGGAGCGTACCACTTCCTTTTTTTGCGCCTGCCTCGACAGCTGGTCATACCCTGTTTCCAGGAACGTCTGCAAGATGAAGAACAAAGTATATTATAATACTTTTGTTTAAAGCCTTATGGATATATGACGGAAATCTATGGTATTCAACATTGGGAGCATTCTCGCCTTATTAATCAATGACAGGGGTAACATGACAGATTTTATATCTTGCCATTTTTTTGACATTTTGATGAATTAATTTAGAATAAATAATGGAGTTGATGTTATTTAAAAACTACAACTACCAGCATGCTCTGATACACCATGTAGCTCACCGTCACCAGCTGTACAACAATTATACTTTAACTCGGAGCATGCCTGGACAGTTAATGGCTGTTTGGTAATAACGGGGAGTTGTTTTGCAACAGCTGTAGGCTCCGTTTAGGAAACAGTGCCGCATACGCGAGTAGCGCCCGCATATGAAAACGGTGTTCAAACAACACAAGTGAGGTATCGCCGCGATCGTTAGAGCGAGAGCAATAATTCTAGCCCTAGAGCTACTCTGTAGCTCAAAAAATGCAACCTGTAGAATTTTTTAAACGTCACCTATCAAGATTTTTAAGGGTGAAAGTTTGACGCCATGCCACGAGCGGGCACAATTTTTGAGCGTGACATGTTGGGTATCATTTTACTCGGCGTAACTTTATCTTTCACAAAATATAAAAAAATTGGGCAAAATTTATTGTTGTGTTATTTTCCAATTCAAAAAAGTGATTTTTTTCCAAAAAAAGTGCGCTTGTAAGACCGCTGCGCAAATACGGTGTGACAAAAAGTATTGCAATGACTACCATTTCATTCTCTAGGGTGTTAGAAAAAAAAATATATATAATGTTTGGGGGTTTTAAGTAATTTTCTAGCAAAAAAAAATGTTTTAGTCTCGTAAACACCAAATCTGAAAAATTAGCCCGGTGTCCACAACATGTTAAATTCATTATGCAAAATAGCAAGGAAAGTGCCTAAATACACATTTACCAACCAGGGTGTCTGCAGCTGTACAGGCATGCTGGGAGTTGTAGTTTTGTAACACCAGGAGACAAATTGTTTGGGAAATACTAATATCTGATCTTATATACTAACTTTTAAACTAGTCTAAAATGCAGTTAAAGATAATGCAAATACTTACACAGATCAGCATCTTTTCCTCACTTCGTGACAGATTGCTCCCGACCATTTTTTTAAAGCAAAGCTGGGCACTTGGCCAACACAAATCGCGATCGCGAAACTCGCAATATTGTTTTTAGCTAAAATAACACATATATTCGATTTCAGAGTGTTACTGTCGAAATTCCGCAATCAATTTCTCATTCGCATTTTGTGAAATTTCGATAAAATATCTTGAATATTCGATTTCAGAATGAGCCAATCAGAGTGCTCCTAAAGCATGTCTCGAAATTGCGCAATAAATATCGCAATCGCATTTTCGCGAAATTACGATAAAATAGCAAGAATATTCTGAGCCAATCAGAGTGCTCTTTCCGCATTTGCCGAGTATTCGCAATTATTTTGTATTGTAATATATCACGAATATTCTCAGCCAATCAGAGTGCTCCATTCCGCATTTCTCGAAATTTCGCAATTATTTTGTATTATAAAATATCACAAATATTCTGAGCCAATCAGAGTGCTCCTTCCGCATTTCTCGAAATTTCGCATTCGCATTCGCAATAGCGAAATTTCGCAATCATTTCATTTCCAAAAAATATCACGAATATTCGTATTTAGCGAATATATCTCGAATATTCAACTATATATTCGAGATATATCGCGAAATCGAATATGGCATATTCTGCTCAACACTATTGCCAATGCCACCTATAATAAATGTTCTCGTGTATGGCACAAATATGCAGGCAACGTGACATGGTTTGGGGGACAGCAATTAGTAGTTGGTGTGTGAAAAGATTGAATAATAAATGTTATATAGGAAATGGTACAGGACAGAATTTGAGGAATAATACTAACTTCAAAACATAATTTATGTGGAATTTATACATTTAGCGACTTCCACTATAATGTATGTACATTGGCAAAGTGGGTAAAATGCTTATTTTAACCACTTGCCGACTGCCCACCGTCAATCAGCCGGCAGAATGGCACTCTTGCGCAAGTTGTCGCAGCTGTACGGTGGGTGCTTTAAGGAGTATAGGGGGCGAATGCGCCACATCCCTAAGCTGCTGCACGTGCCCAAAGGCCACGATGTCCGACAAGCACCCGCGATCACTCCTGACAGAGCGATAATAGGGATTTGTGTGTGTCAACACACAAATCCACGTCCTGTCAGGGGACAGGAGACAGATTGTGTGTTTCTAGTTTATAGGAATAATGATAGGTCTCCTCCCCAAGTCAGTCCCATCCTCCCACAGTCAGAAGACAAACTGAGGGAACACATTTAACCCCTTGATTTCCCCCTAGTGTTAATCCCTTCCTGGCCAGTGACATTTATACAAAAATCAATGCATTTTTATAGCACTGATTGCTGTATAAATGTCAGAGGTCCCAAAAATGTGTCAAAAGTGTCTGATCTGTCGCAGTCCCGATAAAAATCACAGATCGCCACCATTACTAGTAGAGATGAGCCGAACACCCCCTGATTCGGTTCTCAGCAGAACACGCGAACAGGCAAAAATTGTGTTCGAACAGGCAAACAAAGTTAAAGTCTATGGGACATGAACATGAAAAAATCAAAAGTGCTCATTTTAAAGGTTAATTACAAGAGGTAATCAAATACCATCAAAAGAAAGCTCTATTTGTGGGAAAAAAGGACATCATTTCTGTTTGGGCACAACATCGCACAACCATGCATTTGCCAGTTAAAGTGATGCAGTGCCGTATCACAAAAAATGGCTTGGTCAGGAAGGGGGTAAATCCTTCCAGGGCTGAAGTGGTTAGGTTACAAGATAACTGAATGGGATCTTGTGCTATGATAAAACTGACAAAAAAAACACTCATGCCACATGTACTGTATATATTTGTGTAGCTGCTGTCCCAAACCAATTAGGTTATACAATCCTCAGAAGTACCCCACAAAAAAGTTGGCTCTGGGTGGTAAAACAATGCTTGCAAAATTAAATAATTCACTATAATACAACATTTAACTCTACGGGTGGGTTCAAACTATTGAAAATTGGATGCAGGTTTTCTAGTTTTGAATTTGCAATAGCAGGCTCTCCATGGAGCCTGTTCACATATCTCCACTGCAGCTCCAGTGCGAATTTGTATATTTTCCATGTCGAATATGCAAATGAGCTAGATACGCCGATTCACAAACGTACTTGCGGCCGGCGCATTTTTTTTTACGTTGTTTGCGTAAGGCTTTTTCTGGCGTAAAGTTACCCTGCTATATAGAGGCGTACGCAATGTTAAGTATGGATGTCGGGACAGCGTCAAATTTTCCGTTGTTTACGTCGTTTGCGTAAAACGTTCGCGAATAGGGCTTTGCGTAAGTTACGTTTAAGTCTAAACCAATGAGTATTTGCGGCGTAATTCGTTCGTCATAAATGTCTTTTACGTGGGGTCATGGTTGATTACCATACTACACGCCCACTCCAAGGCTACTTTGAATTACGCGGGCTTACGCCGGCCCATTTACGCTACACCGCCGTAACTTAGGACGCAAGTGCTTTGTGAATACGGCACTTGCCTCTCTAAGTTGCGGCAGCATATTGTAAACAAGATACGCTACGCCCGCACAAAGATACGCTGATCTTTGTGGATCTGGCCCTTAGACTTTATCCCACCCAAAGCTATACAAAGATCTGGGCTCCAGGACCCATAACAAAACTTACTAATATTCTGAAAAAATAAAAATATTTATTTTTCTCTATGTGTGGGGAACCGAGAGGACACCTTTCCCAATCCTTCCAGCCAGTGCCTCACTGTATAATTACTATTTTACTATAAATCAACACAAAAGATACAATCTGATAATATATACAGTATACTGTATCATTTTTTAGTTTAACAATGTACTAAGCATTGCTCAAAGCAAGTAAAATGTTATATTTTATAATTTATGTAAACTAGCAGAATATAATTCCTAGTAACTAGCAGCAAATTACATTAAAGCAGAATGAGAAGATGACATTTAAATTTAGTCATAGTTAGAGACTGAAGATTGTCAATTACAAGAAAATTGTATTCTCCTAAGAAATAAAGAGTTAATAAATCATATTACTGAGACAACAGATGTTCAAAGCAGTCATTTAGATAAGCAGGTTAGATAACCATTTGTTTTTTATTTTGTTAGAGATATAGATTCATAAGGAGAGCTGTCATAAATAGCCTTTTTAGGTGAATAGAAAATTCATTATTACAATTTGTGTTGTGGGTGATGACTCTCTTAGTAAGGCAGAATTCTAGCAATAACTTTTTTCCTACATTTGGAGAAAGTGATGTAATAGAATTGTTGTTGTTTTTTTTTACTACTCCCACTGGAAGATTTGCCTTCACTATTAGTCCAGATGACTGTTGACCTTGGGGAAAAAAATTAAGAGAAGTCAAAAAATGTTATGGTTTCTGGTACAGGACACAAAAAGATTGCTTCCAATATGGGTACTTGTTCTTTGCCTTTTTGTGAGTGGTAACATATTTCAGTTTTTTACATTGAACATTGTATCAGTACCCTATTAGCTACTATAAGTTCCTGCCACTTACATTTTAGTGCCCTTTATTTAATTTTACCATACACACACCCAGATAAATTACCATTATATTATATGGAAGGAAGCACAAGAAGGATATACTGTACATACATATACATGAAACTGAATCCAATTATTAAACACTCGTACCTGCCAACTTGAAGACACCCTTGAGGTTAGAGTCACAAGGAAAACATGGAGTTAAAGTTAGAAAGTCAATGTAAAGTGTACCTGTAAGGCAAAACATTTTTTTTTTATCATGATGATTCACCAAAAAGGGTGTTTCACGTAAAAAAAAATATTAAAAGTCAGCAGCTACAAATACTCCAGCTGCTGACTTTTAATAATCGGACACTTACCTGTCCCAGGGTCCAGCGTTGCGGGGGAACGAAGCCTTGCTTGTCTCCCCCTCCTCTCCTCAACGACGGCATTGTTACTGTGGGCGCCCGGCTGTGGCTTCACAGCTGGGCATGCACTACGCATGAGCCAGGCTGTGCACTGTGATTGGTCGAGCAATCATCTGGGACCTGTGAGGTGTCCCAGATGATTGCGGAGAGGGAAGGGGAGAGGTGAGTTGCTTCCAGTCGCCGAGGCGACCTAGGGAGGAAGTGGGAGCTGGAACCCTCTAGAGAGGGTTTCCACCCCCCCCCCCAAAATGGCATGTCAGGGGTTCACCTTTTTTTAAAGTGGAAGTTCCATTTTTGGGTGGAACTCCACTTTAAAAAATGTAATCTAAATACTATAAGGGACTAATTTACCAATTTATTTGAATTATTTGAAGTTAGTTAACAAATGTGACTGGCTCTGGGCCTCACTTACATGTGGAATGTGTTGAAGAGAAATATTTTTTTTTGCGTTAAAAAAGGGGGCTTTACCTGCTATGTCCTTCTCCTCTCTCTTTTTTTTCCTGTTCCCGTTCCCTCCCCCATCCACCTCCCTTCTTCCCTTGAAGATGGATCCCCTGCTAACCCAAAACTGGATGCCAATTACCTCCTCTTTCTTGCATAACAAACCACTATGGCTTTAAACATCCTATCACATAATATTATAAGCCCTGAATTCCAATAAAGGGGTGATTTTTTTTACAATGTTAAATCCCCACAGAAAAACATCATCTGCCAAGCAAACTATACCTCTGTTTCAGTCCTGTGCTATCGTCACTTTTCTATAGTCATTCCATGATGCAATTTTTCTTCTTTCCTAATATCACTGTTTATAAAACCACAAGTATATGAATGACTTCCTCCCGAACAAAAACAAGAAACTCTACAATGCATCACAAAATAACTAGAAACAAACTTTAAAACCTCAAGCACCCAGTACAAGTTCACTCCTAATCCTACCTCTGCTTAGCTTCTCAAATTAGAAAAAAATATATATGTACACTATGTGGCAATAAACTGCACACTATCCTTGCCAATATGTTATTCAGACTCCGCTTCTAAAAAGTATACACTTAAAAAAGAATACAACTGAATATACAAGCAATCCAATTTAAATTCTGCCAGAGTTCCATAATTATCCTGCTAAATTATATCAGACCCCCACAACCTTTAACAAGCACTATTTTCAGACCTCTTTCTTTCTTTCTAATATTCCAAATAAACTTCCTCAGCTATCGAAAACACAATTTTCTCTCCCAAAAGTGCAATAAATGATCAAGTCCTTAAAGGGGTTGTAAAACTGTGTTTTTTCACCTTAATGCATCATATGCATTAAGGTGAAAAAACACCTTGCAGTGTCCGGCCCCCCAGCCACCCGTTGTACTTACCTGAGCCCCAAATTTCCACGGGTGCGTCCATGCCGTCCTTCTCTCCTTGTAGTTCCAGCTTTGATTGGATATATTAATAGCAGCACAGCCATTGGCTCCCACCGCTGTCAATCAAATCCAATAACAAGGGCACCGGGGGTGGGGCTGAGTCATACACAGAAACGCGCCCGCAAGTTAACCCCCTCAGAAGAGAGCTTCCTAGAAAGGGGTTATCTAATGTGGGGAGGAGCCGCGAGAGCCACCGTGGGACCCCAAAACAGGTGGATCTGGGCCACTCTGAAAAACAAACTGCACAGTGGATTCAAGTATGACATGTTTGTTATTTAAAAAAGAAAAAACGGAAACCTTTAATATCACTTTAAAGCTGCTTAAATGTCCAGTCCCAGTTGGTTACAGCCCTATATTACAACAAGAATTGTAGATATACTTGTCCCCATCAGATACTTCTCTATAATGATATTCTGGCAGAACGTCCACCACCTGCATGCTATTCAACCCCAATACTAATTGTACTACCTGGTCTAACTACCACCCTATTTTATGGCAAAACTATGCCAAATTACTAGCTAAAATCTTAGTGACACATGCTAACAGTGACATTGATAGCTTAATAGGTAGAGATCAAATGAAATGTATGCCAAAACAGCAAACTAGTGGTGATGAATCAGAATAAGGAAAGGGATGTCGGCACTCAGGATGACATCCAAAATGGAAGTTCTTCATTAAATACATGTACAAAGCTGTAAAACGCATTTCAGACGTTAGTCCTTAGTCACGGCTGATATAAAACTAAATAAGTAACACCTAAATAGTATATACCAGCCCTCAAAAATTCCACTCGCCTGCTCGCATTTTGCGAGTGGATTTTGAGGGCTGGGCGAGTGTGGGCTGCTTTAGAGCGTGGGGGGCGATTGTGGGGGAAGAGAAAGGAGAGGAGAGCTGCTGCCGTCTAGTTCAGCCATCATTAAATGGCGGCCCGCGGTCCGAGTGATGCTCCTGTCCGAACCGTCAGGCCACCAGTGTGTTGCTGTATTTAGCAGAAACATTGATGCCGCGTATGCGCCCCGTCCCTAGTTGCTGGGACACCATCGTCTGTGCGACCCACCCTCTGCTGATTACCATGGCTCTCACTCATGGCTCTTTCTCCCGGCTGGGCTACGAGTTGGGGAATGATGTGCGTGCCCCGTCCCTCTTTTGTTCAGGTCTCCCGGCTCTCCTCTCACTTCTTGCAAGGTATGATACCTCACCGCTTCCACACCCTGCAGCTTACCACTGAGCAGACTCCTGGCATGGGCACACTTCATGGCATGGGCACACTCCCTGGCATGGGCACACTCTTGGTATGTGCAGACTCCCTAGTATTATGTGCAGACTCCCTGGTATTATGTGCATACTCCCTGACACAAGGCTACACATGGCTGCATTTGGGGACACATTGCTGCATTTGGCGGGCACAGGCTGCATTTGGGGACACATTGCTGCATTTGGCGGGCACAGGCTGCATTGGGGACACATTGCTGCATTTGGCGGGCACGGGCAGGCTGCAGTTTTGGACATGGATAAAGTTGTTGTTAATATTTATTTTTATAACTTATTCTGCATAAACCATTTAAGTGTATGTAACGGAATGAACCGTGACAGACTGAGATATTCCTATGTCTAGGGTCACCTTATGTCCACTAGGGCCATAGGGTGACAAAGAATCATAATTCATATATTACATGAGATGGGACATTAATAATAATTCATATTGCAGGACTGGAATATTACAAAGTGAATGTCTTGAGATATCACAAGCTGTTGCCTATTCAATCTGGGCACACATGCTTTTGAAAGGTGTTAATTCAGGTCTACAAGACAAGTGACTCACAAGACATTGTATAAAGGCTATTGAAGTGTCTTGAGGTGTTGGCTATTCACTGTGATAGACACATTCTGTTGAAAAAGGTGTTAATTGCAAGAAAGGCTCTTTCATTGTGTGAAGCTCTCTGTTTACCCTATTGTGTTATTCTAAAGGTTAATTGAATTATATGGATACAGGAATGTATTAATGCTCAGGTGTGATAGTCATCCTCTCTGAGTTAACTCTATTGATGATGCGGTGCCGACGTGTCTACATAATTAGCTTACCTGAATGCCTTTTAAGGTGATTGAAGCCCCCCATGGTGTGAAGGGGGGTGGAGACTACATTGTCCTGTGATTAACTGCATTATGCTTGAAACTGTATAAGAAGCTGAGAAAATATCAATAAATGGGTCATATCTTTGGAAGCAAGTAAGGAGCTCTGTCTCGTCTTATTCTGGGAATTGATATGGATCGTGTATGCAGTATTGTCGCAGTGTGTCAGATAAGCTTGTCGTGGTTGGATGGAAGGTCGTAAACGGTGGCGACCGTTACAGTGTAATTTCATGAGATCATTTATGAGGGTATTTTTAGGGGCGGGGCATTGTAGGGGTTGGGCATGGCAGCTGGTGGCGAGTAACCCTTGAGGTCTGGCTAGTAGCTCAGGATTTGAAATTTTGAGCCCTGGACTATATACAATGGTCACATGATTAACCAACACAGATGAATTAAAAATTCAAAAGGGAAAACTTGGCATGATTCTGTGCAATGGAAAACATCACAAAAAGTAGACCTATGAAAAACCAGGCATATAAAAAGTGACCCACAATAGTATTAATTTGTATTTTTTCCAAAATGGAACATCAGTAAAAACACTATTAAGGCATTACAGAATCTCTTATCCAAAGGTGTTGGCTTTAGTAGTTGTAGGGCCCCCACTTTACGCTCAATTTTGGTACCTAGTCATGTCAACTCACTAACAAAACCTGGCTCTCCTATCCAGAATAATTATACTGTGGGGTCAGCACATGCAAATATTGTCGGGTTCATAGACCCAATAAGATTATTACATCTTTTGTCACAGTAGAGACACATAAAATTGCACAATACATTATTTGTGGTTCGGATCATGTGGTATATATACGGCCCTTAAGCACACGCATCTCGGAACATTACTGTGAGGCCTCGTACACACGAGGGGATATGTCCGCTGAAAACGGTCCGATGGACCGTTTCAGCAGACATCTCCGCTCGTGTGTATGGGCTAGCGGACAGATTTCTCCACCCGACAGATTTCAAAGCATGCTTTGAAATCTATCCGGTGGGAATCTGTCCGCCCGACATGTCTGCTGGTTAGTACACTTACCAGCAGACATGTCGTCCCCCACCGCCGCCGCCGAATGGATTCGGCACATGCGCGGAAGTGTTTAACTTCCTGGTGCGGTGACGTGGCGGTGACGTGGCGGTGACGTGGCGGCGTCAACGTCACCGCCGCGTCACCGCCACGTCACCGCGCCGTCCGGCGGCAGGGAATTTGATCCGATGGTGTGTACACGCCATCGGATCAAACTCCCGATCGGACATATCCGATGGAAATGGTCCGCGGACCGTTTTCATCGGATATGTCCGATCGTGTGTACGAGGATTGACAGTTTTAACCCCAATTCCAGAAATATCTCCAATGTGTCAAAGCATTTTAGCATTTTAGAGATGTACACATGGGAAATATGTTCTCTTTTTCTTTTTGTGGCATAGAGAGAATTTTACCTGCAGCCGGGTGGGGGTGACGGGACACAGACATCACAGATTTTTAGGCCCAGATTCAGAGAGAATTGGATTCTCGTAGCGTATCAGAAATACACTACGCCGCCGTTTTTTACCTGGCTCTACGTGGAATCCAGGTAGATTTTGTCCAGTAAACGACGGCGGCGTAGTGTATTTCTCCCGTCGCAATCCATCTTCACGAGTAGGGGGCGTGAAGGATTGCTGCGCATGCTCCGTTCGCAAATTTCCCGCCGTGCATTGCGCGAAATCACGTCGTTACGTCATTCGTTGTTTGAGTAGCGTCGTTTACGGACATTTCTATTCCGGAACGAGTTACGCAAAAAAAAAAATAATAATTAAATTTGACGCGGGAACGACGGCCATACTTAACATGGGCTACCCACCGTTAGACCAGCAAAAAGCTGGTCTAACAGTACGTAAAAAAAAACAGACGTAAGCGATTGCGAAGACCGCTCGTATCTTCGTGGATCGCCGTAAAAACACATTTGCATATCCCGACGCATCAAAACGACGCGAACTCCTCCCAGCGGCCGTAAAAATATCGCAGCGTAGATCCGAAGGCTTACGAAGACGTAAGCCTCTCGGATCGAAGCCCGAAGCCGCCGTATCATGGTTTGAGGATTCAAACTAGTGATACGGCGCACGAAATTTGAAATTACTCCTGTCTAACACCAGTTAGACAGGCATAATTGCTTTATGAATCTGGGCCTTAGAATGTGAAGTTCACTGGATACATCTTAATTTCCTATGATGTGTTTTACTGCATGTCATGTTGGGCTTATAAACCATGCATGCTACTGTTGGTTGGTTTTAATATGCCTAGCTTATTATATGTAAAATATTTTAGTTTTTGTTGTGCTTTTTTTATATATATTTTAATTTATTTTATGTCCTGGTAGTGCCATCTTTATGAAGCATCCACTGACATAATGATGTTCTGTTTTGAGATAATACTAATTATATTTCAGACAGGAGGCTCATATCTTGCATTAATCTTTCTTTAATAATGCCCATAGCAGAATCTTAAATAACTTTTTTAAAAGAAGAATAAACATAAGAACAACTGTGTGGGACTACAAATCCCAGCAGCCCTCAGTGTAACGGCCCCTCCTCCCTACGGACCCTATAAGAAGGCTGAGTACTTCCTTGCACTTCCTCTTTCTTTCTGCTCATAGTCAGATAAGTACCAATTTAATTCTCACTGTTATTATATATATTATTATTATATTATTGTTATATTATATTATTATCTTATTCCTACGTTCTCTGTGTGCCCCGGTTTCTAGTGCCACACTGCATATTACTCTATTTTATTTTGTACTGCGCCGGCTTCTGTGAGCGCCATCTCCTCACAGGTTCAGCGCGCTGTTCATAGGAGGGGCGCGCCTATACACGGCGCGTCCTCGCCTTCTCTCGCTCTTCCTCTCGCTCTCCCTCTCACTCTCCTCCTGGCTAACCAACCTATCGGATCGCCGTGACGTCACACGGCAGCGCCGTTCTCCCTGCAAGCCCGCGCTGGAAATCATTCGGCGGCTGCAGCGGAGCGGAGCGGTAGGGCGGAACCTCATTCCGGGTGCTGTACTGTCCTCCCCTATACTTGCCTTACTGGGTATTCTACCCAGTTACAGTTACCCTATATATAGACCGTACTGAGCGCATCCCCTATCCCTACAGTACTACAGAGTTACAATATTGACATCATGTCACATAATAAGATACAAGATGACATGGAGCCTGAAACCAATGTGGAAACCCCACAGATGCTCACCGCAGCACAAATTCAAGTGTTAATAACACAAT
The DNA here is from genome assembly GCA_029574335.1 of Rana kukunoris. Classification (NCBI taxonomy): domain Eukaryota; kingdom Metazoa; phylum Chordata; class Amphibia; order Anura; family Ranidae; genus Rana; species Rana kukunoris. Next base: position 249,689,498 of record CM056053.1, on the reverse strand, counting down.
CCATACAGGCTGCTTTAGCTCCTGCTGCCCCTCGTACCTCTACCCAGCCCACGCTACCTGTAAAGGAAAAATCGGGCAAGGCCTCTTGTAAGCGCAAACATACTGCGACTTATATCGACTCCCCGGCAGGGGAAGTAGAATTGATGCGTGAGGCAGGACCTTCCTCGGCCTGCCGACCCAGCCATCCTACAATTATGCGACCCTTGATAACCAAGGAGTACCCATCTAAGAAGCTAATGTCATCCCTCCGGGAAAAACCCGACTCATTTATTGAGGATTCGGATGACGACTCGAGCGAGTCCTTACACACTTCAGCAAGAGATTCTGATTCAGACACAGAGGAGGCTGGGCAAATGGCTACAAACATGGAAGCCAATCCGGATGCCCCATCAGAGGCGATATTAGACTCTCTAGGAGAGCCCTTCTTTAATCCGGAGTTGATTATTCACCCCCGCTCTGGGGATTGGGCCCCTCTTCCCCAGGTATCCCAATACGTGGAGCACTGGGTAAGGCGGATTCTGGATAAATCCAATAGAAACAAATTGCGTGCAGAATGCCCCAGGCCGTCCATCCCCAACAAAGTGGCAGCCACACCCGAGATCGATCCGGTCTTATTAAAGTACCTGACCAAGGCAGGAAAATTTTCAAAAAAGGGGATTGAACGTTCGTTCAAAACGATCCAGGACCACGTCCTGGACCTCTTGGGCCCACTAACGAAAATTCTCAACCTGTCCGAACAGGCAGTCACCTCAGAGGAACCTATTGACTTGGTCCAATTACGTGGCTGGGCACAACGGGCCATATGCCTGCTAGGATCAGCTAACACAACCTGCGCCATTGAACGGCGCAGGTCTATATTGATGAGGCTTGACCCCCAGTTGTCGCACTTAGCTGAATCAGAACCGGGTCCCTCAGCCGAGGGTCTGCTATTCGGAGACGATTTGGTAAAAAATATAAATCGCTTCGTTGGACTTTTTAACAGTCTGGACAAGGCTCAATTTTCCCTCAAAAAGTCAAACTCTGGAGCTAGAGTTTTTAATAGGGCTGGCAGAGGTAGAGGCCGATCTGCCGGCCGAGGAAATTATTACAGGGCCTCCCCCAGAACACCGGCTCAATTTTACGCTCCCGCGCAGCAACTATACTCCACCCCAACGGTTCAACCAGCTCCATTCTTCCCTCCCAGAGGACGTCCATGGAGAGGACGCGGCGGCAGAGGTTTCCCACGATCCCGTCCATCCGGTGAGTTTACTGGGAAAATGCCATTCTGTCATACCGGTGGGGGGCAGGTTGAGACATTTTATCCACGCCTGGTCCATGATTACGGCAGACCCATGGGTTCTGGCCGTAGTCAACGGTTATTGCATAGAACTAACATCACAACCAAACAGGTTGGTGCCCCTAAATCCCATAAATTTTTCAGAAGACAATGTGTATCTCATAGACAGAGAACTCCAGGACCTCATCGCAAAACGTGCGGTGATAGAGGTGGACCCCAGGTCTCCCGGGTTCGTGAGCAATCTCTTTCTAGTACGAAAAAAGGATGGGGGATACAGACCTGTGATAAATCTCAGGGATTTGAACCAATTTGTGTCGTATCGTCACTTCAAAATGGAAGGGATTCACATGTTGAGGGACCTTTTAATTCAAGGGGACTGGCTAGTAAAAATAGACCTCAAAGATGCGTATCTGACGATACCTATGCACCGGTCATCCCAACAATTCCTGAGATTTCAATGGAGAGACCACATGTGGCAGTTTACTTGTCTGCCCTTCGGACTGTCTTCAGCCCCTTGGTGCTTCACCAAGGTGATGAAACCGGTGATAGCCACCCTCCGCCGCAGGGGCGTTCGGCTTATCATCTATCTCGACGACATTCTTATCATGGCTCATTCAAAGGCGCAAGCCGAATTACACAAACACTGGACAGTATCACTTTTGGAAAAATTGGGTTTCCTCATCAACCTCGACAAATCAGTTCTCCAACCGTCCCAGGTGGTGGAATTTTATAGGGTTCTCGGTGGACACCACACACGCGGTATTGCGTTTGCCCAGTGCCAAGCTGGCCCTGATCCGGAAAGAAATCAATACGATTCTCCGGAAACGCCTCATTTCTCTGAGGACTCTTGCTCGCATGGTCGGCCTTTTATCCGCTTCCATTCAAGCAATTTTCCCGGCTCCTCTACACTATCGGGCTCTCCAACGGCTGAAAACTCTTCACCTGAGACAGGGCCTCCGCTACTCGGACAAAATCTCCCTTTGTCCGGATTCGGAAGCGGAATTACGTTGGTGGCTCCGATACGCGGTAGAATGGAACGGCAAGACCATTTTCACGCCCCGACCAGACATCATTCTGGAATCAGACGCGAGCCGTCTAGGATGGGGAGCTCGCTGTGGCCCTGTCTCCACTGGGGGGACATGGTCAGCGGAGGAAGCTACCCTTCATATCAACGCGTTAGAACTCCTGGCAGCATTTTTCGCCGTCAAGAGTTTTCTGTCACAGAGATCCAGATGTTGCGTTCTTATACGCATAGACAATGTGGCGGCAGTCCAGTATGTCAATCGCCTGGGGGGATCGAGATCCAAAGTTCTGGCCAATTTGGCATCAGAATTCTGGAATTTCTGCCTTTCACGCGACATCACCCCTCTAGCGGAATATATTCCGGGAACTTCCAACGACGTGGCAGACTGGAACTCCCGTTACCTGACCGATACGAGCGACTGGATGCTGGACAGATCGGTGTTTCTAGCAATCCACACCTTGTGGGGTCCCTTTCACACGGACCTGTTCGCATCGAGGCTCAATCGCCAACTACCCCGCTTTTACAGCTGGAGGCCGGATCCAGAAGCAATTGCGGCGGACGCACTCCTTCAGACATGGCCCGCAGGGTTACACTATGCGTTCCCTCCTTTCACCATGATAACCAGAATGCTCCTTCACGTAGCCAATCAGGCGGCCACGGTAGCCCTTATCACTCCGTGGTGGCCAGCTCAACCATGGTTTCCCATGATTCTGGGTATGTCGATCGATTATCCCAGACTCCTCCCTCACTCGACCCACCTGTTGACCAATCCTGTCGGGGATGCTCACCCGCTATTACTGGAAGGCAGATTGCCTCTGCTGGCATGGTTGGTCTCGGGACGTCAGACTCCAGTGATGGACTTTCATCTTCAGCTAGAGACCTTCTCGCCCTGGCCTGGGCCCCTGGGACTAGATCGGCATACCGATCTGCCTGGGGATTATGGGTTCGTTGGTGTGATCAACGACAAGTTGATCCCACTCGAGCTCCTGTGAACACGATTGTCAACTACCTGGCTGAAGCTTTTCACTCGGGAAAGGCATACAATTCACTTAATGTGTACAGATCCGCTATATCGGCATACCACCTTCCCGTAGAGTCCCTCCCTGTCGGGAGACACCCCTTGGTGTGTCGTCTCCTCCGCGGGGCTAGGCTTACCCGTCCTCCTAAACCTCGCTACCAATCCACTTGGGATGTGACCAAAGTACTTCAGCTATTCTCTACCTGGGAAGACAATCACCTGCTTTCCCTGCGAGATCTTTCCCTCAAGCTCACCATGTTACTTTGCCTAGTGTCTATAAAAAGAGTTTCGGACGTCAGAGCCCTAGACGTTTCGCGCCGTCAGTTTTCGCCGGAAGGGGTTAGATTCTCGGTAGTGCGCAGAACCAAGACTCAACTTCATTCGGTTTTTTACCCGTTCTTTCCTTCTCACCCGCAACTTTGCGTGGTACGTTGCCTTCAAGCCTACGAATCGCGTACGGCGACTCTTCGCTCTCCTACCCTATCACAATTGTTGGTCTCTTATGTGCGACCTCACCTCCCGGTGACTTCGGCCACTCTGGCCAGGTGGGTTCGTCTAGTAATGGAATTATCAGGCATAGATTTAACTTTGTTTGGCGCTCACTCGACCAGGGGGGCGATGGCCACTAAGGTGATTTCCACGGGGGGTTCCTTATCGGACCTCTTATTGGCGGCCGACTGGTCGTCGGAATCTACCTTTCGGGAATTTTACTTCAGGCCTGAATCCCATGTATCCTTGTCAGTTCTTACGCCCTAGAGTGGGTACCTAGTTATCGTACAAGCTGTTGTAATTTACTTACACTCGGTATATGTATACATACTCTGATATTTTGCCCTGGTGTATAGAATAAGTACGCTTAGCTTTAAACATGCAAGATATGAGCCTCCTGTCTGAAATATAATTCGAGATTTTCCTAGCTTGTGACGGAAAATATTGGTTATATGAAGACAGGAGGCGAGTATCTTCCCACCCTACCCTCCCTGTTATGGTCATCTTGCTCTTGTTTTAGGTTACTGAAACGATCCGAGAGTATACCATTCGGACTTCCCAGATTCGTGTTGACTCCACGTTGAAATGTTGTTTTGGTTGGATCCTGGCTGAAGCTTCCCCAGTAAGAGATGACGTCCCGTACCTATGGATCCATTGAGAGAACTCATCGGTCTACTACGGGAATACCGACTTCTGATATTGGACTGTTGTCTGGTTTGTTCACACTGGCATCGCAGTCAGAAAGAGGAAGTGCAAGGAAGTACTCAGCCTTCTTATAGGGTCCGTAGGGAGGAGGGGCCGTTACACTGAGGGCTGCTGGGATTTGTAGTCCCACACAGTTGTTCTTATGTTTATTCTTCTTTTAAAAAAGTTATTTAAGATTCTGCTATGGGCATTATTAAAGAAAGATTAATGCAAGATACTCGCCTCCTGTCTTCATATAACCAATATTTTCCGTCACAAGCTAGGAAAATCTCGAATTATGTATGTTATTGTGGATTTCCTTTTATATGCCAGGCTTTTCATATGCTTACAAAATAATATTTTTTATTATTTTATTATTAATTTAGTATCTAGGCAATATTATCTTTATGTAGCACCCACTATTTTTATGATGTTCCATTTTGGAAAAAAATACAAACTAAGCATGCTATTATGGGTTACTTTTTATATGCCCGTTTTTTCTCTTTTGCATTTTAAATTCATCTGTGTTGGTTAATCATGTGACCTTTGTTTATACTATTTAAGTTTTACTTATTTATTTATTTTATCAGTCGAACAATCTGAAACGTGTAGGCTGTTTTACAGCTTTGTACATGTATTTAATAAAGAAATACCATTTTGAATGTCATCTTGAGTGCCGACCACCCCTTTCCGTATTCTGGTACGTTGGAGGTGTCAGCAGCCTCAAGATCTGAGCACTAAGGGTGAGCCGAACACCACCCAGGTTAAGTTGGCACCAGAACTTGCGAACAGACAAAAAAAGTCTATGGGACACAAACATTAAAAAACATATGTGCTCATTTTAAAAGCTTATATGCATTGTATTGCCATATTGACATTTATCAATTCAAAAAAAAGTTTTAAAAACTGACAATTTTTTGGGAGAAGTGATTTTAATAATGCTAAAAGTGAAAAAATAAAAGTTAAATATTCCTTTAAATTTCATGCCTGGCGGTCTATAGTATGCCTGTAAAGTGGTAAATGTTTCCCGTGTTTACAACAGTCCCACAGCAAAATGCCATTTCTAAAGGAAAAAAAGGAATTTAAAACTGATCATGACTGTAATAAATTGTCGGTTCTCGGCAGTACAGATAAAATTAATTGAAAAAAATGGCAAGGATTCCCCCCAGTCCATTACCAGGCCCTTTGGGTCTGGTATGAATATTAAGGGGAACCCCAAACCAAAATTAAAACAAATTGTGTGGGGGTACCCCCAAATTCCATACCAGGCCCTTCAGGTCTGGTATGGATATTAAGGGGAACCCTGTGCCAATTTTTGTTAACGAAAATGGCGTAGGGGTCCCCCCAAAAATCCATACCAGACCCTTATCCGAGCATGCAACCTGGCAGGCCACAGGAAAAAAGGTGGGATGAGAGAGCGCCCCCCACCTGAGCTAATTAGGCCACCTGGCCTCAACATGGGGAGGGTGCTTTAAGGTCTGGACCCCAAAGCACCTTGTCCTCATGTTGATGTAAAAAAAAACAAAAAAACAAGAGACATCTTGGGACAAGTCCTTTATTAAAAAATAAAAAATAAATAAAAAATCCAGCAATGTAAATCTATCTTGCGCCGATGACAAAGAATAAAAAAACAAAATCATCAACAGATCAGCCTCCATAGGAGGCTCCCGCTGAATGATGCTTCTCTCGCTTTGACAACTCTTATATAGCTGAGGGCGGGGGCCACCTGGTGACAAGTTTCATGGGATCTGGGGGTCCAATTGTTAAAGGGGGCTTCCAGATTCTGATAAACCCCCCTGCCCGCAGACCCCTACAACCACCAGGCAAGGGTTGTGGGGCAGAGGCCCTTGTCCCCATCAACATGGGGACAAGGTGCTTTGGGGTCCAGACCCCAAAGCATTCTCCCCATGTTGAGGGCATGTGGCCTGGTACAGTTCAGGAGGGGGCGCTCTCTCGTCCCCTCCTCTTTTCCTGCGGGCCTGCCAGGTTGTGGGCTTGGATAAGGGTCTGGTATGTATTTTTGGGGGACCCCTATGCCATTTTTGTTATTTTGGTGCAGGGCTCCCTTTAAAATCCATACCAGACCTTAAGGGCCTGGTATGGAATTTGGGGGACCCCCACGCAATTTTTTTTAAAATTTTGGTTTGGACATGAACACAAACATCAAAAATCAAAAGTGCTCATTTTAAAAGCATGTATTGTCATAAAAAGTGTTTGGGAACCTGTGTGGGTCCTGCCCCAGGAGACATGTATCAATGCAAAAAAAAGTGAAACAATAAAAGGGAAATATTCCTATAAATTTCATGCCTGGGGGGTGTCTATAGTATGCCTGTAAAGTGGCACATTTTCCCGTGTTTAGAACAGTACTGCAGCAAAATTGCATTTCTTTTTTTTTTTTCAAGTTTTAAATGGTTTTTATTGAAGATTAAAAGGTGTACAACACATGCATTGCAAAAAAAAAAATACAAATTAATTGGCTGGTTGCCCCTTTCATGCGAGGCAGATCAGCAGTAGTGTACAGAGTAGAAACATGTCATACATTAGGAAAACATTTGGTACACAGTGTAACAGTGGTCTTAGATAACAAACAGGAAAATCGCTGCCAAGCGTTAGAAAAAGTGATAAGTAAGCATTGCTTGGTACCGTAGTGCAGTATTGATCTTGGCCAGTAAACTATAGGAGGGAGTTGACAGAAGGGGTCCACAACCAGGGGTCTACTGAAACCAGCAGTCATAGACAGACTAAGAAATGTAGGGATTTACAGACAGACGGACAGACAGACAGACAGACTGACGCTCGATTCCTTCGATAACGGATCGCAATGACTGAGGCGACCGCTTCAGTTTGCGTAAGCAGTCAACCTGGGGGGAAGGTATCTTGGGTTCACAGGAGCCAACTAGATGCGAAAGAGGGGAGGCTAAAGAGTCAGGTTTAAAAAATAAAAATAAAAATTTGGATAGGAAGCAGCTCTGCAAATCTCGGGAATTCACGAAAATGGATCCATCAAGCCCAAGTTTGCCAATAAGGTGTTGGGTTGTCTTTAGCCTGATGGATCACGTCCTCCATCTCGGCTATTTTGTTAATTCTCAATAACCAATCTGACATTTTCGGAGGAGCAGGCTGTCTCCAGTACATGGGTACACATTTTTTTGCTGCGTTGAGTAGATGAAGTACTAGGGAGCGCTTATAGGAGGTAGACTGTCGTAATGTCGTGTGATGAAGCAAGAATTGAGCTGGGGTGACGTCTAGAGAGTATGTGGTAATTTTGGCAATCATTGTGCATACTTTTTTCCCGGGAAGGCTGAATCAAAGCACAGTTCCACCATATATGGAGTTGAGATCCTCGTACCGTGTTGCATCTCCAACACAGTGGTGAGACTGTCGGATGAAATATGTGCAATCTATCGGGTGTACGGTACCATTTTGAGTATATTTTGTAGCAGTTTTCCTGTGCAGAGATATTGACCGATCCCTTGTGGGTGTGTGTGAAAATGTTATCCCAGTCTGTTTGTAGGAGATCTAAGTTAAGTTCACTTTTCCATGCTCTGTTTATTGTGTTAGTTTTTTGGTCTATGACCCCGTGTAGGAGGGAATAAATCAAGGAGACCAAATGTCTCTGAGGATCGGTGTCTGTGCATAGCTTCTCAAACGGGCATAAGTCCCTATACCATTGTGTAAGAGGTCTGGAGCTCTGTAAAAAATGTCTGAGTTGTAAATATTTAAAGAAAGGGATGTTGGCATCTGGGAATTGGGAAGTAAGGGAATCATAGGAAATAAACAAAGAATTGTGAAAAAGGTCCCGGGCTTGCAGTGCATGCCTTTGGGCCGTCGGATGAGTTAAGGCGGCCGGCATGCCGGGTGGGAAGTCCGGGTTTTTGTCTACAGGAGTCAAGGGGCCAGGAGAATGTACTAGTTTGTGTGAGTCACTGGCTTGCCTAAAGCAGAGAAGTGTAGGTCCAGTCAAGGGGTGTAAGGCATATTCCTTAGGGATTGCCTTTGTAGAGATCCATGGCAGGGGGGATAGAGGGACCAGGGCAAAGGAGTTCTCAACGGCGATCCAATGTTTGGTGTGTGCATGTACATGCCAGTCTACAAGTCTCGCAATGTGACAGGCCACTTGATATTTTTTAAGTTTGGGAAGAGTCATCCTGTCCCAGCTTAACCTAGGCGATTTGGAGGCCCATATAAAAGTGTCTACAAAGCTTTTTATAGGTGAGGAAGAAAGAGGGTGGAAGTTTGATCGGTACAGTTTGTAGGACGTACAAGATGCGAGGCAGGATGTTCATTTTCAGGATGGCTATTCGACCAAACCAGGAGAACCTACCTGATGCCCATCGGAGGAGGTCTTGTTTTATCTTTTGGAGAATAGGTGCATAATTCCTCTCATACAATTGGTCCAGGTTTTTGGGGATTTGGATACCTAAATACGTGAGGGTCTGTGGTTCCCAGCCAAAAGGAACGTTTGCCTGACAGAGGGATACTATATCAGAGGGGAGGGAAATGTTGAGAGCTTTCAATTTCGTGAAATTAATTTGAAGGTTAGAGAGCTTACGAAACAGGGCAAAATCTTTTAGCAAGTTGGGGATAGAAATCAGGGGATTGGAGAGAAATAGAAGAATATCGTCCGCATAAGCTGCAATTTTGTATTGTTTATCACAGATATTAATACCAACTATGTCAGGGTTATCCAAAAGTTTACGCAATAGGGGTTCTAAAGTGAGTACAAAAATTAAAGGGAACAGTGGACATCCCTGACGTGTGCCATTCGAGATGGAGAAGGCGTCTGATAGGTGAATATTAACCATAATTCTGGCGGTGGGCGAGAAATAGAGACTAAGAATCATTATCAGGAAATGCTCCGGGAGTCCTATAGCTCGCAGTGTCGCAGACAAATAGTCCCACGCCACCCTATCAAACGCCTTCTCCGCGTCGAGGGAAAAAAATAAACCTTTTGTGGGGAGGTGGAAAGCCAGTGGTGGATGTTCAATGCTTTCAAAGTGTTATCCCTGGCTTCCCGGCCAGGGATAAAACCGACCTGGTCGAGTGAGATGTCGTGCCAGGGCACCTGGGGAACATGGCTAGTATTGTGGGACCGGGCTCCGGGGGACACAGGTGTACGTACCATGAGCCCTTGGAAAAACAGCCAAGGTCCCATGAAGAACCAGAGTAGGAGCAGCACCTCCCACAGGAAGCCCAGTGGATCCCCCCAAAAATAACTCTACATGCCTGGGTGGGAGGGAGATGCGAAAGCCTATAGCAAGGATATGAGGGGAGGGAAGGGGCAGAGCACTAGTTATCCCCCACAGATGTTCCACCAGGAGGTTGGGAGTTGGGAGTTATATCTAACAGTCGCAGCATCACTCACATCTGGAGGGGGGAGCGGGGACAGAGAGTAACGATCATCACATGCTGAATAAACATTACCTTAAGTAACACTAACAGTATCCCATATCCGAACGGGCCGGGGGGTCGCATAACAAAGCGCAACGGGAGGAGGAAAAGTCACCGATCAGGAACAGAAAGCGTTTGCCAACGACTGTGGCTCACTCTTCGCCAGGTATACTGCAAACAGACGGGCAGGAGGAGAGCGGTGACCGCCACCGATCCGTCAGTAGTCTCTCCGAGCTCTGCGGTAGTGCGCGGGGTTGGGGGGCTGGAGCCCTGCTGAGATCCATATGGCGGGGCTCGGATTCTTGAACTCGACGGGGATCTACGTCTGCGGAGACCGGCATTCTGGCTCTCCATGGGTTCTTCATGCGGTGTGGGAAGTTTGAACTCCTGATGGCGGAATTCCGCGTACCAATTTGGCACATCAATTAGGGGGACATCCATAGCGGCACAGAATGAGGGGAGATCTTCCGGGACCTTGAGAAGGGCCGTGCGGCTCATGTGTGTGGCCGACAAGCAGAAGGGAAATTTCCAGTGGTACAGGATCCCTTTACCTTTCAGAACCTCCAGCAAGGGCTTTAAATCCCTGCAGTGCCTTAGGGTGATGCCGGAAAGATCCTGGTAGATCTGGACGGGAGTCCCTCCTGCCGCAAAATTTCTTCTTTCAGCTTGTAGTCCACTATGCAGCAGACGATATCCCTGGGGGGGTCCGTATCTCTGCCCCTGGGGCGCAGAGCTCGGTGTACACGCTCCATCGCTATCGGAGTCTGGGGCGGTCGTCCCAGCAGGCCGTTGAACAGGCCAGTCACCTCAGGCGTCAGATGGTCTTCCTGGTGGCCTTGCGGAGGACATGGTTGTGCTGGGCAGCGACCTGTTCCACTTCATGCACTCTGTCCGCCAAAGTATGTATGTCCAGCCGCAGGTCCGCAATGGCGGCGGACAGAGTGTCCTTTATGTCGGCGGCTATTGTTCTCAGGTCCTGAATACTGAGAGACGGCTGAGGGGGGCCGCTAGGAGCCCCGGAGAACGTCTGGACCGAATCCTGAGGCAGTGGCTGAGGGTCTGAGAGTTGTGAGGCATTCGTCTGGGGTGGATGATGGCGGGACGACGCCATATTGTTTCTGTGGGAACGGAACATCTCGGGGATAATCTGGCTACTCCCGCCGGTATGTTAATGGGGGGAGCGGGATCTGGACGTCGACGACTGTCGGGAGGCTGTACCCATCTCTCTGTGCGGGTCTGAGCAGCACAATCCTCTGGTACACCAGTAGTTTAGATAGCAGTGGCGGGAGCTCTCCAACTAAGCGGCCATCTCCGAGTCAGGCCAAACCACTCCCCCTCAAAATTGCATTTCTAAATGTAAAAAGGTAATTTAAAACTAATCATCCATTCAACTCCCTGTGACGTCAGAGGGGGGTGGGGGTCACCCAGTTACGTCACTGGGTGGCCCCCTCTCAGCTATATAACAGCTGTCACAGCGGCAGACGTATCAGTGAGCGGGAGCCGCCTATGGAGGCAGGGCTGTTGCAGCTTTTTTTGGGGGGTACCGCAAATTGTGTCTCCTTTCTTTTTTACAATTTTTGACATTTTTTTGGGTGAAATGGTAGGGGTACAATATACCCGTTACCAATTCACATAGGGGGCAGGATCTGTGGATCTCCTTGCTAAAGGCAGCTTCCAGATTCCGATAAGTCCCCCGCCCGCCCTGCGGGACTGTTCTACACACAAGAAAAATGTGCCACTTTACAGGCATACTATAGACAGTCCCCAGGTATGAAATTTAAAGAAATATTTCACTTTTATTCTTTCACTCTAAGCATTATTAAAATCACTGCTGTTTTTAAAACTTTTTTGGCATTGATACATGCTCCTGGGGCAGGACCCAGGTCCCCAAACACTGTACATACAACAGTGGATGGACACAAGCTCCCTGCGGAAGAGAGTAAAGTGTAAACAGACCTTGTGATGCACGCCTCCCCGCTGGCCCCTTCTTCCCTCCCATCCACCCCAGGTGCTTGTATTCTTTATTACCTCAGACAGACGAGAAGAGAGGAGGGGCCGGCAGGGAGGTGTGCATTACGAGAGGTATGTTTACAGCCACTTCCTGCATTACTCGCATGCAGCAAACCAGGAGTGTCTTTCATAGCATCCAGTCACTCATCACATATCATATGTGATTATACCGGCAGAGTCAGACACTTTATATTGAATAACTTATTTTTATTTAGAATGAGCAAAGTGACTTCCATGGACAGATTTTGCCCATACCCTGCTCTTTGCCCTATGCCCTGATATCTACCCCATGCACTAATTTCTGCCCTGATGTCTGCCCATGCCATGCTCTGTGTCCCCATGCCCTGCTGTCTGCCCCCATGCCTTGCACTTTGCCCCATGCTCCATGCTCTGATGTGTGTCACCATGCCTGATTGTCTGCCCTGTGCCCTGCTCTGTGCCCACATGCCCTGCTCCGTGCCCCCATGCCCTGTTCTGTGCCCCCATGCCCTGCTCTGTGCACCTATGCTTGCCCTGCTCTGTGCCCCTATGCCCTGATGTCTGCCCCATGCCCTGCTCTTTGCCCCATGCTCTGATGTGTGCTCCCATGCCCTTCTGTCTGCCCATGCCCTGAGCCCCCATGCCCTGATGTCTACCACATGCCCAGCTCTGTGCCCCCATGCCCTGCTCTGTGTCCCATGCCCTGCTCTGTGTCCCATGCCCTGCTGTCTGCCCTATACCCTGCTGTCTGTCCCGCACCCTGTTCTGTGCCCTAAGCCCAGCTGTCTGCCCCATGCTCTGATGTGTGCCTCCATGCCCTGCTTTTTGCCCCATGCCCTGCTGTGTGTCCCCAGGCCATGCTGCCTGTCCTCATGCCCTGCTGTGTGTCCCCATGCCATGCTGCCTGTCCCCATGCCCTGCTGTGTGCACCGTGATATGCCCTAGTGTGTGCCCTTGTGGTGTGCCCCTTGGTGTGTCCTACTGTGTGCCCCATACCCTACTATGTGCCTCACTGTGTGCCCAATTCCCTTCTGTGGGCCTTGTGATGTGTCCTGAGCCATACTGTATGCCCCATAATGTGCACTGTACCCTGCTGTGCGCCATATGATGTGCCCTGCTGTGTGCCCTGTGATGCACCATTCATTGCCCCATAATGTGCTTTGCTGTGTGCCCCCATGACCTGATGTCTACCCCATGCCCTGCTCTGTGCAACATGCCCTTCTGTGTGTCCCCATGCCCTGATGTCTGCCCCACACCCTGTTCTGTGCCCCATGCCCAGCTGTCTGACCCATGCTCTGATGTGTGCCTCCATGCCCTGCTGTTTGCCCCATTAACTGCTGTGTGTCTCCATGCCATTCTGCCTGTCCCCAGGCTCTGCTGTGTGTCCTGTGATATGCCCTACTGTGTGCCCTGTGGTGTGCCCCATGGTGTGTCTTACTGTGTGCCCCATGCCCTACTATGTGCCTCACTGTGTGCCCAATTCCCTCCTGTGGGCCTTGTGATGTGTCCTGAGCCCTACTGTATGCCCCGTGATGTGCTCTGCTATTGGCACCATACTGTGCCCTATATGTGTATTGTTCCATGTAATATCCCCTGCTGTGCCCCATAATGTATCTTCTTGCCCCCATGTAATATGCCCCATTATGCCCCATAATGTGCCCTGCTGTGCCCCATAATATAAGATTGTATCCCTCTTAATGTGCTCTGCTGTGCCCCTTAATGTGCCCGCATGCCCCTATGTAATATACTCTGTTCTACCCAATAATGTGCCCTCCTGCCCCATATAATGTTCCATGCTGTGCCCCATAATGTGCCCCTTTGCCTCTCCCATATAATGTGCCCTATACTGTTCCCTGCTGCCCCCCATGTAATGTGTCCTACTTTGCCCCCCCAACCTGTAATGTGCCCTTGTGTGCCCCATAATGTGCCCTGCTGCAGCCCATGTAGTGTGCCCTCCTCCCCTCCACGCACAGATATTGTGCCCTCCTGACCCCATGTTCTATGACCTGCTGACTTCTATACTTTGTCATGGTTCCCCCATGCTATGCCCTGCTGCCCCCTATGTACTGTTTATCTCAGGTTCGACCCAGAATTAAGGCATCCACGCAGTGCAAGCTGGGGGTGGGGCTTTGTCTGAGTGTGGGCAGGGACACAGGGGGCCTCATGAGTTGTCAGTCTGCCCCTGATGGCATCATTGTAAGAAATATAGCATAGCCCACCCATCTTAGGTTTAATATGCCATGTCATATAGGATTAAATAACAGCTTACACTATGTCTCAAATCTGCTAAGATGCAGAAAAATCTGTTACCTAAGTCATTATCTGTGGACTTTGTATTAAGCTTATATTGACTTAAGATAACATACTAATACAATGTTGTATAAGCTCATAAATATAGGTTTTCAAGTTCACATCTATATGTTAAATGAAATGAGGTAATAACTAAAGCTAATGATTTACTTAAATACTTATGTAAAACCATGCGTGCGCATTGTAAGGAATCACGCACTCATCTGTTTTTGCCTTATAAAAGCCAGCGATGTACATTCAGTAAATTAGATTTCATATAACTACACCTTGCTGTTTCCTGTGTCTTTATATGAAGTCCCAGGCCTGAGAGCTGAGGACTCTTCTTTCTTCATTGAACCCTGAAATCTACCTGGGTGTTCCTATAGAAGAGATAATTCCATCATCAGTCCTTTATCTTCTGTTTAGGTGGTAGCAGTGGGCAGTATTCACTCTGGGATAAAATACCATGTACTGTATATAGTCCTGTGCATCTTCTGGTCCCTTTCAGATCGAAGTTCAGCCAAAAATTCCAACTGAAATCGGACCTGAAACGGTGAACAGGGATGCAATGGACCACTGCTGTGAGCTGCTCTGTGTGGCAGTGTGAGTCCAGCCTAATGCCGCGTACACACTGTCGTTTTTTGCGATGAAAAAAAAAACGACGTTTTTTAAAACGTCATTTAAATTGATCGTGTGTGGGCAAAACATAGTTTTTTTGTCTTCAAAAAAACGACCAAAAAAAAATTCCAACATGCTTGAATTTTTTGTGTCGTTTTTCAAAACGTCGTTTTTTGTTTCACAAAAAGTCACCGTGTGTAGCAAAAACGTTGTTTAAAACGACGTTTTTCAACCCGTGCATGCCCAGAAGCAAGTTATGAAGCGAGCTTCAATGGAAAAGAGTGGTGAACGTAACCTCGCTTTTTGTGAAAAAAAACGATGGTGTGTATGCAACATCGTCTTTGAAAAGTGACGTTTCAAAAACGTTGTTTTTTACTTCACAGAAAACTTTGTTTTTTTCATCACAAAAAATGATCGTGTGTACGCGGCATAAGAGTACTGCTTTCAATTAATGCCTTTCCCCATTTTTCAATCAAGTTTTTTCTAAATGTATCCTTGAACTTTAACATGATTCCGAACTAAATTACCCTATAGAACTATTTGCCATTTGTAGATTATATGGATTCTGGCCAAAAGGAACTGCTACTTATAATTTGTAATTCAAAGATATCCAAATGTTGTCTCTTCAGCAGCTAAAGATATATTTTTTGAATTTTCAGTGATAGTTTCTCACTTCTGCTCAAAACACAAAACAATTTATTGATTTTTTATGTTAAAATCTATTGATTTCTCTATTGATGCGCTACATTCCAGTAAAAACATTTCTCACTTTCTGTATGAATTCCCCTTTGTATCATCTTTCATCTAAAAAGTATGCAAAATCTTACATAATATTTCCATTAATATTTTGCCATAGTTATTCCTTTTCATTTCCAGAGTCTATTTTAAAGTAAACCTATTACAAATTCCAAATAAACAAATTATGCAAAAAACAGGAATGTCCATAAGGTAATTTTGATAATCAGGACAATCAGCCGATCCAAAGTTAAATTTGCATACACATTTTCAGCCCTCACTGTAAAAATCAAACTTACACTATTTTTTTAAGGGTGCCTTGAAAAAGTATTTACAAAAAAGGAAACGTGTAGCGCTTAACTGAAGATAAATAGCAAATAATAACATATGCAAAATATATAACACCGTGGGTGCACTTGAAGTGTCTCTATAAATGGTGATAGAGTCCAAATAGATCAATACAAAGTGACTGGGTGCAGGTGCAATCTGGATGGTCCACCACCGTAGATGAGACTGAGGAGGCTTACCAGATGGATAGCGACCAAAATAGGTATAGGTAGTTCACTCACAGCGAAAGGGATGCCAATTCTCGGGATCACTGTGTGATCTACCCAATCCACAGCCTTCTGAGTCATCTTGTCGGCTGCATGTACTGAGAAGTGAAATTTTTGTGTGTCTGGTCCCTCATCCGATTGGATACCTTCATCATCTCTCCTCCACTGGAGTCCCTATGTGAGCGATCCTTGGCGTCTCATTAAGCCTTAGTTGACCAATTAGGTGTATACCTATTTTGGTCGCTATCCATCTGGTAAGCCTCCTCAGTCTCATCTATGGTGGTGGACCATCCAGATTGCACCTGCACCCAGTCACTTTGTATTGATCTATTTGGACTCTATCACCATTTATAGAGACACTTCAAGTGCACCCACGGTGTTATATATTTTGCATATGTTATTATTTGCTATTTATCTTCAGTTAAGCGCTACACGTTTCCTTTTTTGTATATCCTATGCTTGCTAAATTGATCTTTTAGTTGTGTTAGCTGCTGCATTTTTCTTAGTAGCGCGGTGAGTGTATATACCAAGGTATATACCGTATTTTCCCACCTTGAAAAAGTATTCACACCCTTTGAAATTTTACAACCAAAAAAAATAAATGTATTTTATTGGGATTTTATGTCATAGACCAACACAAAGTGGCACATCATGTTGAAGTGAAATGAAAATGATAAATGGTTTTCAACATTGTTTACAAATAAATATGTGAAAAGGGTGGCGTGCATTAGTTTCCAGCCCGCCAAGTTAATACTTTGTAGAACTGCCTTTCAGTGCAATTACAGCTGCAAGCCTTTTTGGGTATGTCTCTACCAGTTTTGCACATCTAGAGAGTGACATTTGTGCCCATTCTTCTTTGCAAAACAGCTTAGGCTCTGTCAGATTGGACACTCTCCATGTCTGTGAACAGCAATTTTCAAGTCTTGCCACAGATTCTCAATTGAATTTATGTCTGGACTTTGACTGGGCCATTCTAACACTTAAATTTGCTTTGATCTAAACCATTCCATTGTAGCTCTGGTTGTATGCTTAGGGTCGTTGTCCTACTGGAAGGTGAACCTCCACCATAGTCAAGTTTTATTCTAAGATTGCCCTGTATTTGGCTTCATCCATCTTCCTATCAACTCTGACCAGCTTCCCTGTCCCTGCTGAAGAAAATCATCCCCACGACATGATGCTTCCACCACCATGTTTCACGGTTGGGATGGTGTGTTCAGGGTGATGTGTAGTGTTAGCCACACATATCGTTTTGCTTTTAGGCCAAAAAGTTCAATCTGACCAGAGCACCTTCTTCCACATGGCTTCTTGCAAACTGCAAATGGGATTTATTATGGCTTTCTTTCAACAATGGCTTTCTTCTTGCAACTCTTTCATAAATGGCAGATTTGTGGAGTGCATGACTAATAGTTTTCCTGTGGACAGATTCTCCCACCTGAGCTCTGGATCTTTGCAGCTCCTCTAGAGTTACCATGGGCCTCTTGACCTCTTATCTGATTAATGCTCTCCTTGCCTAGCCTGTCAGTTTAGGTGGACGGCCAAATCTTGGTAGGTTTGCAGTTGTGGCATACTCTTTCCATTTTCGGATGATGGATTAAACAGTGCTCCATGAGATGTTCAAAGCTTGGGATAATTTTTTACAACCTAACCCTGCTTTAAACTTTTCCACAGCTTTATCCCTGACCTGTCTGGTGTGTTCCTTGTCCTTCATGATACTATTTGTTCACTAAGGTTCTCTAACAAACCTCTAAAGGCTTCACAGAACAGCTGTATTTAAAATGAGTTTGTTACACACAGGTGGACTCTATTTATTAATTACAGAAGGTGACTTCTGAAGGCAATTGGTTCCACCAGATTTTAGTTAGGGGTAATGGAGTAAAGGGGGCTAAATACAAATGCACGTCACACTTTTCACAAATTTATTTGTAAAATAAATGGCTTCACTTCACAATTATGTGCCACTTTGTGTTGGTCTATCACATAAAATCCCAATAAAATACATTTACGTTTTTGGTTGTAATATGACAAAATGTGGACAATTTCAAGGTGTAGGAATACTTTTTCAAGACACTGTATATCCTGCTGTATCTGTTTTAACTAAACATTTTAACTTGCGGTTTTTGAAAAGGGTAGCTAATGGAAAAGCCCCGGGCCCAGATGGCTATATATCTGCATTTTTCAAGCTCCTCTTACCTGACATTGCCGCTACACTACATTCTGTTTATAATTACATTTGGGACGATGGACCCTATCTTCCCACGGGACACCTGGCGAATATTAAACTCATTGCAAAAAAAGGAAAAGACCCTCTAGACCCAGGATCGTTTCGCCCTATTTCTCTGCTAAATGTAGATTCCAAGATTCTCTCCAAGATAGTGGCAAATAGGCTAGGCGACATAATGCCATCCCTTATTCATTGCGCACAATCGGGCTTCACCAAGGGTAGGTCCGCAGCAGCCAATATCCGTAAGGTTCTAACAGCCCTCGAATACGCTAAAACACATCCTTCTAATGCCACAGTAGTAGTTACCCTTGACGCCGAAAAGGCCTTTGATAACGTTAGTTTCCACTGGCTTTTCTTAGTCATGACACGATTTGGTCTAACTGGCCCATTTAACAACTTTATCCATAGTATGTACTCAGGCCCTTCTGCCACGATTACTGCAGCAGGCATTCAATCCCCTCCCTTCTGCTTACACAGGGGCACGAGGCAGGGTTGCCCCCTATCCCCCCTGCTCTTTAATCTTGCCATAGAGCCCCTCTCACGTCTTCTTTCTACGTCCCCCCTCCTACATGGCCTACCTCTTGGCCGTGAGGACACGAGGGTGGCTCCCCGCACACAGACATCCTCGCTATTCAAACAATCTTTGACACGTTTCGCAAATGTTCGGGGCTAAAAATTAATTTCTCCAAAAGCGAGATTTTACACTTAGGCACATGCAATCCACGCTCCAACCACCCCCCTTCCTCCTTTAAGATCTCGGAAACGCACATTACCTACCTGGGACTGAAGATTGGCAAAGAACCATCCTCTCTTTACCACCTGAACTATCCTCCTTTGATCGACAAAATAGTAAGTAAACTAGAGACCTGGATGGCTCTGCCGCTGTCATTTCTTGGGAGATGTGCACTTTTCAAGATGGTGAGTTTTACCTGTTTGCTGTACCCACTACAAACCTTGCCACTGCTACTGAGACATAAAGATGTGAAAACTCTGAACAAGGCCATCACTAAATTTTTTTATGGAAAAATACTAAGCCGAGAATTGCGCTGACAAAACTACATCTCCCAAGGGGCGAGGGTGGCGTGGGTTTACCAAATATTAGACTATACAATTTGGCTTGCCTTCTGAGAATAGGTCTAGACTGGATATTGGGATCCTCTAGGTATTCTAACTATGCCTTGGAATCATCCATAGTCCATCCTATAGCTCTGGCGCCTTACTCCACAGTTCGATCCAAAAACTACCAGCTACCAATTAACAAAATTTACTCTTTTGTAACACTATAGTGGCCTGGCGAGATATCAGGAAAAAATTAGGCCTCTCCCCTCATGTTTCTAACCACCTCCCGATTTTTGGCAATCCCATGTTTACACCCAGTCTTCAGTATGAACCTTTCTCCAAGTGGAAAGACAAGGGATTAGTTAAGGTTTGTTCATTGTTTCAGGATTCATCAGGCATTTTCAAATCTTTCTCTCATCTGTCCCATGAATTCTCGCTCCCCCCTAACCATTTCTTTCCATTTATGCAGTATATTGGCAAAACCTGCCCAAAGAAATCCGCTAGACTCCAGACATCCTTTATTGACACGTTATTGGCGGTCAACAAGCACTCTTATCTCGGATATTTATACCCCTTTGAGCGCAAAGCCTCTCCAGTACACTTCTATGACTTCCTGGTCTAAGGACTTGCCAGGCCATCTGGAAGTGGATGACATTATACAAGGGTATAAACTATGTAGAGCTATTACTCAATGTGAGGCGTGGAGAGAAACCCAATTCAAGATTATGCACAGGGCCTATTACCCTTTCTCCACAACTAGGTCACCTGACAAAGGTCCAGCTTGCCCATGGTGTCTGACCACCAAACCGACCTTAGTGCATCGTCTTTGGACCTGTTCTCCCATTATCGCCTTCTGGGCAACGGTCGCACGTTTCATAACTGATGTGACTCACTTCTCTCCGGAGACAGAGCCTGGTCTATTCCTGTTTGGATGCCCCCCTCGCACGGAACCACAATCTTCGACCTTTGGACTACTACCTCAGGGCACCCGCCAGTGGATACTTCTGGCTCTACTCATGGCTCGCAGAGCTATTATGCTCCACTGGATATCATCTACTCCACCTTCCCTTACAACTGTGATAAGAGAACTTAAATCCCTTCTGCACAAGGAAATTCTTGACCTACTCACCGTTTCTCCACAATCTAAGCCCAAGTTTGAACAGAAATGGTCAGCCTTTATTGAAATTAGCCTACCTGCCTCGGAAAGGCACTCGCTGCTGTCCAACTCCTTCACCTTCTCTGCCTATAACTAGATGGGAGGTCCATTTCTCTTTTCTTTTTCCCTGACTCAACGTTTACTATACTGTCCAATTAACTCTGGAAATTATTTGCAATAATCTCGAAATGTTAATGTACCTATTTCTGATGTATGACCCAGCCTCAGACTTTTTTTCCTCATGTTCTATTTTCAGTAGCCTTCTATCCCAACGTCTCTCTTCCTTACTGTCTTCTCTCTCTATCCCGCCTCATCCTTCTCTTCTTCTTCTTCCCTTCCTCTTCTCTTTTCTCTTCTTTGTTCTTCTTCCCTTTCTTCTTTTCTTGCCCCTCTCTTCCGCTCTTTTTTTTTTGGGATCCGGGAGTATGTTTTGGTTTTGCCTAAGGTTTCATCTTTGTATTGCCTTATGTCCGGCTGTTTCTCCCTACATATGCAATGGACAATTTGTACCCGTGTATCCCTTTGCATAACTTCAATAAAGTATTTTTCGAAAAAAGAAAAGAAAAGGGTAGCTAATCATCATATTGCAATAAAAGTATAGCTAAATGCAACATGTTTAAAATGTATCTAACATTATAACAACATATAACACCATGTTTCTCTTTGCTTAACAGGAACAGGTAACCTAAGATTACACTGTGATATTCAGCTAAAAATAATAGGCCAGATTCACAGAGCGATTACGCCGGCGTTACAGGAGATGCGCGGCGTAAGTCTAAATTTGCGCATGCGTTTCGATGCGCCGCATCCCCCAAAACGAGATACGCAAGAAATCTACTTTTTTTTGTCCGGCGTAATTTCGATAGACAGGCGCATTCGTCCGCGCAAAACTGCGCTAGACACACCATTGATTTGCTATTCAAATATGCTAATGAGGGAGTTACAGGGATCCACAAAAGAACATTGTTGCTACGCGCTGTGCGCAACAGCTGCACGGCCTGTCTAAAATTAGACCATATAAAAGGTGGTATAAAATTAGACAATTCGTCTACATGTCAGAGAAAGCAACACTGTTAGTGAGGAGCTGAGCAGTCACACGTGTTGCACAACAATCTGTATGCCAACATGCCAGGGACATCCTTGCTCATAGCTATACTACTGACTTTAGAGGAGCAAAGAAGGAGGAGGGCACGGAGGAGGGCACGGGAGAGGATATACCGCATCGCATAGACCTCTTTGGCATGAGTGATTCTGAGGTGTATCGCATCTTCAGATTCACCCCTCATGCCAACCTGGAATTAACCACAACCTTGCAGGAGGACATCACCAGCCCAACACACCGCTCACATGCAGTGCAGCCACTGGTCAAGGTCATGGCAACACTCCATTTCCTTGCCAGTGGCTCTTTTGAAAGAACAAGTGGAGTGGTGGCTGGGATGTCACAATCCTCCATGAGCAGATGTGTGCACCAGGTTGTCCCTGCAATCCTCAGACGCATGGCCAACCAAATCATCAAACCAACCACTGAGGACCTGCGGCTGAAGGCAATGACAGATTTCTACAGAATTGCAAGATTCCCACGCACCGTGGGGGCCATTGATTGCACGCATGTGGCACTCCAGTTCCCCCATGAGACAGAGCACATATACCGAAATCGGAAGCATTGCCATTCCATCAACGTACAGGTGATAGTCGATGCCCAAGGCCTCATATGGCACGTCCGTGCCAAACACCCCGGATCCAGCCATGACAGCTACATCTACAATCAGAGCCCCATCCGAATGGAATTCGAACAGAACGTGTATGGGGACACCTGGCTGGTTGGTGAGTGACATGGGTGGCAGGCATGACTGCCCCCCCCCATGATGCACACATCACTAGGGGCACATGCATGACTAACATCCTCCTGTCTTTTCCCTAAGGCGGCGTACACACGATCGGATATATCCGATGAAAACGGTCCGCGGACCATTTCCATCGGATATGTCCGATCGGGAGTTTGATCCGATGGCGTGTACACACCATCGGATCAAATTCCCCGCCGCCGGAAGGCGCGGTGACGTGGCGGTGACGCGGCGGTGACGTTGACGCCGCCGTGTCACCGCAACGTCACCGCACCAGGAAGTAAAACACTTCCGCGCTTGCGCCGAATCCATTCGGCAGCGGCGCGGCGGCGGTGGGGGCCGACATGTCTGCTGGTAAGTGTACTAACCAGCAGACATGTCGGGCGGACAGATCCCCACCGGATAGATTTCAAAGCATGCTTTGAAATCTGTCGGGTGGACAAATCTGTCCGCTAGCCCATACACACGAGCGGAGATGTCTGCTGAAACGGTCCATCGGACCGTTTTCAGCGGATATATCCCCTCGTGTGTACGCCGCCTTACAGGTCATTTTGCATATGCACTGGGACCCCATCTCATGACTCTTATCCGGAACCCCCAAACCCCAGGAGAGGAAAGATACAATGAAGCCCACGCCCAAACACGTGCAGTGGTGGAGCGCACCTTTGGCCTCCTGAAGTCACGTTTCCGATGCCTGGATAAGTCTGGGGGGACCCTGTTGTATTCCCCAAACTTTGTGTGCCAGATCATCGGTGCATGTTGCCTGCTGCACAACTTTGCAGTGAGAAAGGGCCTGCAGATTGACATACGTGATGACCTGAACCAGACAATCCCCCCCAACCGAGGTTACCCCGTCTTCTGAGGGAAGAGCAGCCAGGAGACAGCTCACATTAGGCATCTTTGCACGTTAAACACACACATTAATCATGGCACAATGAGAATGCATGCATGCACACCACTGTGGTCCCTAGCACAGACACATCACATCCTCATCTACAGTGCCTGCCGCCGAGAATGTGTTTTCAGCACGCCAGCATCGCGCTGAATCTCGGCGACAGGCTGCCGATATCTCGCACTCGCTGGAATAGTAAAAGCACATTCCAGCGAGCGCGTCATAGAAGCGACGGGAATCCGACGCGGATTCCCGCCAATTCTACACGTGGGCGGAGTTTGTTATGAATCCTGAACGAGAAATCCCCGCCGGATTTTTAAAGAAAAATCCGGCATGGGTTCCCCCCTCAGGAGCATAACGGGCCCTTAGGTCGGTTATGGGTTGTAAGGAGACCCCCTACGCCGAAAAAACGGCGTGGGGGTCCCCCCACAATCCATAACAGACCCGTATCCAAAGCACGCCGGCCGGCCGGTCAGGAAGGGGGTGGGGGCGAGCGAGCGCCCCCCCCCCTCCTGAGCCGTACCGGGCAGCATGCCCTCAACATGGGGGGGTCAGGTGCTCTGGGGCAGGGGGTGTGTATGATCGCTTTTATAAAAGCGCCCCCCTCCGGCGGGCTTCTGTGGGGGGTGGGTGCCGCCGTCTGGTTCTCTTCCGCCGCCGGGGGGCGCTTTGATAAAAGCGCCCACCACCCGGCGGGCTTCTTTCGACGTCTTCGGCGGCGGGGGGGGTCTTCTCCCACTCTCCGGGGTCTTCTCCCGCTCTCTGGGGGTCTTCTCCCAATCTCCGGGGGTCTTCTCCGCTCTCCGGGGGTCTTCTCCGCTCTCCGGGGGTCTTCTTCTTCTTCAGGACTCGCCGCCGCTATCTTCGTGTGTTAGCTCAATTACTAGCGGCGGCGGCCCCCTCTTCTGCGACGTCGGCGTCTTCTTCTTCTTCTGCTGGCTTTGTCTCCATCGCGGCAAGCCAGCTCGGCGCTGGCTCCCGCGATGGGGCTCGTAGGTGGTCAATCTCGCCGAGAAAGGGAGCGAGATTGACACAATATCCCAGTCACCTACTGTAATTGTAAAATTTCCAGAAAAAAAAGGGGGAAAACAAATTAATGCCGCTGGCGTGAGCCACGCCTGGGGTGCCCACGGCCACGGCCCCGGCTCCTCAGGGGAGACTCATGGGGAGGGGGGGGTAATCCAGAGAAGGAGGAGCAGCCCCTGGTCTCTGCCCACCTGGCGGCCTGCCCTCCAAGGCCACGGCAATTCTGTTCAGGCCAGCTCCTAGTGTTGCCGTGTTGGCCTGGATAGCTTGGGTGAGGGCCCTCACATCCTGCCCAACGTCTGCTGTTGTAGTCTGCAGTACGTTTAGGCAGTTTGTAAGAGCCCGGGAGAGGCAATCCAGGTCCCCAAGCGTATCCTTTATGGAGGACAGGCTCTCCTCCATCCTCCCCAAAGTCTGGCTGACCTGTCCCAGATGGCGGGTCTGAAAGGCCTGGTCCCTTCTCAGATTGGCGGGCAGAACCTCGGCCACCCCCCTGGTCTTCTGGGACGACTTCCTGCCTCCAGCTGAGGCTTGGGGCCGGGGAGAAGGGGAGGCCCTTGGGAGAGAAGCCCTGTTGGGGGAGGAGTGGGAGGGGCTAGGGGAAGACTCCTCCAAAAACAGCAATCCACTGGCTGACATGACATCCTCCTCCTCCTCCTCAACCTCCTCCGAGGACTCCGGCATTGTCTGGGGGTCCTCATCAGGCTGTTGTCCCTGGGATGGTGCGGTCAGCCCAGATGGCCCAGCTCCCTCCTACTCATCTGTGGATGACACAAAACATTCACAGGTTGGAGGATCCACACACTTGCCACATATTCCCTTTCACCCCCCCCCCCCCACATGCTACACACCTGATAGGGCAAAAAAACCTTACCTGGCATCACGCCTTCATGACTGGAGTCATAGCCAGGCAGGCCCTCCACGTGTTGTCTATGAAAGGTGTGGGCCACCGCACGCTCCTCCGCTGTCAGCCTAACAGGGCATGGTGGGCCCCCTCCTGTCTGACCAGACGCTGGAGGTCATTGATCTTCTTTTCAATCCCCGGCCATGTCCGGGTCCCCCCCCCCCGCTGAATTCACCTGGTCAGTAATGTGCTGCAAAATCTCACGCCTCCTGGCCGGGGTGGTGTTGCCACTCTCCGGGCCGTGGAGGAAATGCCCATATTGGGTAATGGCCCGGGCAATTATTTGTTTCTCCCCCAAAGTAAAATTCAACTTCCTCTTCCTCTCAGTCATACTCATACAAAAACTCTCTCCCAAACAATCAGCAAAAATCACTCACAAAAACAAGCAGGAAAAATCAAGCAACAAAACAAACAAAAATCTATCAACCTAAAAGTCTCACAAGCAGTCACCAAAAAACACTTTCAAATAACTTCTACAAAACACTAGATCAAACAGTCAACAAATATAACAAAGACAAGTCACAACGCAACAAACAACAGAACAAAAGCACCTTGCTGTATAGGGAGGGTTACAAAGGGATGTACTTTTGCAAAGGAAGTGCGTTTGTGTCTGTCTATTTATGCTGTCTGCGTAGTTCACAAAGTTGCCCGGGTCCACTTCCAATTTCACTGATTGCGCCGTTCCCGAGTTGTGAGCATGCGCACAGAGGTGCTGACCATGGTATGCTTCATGCGCGCATGCGCGAGCCGGCTGGCCCTTCATTTGCATGGGGTCACGGCTCATTTCAATGTAACACGCCCACGTCCTTCCCAATTTGAATTACTCCGCCTTACGCCTCTGAAATTACGTTGCACAGGCGCTAATTTCTGCGCAAATCAATCGAGAATACGGTGATTGCGCCGCTACATTGCGGCAGTCTAACGTAAAGGAGGTGCGCTACGCCAGTCAAAAAATGCGCCGATGTACGTGAATCTGGCCCAATATGTATGCATAAATCATTAGAGTAAGACTAAACTAGAATTTATTCAGGAAATTGAAGAACTCGTTTCAGCAGTGCTGTTTTCACAGGTTTGGGATTACACTTGGGAGTTTATATAAAAAAAAAAAAAGAAGATCTGTGTGAATGTTTAGGCATTTATACATCTACCATGAATAATGCCTGTATTTTGGCTAACATATTTTTTTTTCTATGATCATTAACCACATCTAGTTATCAAGTTGCAGTTTTTCCCTGAAATACCCCATCCAGAAAATTGGAAGTGGATGTATCTGACAATAATAGAAAATAAACATAATAGAAAAAATATAGATACAAAAACAAAGCAAGGTGATGTGTTTAACCACTTGACCCCCCACCCCTTCATGACCAGACCATTTTTTTTTTTTGCAAAACAACAATGCATTACTTTATCAGAAAACTGCATAGAAATGCAACACTTTATTTTATTTTATTTTTTATTTTTTTAGGTGCTATGAACAAAAAAAGACCAACAATGTTGAAACAATGTATCTAAATGTTTTACTTTTTGCTATAAAACACATTGAATAATAAAATTTAAAAAAAATTGTTTTCAAAAATTTAGCCCAATATGTATTCTGCTACATGTTATTAGTAAATTAAAATCCCAATAAGCGTATATTCATTGATGTACGTAAACTATAGCGTCCGCAAACTATGGGTATATTTATGGATTTTATACTAGTAATAGTGGCGATTAACGACTTATAGCAGGACTGCAATATTGCAAGGGACATTTTGACACGATCTGACACTTTTGACACTTTGTTTGGAACAAGTGATACTAATAGAGTTATCAGTGCTAAAAATATGCACTGTCACTGTACTAATTATTCAAACAAGGAAGACACAGCTACAGGTGACTAATCACTACAGTCCGGATGCGCTGGGTGCAAGCCACGGCTCGCCACAGAAGATCCATTAGAAGAAAAAAATAGCTGCACACCACAGAAACGTTCCAATAATTTTATTAAAAAAACGCTAATGACAGCCAGCAAAGACAGAGTGTTCAAACTCAGGAGGTGACACATACATTTTACACTGACCTCAGTGCTTCTTCAAACTTGTACTTTGCCATTTTTGGAATAAAATCGTTGGAACGTTCCTGTGGTGTGCAGGTGTTTTTTTTCTTCCTACTGTACTAATGACACTTGTTGGGAAGGGGTTAACATCTAGGGCAATCAAGGGGTTAACTGTGTGCCTAGCCAGTGTTTGTGTGTTAACTGTGTGCTGTTTTTACTAGTGGAAGTAATGGATTCTAGTCCTTGCTTTGCAGTAACACAGAATCCATTTCCTCCCCCATGTCAGAACTGACATATGCCTTGTTTACATAGGCATATCTTAGTTCTCTGTGTATTGCTGATGATCAAATGCCTGACACCCACAGGTTGGCTTCTGTTGTGAATTATAACAGCAGAAGTGGCACGCTAACAGCACGTTGGCTCCCCTGCAGGGGAAAGTCCTAATTACGTGTATCACTACCCCCAAAGGATCTGCTGGTTAGTTTTGGGTCTGTGCTCTGGCTATCAACCCTTGAAACTGGCTCAAACCCTCCCTTGGCACATCTGGTATTAGTAAAGATTGTGGACCCCACTGGTTGTTGGGGGAACACAATTATATCACACCAAGGTAAAACTTGTAAATAAACCGTTATCTTGTGTTGCACTGGTCTAACAGGATAATTGATAGACCGCAAACAGGTTTAAACTTAACCAAGGAAACTTTACTTGGTAAGAAATTAAAAGTAAAAGAAAAAAGTAAAACAGGTAGTGGACTGCTTAAAGGGCCCTGTAACAGTCAATAGTAATCTATATCTATATATATATAAAACTTAACGTGTGTGTATGTATGTATGTTCCAGCATCACATCCAAACGGCTAAAGATATTAACATGAAACTTGGCACACATGTTACTTATATGTCAGCAACAAACATAGGATAGGTGGTTTAACCCTTACCCACCCCCATTTGCCATGGTCGGGGGTTTTTCTTTAAAGTCCCATTCAACTCTATGGGAAATACATGTTACTTCATAACTTCCAAATGGCGTTTTTTGTTTCAAGTCCCATGCAAGTATATGGGACTGTGGTCTCTTCATCACAGCTCAGCCACAGCTACTGATGTCATCACAGGTCCTTCAACCACAATCTCTTCATCACAGCTCAGACACACCTACCGAGTTCATCACAGGTTCTTTTACCACAATCTCTTCATCACAGTTTAGCCACACCTACTGATGTCATCACATGTCTTTTTACCACAATCTCTTCATCACAGCTTAGCCACACCTATCTCTTCATCACAGCTTAGCCACACCTACTAATGTCATCACAGGTCCTTTAACCACAGTTTTTTTTTATCACAGCTCAGCTACACCTTACTCCACAAGCTCTGCACTGCATCTTCAGGTCAGTATGTGGGCTGGCTACATTGAGAGAAGCCAAATTAATTTCTTTACCAGACCAAATCAGAAACCTGTTTGCTATAATACTAACAACATGCAGTCCCAAATCCAAACACTTTATGGGAGAAGTATAAGGAAGCACTAAGTGAGGATATACTTGCCAAAACTCGGAGGGAAAACCCAACATTGGAAATTACTTTTTGTCCCGAGATTTTCAACAGGGCGTTAATAATTTTAGAGGACAAGTGTATTGCCATGATCAATAAGACATTAGTGCAGTTAGGCCTGCAAGCACCAGTACGAGATCAACAAGATGTACTGAATGCAGATTACATGAGAGAGAAGAACTACAACATGGAAGAGCTGCGTGCATATGTGGCAGATAAGAAACCACTTCTAAATCAAGATCAAAGAAAAGGATACCAAATCATTATTGATCATATAACAAGACAACAAGGTGGGATTTTTTTTCTCGATGCCCCTGGGGGTACAGGAATTTTTTTTTTGACTAATTTACTTTTGGATGAGATTCGGGCTCAGGGAGAAGTTGCTCTTGTTATTGCCTCCTCAGGAATTGCAGCTACACTTATGGAAGGAGGGAGAACAGCCCACTCTGCACTAAAATTGCCATTAGACATCGCAAGGCAACAAAATCCTTCATGCAACATAAGCAAGGCAAGTGGTCAAGCGCAGGTGCTTAAAACATGCAAATTAATCGTCTGGGATGAATGCACCATGGCCCACAGAAAAGCTTTCAAGGCCCTTGACATAACTTCCTAAGATTTGAGAGGGAATAATACATTTATGGGAGGAGCTCTGGTGCTTCTCTGTGGAGACTTTAGACAAACCCTGCCTATCATTACAAAATCAACACCAGCAGATGAAATATATGCCTGTTTAAAGCATTCAGTTTTGTGGAAAAGAGTCAGAAAAATCTAATTAAAAGAAAATATGAGAGTACTTCCAAGGGATGAGAATACTCAATTTTTTTCAAACACACTTCTTGAAATCGGAGAGGGTAGACTACCAGTTGAATCTTCAGGAAACGTAAAACTTCCCTCTGATTTTTGCAAACTGGTATTGTCAGTTGCAGAACTAATAGATGCAGTAT
Organism: Rana kukunoris; assembly: GCA_029574335.1. Lineage (NCBI taxonomy): Eukaryota > Metazoa > Chordata > Amphibia > Anura > Ranidae > Rana > Rana kukunoris. Next base: position 249,659,795 of record CM056053.1, on the reverse strand, counting down.
ACCATAATATTTCAGACAACTTAGGCAATCTAAACTGGTTGTGTGAGAGGGCTATTCTTGCTGCTAAAAATGAGGATGTCCGTGAAATTAACAATCAAATACTTTCTATGATACCAGGAGCAGTTACTGAGTACAAATCTTTTGATACCGTAGTAGATGCCGATGAGGCTGTGAATTTCCCACCAAAATTCCTGAATTCCCTTGATCCAGCTGGATTGCCACAATATCGCCTATCACTTAAAGTTGGATGTCCTATTATTTTATTACGAAATCTTGACCCACCAAAACTGTGCAATGAAACAAGGCTGTGTGTGAAAAACATGTTGCCTAATGTGTTGGAAGCTACTATTTTGACAGGAAAGGGAAAGGGAGAAACAGTTTTTTTTTTTTTTTTCATTCAAGTTTAAGTTTATTTTCTGAATAAAGTCAGTACAATTTAAAGAACATATCAGGAAATCAATACATTTTGTTACATATCCTTAAATATTGAGACATGAATCGTTTGCTGAAGTCATCACTACATAATTTCTCAACCATACCTAAATAACATTCTATCTGCGATGAAAGGAAAACAGGTTCAACAAGGGAGTAAATTCTGACCCTAAGCCATATAGTCTAACCGGGGTAGCTCCCTACCCTCCCCCAAATCCTGCAGTTCCTATCAATCCGTCTAGGGTCCCTAGTCTACAGCAGTTGGGATAAATCAAAACCTTATTGGTCCAACAAATATAGAAATGAGATGGGAAGGGCACCCTCCACCCACACTGACACCCCCAATGGGATCACTCTGTGCCCGGGGTGGTAGAGTAATTCCCCCAAACCATCCCGCCACCTTAGCAAGTTATTATAAATATTACAGTTTTGTGAAGTCCACTTCGTGATGTACCTCCATTTCATAAACTTAAAACTTCTCAAGTACCTCTGGTACGAAGTGTATGATATCTGGACCGATTAAATGAACCTAATACTAAAAGAATAAATAACAAGTTCGACGAAGAGAGAGGGAGAGGGAGGGAGAAAAAGAGAGGAGGATCCCTCTTCAACTTCCTCCACCCCTATGATAAAGGCGTAACATGTGTATATATATGGAGAACGTTTCCCAAACACAGATTATACAAAAACCTGAACACAAGCACAGCATAAAACCAGAACATAGAGAAGAAAAGTAGAAGAGAAGAAAAAGAGGAATGTGAGAAAGATAGAAAGAGAGGGAACGAAAAAGAGGGTAGGGGTGAGAGGGTAGAGAGACAGAGATCCTACCTGCCAGGTGTGTACATCAGCCTACAGTAAGTTATGTTATCACCCCTTTATGGGGTGTGAGATCCCTAAGTACTTTATCCATGGTTCCCAGATTGCGTTAAAGTCTATCCAACATTGAACCAATTCTCCTTTCCTGTTCCATTATCCAGGTGATCTTTCTTTTCATACTTAAGATTGAGACCGCCTGTTTCTTCCAGGCTGCAGCTATAGTGATTCTAACTCCTGTTAGGATAAACCATATCAGCCTTCTGGTAACCTTTGATACTTGTGGTATGAATCCATTCAGTAAGGCAATCGCCGGGGACTGATGTATATTACAACCCGTAATCCGTCTAATTATATGGAACACTTTACTCCAAAAACCTCGTATTCTTGGGCATTCCCACCAGGTGTGAATCATGGAGCCCACACCTTGGCATCCTCTGAAGCATAGAGGTAAGGATGAAGGATATATGGATGCCAGTCTTAGAGGAACTAGATACCATCTAGTAAATATTTTGACATTCGCCTCTATGAGTGACATGTTGATGATACCCTTTATAGATCTATGGAAGTTTTCTCCCCAATCTTCCAAATCCCACTCATCCTGAATTTCCTTCTCCCAAGCTAGCATATAGGGTAATTTATTGACATTGTTCACAAGGGATTTGTAAATTACAGAAATACCACCCTTCCTTACTGGGGCCTGTTCACATTTTCGTTCATAGGGCGTAAAATGACCAGTTACAGCCTTGTCAGTCCAGAGTTTCTGTACAAAACTGTAGATTTGAGAAAATCTTGATTTCTCTGAAGGAGGAAAATCAAGACTGTCCCTAAAATATTGTTCTGATAGAGGACCTGAGTGGGAGAAGAATCGTCCAATGCGGTATACTCCCTTATCTCGCCACCACTGGAAGGATTCAACGTTCACATTGGATGCAAAGGACCTGAAATATATCAGTTAATGGTAGACTCTTAGAGACTAAAGAGGGATTGCTCCTGAGCGAGTCCCACAGAACCAACGCCTGTGACAGTGCCGGAGACATAATAGAATGTCTGCGTTTGGGGATAGACCACACAAGATTTTCAATGAGCATGTGGGGGGACGCCTGTTCTTCCAGACTAACCCAATCAGGTTGGTCCTGTTTGAGGTATATATCTGACAGTTGTGCCAGTCTAGCTGCCTGGTAGTACCACAGCAAATTTGGGAGTCCCAAACCTCCCTGATTAGGGAGATTAAAGAGGCTACGCGATGATACACGGGGGCTCTTTTTGTTCCATACAAATTTGGTGATCTTACCCTAAAAGCCTTCAAGTGATTCCTTTTTATTGGTATGATGGGAGAAACGAAAGAGGTATAGAAGTCTAGGAAGAAGAGTCATCTTAACAGAGTTTATCCTGCCAATCCAGCCTATATTCTGTGTATCCCAATCACCTAAATCAGATTCAAGTTTGTTATACATAGGAGGGTAGTTGGCTGTATATAGATCCTCAAATTTCGAAGATAAATTGATACCCAAGTATTTGATAGATGAGCCATTCCAACCAAATTCATATTTCTTTTGTAGTAAGGAAACTACATATACAGGAAGCGAGACATTGAGGGCCCTAGATTTGGACATATTGACTTTAAGGCCAGAGGCCCTGGAGAATTTGTCAAGTACAGAGTAGATTTCGGACATAGAGGAAATCGGGGAAGTAACAAATAGTAGCAGGTCATCCGCAAATATTTGTGGTCCTTACGGGTACATTGAACTCCTCTGATATTCGCGTTATTCCGAATCGCTATTGCCAAAGATTCTATAACAATTGCGAATATCAAAGGAGACAATGGGCATCCCTGGCGGGTTCCCCTTTTAATTTTAATAGATTCTGAAAATAGTCCCTGCAGTCTTATTTTAGCCTCAGGAGAAGAGTAGAGTGCAGATAATATGCCCAAGACTCTTGAGCCAAACCCCCCCAACGTCTCATAACTTCAAAAACATATATGGCCAGGAGACCGAATCAAAGGCCTTTTGAAGGTCCAATGATAAGAGCATCCCTTCTTGTTTTTGATCTCCTATCCAACCGGATTGCAATATGGAGATTATGTCTACCGCTTCTCCTTACTTGGTCAGGGCCTTGTCTACCAGGAATGAAAACCACCTGATCCTTATGTATATACTGACCAATGAAGGATGCTAGTCTATTGGCTATTAATTTTGGTTAGGATTTTAAGGTCATTGTTAATCAACGATATTGGTCTATAGTTTTCCACTTGACTGGTATCCTTGTCAGGTTTAGGGATCACAGAGATATATGCCGAATTCAGCTGAATATCTATAGGATTCCCCTTTGTTAAATGGTTAAAAAAACGAGTAAGGTATGGAGATAGAAGAGCCGAGAAAGTCTTGTAGTAAGGAGCAGAGAAACCATCTGGTCCTGGAGCTTTATCTGTTTTTAACATTTTGATCACTTCCAAAACTTCCTCAATCGAGATGGAAGCTTCCATTTTCTCTCTATGCACTTCCGCCAGCAAGGGAAGGTCCAAACTATCTAGGAATTCTCCCACGCTATTAGAATTGGAGAGTGTTTCAAAGTCGTAAAGTTTTGAATAGAAGCTTTGGAAGGAATCCATCACCTTCTGAGGGTTCAAGGTAAATAAGCCATTGGCTTGTTTAATCTTAGGGAGGACTCTCGGCCTTAGTCTAGGGGATAGTTTATGCGCCAACATTGGACCAATTTTATCTTTTAATCTATAAAATCTAGCTCCTGACCATTTAAGTGCCTCATCTGCTCTTACCGTAAGCGCAAGATTCAGAGCTGTCCTGGCAGCATCCAATTTAGAAGTTGGGAAACCAAAGGGGTCCAATTTATGCTTTTTGCTCAAATCGTCAAATGTCTTTTCAAGTTCTTCCACCTCCAGCCTCTTCAGTCTTTTTTGTCTGGCTGCGATCTGTATTAGTTTTCCACTCACTGTCACCTTGTGGGCCGCCCATAAGGTTTCTGGAGAGATTTCCTCTGTCATTATTTTTAAAGTAATCTGTTATAGCTTGTTCAATCTCTGTGGCTATAGTTGGGTCTGTCAACAATGACTGGTTGAGGGTCCAATGAGATACTCTTTGATTAGAACTGTTTTTTCTTAGAGATAACAGAACCATGGAATTATCTGACCATGGGACGTCCATAATGGAGGACTTCTGGGCCGAGGGGACATGGTGATTGGAAAGTAATATATGGTCTATACGTGAATACGACTGGTGGGGGTTAGAGAAGTGAGTAAAATCTTTAGCAGTTGGGTTCAATTCTCTCCATATGTCGGTCAATCTATATTGGTGAAGCACTCGAGCGACTTGGGTACTGGTTTTAGTAGGTCTAATTAATTTAGCCTTTGCTGGGCCGGATTTATCCAGTCCAGAGTCAAAAGCCAGATTGGAATCTCCCCCCATAACTATGACTCCCTCTACCAAAGGCTGGAGAGATTCAAGCATTTGGCAGAAGAACCCCTTCTGTCCCCGGTTGGGAGCATAGTATGATATAAAAGTGTACGTATTTCCTTCCAGAGTGCCCTTTACCAGAATGAATCTACCCTCTGGGTCCGCGTATTCCTTAATCAAGTTAAATTTGCAGTGTTTGGAGAATAAAATTGCCACTCCTTTAGTCTTATTTTCGGCCTTTGACAGGTAGAATAATGGGAAATGAGCATGTAAGAACGAGGGAGTATACCGCTTTGGGAAGTGGGTCTCTTGTAGAAATACCACATCAGCATGAAGTGATTTGTAGACTTGTAGCGCCTTTCGTCTTTTAACTGGAGAATTCAGCCCCTGCGTGTTGTGTGAAACAACACGAAGGGGAGCAGGAGGATTAGCCATACCAGCCATGGGATATAAAATTGGCAAAGCTAATTCTCATGCGTTCCCAAACAATATCCGTATCATGAGACACATTAAACAACTTAGGTACATTATCCGGTTTGCAAAATAATGACTGTAGACACTTAAACGTAGGAGCTCTCATTGGCAGGTAGGTCGGGGGGGAAGAGTGAACAGAAGAGAAAGAAATTATAGAGAAAAAAGAAAATAGACAAAGACATTTTATCCATATGTAAATTAATGTAAGGTCAAAAAATGACCCAGAATGAGGGGAGGGTGTATTTCCCCTCCCCCCATTCAAACACGTGACCATAGAATAGCCCCTTAGGGCTATGTTCCCACTCCCCGGGGCGACGGAATGTCGATCCAAGGGGTAGGCTGAGGCCCAATGCCTCACCACCGGCTGCCAGCGACAGCTCAACAAACTGTAATGTAAATCACTGTTATGAATAATTCAACCCAGTATGACATATTAAAAGAGACAATAAACTATTTTAACTTTCCTAAGAAAAAACAACAAACACACAAAAAAAAAATAGAAATATACACATATATATATATATATATATATATTATATATATATATATATACACACATATGTATATAAACATTTCCTAGGAAAGTATTAACATGTAGCTTTGGTGAGATCTATTTTCCTGGGTATGGAAAAATAGGGGAAAAAGAGACATCGGTGACCATCCCTTTGAAGAAAGGGGAAAAGACATCCACAAACATGTTCCTTCTCTTCAGGTTGCAAAGTTATCTTTAACCTTCCTGTGCTTGACTCTGCTCCAAGCAGAGGAAGTCGGGCTGATAGGGGTTTGTCTTTTGGCAGAGTAGTGTCCATTTCTGGCTCGCAGGAAATAATCTTCAAGTCCAATAATAGTCTCTCACCTTCCTGAAAATTCTGTACTACATACTGCCTGCCATTAAATGAAAATTTCAAAGCAAAGGGGAAGGCCCATTTGTATCTTATGTCCTTTTTCATGAGGGCAGACAATAAGGGCTTCATAGCTCTTCTTCTCTGTATTGTGTATGGCGATATATCAGAAAATATTTGAATTATGGCGCCTTGGTACTGTAGTTGTTCATGTTTGCGAGACTGTTTCATCACTTCCTCCTTAATGGAATAGAAATGTGGTTTAACTACCACATCCCTTGTGCTCGGTCCAATTCTAGTTTGTGGTTTGGTATAGATGGGATCAGGATTTTGATAATGTCCTGTATAGCTGTATGCACGTCTGAGATAGATTCTGGTAATTCTCTGACCCTGAAATTATCTCTTCTTGATCTGTTCCCTAATTCGTCGATCCGTGCCTGAGCAGCTTCCAGCTGTTCCTGCATGAATTGCAAATGATCTGAGTTCTGATCAGTCCATGCTGTATTAACCTCCAGTTTGTGTTCAATATTTTCTATTCTGCTTCCCAGGCTCTGAAAATCAGCCCTAATCTCTCCTGTGATTCTTTCTGCGTTTTGTGCCAGTCCTTTATCTAGCATTTCAGAAATTCTGGTGAATAATTCAGAGACATTGAAGGTTACCTCATGAGCCTGTTCAGCCTTTGTATTCATATGTGCAGGACTTTGTGAGGTAATTACCTCAGGAGTTAAATGACCAGCCTCCATGAGATTTTTTTATTTCAAATGATGCAGGAGGGGAGAGAAGAATAGGGCAAGTGTCAGAATTTGGTGTCTGAGGTAACTATTAGAAGGACTTATAGAAGATATAGCTTGTCTGTCAGTCAATGAGGTCTCAACTGTACCCAGTGTACTTGTCTGAGGTACGGCGGCCATCTTAAGTAAATTGTTCTTAGCCAGCCTTTTATTAAGTTTCTTGCTCTTTTTGTAATATTTGCCCGGCATTGAAATGGGTCCACAGTATGTCAGCTATTCACTACTGTTGTTTCTCTGCTCTTAACGGGTATATAGAACCTGTAATTCTCGTCAGAAAAAAGAAACAGCGCTGTCACCCCGTCCCCAGCTGTCGTTCTTTACAAGGCTCCTGTATATAATTCCCCTGAATAAGGAATAGTTTACCCGGTATCTTCCGATTCACCGTTAAATCCGCAGTCCTCGGATATCTTTTTGTCGTTTGTATCCGGGTTGAAACTCTATATATTTGCGTTTGACAGCCGGTGGTGAGCAGAGCTCCGGTCCTAAGCTGCCATCCTAGGAGCTCCCACGCATGCGCCTGAAAACAGTTTTTATTCCACGAATACCTCTTATTCCAACACATCTGCCTTTTAGTTTCAAGAGACTACAACTCCCAGTGACGCTTGCATTTTCCATCACGATCAACAAGTCACAAGGGCAGTCCATTTGCTACTGCGGAGTTGATTTAAGATCACCATGTTTTTCACATTGGCAACTTTATGTAGCGTGCTCCAGGGTGGGTTCCCCAAATAATTTGTTCATTTTAGCAAATGCGGGAGAAACTAAGAATATAGTATACAAACAAGTATTGCAATAATATGTCAGTTGAGTTAACCACACTTTTTAAAGGTCTGTGAGTTGGTACTAATCTGCTTCATTGTACCATATTTTGCTCTGTTTTAACATTCACAAACTGAAAAGGAAAATGTTATAAAAGTTATGAAATACAATACTCTTTAATCAAATAGTAAATATTCATATTTTTATCTGTCAAATTTCTAAAATTAAACATTGTGTTATTTATTATTTATTTATTTATTTATATTTATATAACTATGATTTTCCTCCCCAAAAGGTTAAGATAGGAAGACCGGGAAACGCCGGGTATTCGGCTAGTAATAAATAAATACAGGTTTGACTCTAGCATTTAAGACAGACTTGTGTAAGTGCACAGCAAAGGGATTCCCTCAGTGAGCTATATCCAATACTGAAGCACCTCTTCACCAGGCCTCACCAGGCCTGGACTGGGACAAAAAATAGGCCCGGGCATTTTAGACTGAGCAGCCCGGTGGGGGGGGGGGGGGGTTAATGATGGAATGTGGGGTGAGATAAAGAAATATAGATAGACAGATAGATAAAAGGAAGAAATAAGATTAGTAGATAGATGAATAATGGGAGAAAGATAGATAGATAGATAGATAGATAGATAGATAGATAGATAGATAGATAGATGCGGAGAGAGAGCGAAAGAGAGAGCGAAAGAAAGAGAAAGATAAATAGATAGATAGACAAAAAGGAAGATAGATAAAGAAAAATGATAGATAAAGATAGTAAGAAGGGAAGATAGATAGATAGATAGAAATAGATAGGTAAAGAAACACGAAGGGAATGAAGGAAGATAGATAGATAAAGATAAATAAATAGAAAGAAAGAAAGAAGGAAAGAAGGAAAGAAAGAAAGAAAGAAAGAAAGAAAGAAAGAAAGAAATAGAAAAGATAAGAAAAAAAGAAATTGAGAAAGAAGAAAGAAAGAAAGAAAGAAAGAAAGAAAGAAAGAAAGATCGATAGATAAAGATAAATAAATAGATAGAAAGGAAGGAAGATAGATGAAGAAAGAAAGATAGATACAGATAGAAAGAAATAAGGGAATGAAGGAATATAGATAAATAAAGATAGATAGATAGATAGATAGATAGATAGATAGATAGATAGATAGATAGATAGATAGAAAAGATGAAGGGGAGAGAGAGCGAAAGAAAGAGAAAGATAAATAGAAGAAAGATAGATAGATAGGATAGATAGATAGAGAGATAAAAAGCAGATAAAAGAAAGAAGATAATAGATAGAAGATAGATTAGATAGATAGATAGATAGATAGAAAAGATAAGAGAGAGAGCGAAAGAAAGAGAAAGATAAATAGATAGATAGATAAAAAGGAAGATAGATAAAGAAAAAAGATAGATACAGATAGAAAGAAGGGAAGATAGATAGATAGATAGATAGATAGATAGATAGATAGATAGATAGAAAAGATGAAGGGGAGAGAGAGCGAAAGAAAGAGAAAGATAAATAGATGGATAGATAAAAAGGAAGATAGATAAAGAAAAAAGATAGATACAGATAGAAAGAAGGGAAGATAGATAGATAGATAGATAGATAGATAGATAGATAGATAGATAGATAGAAAAGATGAAGGGGAGAGAGAGCGAAAGAAAGAGAAAGATAAATAGATAGATAGATAAAAAGGAAGATAGATAAAGAAAAAAAGATAGATACAGATAGAAAGAAGGGAAGATCGATAGATAGATAGATAGATAAATAGATAGATAGATAGATAGATAGATAGATAGATAGATAGATAGATAGATAAAGGGGAGAGAGAGCGAAAGAAAGAGAAAGATAAATAGATAGATAGATAAAAAGGAAGATAGATAAAGAAAAAAAGATAGATACAGATAGAAAGAAGGGAAGATCGATAGATAGATAGATAGATAAATAGATATAGATAGATAGATAGATAGATAGATAGATTAGATAGGATAGCATAGATAGATAAGATAAGGGGGAGAGAGAGCGAAAGAAAGAAAGAGAAAGATAAATAGATAGATAGATAAAAAGGAAGATAGATAAAGAAAAAAAGATAGATACAGATAGAAAGAAGGGAAGATCGATAGATAGATAGATAGATAGATAAATAGATAGATAGATAGATAGATAGATAGATAGATAGATAGAAAAGATGAAGGGGGGAGAGAGCGAAAGAAAGAGAAAGATAAATAGATAGATAGATAAAAAGGAAGATAGATAAAGAAAAAAGATAGATACAGATAGAAAGAAGGGAAGATAGATAGATAGATAGATAGATAGATAGATAGATAGATAGATAGATAGATAGATAGATAGATAGAAAAGATGAAGGGGAGAGAGAGCGAAAGAAAGAGAAAGATAAATAGATAGATAGATAAAAAGGAAGATAGATAAAGAAAAAAGATAGATACAGATAGAAAGAAGGGAAGATAGATAGATAGATAGATAGATAGATAGATAGATAGATAGATAGATTAGATAGATAGATAGATAGATAGTCGAAAGGGAATGAAGGAAAGATAAGATAGATAAAAGATATCAATACATAGATAGAAAGGAAGGAAGATAGATAAAGAAAGAAGAGAAGATAGACGAAAGATAGAAAAGAAAGAAGGGAATGAAGGAAGATAGATAGATAGATAGATAGGATAGATAATAGGGATGAGAAGAAGAAGAGGGAGAGAAAGGAAAAGAAAGAATAGAAGAGAAGAGAAAGAAAGAAAGAAAGAAAGAAAGAAAGAAAGGTGAAGAGAGAGAGAAGGGAATGAAGCGCACCCCTACATCAGTGTACAGTACTCACTCAGAGGCAGGAGGGACTGGATGGATGGATATTAGACTCCATCTTTCCTTTCTGTTTGGCGTTAGTTTGAATATTCCCGCCCACATCCCTTAGGCAGCGGAACAGTGTCTGCCTGGGAGAGTGGGCGGGGCAGACACAGGACGAGAGGAGGGAGAGGAGTAGAAGCAGCTCCTCTCACTGGTTGTGCAGGCAGCAAAGGGAGGGGTAAAATGTCAGAGCTGATCTCAACTTTCTCTATCTGGCCCAGCTCATCTCTATCTGGTGCTGTGTTGGTGACTGGTAAACTGGGCTATTAGGTAAACTGGAAGTCCCCTCTTGGCCTGCAGCCCCTTGGCACACCCCTGGGGAGACATGACATGCAGACCATTCGTGGGCCAACCGCGGGCCGTTATTGGCCCACGGGCCGACCGCGGGCCATCAGCAGCCCGCAGGCCGCTGTGGCCCACCGGGCATATGCCGGTATGCCCTATGGCCAGTCCGGGCCTGGGCCTCACCCAGCTCTCCCTAACAGCAACACTGTGCGACTTAATATAACCAAATACTTTAAATAAAAAGGTATATATATATATATATATATCTCAACAACTGACTGTTCCTAACAGGCCGTCTTTAAAGGGGTGTTCCAGCCAAAAGTTTTTTTTATTAAAAGTCAGCAGCTACAAAAAGTGTAGCTGCTGGCTTTTAATAAACAATCACTTACCTGCTCCAGTGTTCCAGCGACGCGCCGGGGGGGCTCCGCTCCTCTCCCCCCCCCCCTCCCTGTCCGGTGTCTTCATTTCCACTGTGGGCACCCGGCCGTGACAGCCTTCGGCTTCACGACCGGGCACCCACTGCGCATGCGCGCGCGGCACGGCTCGCCGCTGATTGGACAGGCGATCGTCTATGACCTGTCAGTGTCCTAGATGATCGCGTACAGGGAGGGGCTGCAGTAACGCGATTAAGCCTAATCGCCTTACCAGCCCCTCGGCGGAAGCAGGAAGTGGGACAGGAAGTCCCACTCCTCCTGAAGCCCCCACTCCCCCCCAAAAAAAATTACATGCCAATGTTTATGGGGGTGAGGAGTGGATTAAGCGGAAGTTCCATTTTTGGGTGGAACTCCGCTTTAAAACATGTGTCTCACTAGTGTGGTTTGGTTGATCAGACCAAACCTCAATATGATCGTTCTGAACAATTTGCGAATATGCTTGTATGCTTGTTGACATGCGATGGCGCGCAATTAGTAATTTGTAATCCAAATAAAGAACAGCTAAACCTGGTAGAAGATGTCTGGGTGGTTAAAACGTATTGGCAACTCATACGCCAATTCCCCTGATGCTCAGTCACCGCCAGGTGACAAGTATCCTGCACAAGTAACAATGTCAAGTCTACACGATCCACCTTCCTGCAACACAGTCAGTATTGGTGGGCAGGTGCCAGTCTCACGCAACCAGGCCTGGCCTTTCTGGATCGCTCTGTTTGCGAAACTCCAATACTCTGCCCTTTCCATCACTGACAGTTCCCGGTCTTACACACGGCCGTCACACACTGCCAATCGAACAGGTCACCAGTTGCTCTTGGACACAGTCCGGTCACTCCGTCAGGAATCCCCCTCACAGGATAGGTCATCCACATAGACGTGTATAGGCCCAGGCTTCCCAGGCTCCCGAAGACAAGCCTCACACAGGCCTTCCTTTTACTTGAAGAGGCGGTCCAGAGAGAGTGAGACAAGGACATCCTCTTCCTTAAATTCCTTCCCCCAGCAGGCTGTGCGGGGCGCAAAGTATGTTGGGATCGCACAGTTGCACTCTGGACATTGTAGTCTGTCAATTGACCAGGGCAATGGATTTTTTATCTCCCTGTAGTTAAATTCCAAACATTCATTGCTGTACCAGGGTAAAAACAAAACAGAAGGTGGCTATAACACAATTGGCCACCGGAGGGAGCTGAGTTCCTTCTTTATCTACAACAGTAGTCTTTTAACCATATCGAAAGTGGCACCTTGCTACCTATATATGGTCTGGTGTGCGCAGCTGCTGCCCTGTAGCAGTAAAACTGCTATGGAGCAGACGGCAAGTAGTTAAATACAGTATTCCGCCAACATCCCCAAATGTAAATGTAGCAAATGGAAAATTACCCCCACAAGACTTTTTAGGCAGAATCAGAGGTACAAATATATAAGAGGGAAATACAAATCTTTTACAGATGTTGTGAAAAGACAATAGTGCCCGACAAACACAAAATTACATAAAAAGGAAGGCGCATGCGCGGCAGCTCCCAAGATGGCCGCCGGCTTCTGGAGCTCCGCTCCACCACGGCCCTGTAATAGCCACCGGAGCTCTCAGGACGCAAACCCAGCGCTCTAACCGGGACCAACGTGTAGGGGAAGATCCCGGGAACAAGCGGATGCTATCGGCGCCGGTGAGGAGGAATCTATCGCGGAAAATGGCGGCATCCTCCGGACCCCTCAGTTATGCCAAGATGGCGGCGGCGGCGCAGCAAGGCCTACATGCGGCGGAGGCCGCGGGTAACACAGTGGACTCTATTGCTGACCAGGACCTGGTCCTACCGCCATCCCCAGGTACCGACTTCCCCTCCCTGCATCAGGCTGCCTCCCCAACTTCCACAGAATCCCTATTGGGACGACTGGGCGCGGGGCCCCCCTCTACCCCCCTGCTGGATCCCCATACAGGCTTGCTGCTGACTGTGAGTGAAACAGCTGAATCCACTCCTGTCCCCACTGACTTTCCTTCCATGATGGAAGCCTTTGCACAGATGCTCTCCAGGAGCTTAGCCCTCAATGCAGCTCAAATCACTTCATCCATTCATGCAGACCTGCAGCAGATTGGATGGATTGGTGTGTAAAAGAATGGACACTAATAGAGAAAAAGGCTCTGACCAGGCTGTAGCACGCATTAACCAAAACACGGCCAGGCTACAAGAAGTCCAAGATCAATTAGAGACTGCCTTTGCCAAGATCGATGACCTTGAGAATAGATCAAGACGCTATAATTTTAGGATCAGGGGGCTCCCCGAATCCGAAAATGAGGTGCAGGCGGCTGTGAAATCCTTTATTAAAAGTCTCATCCCTGATATAGCGGACCACCGCCTGGAACTGGACAGGGCGCACAGGGCCCTACAACCCCCTCGCGCGGACAGAGACATTATAGTGAAACCGCACTTTTATTCGGTGAAGGAGGAGGTGATGAGGAAATCCAGGTACTCTGAAAATCTTACGCTAAACTGTCATAAAATCCAAATTTTTGCTGATCTCTCCCCATACACGGTGCAGAGACGGCGATCGCTTAAACCACTGCTGCAACTATTGATGGAGAGGGAAATCACATATAGATGGTCCTTTCCCCTTCGGCTGAACTTCTCCTTCAAGAACAAACACTATGGCTTCTCGTCCCTGGCTGAAGGGGAGCGACTGTTGGCGCATCTACGGATCCTGCCCCAGGACCCCCCTCCTATGCAGACCGGCAGGAGCAACCCAGCTTCTACTAAGAGACCCTCACCTGCAAGCCCTTTGCAGCATACCTGGCTCAAGCAAGGCTACAAGCGGTCCAAGGACAATCTACAGACCTGAAGACATCCCCCCCTTCTGTCCCTCTTTAGGCTCAGTGACTTTTTACTTCCCGTGATGTCCGGATTTGGGGTTACTCCACCCGCCACCCCTTATTGGGGGTTCCTGTTGATGAGGACTTCCTGCTGACAGCACTTAGAATATTGTCTCCTTTAACGTTTTCTTTTTTTTGCAGGTTGCCCGGCTGGGCCTTACTTTCTGGACTGAGGATGGGGCGGGTGGGCTTTCCCCGCTTTGGGACTGGGGAGCTTGCGGGGGTGGCGGACCGCATAGAGCGGCCTTACCCCTTTTGTGTGCCGGTCAGTTCCCGGTGCGATTTATGGTTATCAGCAATGCAGTGTCAAGTTTTGATATCTTTTTTCCTACCCTTCCAGGGGCGGGGCGGGGATCGGGGGGGGGGTACCTGGTGCCCACAGTTTACTAGCAAGTGACATACATGGGGGCGTTCTGCTTTTTTTCCTTTAGAATGCGTTAGGCCCCAGTCCGGGCCTTTAGTACAACGGATGATCTATTTTGGGTGGTTGGGCTGTGGTGGACCCAGTGCACCTCATTCTAGGGCCAGGAGCGCTTATCGTGCTCTTCGGCTCTGTTACGGAGTCCCTGTCTCTAGGGAACTCCGATCCTCTCAAGATTGAGGGTAGGGATGGATAGCCCATCTCGACCCAAGGGTGGGGTTAGGGGACCCCAGGGTTTATGGTTTATGTCTTATAGTTTTTCATTGTTGTTTCAGTCATTTTGTTCAGTTTATCAATTTGTAACCGGTCTCTTCTTCCCTTCTTCTTTCACACCTGTCCTGCCTGCTCATAATACTACTTCCTATCTGAGTCTCATCAGGGCCTGCGGTCGTCGCGGACCTCGCCTCCCAGGACCCGAGCTTCCGCTGTGTCTGCTCCTCAGGCTGTGTGGTGAGTACTGCTCTTTAGATCAAGGAGTGCACCGATACACTACACTAGTACTACCCACTAGGATCCATGCCTAATGCACCTTCCCCCCCTCCATCCCTCAAGATAGTTTCTCATAACGTCCAGGGTCTTAACTCTCCTGTTAAGCGTAGGAAGCTGTTTCAGCTATACAACTCTATGCATGCTGACGTTCTATTGCTACAGGAGACTCATTTCCCGGTCACTTTTAAGCCTACTTTCCTTCACCAGCGTTACCCTAAATTTTTCCTGGCCTCCGCGGGCAATAAAACGAAGGGAGTGGCCATTTGTTTCGCTAAACACATTAATTTATCCCAACCGGTTGTCAAAGCCGACCCGCAGGGGCGCTACATCTTGGTCTCTGGTCAAATTGATGGAGAGCCCTACACCTTTGTCTCCTATTACTCCCCAAATAAGGGCCAGAAACCCTTTTTTGACTCCCTGCTGCACTAAGCGAACATCTCAAGGGGACGGTTTACTTTTGTGGGGACACTAACATCGCTTTCGATTTCTCACTGGATAAGTCCAGGTCTGGGAAACCGATACCCAAACAACCCTCCAAATAAAGCGTTAAAATTGCTGAACTACTACACTTGGCGGGGCTGATTGATGTCTGGAGAGAGGTTAATCCTCACGCGAAGGACTATACGCATTTTTCTGCCCTACACAACTCATTTGCCAGGATAGACCACATTTTCACACGATCCTCGTCGATCCCCTTAATTAGAGGCTCCAAGATTATTGAAACTTCCCTTTCGGACCACTCGATGGTCGTATTGACCACGTTGAGACCTTCGGGAGTGCGAACGGCCCCTCGCTGGCGTCTGCAGGAGTCATTATTGAGTGACCCTATACGGTGTACCCTTTTGGAAACGGCTATTAAGGAATACTTCCTTCTCAATGCGACGGGCGAGGTCTCGGAAGCTACCGTTTGGGCAGCACACAAATCGGTGATACGGGGGAAGATCATACAAATGATTTCGAAACATAAGGCGGAACACAGGGCGGACACGCTGAAGCTTACGGAGGATTTCCGTTCTCTAGCGAAAGCGCACAAGCGACACCCTACGGCGGAATCCCTTAGACAGTTGGACAGGGCTCGGGCTCTACTTAACCTGAAACTGACCACTGACGCAGAAAGACACCTTAGATGGACTGGGGCTAAATTCTATTTTCAGAAGGACAGGATTGGATCTAAGCTGGCGGTGAAGTTGAGCCCTAAGCCACGCACCCTAGCGTTCCCTAAAATTAAGACGACCTCAGGGGACCTGACGCAAAACCCAACCCTACTCTGACTTATACAAATCTGTCGGCCCGGCTCAGGCCTCCCCGAGTAAGACATTTTTGGACACTCTCCCTCTACCCACCCTCTCCCCTGAACATAGGACTCTCCTTGAGGAACCGTTTACCCCTACCGAGATATTGGACACCATAAAATCCCTCAAAATTGGCTCCTCGCCTGGTCCTGATGGATTCTCAAATGGCTACTATAAGAAATTTGGCCCTTGCCTGGCTCCACATATGGCTCGGTTATTTAACTCCCTATGGGAGGGAAACCTCCTGGGTGCAGACCTGAACTCTGCATATATTTCAGTTATTTTCCAAGCTGGACAAGGACACTAGTGAGGTTAGCAATTACCGCCCAATCTCGCTTATCAATAATGACATCAAAATTATGACCAAGATCATGGCCAATAGGGTGGCGAGTTTTTATTGCTACATACATACATGGGGACCAGGTGGGATTCATCCCTGGGAGACAGTGTCCGGACCAGGTCAGGAGGGCCATTGACATAATCTTGCTTCTTATATCCCACTGGGATGGGGGAACCCCGCACAAAGGCTTTCTCCTTTCCATAGACCTTCACAAGGCCTTTGACTCGATTGACTGGAAGTACTTAACCGATATTTTGGGGAAGTGGGGTTTCGGTTAACCGATATCTTGAAAAACTCTAAGTCCGAGCTCCTTTATTCTGAATCCCCACGGCCCAAGTTCGCCCTGCTGGGCTCCCTCTTAGATTATTCGGACTCATTTACTATTGGTCGGGGAACCAGACACAGGGTGCCCACTCCCCTCCTCCCCTCATTATTCGCGTTACGCCATAGCAGACCGCTAGCGATTGTGCCTTTAGATCGAACCCGGACTTCAAGGGGGGTGACGTGCGCCTCGCCAGACGGTGAGTCACAAGTGCGCGTCTGTACGCATGATGACCTGCTCCAGATTTTAACATTCAACCTCCCCACTGACCCTCTATTCCCGTGATCCTTAAGAATTCTACGGGCCTTTAGTGACCATATCGGGACTTAGAGAAAGTCAACTATGACCAAGTCGACAGCTTTTGAACATTTCTGTCCCCCCGACATCCTTTCCCAGCTTTCCTAACAATTTCGAACTTAGAGAGATCGAATCCTGGGCCTCCGGGTCGATCCCCTTACTTCAGAATGCATCACAACTTACGCCGGACATGACAACCTGTCTCTTTGAGGCCAACTATCCTCCTATAATACCCGCAAGTGTAGAGTCCAAGATTTGGGATGCGTGGTCGAAGTGTGGCCTATACCTGGCTGGGTAAGGATTACACACAGTCAGAAAAAGGCATCAAAGAACTCTATCGGCTCTTTGAAGTCACAGGGTGGGTTGGGACTCCTCTGAATCTCTGGGGTTATTACCAGGCAGCCTCAACTTGTCACAAATCAACTTGACGGCTTTCCTGCACACTTTGGTGCCCAGGACCCTAAACCTGACTGGCTCTCAATGGAGAGACAGGCCAACCCCCAGAGAACCACCATTGAACTTCACTCCTTTGGTTGTGACTGCCAAGAAGGTCAGACCCGCAATTCTGCAACCATCTCCCACCCTCATCGCATCCTCGGTTTCCTTAAGCTCCAAACTATTTGGTGAGCACTCCCTGACATCCCCTTGACAACCCCTGGCAACACCTGATACTCACATAATGCGGAATTCACCCCCGGGAATGAATATTGAGGCATCTTTCGCTGGTGGACTGGGTACAAAGGCCATCTACCGGATTGGCACACTTCCTCTCCCCGTCGGGCCCTGTTTCACCTATCCTTTTGCAGACAGAAACTGGACATGCCTGGACTCGGAACTGTTCAGGTTCTCACAAATCCATCCTCATTCATCATGCACTCAGCATCTGGACCAATAAACAAGGTGACCCCCCAACAATCTCACTCATATCTGAGCACTGGCGACTGATTACACTTACCGCAGCAGGATCAGAGGGGTGGCATCTCCTTGATCTACACAGCACTTGTTTCTAAAGAGGTAAAGCCATCCTATGCCGGGCCTGGGAGGAGGAACTGGACGGCTCGTGGGACGTTGCGGTGTTCTGGCACAGAGCGACTATTAGAGCGTATAAAGGTATTCTCAATGTCTCTCTCATAAAGGCTAGGCTTAAAAGTCTGTACTCAGGTGGTATTATGTTCTCTTCCAGGCTGGCTAGGATTTTCCCAGGATCGTCACCGGTCTGTTACAGGGGCTGTGAGCTGGAGGGGTCTATGCTCCACATTTGGTGGACCTGCCCCCGCATCAGGTCGTTCTGGCGGAGTAGGGTAAGTTCCGGATCATTCGTCTCCGCAACTTAGACGAGAGGGACAGTGGATGAGGAGAAGAAGATGGAAGAACATTCCAGGGCAAGATGACGGGAATAGTTCTTGTGAAACAGACCAAGACAGAAAGCAGGGGATCAGAAGAAGAAGATGGAGGAAGAAACCCGAAGGAAAGAAGAAAAGAAGAAGAAAAAGAAGATAATAAAGGACTTAGTCAAAAACCGCCCGCTCTTGTCGTTTTTAAGAACTCTTTAACATTTTTTTTTTGAGTGAAATGGTAGGGGTACAATGTAACCCCATTAACCATTTCACAACAGGGACGGGGGCGGGATCTGGGGGGCCCCTTTGTTAAAGGGGTCTTCCAAGAGTTTCGAGTAAGCCTCCTGCACGCAGACCCCCACCAAGCCACGGGCAAGGGGTTGTGGGGAAGAGACCTCTCTGTCCTCATCAACATGGGGACAAGGTGTTTTGGGGGCACCCAAAAGACCCTCTCCAAAGTTGAGGGCATGTGGCCTGGTGCGGGTTCAGGAGAGGGGGGCCTCGTTGCTGTGTCCCCTCTTTTTCGTGCGGCGCGCCGCGACCAGGTCAACCTGCCTCAGATAAGGGACCAGTGTGTGAATTCTGGTGTGGATGTTTAGGGGGGACTCCCATTTCTTTTTTAAATTTGGGGGGGGGTGGGAGTTTCCCCTTAAATTCCACACCAGACCTGAAGGGTTCTGGTTGATGGATATTTGGGGGGAAACCCCACGTCATATTTTTTTTTTAAATTGATGGCGGGTTCCCCTTAATATCCATACCAGACCTAAAGGGTCTGTGTTATTGATTTTGGGGGAACCCCCACGCTTTTTTTTTTTCATTTTCATTTTAATGAATGAATTCTCCTGCAATTGCCGGGAGCCGACAATTCATTATAGCCGCGAGTCAGTTTTAAACGGCTTTTTTGCTTTGGAGAATGTCATTTTGTGCAGCAGACAGTTCTAACCACGGGAAACATGCGCTTTTTCACATTGCTGACTATAGATAGAGCCCCCCATAGTACGAAATTTAAAGAAAAAATTACACTTTTATTATTGCACTTTTAGCATTATTAAAATCACTGCTCCCGAAAAACGCAAAAAAAAAAAAAAGCATTGATACATGTCCCCTGGGGCAGGACTGAGGTCCCCAAACACTTTTTAGGACAAAACTTGCAGATTAGCCTTTAAAATTCACAATTAAGATTTCCCCCATAGACTTTAACAGGGAGTTTGGCGGCGGCTTTACTTATCAATTGCATCGCGCTGCTGCTGCGGCCGGTTTATGCGCCTAATTAAGGCTTCAGCCAGCGCACTAATTAAGGCATGAACCGGCGCAGTGCAGCTTCAATAGTAAATCACCCCCAGTGTCTTTTCAGATAGATACAGTAGATAGATAGATAGATCAGGGAGGCTACTAGTTAGTATAGTTAAATGTACAGTTTGTAGAGAATATATTGACATCCCTAGATCAGGGAGGCTACTAGTTAGTATAGTTAAATGTACAGTTTGTAGAGAATATATTGACATCCCTAGGAGTTGTCAATATATTTATAAACTGTATAGCTTAGCTAGTTCTGCGATTAGTATCTGTCTGGCAGGAGATTGTGCTTGATGCTCTAACGTGTTAGTGTACACGTGTTAGTTAATTGCACATAGACGCATTAACTGTTACTGCACGTGTGCTATTTATTTGCACAGAAAGGCAGTTGCTGTTAATGCAAGTGGGCTATTGAATTGCACAGAAACGCAGTCACTCTGACTGTGTGTGTGCTGTTTAATACCACCTGAGCGCATTTGGGGTCACCGTACGTGTGCTGTGACATACCATGCCCTGAGCGCATTTGGGGTCACCCGTACGTGTGCATGTGACATACCACCTGAGCGCATTTGGGGTCACTGTACGTGTGCTGTGACATACCACCTGAGCGCATTTGGGGTCACCGTACGCGTGCTGGTATATACCACCTGAGCACAGATAGTGCCACTGTACGTGTGCTCCTATATACCACCTGAGCACAGATAGTGCCACTGTACGTGTGCTGGTATACACCACCTGAGCAAAGATAGTGCCACTGTACGTGTGCTCCTATATACCACCTAAGCACAGATAGTGTCACTGTACGTGTGCTCCTATATACCACCTGAGCACAGATAGTGCCACTGTACGTGTGCTGCTATATACCACCTGAGCACAGATAGTGCCACTGTACGTGTGCTCCTATATACCACCTGAGCACAGATAGTGCCACTGTACGTGTGCTGCTATATACCACCTGAGCACAGATAGTGCCACTGTACGTGTGCTCCTATATACCACCTGAGCACAGATAGTGCCACTGTACGTGTGCTCATATATACCACCTAAGCACAGATAGTGCCACTGTACGTGTGCTGCTATATACCACCTGAGCACAGATAGTGCCACTGTACGTGTGCTGGTATATACCACCTGAGCACAGATAGTGCCACTGTACGTGTGATGGTATATACCACCTGAGCACAGTTAGTGCCACTGTACGTGTGCTGGTATATACCACCTGAGCACAGTTAGTGCCACTGTACGTGTGCTCCTATATACCACCTGAGCACAGATAGTGCCACTGTACGTGTGCTCCTATATACCACCTAAGCACAGATAGTGCCACTGTACGTGTGCTCCTATATACCACCCGAGCACAGATAGTGCCACTGTATGTGTACTGCTATATACCACCTGAGCACAAATAGTGCCTGTGAGGGCTTACCTTGAGTGGAGTCCATTTGCAGATTGTAAGCTCACCCTTGCAGGTACACACAGCCCACAGTAATAAGGTAGACACTACCTGGGCTGTGAGTCCGTGCACGGGGGCTAGTCTTGTAGCTGAGCAGATGTGGTACAGTCCCAGTGCACGGTTCAGAAGGGAGCAGACTGAGGGTAGCAGATCCGGGGCACAAGCCGTGGGTCAAGGGCTGGAGACGACAGAGGAAGTCCAAAGGTACAGGCCGGGGTCAAAGGGCAGGAGACAGCAGCAATCCAAGGTACAAGCCGGGGTCAAGGGTTCAGGCAAGCAGCAGTGCAAAAACAAAGCCAAGGGTCAAAAACCGGGGTCAGTCTTGCAGCAGAAGATCAAACACAGGAACTGTGGCACAGACAGGATGATCAGATCAAAATGAACTGACCCCTCCCTCATAGTGAGGCAGGGCTTTATACCCTGGTTAATTGGGTAACCTGCCTCAGCTGGACCAGGATAGTCTGGTGCAGGTTGCAATGAGAAGGCAATCACCACATATTCAGCACCAGGCTTCAATGGACAGCAAACAGAATCTAACCTGAGAAGTGGCTCAGAGGTAAGGTGTTGAAATAGCAACGGAGAGGTCCTGGGTTCAACTCCACCCAGGGCCACCTGAGGCGCGACCACGCCTCGCTGTCTGTTTGGCACGGTAATGACCCTGACAGTGCCACTGTACGTGTGCTCCTATATACCACCTGAGCACAGATAGTGCCACTGTACGTGTGCTCCTATATAACACCTGAGCACAGATAGTGCCACTGTACGTGTGCTGCTATATACCACCTGAGCACAGATAGTGCCACTGTACGTATGCTCCTATTTACCACCTGAGCACAGATAGTGCCACTGTACGTGTGCTACTATATACCACCTGAGGTGCCACTGTACGTGTGCTGCTATATACCACCTGAGCACATATAGTGCCACTGTACGTGTGCTCCTATATACCACCTGAGCACAGATAGTGCCACTGTACATGTGCTGTTATATATCACCTGAGCGCATTTGGTGTCACTCCACTTGTGCTGTTACATACCACCTGAGCACTTCAATATGTCTGGAAGGAGAACAGAGAGAGTCAGAGAGTCACGAGGGCAAGCAGTCTCTGCATGTAGAGGTAACGCTGGTAGTGGATGTGGTGCATCCTCTTCAGCACATGGCTGTGGCCGTGGCCGCTCGTCCTTCTTTTTGGGAGCTGGCCATGTTGAACCTCAACATGCAGAGGAATTAGTAGAGTGGATGACCAAGCCGTCCTCATCCTCCTCATCCTCTCTCACACAGACAGATCAAAGTTTATCTGGCAAAGCAGCTGCCAAGGCGTCCTCTTCCCTCTGCACAATGGCTTCACACAATACTTCCCTAGTACCACCATGTCCTCCTGAGGAGTCCCCCGAACTGTTTCAACACAGTGTGGGGTACATGCTGCAGGAAGATGCGCAGCGTTTTGAAGACTCCGATGACGGAACACTGATAGAGGAAGGCATTGATGTGAGCCCAGGGAGAGGGGGTGGCCAAGAGGGACAGCAATTTGTCAGTGATGATGTTCCCCCAGCTGAAGCATACTGCCAGGTTGTTGACAGTGATGAGGAGCGAGGGGATGATGAGGTCACTGACTCTACCTGGGTGCCCGATAGGAGAGAGGAGGAGGAGGAGGAGGAGGACGACGAGGCACAGGCACATCTCCAAAGAGGCAGGATGCCCTCCAGGGGTCAGCTTATGGTCACACCCACTGCATTACAGCGCACATCTACGGCGCTTGTGCATGGCGCTGCTGTGTCTGACCGGTACAGAAAAAGTTCTTTGGTGTGGGCCTTTTTTGAAACATGTCCACAAGATCGTACCTTTGCTATTTGCAACTTATGTCACAAGCGTATCTCGCGTGGCCAAAACATCAACCGCCTGGGTACCACATGCTTGTCCAGACATATGTCGACCTGCCATGCAGCTCGTTGGCAAGCACACCAGAAAGACCCACACCAAAGACAAAAGCGTACCCCCCCTTGCTCTTCTGGGACCTCCAACCCCAGTAGACCCCCAGTCCTTTCTGAAGCCTGCAGTGAAGGTGTAGAAATAGGTGTGTCACAAGCTAGTAGTAGCGGTCAATCTACTGATAGTACCAGGCAAATTTCCCTGCCCCAGCTGCTGCAGCGCCGAAAGAAGTACAATCCCAGCCATCCACATGCCCAGCAGTTGAATGCTAGCTTAGCGAAATTGCTAGCACTTCAACTGCTACCTTTTCAGTTGGTAGATTCTGCCCCCTTCCGTGAGTTTGTGCAATGTGCAGTACCTCAGTGGCAAGTACCAAAACGCCACTTTTTCTCACGGAAGGCTATTCCGGCTCTCTACCAGCATGTGGAAGGCAATGTCCATGCCTCGCTGGACAGGGCGGTCAGTGGTAAGGTGCATATTACCGCTGACTCATGGTCCAGCAGGCATGGACAGGGACGTTACCTGTCTTTTACGGCGCATTGGGTGACTCTGCTGGCAGCTGGAAAGGATGCAGGGCAAGGTCCAGTAGTTTTGGAGGTTGTTCCGCCACTACGCCTCCAAAAAAATACTACTGCTTGTGACACACCTCTTTCCTCCACCCCCTCCTCTTCTTCTTCCTCTGTGGCCTCTTCCTGTGGGGATGTTTTCTCCGAACCAGCCGTTCTCCATAGGCGTACGAGGGGATATGCAGGAATGCAGGCCAAGAGATGCCATGCGGTGCTAGAGCTGGTGTGCTTGGGAGACAGGAGCCACACTGGGGAAGAGGTTTTGTCAGCTCTGCAGGGTCAGGCCGAGAGGTGGTTGACTCCACGCCAGCTGAAGCCTGGAATGGTGGTCAGCGATAATGGCACCAACCTCCTCTCTGCCCTGCGACAGGGAAAACTCACCCACGTGCCCTGTTTTGTGCATGTCCTCAATTTGGTGGTGCAGCGGTTCTTGGGCAGGTACCCGGGCTTGCAGGATGTCCTGAAGCAGGCCAGGAAAGTCTGTGTGCATTTCCGGAGGTCATATAATGCCACTGCTCGTCTGACTGACCTCCAAAGGGAATACAACCTGCCCAGGAACCGCCTAATTTGTGACATGCCCATCTGATGGAACTCAACGTTGGCCATGCAACAGCGGCTGCACACGCAGCAGCGGGCCATCAATGAGTACCTGTGCCAATATGGCAGCAGAACTGGGTCAGGGCAGCTAGGTTTTTTTTCCCCACGCCAGTGGGCCTTGATCAGGGATGCATGCACTGTCCTGTCACCATTTGAGGAGGCCACGAGGATGGTGAGCAGTGACAGTGCATGCATCAGTGAGACTGTCCCTCTTATTCACATGTTGGAGCACACGCTACGTGGAATAATGGACAGGGCCCTTGAGGCAGAACAGAGGGAGGAAGAGGAGGACTTCCTTAGCTCTCAAGGCCCCCTTTACCCAGACAGTGGTCCTGCTTGCCCACCTAGAACACAGGAAGAGGATGAGGAGGAGGAGGAGGAGGAGGAGGATTGTATCAGCAGCATGGAGGTGGAGCCTAGCACTCAGCAGCAGCAGTCTTCAAGGGATCATTTACAGTCCCAAGGAGCACGTGAAGTTTTACGTGGCTGGGATGAGGTGCCTGTGGATCCTGTCGTCCTCAGTGACCCAGAGGACTGTGGCCCGAATGCCTCAGCAAACCTACGCTGCATGGCCTCCCTGATTCTGCAAAGCCTGCGTAAGGATCCTCGTGTACGTGCTATTAAGGAGAGGGATCATTACTGGCTGGCGACTCTCCTTGATCCACGTTACAAGAGTAAGGTTGCGGACCTTATGTTGCCATCGCAGAGGGAGCAGAAGATGAAACTTCTGTGGGAGGCCTTGCAGAAGGGTCTGTGCAATGCGTTCCCAGAACCGGGGGGATTACCAAAACCTGGCTCTGGACAACGTCTTGCTGAGGCTTCGGTGAGTCACAGAAGGGGCGGTGGAGAAGGTGGTCGTTTGACCGATGCGTTCAGGCAGTTTTTTAGTCCGCAGCCCCAAGGTCTGACCGGTTCCAGCAACCATCGCCAGCGTCTGCTTTACATGGTCCGGGAATACCTAGGGGCAAGATCCGACTTGGACACCTTCCCCACCGAAAATCCTCTGGCTTACTGGGTCTTGAGGATGGATCACTGGCCAGAGCTTGCCCAGTACGCAATTGAGCTACTGGCTTACCCTGCATCCAGTGTTCTTTCAGAACGGACATTCAGTGCTGCTGGAGGCTTTGTCACTGATCACAGGGTGCGCCTCTCCACCAGCTCTGTTGATCGACTGACCTTCATCAAAATGAATCAGGCTTGGATCAACACCAGCTACCAAGCACCTGATGCTGATATTAATGAATAATATATTTTTTGTTGAAATGTCGGATCCCTTTTAGACTGCTGATGCTGAGTGACTGTCCTCTTATGCTGCTGATGGAATATCCTTCTCCTCCTCACTTTTCTTGCTGATAGCTAGTAAGAAATGTTGTGTTTCTGGGCTCCGCCACCAGTGCCTAAGGCACAATTTTTCAGACCCTGTTTAATAGGGGCGCCTAATAACAATTTTTGTTGCAATACTTTGCACGTGGCTCCTTGTTGCGCTCCAATTGCAGTTATTGAGAGGGGTTGCAAGTGTTGTGTTGTGCCCAAGGCACAATTTTCCAGCCCCTGTTTAACAGGGGCGCTTAATAACAATTTTTTATGCAATAATTTGCACGTGGCTCCTTGTTGCGCTCCAATTGGAGTTATTGGGAGGGGTTGAAAGTGTTGTGTTGTGCCCAAGGCACAATTTTTCAGCCCCTGTTTAACAGGGGCGCCTAATAACAATTTTTGTTGCAATACTTTGCACGTGGCTCCTTGTTGCGCTCCAATTGGAGTTATTGGGAGGGGTTGCAAGTGTTGTGTTGTGCCCAAGGCACAATTGTTCAGCCCTGTTTAACAGGGGCGCCTAATAACAATTTTTGATGCAATAATTTGCACGTGGCTCCTTGTTGCGCTCCAATTGGAGTTATTGGGAGGGGTTGCAAGTGTTGTGTTGTGCCCAAGGCACAATTTTTCGGCCCCTGTTTAACAGGGGCGCCTAATAACAATTTTTGATGCAATAATTTGCACGTGGCTCCTTGTTGCGCTCCAATTGGAGTTATTGGGAGGGGTTGCAAGTGTTGTGTTGTGCCCAATGCACTATTTTTCTGCCCCTGTTTAACAGGGACGCCTAATAACAATTTTTGATGCAATACTTTGCACGTGGCTTCTTGTTGCGCTCCAATTACAGTATGTTTGAGGGGTGCCCTTTTTCTAAAAATTTTCTTTCACACAACAATAATGGCCCCCCACCACCGCTAAAATATTCGACATAATGTTGCCACACAGAACTTGCGCAAGTAGCATTAATTACTTTTTTTTTGGTCCTTTCATGTTGTGCAGGGACATTTCTAAACACGTGCCACTACTATAGACACCCAGCAGTTGTGATATTTAAAGGATTTTTTTTTTTCACTTTAAGCATCATTAAAATGGCTGCTCCGCAAAAAACGTCCGTTTAAAAAAAAAAAAAATTCCATTGATACATGTTCCCTGGGGCAAGACCCGGGTTCTGAACGACGTTTTCCAACATTTAATTGAATTTTGGTCTTTAAAATGACCGTTTTTGAATTCGAAAGTTCGGGTCCCATAGACTTCAATGGGGTTCGAAATGTTCGCGCGAACCCGCGGTCTGTTCGAACGTTCTGGTGCGAACCGAACCCGGGGGTGTTCGGCTCATCCCTACTCAAGATAAGTCTGTCTATATGGGACACACTAGTATTCAACAATTCAACAATAGACCACCTTATCAGCAGGGAGGCTGTTGGAGGATTCCCCCCCCCTCCACCAGTAGCATGTGTGGGATGGGGGGTTGTTTACCTCTCGTGGTAGATGCGTTTCTCCAGTGATTCAAGCCAGTCAGGAACTATATTTAAGTGCATAGTAGCCCATTTTTATTAAAAATTGCAAAATAAAAGTCCAAACAAAGGTTTTCCACAATACACAGAACAGAAAATGCTATCCCACCTGGCTCTCTGTAGCAGTATCTGTAGCAGTACTTCTGCACTTTATCCGGGTCAGACGAACCACCGGACTCCTCAAAGTAGACCGCTTCCCTTTATCGTCCACAGCTCTGCCTCTTGCAGTCACCCACGTTCTGGCTGTCTCCTACAGCCTCTCTGACTACGGAAGACCTCCTGTCTCTTGGTGTGGAGCCATCTCCATCTGGGAGCCATGAGGTCTTCCCATACACTCAATATAATGGCTGTGCTCACCTGAGCACACACCCTGCTAGAATGCATGAAGGTAAAAAACCATGTACCTGTAAAACCACAATTCACCTCTTCACTTCAGATTTGTGGAAGGTAGTGTTATCAACATAACAGGTCTCCACTACACCCAACATTGTCATGTCTCCAAAAAAAACTAATTTTGCAGGTAAAAGTTAGACTGTGATATTTAGTACTAACATTATCCAAAAACTGTGCAATCCTGTTAAGGGGGGCCCTACAGACAAAAAGTAGGTCACCCTCTGCACCCACCTCACCCTCTGCACCCTGCACCCTGCACCCACCTCACCCCCTGCACTCTGCACCCTGCACCCACCTCACCCTCTGCACCCTGCATCTACCTCACCCTCTGCACTCTGCATCCATCTCACCCTCTGCACCCTGCACCCACCTCACCCTCTGCACCCTGCACCCACCTCACCCTCTGCACTCTGCACCCTGCACCCACCTCACCCTCTGCACCCTGCATCTACCTCACTCTCTGCACTCTGCACCCATCTCACCCTCTGCACCCTGTACCCACCTCACCCTCTGCACCCTGCACCCACCTCACTCTCTGCACTCTGCACCCATCTCACCCTCTGCACCCACCTCACCCTCTGCACCTCTGCATGTAGAGCACCCCTTAACCTTGCACTCTGTACATAGCTCACCCCTGAACCCTGCACTCTGCACATAGCACACCCCTCAACATTGCACTCTGCACCTAGCACACCCCCAATTCTGCACTCTTTAAATAATGCAGCACTGAACTCTGTACCTAGCGTACCACTGGACACTGCATTCTGTACATAATGCACCCTTCAACTCTGCATGCAGCACACCTTTCAACTATACACTCTTTATGTAGTGCACTGCTCAACCCTGCACTCTGTACATAGCACACTCTTCAATGCTAGTGCAGTTTGGCCACACCCACAATCAACCAGCAAGCATAAATGATGTGTTGTAACCTCTAGCAGCCAATCACAATCGCTGCCTGATCTGCTGCAGTAAATTAATTTTGAGTCTAGCTGGGGGGGCACAATAAAATGTTTGCCCAGGGTCCAATCAATATTAAAGACAGTCCTGCATCACCCCCTAAAATGTAAGGTAGGCCCATGCTCTTGAGGCCTGATAGATCCTCCGAGGTCAACTCTATCACATTGCCAGTAATCAACACCTGAAACATTTACATTCTGTCATACATCACCATGTCAATTAAAATTCTTTCCTTAAATGTAAAGGGACTCATTAGTCCCTTAAGGTCTCTCCTATGGAAAGAGACTCTTGCTGCCAATAATTATATCATATGCATCCAAGAAACACATTTTGCTGCCTCTAAACCACCAAAATGTTCCCACCCTAAATTTCCTCAAATTTTTTCGCCAATGCTGACTCCAAATGAAAAGGAGTCATGATAGCTGTCCGTGACACAGCCTCATTCCAACTGCACTCCAATCTCAATGCAGATTTCTCATTATCACCGCAACAATCAATTATTTCCACATGACCTTGGTTAACATATGCCCCCGACTCCCACCAAAAGTATTTTATGAAAACCCTTTTCACCAAACAACAACCTCGTAAAATTAACCTCATAGTAATCTGTGGAGATTTCAATGTAGTCCTGGATCCCTCAATGAACTCCACTAGTCTCAGATATAGATCGCCTTCCTCGCTACAAACCCTTATTTCCCAAGAGGATCTCTTTGATCCATGGAGGTGTATTCACAGCAATGAGAGAGATTTTGCCTTCTATTCCTCTTCTCTCGAAGTATACTCAAGAATCGATCTCTTTCTGATTGACACATACCTTGGAGATGAGCCTGACGTGCAGAGGGAGACCTCTTGTACAGCCCTGGTTCCAAGGTCACTGGAGTTGGGACAGTGATAGTAGGAGCACAGTCAGGTATGAGTGCCTGCTGAATACTCTAAGGCCGCGTACACACGATCAAATCTGTCTGCTGGAAACGGTCTGCTAGACCGTCCCAGCAGACAGATTCGATCGTGTGTACGGGCGAGCCGACGGATTTGGCCACCCGACAGATTTCAAAGCATGCTTTGAAATCTATCGGGTGGGAACCCGTCCGCCCGACATGTCTGCTGGTTAGTACACTTACCAGCAGACATGTCGTCTCGCACCGGCGCTGAATGGATTCGGCGCATGCGCAGAAGTGTTTTACTTCCTGGTGCGGTGACGTGGCGGCGTCAACGTCACCGCCACGTCACCGACACGTCAGCGCGCCGTCTGCTGGCGGGGATTTTGGTTTGCTCGTGTGTACACGCAAGCAAACCAAAAACGGACAGACCGTTTTGAACAAATCTATTGCCTCGTGTGTACGAGGCCTAAGACTGGAGACGATGAACACTGAGAGAGGCTGGAGCTGGCTGGAGTGCAGAGGATGCAGGTCAGCTGGATGCAGGTCAGCTGGATGCAGGTCAGCGGGATGCTGGTGCGCCAGAGAGCAGCAGGTCAGCACAGGTGCAAACAGCAGGCAGGAGAGGGGTCAGACAAGCTAGGTCATACACAGAGGATCAGTTCAGGTAGGAGCAGCAGGTAGAGGATGGTCAGAGTTCAGGCTGGTTTTGGCAATGGAAGATCAGGGAGACAGGTAAACAGAGCAGGGTCAAGGAAGCCAAAGGTCAGGACTGAAGACGGCAGCGAGGTCAGAGAGCCGGGTCAGTATCAGATCAGGTGCAGGTTCAGAGTCAGGTCTCAGGAAAAGCTGCAGATCAAACAGCAATGGATGAGCAGCAGAAGCCTCCTTTTATAGGCCACTGGGCACAAAGGCAGTGTTAGTGTGTGTGCGCTTGCACGCTTTCAGGGTACGTGCATGCGCATTGGCGCACGTCTTTTTATCGTTGGAATCCTGCTGGCTATGATGCGCCTGAGCCCTGTTACAGGTCTAAGAGGCGTGCATCCATGACACTGATAGACAAGTTTACTTTGCAAAAAGTAACCTCAACCTCCATTGGAGTGATTACATGGTCCGATCATGCCCCTATAACTCTGGAACTTTCTGTCTCTCCCAATAGCCACTCTCCCTCTCCATAGCTACTCAATCCATCTCTTCTCACCAAACCTGAATACCAGAAACATATTGATTCCATCCTTGAAAATGTATTTGTGACGCTGGTTCAGTTTCTGATCCCATGATACTCTGGAACAGTCATAAAGCCTTCATCAGAGGCATATTTATCAAACTTACAGCCCACGAGAAAAGCCAACGGATGCACACCATTAACCAACTTACTTCTCAAGCACACATCTTAGCACACATTTCCAGCGCTCGTTTGATTACTATATCAAAAAAAGTCTCTACCTTTATGCATTAAACAAACTTGGTGCTTTTCTAGCCAAACAATAAAAGCGCAAAGCAGAGGCGTCAAAGGTCCCCTTTTTAAAAACCAACAATTACCAAAAAAACTTTAATCAATTGGAAATTGCAGATCAGTTCTGTCAATTATATTCCACATTATACAATCTATGCAGTGAACCCACATTCCAGACCTCAGCCTCTGAAGACTCTTTTTAAACTCTATTAACCTTCCATTTATCACAGACTCCCAACTTGAGGACCTATCTTCTCCAATCGCCCCCACAGAAGTTGACAAAGCAATTAAATCCATTCCTCTACATAAATCTCCTGTCCCTGATGGTTTTGTGAATGAATACTAAAGACAATTCACTGATCGCTTGACCCCCTACCTGACCGACACATTTAACAGCATTATAGACTGTGGATCCTGCCCTCAAGAATTCTTGAAAACCATTATTGTTACAATACCAAAACCATGCAAACCTTCTGATAACCCTGCTAACTATCACCATATCTCACTTCCTAATTCAGACACCAAGCTTTACGCAAAAATCTTAGCCAATCGTATCTCCAAATTCACCCCATGTGTCATTCATTCTGATCAAGTAGGCTCCATCAACCTCATCCGATGTGCTAAACACCACAATATACCTTCCTTATTAATTTCTTTAGATGCTGAAAAAGCATTTGATAGGGTACATTGGTCCTACATGATTGAGGTGCTGCAAAGGTTTGGATTCCAGGGACAAATTGTAATAGCCATCACCAGCCTATACACATTTCTTACTGCTAAGGTCTGGACTTTGCCATTACAAATTAAACAAGGCAATGCTATTATATTTTCCCTTATTATGGAACCACTGGCTGAATATATTCGCATCAACCCTTCAATATTTGGAACAAAAGTTGGAGACAGACACCATTAAATAGGCCTTTATGCAGACAACGTAATACTGTTTCTAATGGACTGCCTACACTCAGTCCAATTACTTGACAATTTTGGTACTCTTTCCTTATATAAATTGAACCACGATAAATGCCACATGCTCCCTATCAATCTAGCCTCACCCACTAAACATGATGCTGCATCCGTTTTGTCGTGGGCTCCCTTATCAGCCCTACAATATCTGGGAATTCAACTATCCTCTAGCTCAAAAATGTTCCACAATAACTTCTCTACCCATATAACCAAACTTACTCAAATTAGCTCATCCCTTTAAACCGCATCCCCATCATGGGCAGGATGAATTGCATAAGTAAAGATGTTCTGACTACCTCATATTTTATATGTATTCTGGGCCCCACCGATACCTTTTCTTTCAGCTCACCTGATGAAACTAAAAACCATCTTAAACACTTTCATCTGGCAGGGCAAAAACCTTAGGATCGAGTCAGCCACTCTGCTCAGACCTACAAAACTCACTTGTGTCAGACCCGGTGCCAGAAAGTCTGTCTCCAAAAGATGTGTATTGAGTTTTTTGTGTCATGTTGTGGGTGGAGATGAGTCATTGTTCATATCTGGTTGCTAACTGTATAAGAGCCTGAGTTTACCATTAAAAGATATATCCGTTTGGAACCAGACAACAGAGCTGTCGTGGGTTGGTAGAATGGAATATCGTAAACGGCATTAACCCCTGACTGTTACAATCCCTGTCACGGACACTGGCTGCAGGCACCTTTTCTGCCACATTATTGTTATTCCTATATGAATCTTTTTGTTCCATTTTTGAGAGACTGTTTTCTTGGATTTGCCCAAAGACTATTCTTAGTTGTTAATTCTGAACAATACATTAACATTGAAAGAGCTGATCACATTGGCCTCCGGAGACAGGCTGTCTGGTCATCTGGGCTGTGCTGTGTTAATTGACATGCTATTTATATAGTTGTCTGCTAAAGGTGTTGGGAGAGAGTAGTGAAGAGTATCCATGAGTCAGCCCTACCTCGTTATCTAACCCATTGTGTTAAAAGTGTATAAAAAGTCTGTATTCTGCCCAATAAACCATGCTAGATGCTACAAGCTATTTCCGGCTAGACTTGTATTCAATGCAGCTATAATAATATATCTCTCTGATGGTCAGACTGGAGGAAGCAGTATTACTGACGGAGGCACTCAGCAGAGTGTGGGATAGGATCCGTCACAATCCTCAACCTTATAAAGGCTATCTGAACACAAATACAGCCACAATCAAGGTCTGGATTCCAACAATGGATCACTCTCATCGACTATTCATCACAGCATTGCAAAAAATCTCTTTGAATGTTTTGGAAACTTTTATACCTCATGTATCCACCTCCTGAATGGGAAGCTGTGTGGTTCTGCTGGATCATCCTTTCATATTTGGTGCCAATGCCCTATCATCCAATCCTTTTGGACTCAAGTCTTCTGGCTAATATTGACAGTAGCAAATATAGACTTATCAAATGCTGGGCTTGGGAATGGATTCATGGCCCTATAAATTGCATGCCCTGTTTCTTAATAGCTGCAAGACTCTCCATTGCTCGCAATTATAAATCAGCGAGAGCACCATCTATTAAGGATGCAACACTCTCCTTGACTGAGCATGGCCAACTTAAATAAGCCTTTGCTAAGGCATATTTAATGCAAAAGTAATTCCTACGCAATTGGCATCTCTGGATATCTCACTCCCTTTGCACTATATAACTTTGAAACATGAATCCATGCATTTCCCAATCTGAGCACTACTACTACTGTGTCATTTAATGATCTGTTGTACACTATCTTTGCCTTAGTGTGCCATACTCAACTGTGGACACACAAATTTACCTTATTCCTAAATTCTTACACCCTTATACTGTACCAACCCACCTCCTCCCTGCCCATCTTATCTTTCTCCTATACCCTTTCCTTCTCATTCCCCCTCCCCTGAATTGCTGTTTGTTTACTTAAAAAATGATAAAAAAAAGTAAGAAACTAAACTAAAATAAAGAGTGGTTGTATTGTCCCCATATCATATGACACAGTTTGTTCCAAGATGGGGTGTCTAGATTGCTCGATTATTGCTAATAATATATTTCCATTCAAGTTTAAAAGTGACTTATGCTAGGTTATGTCAATGTAACCACTCAAAATTATCCTCTGCTTCATGTTCTAATGCATATCAGGTTATGTCACGGTTTATCTTATCCTTCTGTATTTGTGAAAACCTTAATAAAAATAATTTAAACTAAATAGGTAAAATGAGTGCAGATTATAATGTTACCATGTTGGAGTGTTTACTGTAAAATATCTCAATTTGTTGCCTTGAATTTCTTTTTAACGTTATAATAGCAGCTGTTTACATTTTATCAGAAACATGTTTTTGAATAATATTTTGTGAACAGAATAGTTTTAAAAGTTTGTTTAAATTACTTCCAGTCATGTGGCATCTTCAAAACTAATATGGTACAAACAAATATGTTTAATATCCCTTGGCATATTCATGATTATGCTAATCAGTACAGTACTGAAGTAGCTTGTAAATTCCCATTTGATTTGTGCTTTGTAACAACCGGAAAAAAAAAATGAATACATTATGTTAGATTAAGAGTCCTGCAAATTTAGTATACTTGCAAAAAAATACAGTATATCTTGTAGGATTTCTTCAATAATTATTTTTATATTAATGAATGTACATGATGGAATCTGAAGTAAGCATTTCATCATTTTGTAGCAAGCACTTTATTAGATATACAGTAACATTTAATACATTTTTAAATGACAATTTAATGTGCTTAACTAAAATGCAACCACAGCATTAAAACACTTATTTTACAGTGCATGATGTGTTTCACTGACTGATAGTATTTATTTATTTATTTCCAAAATAAATATTTTTTTAAGTATCAATGAAAGCTTTGGAGAATATTTAGAGTGCACAGTAAGCTGCGTCAGATTCATATTCACAGCTAGGGATGAGCCGAACACCCCCCAGTTCGGTTCTCAGCAGAACACGCAAACATGCCAAAAATCTGATTGTTAAAGTCTATGGGACACAAACGTGAAAAATCAAAAATGCTCATTTTAAAGGCTTATATGCAAGTTATTATCATAAAACGTTTTTGGGGACGTGGGTCCTGCCCTGTATCAATGCATTTTTTTTTTAAACAGCCGTTTTTTTTTAAGAGCAGTGAATTTAATAATGCTTAAAAAGAAACAAGAAAAGTAAAATATTCCTTTAAATTTTGTACCTGGCGGTGTCTATAGTATGCCCATAAAGTGGTGCATTTTTCACGTGTTTAGAACAGTCCCTGCACAAAATGACATTTCTAAAGAAAAAAAAAGTAACTTAAAAGTACTCGCGGCCATAATGAATTGTCGGGTCCTGGCAATACAGATATAAGTCATAAAAGACAGCTTGGGACAAGTCCTTTATTAAAACGAAAAAAAAGAAAAAAATTCCAGCGATGTAATCCATTTTTTTTTCTTTTTAATAAAGGACTTGTCCCAAGCTGTCTCCTCTGGTTTTTAACATTTTTGACACTTTTTTGTGAAATGGTAGGGGTAAAATTTACCCGTTACCAATTCACATGGGGGGCCAGGATCTGGGGTCCCCTTTGTTACTTGGGGGCTTCCATATTCCGATAAGCCCCCCTCCCACAGACCCCCTTAACCATCGGGCAAGGGTTGTGGGGATGAGACCCTTGTCCCCATCAACATGGGGACATCCTTCTCATGTTGAGGGTATGTGGCCTGTTATGGTTCAGGAGGGGGGCGCTCTCTTGTCCCCCCTCTTTTCCTGCGGCCTGCCAGGTTGTGTGCTCAGATAAGGGTCTGGTGTGGATTTCTGGGGGGACCCCCACACATTTTTTTTAAAATTTTGGTTCGGGTTCCCCTTAATATTCATACCAGGCCCAAATGGCCTGGTAATAGACTAGGGGGGGAACCATGCCGTTTTTTTCAATGAGTTTTCTCTGTATTGCCAGGACCCGACAATTCATTATAGCCACGAGTAGTTTTAAATTACTTGACTGTTCTAAACATGGTAAAAATGTGCCACTTTACAGGCATACTATAGACAACCCCCAGGTACGAAATTTAAAGCAATATTTCAGTTTTATTGTTTTTACTTTAAGCATTATTAAAATCACTGCTCCCAAAAAAACAATTTTTTTTTTACTCAGGTCTCAGGTCCCCAAGCACCTGACAATACCATGTATATAAGCCTTTAAATATAGCACTTTTGATTTTTCATGTTAGTGTCCCCTTTAATGGGCTTTAAAATTTTCCCCAAACTCAGCATTATGTTCGTGTTCGCCAGAACACCCGAACAACCAAAGTTCGGCCCGAACTTATGCTCAGGACGAACCGTTCACCCATCCCCATTCACAGCTATAACTATATCCAAATTTTATAATTAATAGAAATTATAGTAGAATATAGTTGAATCTTATAATCGTAAAGTGGATGTAAACTCATTTTTTTTATTATCATTATTCAGGCTTGCACCTTGTACAGCATAGGATTTCATGTCACCAGTATCCAGTCTTGCCACAAAGAGTTAATCCAGCTCCGAGCAATCCTCTTATTTTTTCTCAGTGAGATAATAACGGACAAACAGAGAACTACCAGTCAGTTCCTCCCCCTTGCTGTGAGTGGCAGGTGATTTAAATATCTCATGCACAAGCCTAATGCCCTGTACACGCGATCGGTTCATCCGATGAAAACTGACTGATGGATTTTTTCATCAGATATCCGATGAAGCTGACTTTCATCAGTCGTGCCTACGTACACCATCAGTTAAAAATAATGATTGTGACATAAAACACAACGACGGGCTGAGAAAAATGAAGCTTAATGCTTCCAAGCATGCATCGACTTGATTCTGAGCATTCGTGGATTTTTAACCGATGGACGTGCCCACAGACGATAATTTTTTTTCCTATTGGTTTTTTAACCATTAGATCATTTAAAAAAAAGTTCCTAGTTTTTTAACTGATGGATAAAAAACTGATGGGGCCCACACATATCGGTTTGTCTGATGAAAACGGTCCATCAGACCGTTTTCATCAGACAAACCGATCTCGTGTACGCGGCATTAGAGAGTCATTATGTGTAATTATTATCCCATCCTCCTTTCTTCTCCAGCTCTCCCAGAATTGGCTGCCCCACACATCAGCATGATTGTGCGTGCTGAAGTCATGTGGTGACTTTTCTGGGTTTTGACTGGATGTTAGTGATCATAGCAGAAGTTCAGTGTAATAAGTACACAGGAGAGAATTCATGTTGACAAGGGGAGTGTAGAGGTGGGCGGGGAGTCTAATGACATCACAACTTTACCCATGAGCTCCGGACAACAAACCCACCCACACAATCTTCAGTTTTTCATAACAGACAGAGGGGAGACATTTGACAGGTAAGGATACGTGCATATCCTTATAGATAACCACCATGGCAGTAGTTTAGAAAGGGTGAGAGTGAGTTTACAGCCACTTTAAATCTGTAGTTGGTACTGTATAAGGAATGGATAGGGTTAAAAGGGGGCATGTATCCAATTTATTAAACCTATTTTTATCCTTTTTTTTTTTTTAGAACCTTTAGTTTAATAGATTCATTCTAATCAATCACTCCTACCTATCAAGAATCAGAAAGTTGCTCTCCTAAAGTGTATATACTGCATTTTCAAAACATTTTTTTTCCTTGGAGCTTTTTATAAAGAGGGGGGAAATTATAAACTCCTTATTTGTCCAGATGACCATTGTCACAAAAGTAGAAAGTAATAGCAAAGTCAATTTGTTTAATTGTGACCAATAGGGACACATTTTCCAAAGACAACTGTTTAAAAAGGGGATTTCCCTTACTTTGTAAAGCTTTCTAACTCCCTGTTGTGTCTCTTGGACAGGAAGCGAAGTAAAAGAATCCTCAAAGTGAAATATATAGCAACAAATACACTAACAGGAAATTCAGCCTTTCCATTATCTACTGAAAAAATAGGCTATACTACACCTTTCTTTCGATTAAAGCTGTTCACCGCTCAGATTTGATGCAAAGATTGCTTATAGTTTAAGATGGCACCTATCACACTACAACCCACTACTACCCTATTCTCAATTTCTTAGGTATATCTCCATACATTCTATTTAATCTATAATATAGCTCAATTTCATTGAAAATATGTTTTGCTAATGCTTATACACCCCATAAGAATCCCCCTGAATGTATCATTTATTTTATTTGATGCTTCCTTTTAGTGATATACAGAGACAATTTCACAAAATAAATAAATAATCCACATTCACCTTTGTTCTACATAAAGTATTATTCTAGGTTCTATTATATTATTGTTAACTCTCAGTTTCTTCTCACTGGCCATGTGGCAGATGTTTTTTTTTCCTAACCTGGTCTAACCATTCTATTTTGAAAATTACTTAGATTGATCTTGAAGCTCCTAAAGAGGCTCCTAATTGGAGTAATAATTGCTTTCTACTACATATCTTACAAGTATCTCTGGAAAAATTTCCAATACATCGAAGACTATTTTGCTCATTACATTAAAGCAGATATTTCTCTCTGGATAGCATTTGAATGCATTTTATGAAGGAACTTAATTGCCCAAAGTGCTAAGAGGAAGAAAAAGATTGCTTAATTTCATTTGTTGGTTAGATAAGATCAAGTTTGCTCTTCAATGCCATTAAAACCCATATTTAGAAGGTGAAAAGTGCACTTCTTTAAAAACAGTAAACAGGTTTTCAGAATTCAATCTCTCACATCACATGGTTTATATCATTTGGAGAATGCTTTTGAAATATCCTAATATAATACAATGTTGCCACCTTATATGAATATCATGATTCTTGTGTGATTCAGGCTCCCATGCCATTGCAAAGGTCCTCTGTTAAATATGAGGCAATTAGCACAATACACCGGTACTCCTAACATAGTTCAAAAGTTAAGAAAAAAACTTCTATGTTTTCCAGAAGTTCACTTCATGTGTCACATACAAATAATACAAGAAAGCAATACAATAAAATGCAAACTCCATATAGTCACTACATTTCAGGTGATAGACACCCTTTGTCAAGCATGGATAACCAGTATAAATACCCCAATTCTGCACTAAGTAACCAATAGAGAGCCTGTGGGTGGAAAGAAAATAGAAAGAGGAACTAATGGAAAGCTGTAGTCTGACAAACATCAGGTCCTGCCAGTAGGCTTGGACCTGAAAGAAGACCACAGGTGGGCTGAAGGATAATTAAGCTTAGCACAACTCTCTTTCACATGGTATTCAGGCCCTTCGAATACATGCAGATCTGAAAGAGAACAAGTACACTAATGCCGCATACACACGATCGGATTTCCAATGGGATAAAATCCGATTAAATTTTCTGTCGGAATTCCGATGAAGCTGACTTTCATCAGTCTTGCCTACACACTAGCAGACTAAATTCCGACCGTCCAAAACGCAGTGACGTAAAACACTACTACGAGCTGAGAAAAATCAAGTTCAATGCTTCCGAGCATGCTTCAATTTGATTCAAAGCACGCATGGATTTTTCTCCCATGGAGTTCCACACAGACGATTGGAATTTCCTATCGTTTTTTTTTTCATCTGAATTTTTTTTAAACCTGTTCTATTTTTTTACATCGATGGAAAAAAGTCCGATGGGGCCCACACACAAACGATTTTTCCTTTGGACTTTTTTCCTTGTCAATATATCTTTATTGAGGTGATAAAGAAATGTACAATTCAACAAAATAAAATAAGTTAATTACAGACACAGAATAATTTCTTGGTTTACATAAGTGGTAAGTTCACAACGGGTGAGTCTGGTGGCTTCAATGGACATATTACTAGTACAGATAAGGTTATAACTAAGAGACCAATTTTCTGGAGTTTATTTAAAGATGCTTCGTTTCTTCCAACCAGCCCAGATGGTTTTAGGGCTGTGGTTTAGGCAAGAGTCCTGATGCGTCAACGTAAGTGTTTCAACCAAAATCAACCTTATAACAATGCTAAGAACATGTATAATAACGAGGTTCATAGTCAGAGCCCAAGGCGGGGGAGGAGGGTGGGGAGGAAAGCGGGGAGGGGAGAAAGGGGTGTCTGCAGGAGTGGTCCGGAATTGGCTGTCAATATCAAATATACGCTAAGCGGTAGACTGTTAAACAGGCTGGGCTACCATGGTAATAATACAATATCATTGATTTCATTGGGTATTGCATATTCATACCACGGTTTCCAGGTTCTTTCGAATCCAGCGGTCGCGTCCATGTCGATTGCCATCATTTTGGCGTGAGTCATAGCTAGGTTCATTCTGTTCGTTACTTCGTTAATTGATAGATTAGGGGTTTTCCATGCTTTTGCCAATGTTTGTTTCGCAGCTGTAAAGAGCTGTGTTAATAGTTTAAATTGTTTATGTGAGACATTTTTGGGTTTGAGGTTTAATAATGCGCTTTTGGGGTCCAATGGGATCCACTTACCCGATAGTTGACTGATTATTGTGAAAATTTCTGACCAGAATAACTGTGCTTTAGGGCACGACCACCAGATATGAAAGAATGTTCCTGGAGATGAGCAGCCCCTGAAACAATGTTCAGGGTAGTTTGGCACAAATTTCGCAATCCTAGTAGGAACTAGGTACCATCTAGTAAGAACTTTATAGTTAGTTTCACAAGCTAGTACATTTATTGAAGCAGATTTAGTGTTGGTCCATATTTGATTCCAGTCTTCTGGATCTAGTTCAATATCCAGGTCTAGTTCCCATTTGTTTACATAGGGGAGTTTCCCCGTAATAGAGTTAGTCAACAACTGGGAGTATATTGATGAGATCAAACCTCTAGAGGGAGGGGTGCTTTTGCAGAGCTTTTCAAAGGCAGATAGTCGGGGAGGGCTGGGGATGGAGTCTGCATAAGGTTTGAAAAAGTTTTTAATTTGGAGGTATCTAAATATTTCAGATTGTGGTATGTTATAGATTTCGCATATATCCGGAAAGGACCTAAATGTAGAGGAATCCAAGAATTTATACAGGCATGTACAGTCCTTTTTCACCCATTCTTTAAAGGTGTTGGGGTAGATCCAAGCAGGGTAGAACGATGGATTTTTATAGAATGATAAGAGTGGAACATGGGAGGATAAAAGGGAGTTCTTTATCTTTAAATTGTCCCATAGGGAAAGAAAGTGCTTAAGAATGGGGTTATGGATATGTTTGCGTGATTTGGATGGGATCCACATAATGTTGGAAATCGGGATGGGGTCACATTCCACTGCTTCAATCGAAACCCAGAGGGGAGGTTCCTTTGTTGTGTGGTACTTTACTAACGTGGCTAATTGTGCAGCTCTATAATAGTTCAAAAAGTTGGGTAGCCCCAGTCCTCCTTTAACTTTAGGGAGATGCAAGATTTGATGTTTTAATCTTGGTTTGGAGGAGCCCCACACAAAGTTGGAAACTCTTTTTTGTACAATCCTTAAGTAGTATGATGGGATTGGGGCTGGGAGAACTCTAAAAAGGTAAAGGAGTTTAGGAAGAATTGACATCTTGATTGCGTTAATTCTTCCAAGCCAAGATAAAGGTAAATGAGACCAGGATTTTAAAAGATTCGATATCTCTTTTAGAAGGGTGGGGTAGTTGGCTGTAAATATCTCTGTGAAAGAAGCCGTAAGGCGGATTCCTAGGTATGGAATGTTTTTATCTGACCATTGAAAGGGAAGACCAGATTTAGCTGCATTAAGGTCTGAAGCTGAGAGTGATATATTGAGAGCCAAGCTCTTTTTGGGGTTTATAACTAGTCCTGAGAAAGACGCATAATGTTTTAGTAGAGACATTAGGTTTGGGCCTGTTACCTGAGGGGTCACGAGAAAAAGGAGGATGTCATCGGCGAACATACATAGTTTATGCTTATGGCCCCCTACCTCTACACCTAAGATCTTGGGGTCTGACCTAATCTTATGCGCAAGTGGTTCTATGAGGAGGGCGAACAAAAGAGGGGAAAGCGGGCGTCCCTGTCTTGTGCCTCTGCCAATGGAAAATGGGTCTGACTTGTAGCCTGCGTATTTGACGCATGCCTTCGGATTATTGTATAATTCCATTATCCATGTCATGAAGTTGGGTCCAAAGCCCAATTTTTGAAATGCATATTTTAGGTAAGACCAGGATATAGAGTCGAAAGCTTGTTTTATATCCAGTGACAGAAAGCACGCTGGGATGCCCCTTTTCTTAGCTATATGAGCTAGCAAGTACGCCCTTCTAATATTGTCACCTGCTTGTCGGTTCGGTATAAAGCCAACCTGGTCACGATGGACCAGTGAGCCTATTATTCTGTTTAGGCGCACCGCCAAGATCTTACCAAGAAGTTTAATGTCCGTATTCAGCATTGAAATGGGACGAA
Organism: Rana kukunoris; assembly: GCA_029574335.1. Taxonomy (NCBI): domain Eukaryota; kingdom Metazoa; phylum Chordata; class Amphibia; order Anura; family Ranidae; genus Rana; species Rana kukunoris. The sequence continues at coordinate 249,617,694 of CM056053.1, read as the reverse complement.
AGTTTTCGCATGCGGTGTTATCGGTTTGTGGTTTTGGTATCATACAGATTGTGGCCATGAGTGATTCCTGTCGGAAGGATTTTCGGTTTAGCAAGTCATTAAAGGCCTCAGCTAGCCTTGGTGAGAGGAGTTCAGTGAATGTTTTGTAATATTTAGCAGTGAATCCGTCGGGTCCAGGTCTTTTATTTAGTTTAAGGTCCTTTATCGCGTTGCTTACTTCATTATGTTATACAGGTGATTCTAATTGCAATCTTTGGGAGTCCGACATTTGGGGTAGATGGAGTTGCGAATAAAAGGAGTCCGCCTCCTTTTCATTGATTACATTTGTATCCGAGTACAGTTTTTTCAGGTGGGAGCTAAATTTTTGTACGATTTTAAGGGGGTTGCTAGAAATGATGTTGTTAGCCAATTTCAGTTTAATGGGGGTATAGGATTTCTTAAAGAAATTTAATGATCTTGCTAAATAAGCCCCCGACTTGTTGGCTTGTTTGTATAAGGTGTGTTTGGACCTGTTTAAACTTTCATTGGCTGATTCTGTAAGGAATAGGTCATACTCTAAGCGAGCTTTGTCTAGGCGGTCCTTAGTTCTGGGTGAATAATTGTCTTGGAAGTCTAAAAATGCTAGATTAAATTCTTTTTCCAATTTCATCGCCATTTGTTTCCTTTGTTTTTTGAGGATCCCTAATTGTCTCTGAATAGTCCCTCTTAGAACTGGCTTGGGGGCTTCCCAGAGTGTGAGGGCGGATATTTCAGGGCTCTCATTGTGGGTTAGATAGTCTCTTAAAGATTGTTCTATTTCTAGACAGTGAGTGGGGTGGTTAAGTAATAGCTCAGGCATATACCAAGACCGGTCGTGCTTTTTTGGAATGGTTGAGGCAATAGTTGTAAGAACTGCGTTGTGGTCTGACCACGGAATAGGGAGTATATTGGAGTGGAGGACTTCAGGCATCATTCCGGTTGTTAGGAATATGTGATCTATTCTACTAAATGATTGGTGCGGATTTGAAAAATAGGTGAAGTTGCGTTTTGTTGGGTTCATCTCCCTCCATGAGTCCACCAGGTTGTATTTTGAGAGGAGATTGGGAAGATTCCATTTAGGATGGTGTTTGTGTTGAATATAGGGGGACTTGTCTAAGAAAGGGAGAAGAACCTGGTTTGAGTCTCCGCAAATCAGAAGGGAGCCAAGTTTATGAGCATTTATGGTTTGAAGAAGGTGAGACATGAATGGCATAGGATTGAGGTTAGGGGCATAGTATGAGACAATCGTAATTGCCGTGTCTAAAATGTAGCCTGTTAAGATCAGGTATCTCCCCTCTGGGTCTCTGATTTCTGTGTTCAATGTGAAAGGGGTCGAGCGGTGGAAGGCTATAAGGGTGCCTCTTTTCTTTACTGTGGCGGATGCATTGTAAACTTATGGATAAGCTGTGTGAAAGTACTTAGGGGTTGTGCTTGGGGTGAAATGAGTTTCCTGAAGGCAGACTATGTGGGCCTTTTTTGACTGGAAAAGCCTGAAAGCTTTTGATCGCTTCTGTGGTATGTTTAAGCCTTGAACATTGAGTGACAATAAGTTCAATGGTGCCATGGTAGCCGACAACTCAATCTTACCGTGCTTCCGCGTGTAGCAATTACCCGGACCACTCCGTGCAGACTGGATGGGGAGAAGGGCAGGAAAGGAGGTTTCAGGGGAAAAAAAGACAACAAAAGTTAGTGCAACAACAGTTAACAAATTGTAACAAACATATTTAGCATAAGTCCGTGGTTGGGGAAAAGGATCCCCACCAGGGGAAAGGGCGTCTCCGTCAGATCCCCACATATTAAGTTGGGGGTCTGAGTTAGACCAAATGGGGCACATGTTTTTCCAAGGGTCAGAGTGCTGCGTTCCGTAGTGTACAAAAAGAGGAGAGAAGAGCAATTGTAAGAGATGAGAGGATGCGCTTGGCTATGTAGAATATTACAATATTAGCTGAGCAAGGGAGGGGGAACCCTATCGTACCTGAGGTAAATGGTACTGCCTAACGGGGTATAGGGGTCTTGGGACAGGCGGGATCACCCAGGAGATATACCGGGAGGTTAGGTTGGGAGTGGGAGTAGAGTGGAGTCTGGATTATTAGGGATAGATTAGAACAATAGGATTAAATCCATATGGCTGTCATCTATTGCGATAGCCAGAATGACTTGAGGGAGAGGGGGTGCAGTAGGCAACCGTTCGCTTAAAGAGAGTGGATTTAACAATTAAAGGAAGGTGGTCATGAATTTGTTGCGGTTAGGAGGGATTGGCGTGATAAACTATTCTTGCTTTCTCTGGATTTTACCAAAGTTTCAGAGTACAGAGCCATGGATGTGGTTCCAGAAAAGGAGGGAAGGGTATAGTTGGGTAGGCTACTATGGGGAATGTGTGATAAAAGGGTAGGGTGGTGGTTACAATATTATTACCTAGTGAATGGATTTGGGGTCGTTACCAGAAGAGGGGGTCACCCTAAGGGTGGTACAAGCAGCTCAGATGCAAGTGACCAGAGTTCCAACCTAGAGAGAAAGGGAAAAATGGTTAATAATGTAAGATGATCAGTCCATTGAGTCTTCTCGTTCAGGAGGATGTGACACGAATCTGCCTCGTTTGCTTGACTGATGGAAGTCTTCATTTTGGTCCTGCTGCGTAGCATGGTTGTTGGCTGAGGATGATGGCGATCTTCTGCATGTGGATGATGTGGCAGAGGGTTGCTCAATTAATTTGAAGTCCACAAGGGCTTGGTGTAACTGGTCAGGTGACCTGCAGACTATCTTTGTCCCTTGCAGTGTAAAACGGAGGGAAAAAGGGAAACCCCATTGGTATTTAATGTTGCGTTGCTGTAACTCAATCAGGAGGGGCTTCATGGCTCTTCTCTTGTTAATTGTCTGTTGTGAGATGTCCGCAAAAATTTGGTAGTTGTAGTTTTGAAAAGTCAAGATGTTTTTTTCTCTTGCTGCCTGCAGTATTTGCTCTTTGGACCTATAGTAATGAAATTTGGTTATTATGTCCCTGGGGGGACCGTCAGCCTTTTTAGGGGTGAGAGCCCTATGAATCCTGTCCATTTCTAGGCGCTCTACAGGGATGCCTGGGAGCAGTTCTTGGCATAGGGCAAGAATGGTGGATTGAAGGTCTACTGCAGACTCTGGTATGCCCCTAAATCTCAGGTTTGACCTTTTTGCCCGATTCTCAAAATCCTCCAGTCTATTTTGCAGGGTTAAATTTTCTTCCTTGAGGGTATCTATATCAGACATGCATTCCTGAGTAAAGATTTCTATTTCATCTACCTTGGTTTCCAGGGCATCTGTGCGGTTCCCTATCTCCCTTATTTCTCTTGTGAGACTTGAGGTGATTTGTTCAGATGTCTGTTTAAGTGCTCTGTGAAGCATCTTTTCAAATTGTTTGAGCAATCCTGAGGGGATTTCCTTGTCACCTTTATCCAACTGTGGTGACACATTTGAGTCCTCTCCCTCACTATCTGAGGTAATATTGGACAGAGATGCCATAAGATTAGTTGTTTTGGCAGTTATAGCTGCCGTTTGCTTTCTCTGTTTCCCTGAGGGGAGCTGTTCTGAGGCGAGCAGTGCTGTCTTAGTGGTGCCTTTGCTCAGCTGAGGGCTGCATGGAGGATTCGTTTTTGTCCTGTTTCTGGCACCTCCTAGCACCATTCTTTCACCCAAATATCCCCCTCACCTTCCTACAGCTTGTGGTCCGTTTATGGGATGGTTTGACCGGATCAAATACCGGGTTATCCACGGCTTTCTTCCCTGAGTAGCGGAGCTCTAGGCAGGCATGTCTGCTCCTCTAGAGCCCCCCCATGTGACCCCTTTGGACTTTTTTCATCGGAAAAAACGATCATGTGTACATGGCATAAGAGTATACAACAACCTTTTCTGTTTAATCTTATTTTATTGGATTTGTTTTTGTTTTTACACACAGGCTCCACTCACAGCATAGAAAGATATCTCAACATTCATAGCCATCCTAAGTGAGGATTAATCGCCAAACATGACTCAGGGTCTTACACTCTTATATATAACTGCTGGATATATAGAGAGAGACAAGGATACTAAACATACAGAGACCTTTTGGAATAGCAAAATCCTAAGTACTTGGAATTTTTACCCATTCTTCCATATTGATTTCTTACTATTGTCAAGTGTTCCTGATAAACTTCTGCCCAAGTGCAGCAGACACAGAAAAAGTAAGACAAGAAAGAGAGAGAGAGAGAGAGAGAGAGAGAGATAGAGAGAGAGAGAGAGAGAGAGACTAAAAGAAACACAAAACTCAAACAAGAAACAAAACAGTAGAAATAAAAAAAAAAGACCACTACAGATATATACAAATCTAACCAGACATATTGTACATATTCCTTTGGAAAGCCCCCTCCTGACCCACACCGTGCCATACCCATCAACCCCAGTCAAATCTGTCTCATGCTCAATTCACAAATAACATCTCAGGAATGTCCGCGTTCAAGAACTCGACCCAGGGTAGCCACACTTCCATAAACTTATGATAGTATCCCTGATTACTTGCTGTTATTTCCTCCATTCTTTTTATTTGGTTAATTTTGGATACCCACTCTTATATAATGGGAGCAACTGTTGTATTCGAAAGTCTAGGTATAGTTATTTGTGCGGCAGAGATTAAATGCTTTACCAGTCCTTTTATGACCTCTCACAGTGGCCCTGGATATATGGATAGTAAGCATAGGATAGTAATTTCCGGAGATTTATGATAGGATACACCCGTATTGCAGGAACACATTTGGAATACAGAATCCCCAAATTCTTTAATCTGAGGACAAGTCCACCAGATGTGGATCATTGTACCACTATCTCCTCTACATCGCCAGCATTCCCTGGGGTAGATCTGCAGAACTCTATGTATACTTGCCAGGCATCTATACCATCTAATTATTTTTTTATAAATCTTTTCTTGTATGTAAGTTGTATGTAAGTTGTATGTAAGTTGCAGAACTCGATTTAAAGTTAACCAAAAAGCTTTCTTCCAATCTTCTACAGATTAAATAACCTAGTTCTCTCTCCCAGTCTCTAATGTAATACAGGTTAGATAGGGAGGCGTAGGATAAAAGTGTATCATAGAAATAGGACTGGAACATTCTGTAGCGCCACTACACAGGGATTCTATGTAATAGAGCCGTTTTGTAGAGATGTCTGTAATAGTGTTGAAGCTGAAGATAATGAAACCACTGAACAGCATATTTACGTTCATTGTTCATTATCATATTGATTGGCTGAAGTCCTTTTGATGACAGACCTTGTATGATCAGAGAGGGGGTCTGCCTTATCCATCTTAGAAACCTAAATGGTAACATAGCTGGTGGAAAATCTGGATTACCCATTATTGGGGTGATTGGGCCTGGTATTGAAGAAACACCCCATCTTCTTACCGTCCTAGCCCAAACTTTTAATAAGGCTTGGGTCAAAGGTGTGATTGTCCCGATAAACACAGTTTGGGTATAGTCCATGGAAGAGAAACCAGCGGAGGCTCTATTATTTTCTGTTCTATGGTTACCTATAGTTTTGTGCTCCCAGAGTGGAACCAATCCAGTATTCTAGCCAATACCAAAGCTATATAATATAGTTCTATCTGCGGTAATCCAGCTCTCCCCTCAGTCTTCCGTTTTACAAACAATAGTATTGCAATCTTGCCAATGAATTCCACCAAAGATAGAGAAGTGAACTTGATCTTAGGCCTCGTACACACGAGGGGATATGTCCGCTGAAAACGGTCCGATGGACCGTTTCAGCAGACATCTCCGCTCGTGTGTATGGGCTAGCGGACAGATTTGTCCACCCGACAGATTTCAAAGCAAGCTTTGAAATCTATCCGGTGGGGATCTGTCCGCCCGACATGTCTGCTGGTTAGTACACTTACCAGCAGACATGTCGTCCCCCACCGCCGCCGCGCCGCTGCCGAATGGATTCGGCGCATGCGCGGAAGTGTTTTACTTCCTGGTGCGGTGACGTGGCGGTGACGCGGCGGTGTCAACGTCACCGCCACGTCACCGCGCCGTCCGGCGGCGGGGAATTTGATCCGATGGTGTGTACACGCCATCGGATCAAACTCCCGATCGGACATATCCGATGGAAATGGTCCGCGGACCGTTTTCATCGGATATGTCCGATCGTGTGTACGCCGCCTCAGTGTTCCAAAAAAGGTCCTGGGCAGAGCAATAGGCAATGTTTGATATAGATATAGGAAACCATCTTGTATATTACCATTCTCCCTAACCATGAGTGCTTCTCTTTAGCCAAAAACTGCAATCTATTAATGTCAAATTGAGTAGGGGGAGATAATTAAACTGTGAGGCCTCTTGCCTCCCGAGTGTACACGCAGAAATTTCAAAAGAACACGGTGATGTCATCGCTTATGCATTCTATGCCATCGCTGCCATCTTGCTTCACCCTACCTATGACATAGAAGCTACCGCGCATACGTCAAAGTCATTTAGAGCATGCGCAGGTTTCCACGGCGACAGGTAAGTATACACACGCTCGGGTTTCTCGTCGGGAAACAGGCCGACAAGAATCCCGGCGAGAAAATAGAGCGCAGGATCTCTATTTTTCTCGTCGAGATTCTGGCCAGATTTCCAGACGAGAAACCTGAAAGCCTTGTACACACGCTCGGTTTGGAAAACAGCAGGGGGCGCTGAAAACTGATTTTTAAATACAATAGTGAACTATGTATATCCCCATCAAAGGAGATGATCAGACAAAAGGTGCAATACAGTGCAAATAGTTAGTACATAGTTAGTACATAAATTGCAATGAGAAAATATATTATTAATAAAATATCCAAACGAATATGTGCAGAAACCAGATCCAAAAATTATGAAAAAATGTCCATAAAGGTGCAAAAGAATTAATAATATCCTTAAAAATCCTTGTGACTTGTTCTCTCATATAAGTGAATATAAGTGATCGCAAATGAAGTGTTTCCACCTTCACCAACTAAACACCGACAGTGTAAACAGGATGGCTCCTTACCGCAAACGATTGACCTTTCTCGTTAGAAAATAGGTCAAATAAAGCGTTGTGTCTCCACGGACAGTAGATAGCCTGGATTCCCTTGATTGAATGCGTTAAAGGGCAAAGAAACACAGAAAATTGCCGCCATAGCGTGATACCGTTTTATTAAAAGACATGGATACAAACACACAATGCCGAGTGGCTCCTTACTATTTTTGGTGCCCTCTGTCCCGGCACTGAGGCTAATGGCTTGGGTCAATGGATAAGATGCGTCCTCGCTGGGGGAGCACTCGCGTGCGTTCCACTTCTCTTGTGTAGAGAACCAGCTGGACCGGAAGTTGCTGTGCGTGGTCACGTACCGCCTCGACGTACGTTTCAATAATTCGTCATCAAGAAAACCGAGCGTGTGTATGAGGCTTTACAGTTTTTCCTCTTGAGAAGTAATATTCACTCTTAAATATTTAAGAGCTTGTGATTCCCATTAAAAGGGGACGTTTTTTCTATCATTTCTTTATCCGTTACTGATAATGTGATATTTAGGATTTTGTGACATTTATCTTAAAGTTGCTATAAAGGCCAAATTGATCTAATTCATAGAGAATGTTCGGGAAGGCTATTATTGGGTTGGATACATATAAAAGTTAAAAGTAGATCATCCGTGAAAATACTCAGTTTATATGATTGGATTGGATTAAGGGATTTGACCGAAGGACAACTGCCAGATGTTCCATGGCCAGGATATATAAATATGGTGACAACGGGCAACCCTGGCGTGTCCCATTCGAGATTTTCACAGGTAAAGATAACGTCCCATTAATGTTTATTCTTGCAGATTGAGATGAGTAAAGAGCTATAATTTTTTGTATAAACTCTCCTTGGGAGTCCTATTTGTTCCAGTGATACTGTCATAAACTTCTAAATGATCAAATGGCTTCTCAGGATCTAATGCCGCGTACACACAATCGTTTTTCGTGTTGTAAAAAATGATATTTTTCAGGCTCTAGAAAAAATGAAAAAATGAAGTTTTTTTAACCCGATCATTAAAACGGCCTTGCCTACACACGATTGTGAAAAAAAATGCTCTAGCAAAGCGCGGTGACAACACGTACGACAGGACTATATAGGGGAAGTTCACGATTCACGCTTTTCAGTCTGTTACTGCATGATGAATGTGCTATCTCCATTACAAACGCTAGTTTTACCAGAACGAGCTCCCGTCTCATAACTTGCTTCTGAGCATGCGCAGGTTTTTCACATCGTTAAAGCCCACACACGACCATTTTTTACAACCTTAAAAACGACAACAATAAAAATGTTGTGAAAAAATAGAGCATACAACAAGTGATATTGTTTGCGCTGTGGTGGTGATGCCTAAAGGGTGATGGGAAAGGGGAAGTGAAGTAGTAAACTAGGTGAATACAATAAGTGACAAAAATGTGTAAATATATAGAAAAAATTCTATAAAACACAATGTGAACAAAGTAACAGTAAATAACAGTGACCGTGTCATCTATAAAGATGTGTGGTGGACATAATAGAATGCATGGTCAAACTCAGTCCTGCAGACAAAACCAAATAAAAGAAGAGAGTCCAACTTAATCATGCAACTCGGTGCAGTAAGTGAAATCTGGTGTGAAGTCAAAAGGAGATGTTCCAGCAGCCAAATGAGTGAAGGTGCAATGGAGGATTCCAAAACGTGCAGCCCACACCTCTAGTGATCCTATCAGCTTACCTCAAGGCTATCTGATATAGCCAGAAAGATAGGGCATCAAACTCTTGATGAATGGAAGCCTCAAATCCGATGGTGCATGGAAGGGGAAAGTACAAAAAAACAAACATAGAGTAGTCCTGTCACCACTGGAGGGATTCCTGCTAGCAATCAAAAGATGTGCACTTACACAGAGTGGTGAAAGGGGGTGCCTATCTCCACGAGCAGCGAGCTCGTCAGGTGCTGCTCTGCTGCCGCTGTTTGGCTAGATGTTGATCCGCCGATACTCAAACGATGGTGTTTGAAACAAAAATAGGAGGGCACATCGCATAATACCGCAAAATAAAGATTTAATAAACAAAGCACAAAATAAAAACTCACATAAAGTCAGCTGAGGCGGTCATACATCCACGAGCAGCGAGCTCGTCTACCGTCCGTCAGGTGTAAAGGGTCCAATGCTCCAATCCCGACGCGTATTCGTCACACCACGTGACTTCATCAGGGGATAGCACTTGGATACTGGTCTGAGTTTAAATAGGGTCTGCGGAATAGGATGCCCGGCGGCCATTTTCCCGAAGTCAGCATGCAATTCAGCTAAGGACAGCAAGCACTCCTCCTCGTACCGTCCCACCCAGGTGGCATCTAATCAGAGATGTCGTTAGAAGGGAGTCCTTGACAAAAAAGAGGCTAGATATCTGATCCCCGAGGCTTGCAGAACCCTCATCATCTATGCCCTACCCAAGATCCACAAAGATAAAGATAACCCTCCCTTTAGACCTATAGTGAACGGGATAGATTCCATCACAGCCAGACTTGGGCAATATGTAGACCGGTTTCTTCAACCGGCCGTCCAGAATACACGCGCTTATCTTAAGGATACGAAAGACATGCTGCAACTTCTGGACGAGACGAATGAGGCCGGACCACTTTTGATGGCAACAGCAGACGTATCGTCACTCTACACCATCATTCCCCATCATCTAGCCTGCGATTCCACCAAATGGGGGCTTCGCAACTATACAGAGCTCCCATGTGTACAGAGGAAGTACATTATCAAATGCTTGGACTTCTGTCTTAAACATAGCCACCTCTGGTACAAGAATCAATATTACCAGCAATAGACCGGGGTGGCAATGGGGGCAAAATTCGCACCCAGCGTCGCGGGTCTCTTCATGTCTAAATGGGAAGAGGAGTCGATTTTCACCAACCAGCCTACTGACCTTTTGCTATATAAAAGGTATATCGACGATATCTTTATCTTATGGAAAGGAGACCACCAGTCCCTTGTTGCCTTTTTTGAGAGTTTGAACATCAACTCCAAAAATATCGTATTGACATGGCAGATAGGACATACCATACCCTTCCTGGACTTAGAAATTTCTAGGAAGAATGGGACTTTTGACACAAGGACTTTCTTTAAAAACGTAGACCGCAATAGCTACCTCCCCATCACTAGTTGCCACCATAAAAACTGGCTCTTCAATATACCCAAGGGCCAGCTGGTACGTCTAAGACGCAACTGTACCAGGCTAGACGAGTTTCAAGTTCAGGCCAAAAAAATTGGCGACAGATTTATTGAAAAGGGATATAACGATACGTATATCAAGGAAAAAATAGATGAAGTATCTAAGTTACCAAGAAGCAACCTTCTGGAAAACAAGAAGCCGGCAATTAGGAAGGATTTGGTACCTGTGATGATGGAATACAGCGTTCAGTTTAAGAAGATAGAAAAGGTTATTCAACGTCACTGGCATATTCTGAAGGCTGACAAGGACCTTCGAGCCCTATTACCAGACAAACCGAGCTTCATCTATAAAAGGGCCCCCACTTTGCGGGACCAAATGGTCAAGAGTGTGATAGATCCCCCGAAGAAATTGTTTTCTTTCTTTACTGGCAAAGGATTTTACCCTTGTAAAAGATGTTACTCTTGCACACATACAAAACGACCAAATATTAAAGTCACTACATTCAAGTCTAATAGCAATGACACACAATATGAAGTAAGAGACTTTATTGGATGTAACACAGAGGGTGCAGTCTATGCCCTAGAATGCAGCTGTGGCCTTCAATATATTGGCCGTACTAAGCGGCTTCTGCGAATCCGCATTAAAGAACACGTTAAGAATATAGAAAGCGGGTTCACTAACCACAGTGTATCACGTCACTTTGCCAAAGTTCATCGGAAAGATCCATCACAGCTTAAATTTTGGGGGATAGTTCCTTATTCCAGACCATGGCGAGGGGGTCACAAAGTTAGGTCCCTGAGCCAGCTCGAATCCAAATATATCTTTTGTATGGATACTCTCAGGCCCAAAGGACTCAATATTGAGTTCGACCTTAACTGCTTCCTGAGTGACTTCTAGGATCCCTTCCTCTTGACTTCCCAGGTTATATTCCCTAGCTCCATTCATCCCTAGCCATGATCTGTCCTTTACCATTCCATGTAGGTCTTTGTTAGCCGTGTGTCGGGTGCAGCTGTGTACAGTGCTCTGTTCGTTTTTTTTTCTCGATACATACTACTTTTCTACATCAGTAGAGGACTGTTAGAATTTTCCCTGAGCAGAGGGAGAGTGCTCCCCTCTATGTGTATATATCCATATATATATGTGTATGTCACTTGCATATATGTGTATATTCTTAATCTGATTTCACAGATTTTTTACTTTTTACCTTTTATATTTTATCCCATATTTTACTATTATGTATTATTTTTTGTATCTCCTATCATCCCTGCCATCCATCATTACACCCAATGAGGATGTCCATTGGGGGTTTTTTCCCCCACAACCCTCTATTAGAGGCATTTTTACTATTTTTCAGTTTGGCTCTGTTTACCATTTAGACATGCTGGGATCCCATGGAGGGTGTCTGAGCGTGTTTGTGGTTTAAATCATCCATATTTTATCATTCCGTTTTACACACCTTTTTTTTTATATATTATGTTAATTCTGAGTCTGGTTTGTATTCGGGTCTGCCTAGACCAGGACGCCTCCCATTGTGAGACCTAACGACATCTCTGATTAGATGCCACCTGGGTGGGACGGTACGAGGAGGAGTGCTTGCTGTCCTTAGCTGAATTGCATGCTGACTTCGGGAAAATGGCCGCCGGGCGTCCTATTCCGCAGACCCTATTTAAACTCAGACCAGTATCCAAGTGCTATCCCCTGATGAAGTCACGTGGTGTGACGAATACGCGTCGGGATTGGAGCACTGGACCCTTTACACCTGACGGACGGTAGACGAGCTCGCTGCTCGTGGATGTATGACCGCCTCAGCTGACTTTATGTGAGTTTTTATTTTTTGCTTTGTTTATTAAATCTTTATTTTGCGGTATTATGCGATGTGCCCTCCTATTTTTGTTTCAAACACCATCGTTTGAGTATCGGCGGATCAACATCTAGCCAAACAGCGGCAGCAGAGCAGCACCTGACAAGCTCGCTGCTCGTGGAGATAGGCACCCCCTTTCACCACTCTGTGTAAGTGCACATCTTTTGATTGCTAGCAGGAATCCCTCCAGTGGTGACAGGACTACTCTATGTTTGTTTTTTTGTACTTTCCCCTTCCATGCACCATCGGATTTGAGGCTTCCATTCATCAAGAGTTTGATGCCCTATCTTTCTGGCTATATCAGATAGCCTTGAGGTAAGCAGATAGGATCACTAGAGGTGTGGGCTGCACGTTTTGGAATCCTCCATTGCACCTTCACTCATTTGGCTGCTGGAACATCTCCTTTTGACTTCACACCAGATTTCACTTGCTGCACCGAGTTGCATGATTAAGTTGGACTCTCTTCTTTTATTTGGTTTTGTCTGCAGGACTGAGTTTGACCATGCATTCTATTATGTCCACCACACATCTTTATAGATGACACGGTCACTGTTATTTACTGTTACTTTGTTCACATTGTGTTTTATAGAATTTTTTCTATATATTTATACATTTTTGTCACTTATTGTATTCACCTAGTTTTCACTTCCCCTTTCCCATCACCCTTTAGGCATCACCACCACAGCGCAAACAATATCACTTGTTGTATACCTTTTATTGTCCATTTGGATAGACCTATTCTTTGTTTGCTGCAGTATACCTCCCGTGCCCCTTTCCCACGGCCCCTTTCCCACGGTCCAATCCCTTTTCACCCATTTCAGCGCAGGAGTTTCACCTATCACAAAAAATAGAGCAGTTTCAATTTTTTTTTGCCCATTTTTTAGAACCCAAAAAATGCGCTGAAGCCCACACACGATCGTTTTTAATGACATTAAAAAAAACTTAATTTTTTACAACCCAAAAAACTATTGTGTGTACGCGGCATAAGGCTAACAGACAGAGCCGGCTCTTAGATCTCCGGGCATGGTGTATCAAAAAGCTGGTCTTTAGGATATTATCCTGAGCTTCCCTCTTTGGTACAAATGCCACCTGATCCAGTCCTATTAAGGAAGGTATCACTGATTGTAAATGCAAAGTCAACATTTTAGCATACATTTTTTGATCAAAATTTATCAGGGAGATGGGCCTATAGCTAGAACACTGAGTAGGATCTTTTTCGGGCTTCGCTTTAAGAGTTATATGCGCTTCCTGGGTCTGTTTAGTGAATGCCCAATCTGCTTTGATGTCATTAACCTCCCTGGCGGTATAATTCTTTCCGATTTTTGGTGCTGAAAGCGGTACAATTGTTTTGCATGGAAATTTGGCATTTTATATTGTAGGCCTGTAATTCTTAGGAATAACTCACTTAAATCTGACCAAACAAGAGTCTAGTAGACATCCCGGGTATGATAAAGTTTGAAACACAAAATCAATAATTAAAATATAATAAATAACTATAAATAATTATAACAAATAATAATGTAATAACAATAAAAATTATTACTTTCAGTGTTTGATGACAAATTTCCCCACAAATCACTATTGCTAAATTCTGAAAGTGATTCTAATTTATTATCGCTGTTTTCTAGCTGGTCTAAAACTACTTTTGACATACAGGGACAATTTGTGGTTGCTATGGACAATCTACAGTTTCCAGGCGGAAAGAACAGTCTTTATTGTAAATAAAATGCATGCAGGGCACTGGACAGACCACTAGGGACAAAGGGGGTGTGTATTTATTTTATACAGTACTGTAATCTGTAAGATTACAGTATACTGTATGTGTACTGTGTTTTTATTTTATTTTTATTTGGCGCCGATCTCCACCCCGTTTGTCATAACATCGCAAGGAACGGAGCTCGGCAGCACAGGGCACTGTGTGAATCGAGCAAGGAGACAGCTCGATCACACAGCGGGGAGACATCGCAGGATCCAGGGGACAAGGTAAGTAAACTCCTCCTGGATACTGCAATGCAATCCCGAGTCTGGCTCAGGGATACCGCTAATGGTACCGGATTTTCACCCTGAGCCTGACTCGGGATTACCGCCAGGGAGGTTAAACAAATTACACAGGACTGGGTTAAGAATCTCTCCAAATTGTTTATAGAATATTTCTGGAAATTCATCAAGCCCCAGACTCTTTCCTGGCTTCAATGATTTACTAGCCTCAATGACTTCTGCCAATGTAAATGGAATACTAAGGCACTCTAAACTCTCCTTCGACACCCTTGGCAGGCTAGTGCTCTGTATGTAGTCAAAGAATCATGCTTGACTAAATATATCTGGTATTGATAGACTTGAATCCTTTAAATTATATAATGAGGAATAATACTCATTAAAAGTAGACATGATTTGTTCTGTGGCGAGCTATTCTCTAATCCTGTCTCACTAAAACAGTAAGATTAACATTGAGAAACCTAGAAATCAACATGTGGGTGACTGCCGATCCCCCTGAGAGGCTCCACCCGCACCACTCCATTTGGAACTCTCTATGGATATGTGCGGAGCCCCCCAGGAACCTTCTCCCATCCTTATCCTGTGCTGGCCACCGGTCCTCCGGTAAAGGCTATAAAACGGAGCCCACCAGAACAATGATCAGCCCAAGGGTGGTAGATTGCTAGCTGTGCAAAAAAAAAATACGAGAGACCAAACCCAGACAGTCCACCCCTACCACAAAAGAAAACAACTTAACCCCCTTTGTGTAAGGTTATATAGATTATATATTGCCTAACGTAAAATAAAAGAGAGGCCAAGATGTCCCTGAAAGGAAAGAAGAGAAACATGGGAGAGGAGAAGAGAGGTGTGAGGAGATAAGTTCACGAAGGGATATGAGCGTCAGTGTTTTTTTTTTTTTTGCTCCTCTTCTCTCTCTGCACTTTGTTAATACAATGAGCATAAGCAAAGAGGGAATGTTCTGTTACACAGCTTATAGGGCCCTAGGGCCAACCATAAGGCTGGGTTCATACTTGTGCGGTGGGAATTTCAGCTCTGTAATCTCTGCAGATAGATAAGAGAAGTGTTCAGCAGATTAGCTCCGTTTTTAGCTGAGAATTTGGAGACCTGGGAGAAGTTCCGGGTGAGAGAAGAATGGGGGAGAAGTGTATTGAGCTGAATGACAGAAATTCCTGAAGAGAACTGAACACATCTGCGAATCAGCTGCGTACCCATAGAAGATAATGGGACTGAATTCGCACCTGAGCCGCACCGCAAGGCATAAAATCCGCACACGTTTTTTCTGCAATGCGCAGTGCGAATGCATCGCACATATGTGAACCAGCCTCATTGAAAACAATGTATTTAGAAATGTTCTGCGTATTAGATGCGGTTTAAGCCACACTGAATTCGCATAGGTGTGAACCCGGCCTCAGGCTACACCCCTCCATCAAAACGATTTGGTCCCCCAGGAAACAGTTTCATTTTAATTACAAACTAAATAAACACAATTAACACTGCCATGGGCCAAGATTACAAGCATTTACAACTCTTGTGGGAAGCAGAGATGGGCTGGGAGTGTTATTCACTGATACAATGAGGGGATGTACCTGCACACCTGGAGTGTGAGCACAGTGGTGATGACATCCTTGGAATGGTCCTTCTTTGAATCAGCCTGTTAGCTCTCGGCTCTTGGGGCTCAAGTGAATTTTGGATGGAGGGTTCCCCCTACAAGCTCCAAATATTGCAGGGATGCTCTCCCTAATTCTCCAGCTTATTCAACAAGTTCCTTCTCCTGTTCTTCCTCTCCGACCTGTGGCACAAACTCTAAGGCATCAGGTCTCAGTGTTTATGAACACTTCTCTCAGGACTTGTGTCAGAACCTTGGTCACCTGCTTGTTGCACTGTTGTTCCAGACAGGGACAGACTGACAACTCATGGGGCCCCCAGACAATAGGAGATTATTGGGCCTCCAAGCAATAGGAGATTATGGGGCACCGGGCAGTAGGAGATTATGGGGCCCCAGGCAATAGGAGATTATGGGGCCCCCCGGGCAATAGGAGATTTTGGGGCCCCCAGGCAATAGATTATGGGGCCCCACAGTATACACACACATACAGTATGCATACACAGTATACACACACAGTATACATACACACAGAATACACATACGCACACTGAAAGGGTACTGGAGAGGCGGGGCAGCTATAATCTTGGGATTTTTAGACCAAACGATGTCGGTAAGGGACATTTCAGGGACAGATGTAAAAAAAACACTGATTTTTACACATTGTCCCTGGTTTTACTGAGGCTGGCAACCCTGATGGGGCCCCCTAGTGGCATGGGGCCCTCGGGCAGTGCCTGAGTGTCCGAATGGTCAGTCCGTCCCTGGTTTCAGAGTCAAAGGGTGCAGTTCTGGTGGCCACCGGTAATTAGGCTGCACATGATGCTAGCTGCTGGTAGTCCAGTGAAATTCAGTGCTTCAGTTTTTTTAAATGAAGTTCAGTGCTTCTGTGTTCTTCCTGTAAACCATATCCCTGCCTGATCCTGTTCATGTGCCTTCTTCCTGAAGCTGCTTCTGTTGCTAATCTTGTGTCTTGTTCCTGTGACCTGCTCCCAGTACTCTGGTCCCTGCATCCAGTACTCTGTACCGTGCTCTGCTTCCCCTTGTAGTCTGTCTCAGTTCTGACCTTTCCCTGTTCATGTATGCTTGGTGTTAAGCCCCATACACACTATCAGTTTTTCTGCAGGTTTTTCTCTTCAGGTTTACCAAAACCATCTAATATGAGGTCAAACCTTAAGGCCTCGTACACACGAGGGGATATGTCCGCTGAAAACGGTCCGATGGACCGTTTCAGCAGACATCTCCGCTCGTGTGTATGGGCTAGCGGACAGATTTGTCCACCCGACAGATTTCAAAGCATGCTTTGAAATCTATCCGGTGGGGATCTGTCCGCCCGACATGTCTGCTGGTTAGTACACTTACCAGCAGACATGTCGGCCCCCACCGCCGCCGCGCCGCTGCCGAATGGATTCGGCGCATGCGCGGAAGTGTTTTACTTCCTGGTGCGGTGACGTTGCGGTGACGCGGCGGCGTCAACGTCACCGCCGCGTCACCGCCACGTCACCGCGCCTTCCGGCGGCGGGGAATTTGATCCGATGGTGTGTACACGCCATCGGATCAAACTCCCGATCGGACATATCCGATGGAAATGGTCCGCGGACCGTTTTCATCGGATATATCCGATCGTGTGTACGCCGCCTAAGAGTTTCAATTTGTATTCAATCAGGCAGGCCCTTGCGCTACATGGTTTTGGTAAACACTGAAGAGGAAAAACCTGTAGGAAAACTGATAGGCCCGGATTCACGTAGCACTTACACCGACGTATCTCGAGATACGCTGCGTAAGTGTAAATATGCGCCGTCGTATCTATGCGCCATACCCACAGAACAAGATATGCCTGAAAATAGTCTTCATCCGACCGACATAACTTGTCTACGCTGGCGTATGGCGGGCGAATATTTACGCTGGACGCATCTGGCGCTCCCATTACATTTTTGATTCAAATATGCAAATAAGGGAGATACGGCAATTCACGAACATACTTGCACTCGACGCAGGCTACGCGTGCTGTGCGTAAGTTGTACGTCCAGCGCAAAGTTATGCCCCATAAAGCAGGTGTAACTCAGCACCAGACGTGCACAGGTCTGCTGGACAGCAGCTGCAGCAGCACCGTTACGGACGAGCTGAGAAACCACACTTGCAGGACAACACATGCCAACATGCCAGGCAGGGCCGCCATCAGGAATTATGGGGCCCCTTACACAGCTTCAGGCATGGGCCTGGGGGGTCCTGCTGCGAATTGAGAAAGACAAACAAAAGAAAAATGTATATAAAAAAAAGGAACTAAAAAGACTAAAAAAAGAAATTAAACAATAGCAAAAAATGTTTACTTATTTTCCAAAATAAGATGGATTCAGCCTGGGTCTGGGCTGATGAGGCCAGGCTGTCTGCCACACGGCGCAGGTCACCCACAATTGCACTCATGTGGCAAGTCTGGTGGGCCTGCTCCCTCTGCAGCTCTTCCTGGAGGGATCCGGGTACACCCCTGGTCTTGTGTAGTGCCTTCCTGGGGGCAGGAGAGGCTTGGGGCCATCCCGACGGGGTGGCCCTGGAGGGGGTAGACTGGGAGGGGCTTCCCCTGGAGGGGGTAGACTAGGAGTGGCTTCCCATGATGGGGGTGGAGGTTTGGGATGGTCCAGATAACATGGTTTCCTCCTCGAGGTAGACACACTCGTGAAGGTCTCAATGCTCCTCCTCCACTCCCTCTAGAGGAGAGGTGTGGGCACTCTCCTCTAAGGATAGCATGGGTCATCCAGCAGCTGACGACGGGCCCATTCCCTCCAGCACATCTGTGGATGACACAAAGCATTCACATGTTGTTGGACCCACACACTTGTCACATGTCCCCTTGCACCCCCCCACATGCTACACACCGAATAGAGGATAAAACACACTTACCTGTCCTCAAGGCCTGGTCAATGGAGTCATAGCCCTCCAGGCCCTCCACCTGCTCCCTCTGCAGACGTCGGGCGATCACCTCCTCCTCGGCAGTGAGCCTGATATCACTGGCTGGTCCGCCTCCCGTGCCCCTGGCATGCCTCTTCATCTTGCCCAGCTTCTCCCAGACATGACGCTGCAGGTCATTCATTTTTTTTGCAATATCCTTGGCGGACCTCCTCTCATGGCCAAGGACATTGACCTCCATGGTTCTCATCTTTCCTGGCCTTGCTGTTCATTCAACTATGTGTGCCATGTAGGTACACATCGTATCTCGAGGTGGCTGAGATCATGATCGTCCCCTCTCCTCTTTAAAAAAAATGTTTTTCCTCCTCTCCCTCTCAGTCACTGGAGCAGACATCACAGAGATCGCAAAAGTACCTACACCAATGCTAGAAAAGCTGCTGGTGTACTTTTGCACTCGACGGGCACATGTCTGGGCGTATTTATGCTCTGGGCGTAGGCGGTAGGACAGCGTATCTCAGGGGTTACGTCGGGCTTAGTTGTGAGCATGCGCAGAGGGGTGCGGGACATACGTCAACGTCACGGCGCATGTGCCATTTAAGATACGCCGGGCGTAAAGCATTGCACCATGCTCGGACCATCATTTGCATAAGGTCACAACCACTTACACTTACGCTGGCTTACGCCGACAAAATTAAGTTACGCCGGCACAACGTTGGGAGCATTTGCTTTGTGAATTCCATACTTGCCTCTCAACATTGCACCGGCGTAGCGTAACGAAGATACGCTACGTCGGCATAAAGATGCGCCGATGTACGTGAATCCGGCTGAAGGTGTGTATGGGGCTTTAAAAGAGTGATATTTATGTTAATAAACTTAATTTTACCTTATTCAGCCTGGTTCCTGATTTCTCAACCACTTGAGCTCTGGAAGAGTTTACCCCCTACCCCCCAGAATTTGTTTTGCTATTCAGCCCTGCACTATTTTAACTCATAATAGCACAGTCATGCAATCATGTACCCAAACAAAATTTATATAAAAATACTTGTGTATCAGAAAATCATTTCTGGTGATGTATATCATAATAAATATAGACAACATATAAAGTGCATTACAATAGTGGAGTCCATTTCAAAGGATCAATGTATTTATTTAAAAAAAAAATGTATCTTTTACATTTAAATAGGATAAAAATACATGCAACATACATATGTTAACCCTTAGGCCCTGTACACACGGGGAGACATGTCCCATGAAATCGGTCCACGGACCGTTTTCATCGGACATGTCTCCGGGAATATTTTTGTCTGATGTGTGTACACACCATCAGAACAAAATCCCTGCGGACAGAGAGCGTGGTGACGTAGACGACACCGACGTGCTCAAACACGGAAGTTCTATGCTTCCACCCATGCGTCCAATCAATTTGACGCATGTGCGGGATTTCTGTCCGATGGTTGGGCGTACTAACCATCGGACATGTCCGACGGACAGATTTCCAGCGGACAAGTTTCTAAGCATGCTTTAAAAACTTTTGTCTGCTGGAAACCTGTTTCAGCGGACATGTCTCCTCGTGTGTACGCGGCCTTAAAGTGACCATCACACTTGTATTAATTTTAGTCATCGAGTATGACCCAGAGTGACTAAAATTGTATAAGATGACTAAAATTAACCACTTCAGCCCTGGGATAATTTACCCCCTTCCTGACCAGAGAACTTTTTCAAAATTCGACACTGCGTCACTTTAACTGACAAACAAAATTGACGTTCTTTTTTTCCCACAAATGGAGCTTTTTTTTGGTGGCATTTGATCACCTCTGCGGTTTTTATTTTTTGCTCTATAAACATAAAAGAGCGACAATTTCGAATATGTATTTGATATGTATTCTTTTAAATTTTTTTGGTAAAATAATTTTTGGTAAAATATTTTTGGGAAAAAATTGCAATAAGCGTATATTGATTGGTTTGCGCAAAAGTTATAGGCCCAGATTCACAGAGAATTAGATTCTCGTAGAGTATCAGAAATACACTACGCTGCCGTATTTTACCTGGCTCTACGTGGAATCCAGGTAGATTTTGTCCAGTAAACGACAGCGGCGTAGTGTATTTCTCCCGTCGCAATCCATCTACGCGAGTAGGGGGCGTGAATCATTTAAAATAGGCGCGTTCCCGCGGCGATCGAACTGCGCATGCTCCGTTCGCAAATTTCCCGCCGTGCATTGCACGAAAACACGTCGTTACGTCATTCATTGTTTGAGTAGCGTCGTTTACGCACAATCCTCGTCCCGAACGAGTTACGTAAAAAATAAAAATAAAATAAAAAATCGACGCGTGAACGACAGCCATACTTAACATGGGCTACGTACCGTTAGACCAGCAAAAAGCTGGTCTAACAGTACGTAAAAAAAAATAGACGAAAGCGATTGCGAAGACCACTCGTATCTTCGTGGATCGCCGTAAAAACACATTTGCATATCCCGACGCATGAAAACGACGCAAACTCCTCCCAGCGGCCGAAAATATATCGCAGCGTAGATCCGAAGGCTTACGAAGACGTAAGCCTCTCGGATCGAAGCCCGAAGCCACCGTATCATGGTTTGAGGATTCAAACTAGTGATACGGCGCGCAAAATTTGAAATTACTCCTGTCTAACACCAGTTAGACAGGCGTAATTGCTTTCTGAATCTGGGCCATAGTGTCTACAAAATAGGGGATTGTTTTATGGCATTTTTATTATTATTATTTTTTTATTAGTAATTGTGGCGATCAGCGATTTTTATGATGACTGCAACATTATGGCGGACACATCTGACACTTTTGACACTATTTGGGACCATTGTCATTTATACAGCGATCAGTTCTATATAAATGCACTGATCACTGTGTAAATGACACTGGCAGAGAAAAGGTTAAACACTTGGGGGTGATGAAGGGGTTAAGTGCATCCTAGGGAGTGATTCTAACCGTGGGGGGGTGGGCTACAAGTGACACGACAGTGATAACTGCTCCCGATGACAGGAAGCAGTAGATCACTGTCCCGTCACTAGGCAGAACAGGGAAATGCCTTGTTTACATAGGTATCTCCCCATTCTGCCTCTCCATGAAACAACCGCGAGCCGCCAGGGAACATAGGGCCAGATTCACGTAGGGCGGCGTATGTTTAGGTAGCCGTAGCATATCTTCTTTATGCTACGCTGCCGCAAATTTGAGAGGCAAGTGCTGTATTCACAAAGCACTTGCATCCTAAGTTACGGTGGCGTATCGTAAATGAGCCGGCATAAGCCCGCGTAATTCAAAGTAGGTGGAAAGTGGGCATGATGCATGTTAATAAACCGTGACCCCATGCAAATAATGGGCCGAACTAACGACGCATGTGCCGTCCATGGACGTATCCCAGTGCGCATGCTCAGAATCACGTCGGATAGAACACTGCCTACGACGTGAAAATAACTTACGCCCAGCCCTATTCACGGAAGACTTACGTAAACGACGTAAAAACGATGGCTGTTCCGACGTCCATACCTTAACATGGGCTGCGCCATCTTTTTGGTGGCTTATCTTTACGCCGGAAAAACGCCTTACGTAAACGGCGTAGATTACTGCGTCGGGCGTACAAACATTCGTGAATCGGCGTATCTTGCTAATTTACATATTTGACGCGTAAATCAACGGAAGCGCCCCTAGCAGCCAGCGTAAATATGCACCCAAGACGGCGTAAGAGACTTACGTCTGGTGTATCTAGCAAAAATTATGGCGTATCTGGTTTCCAGAATACACACAAAAATATGATGGCCCACATTTGGACTTACAACGGCGTATCTGGAGATATGCCGGTGTAAGTCACAGACACGCAATATACACAGACAGCATACACACACACAGTATACATACACACAGAATACACATACACACACTGATTAGGTACTGGAGAGGCAGGGCAGCTATAGTCTTGGGAATTTTTTTTTAATGTTTTTTACATACTGTTTCTGGTTTTACTGAGGCTGGCAACCCTGATGGGGCCCCTTAGTAGCATGGGGCCCTCGGACAGTGCATAGAGCCCAAATGGTCAGTCCACCCCTGCTAGGGGTAGAAAAAAAGAAGGCTAATTGCTAACCAGGACTCAAAAGAATGCAAACATATAATTAAAACATCAATTGTGCTATGTGCATAATGAGTGAAGTGTGTAATACATAGGCAACACATACAAAATAGAATCCAATTTTATACAGCGTTTACAGTTTCCTTAACAATCTTCCCTCTTTTGATCAATATTTTACATTTTGATCACTGACCATACGTGTTATCCCCCTTAACCTGGAACCTCATTACATTTAGGCAGAGCTAGTCTCCACTGGGGAGAACATAATAGCGGAGAACAGCTACGGTATATTATTACAAATTCTCTCACTTACAATTGTTTCTTGAGTGCCTCTCTCTTGCAAGCCTACATCAGGCAACACAATTGTGCCCACTCAGTGCCTTTGATACACTCAATCCCATATGGTCAATACCTGTATCTCAGAATAAAATGGAATTGCAGCGACAATTTCGTTTTTTGAGGAGAAAGCTAGAAAACTACAAAATTGCCTACTTGCTTGGGGCTATAGCAGAAAACTTCTGAAGAAGGCTTATAACCACGCTAAAACTCAGTCCTGTGATTCTTTACTATTGTCTAAAAAAAAACACCAAAGAATCAAGACAATATGGTCAGATTCATCTTTTCTTATAATCTTCAACATCAGGCTACTAAAAGAGCTCTATGTATTTCATTTGGACACATTTCTCACCGCTCCAGGTGAGCCCTGTGTGCAATCAAGGGTTGTTGAACCACCAAGGTGCTGGCAATGCTAATGATAGCAAATTGAAGGACGAAAACTGGACAGCCACACTCCGAAATCACTTAAAATAAGTTGTCTTTTATTTTTCAACTGTACACACAGTCACTGCAACCAACAAAATACAGTATGGCCGACGCGTTTTAAGTGATTTCGGAGTGCGGCTGTCCAGTTTTCGTCCTTCAATTTGCGATGTATTTCATTTGCCTGCCTGGCGATAGCAAGACAGTGAAAATCCTTACATCCACCCTTGCTATCAGATGACACCCACATACTTAACTCCAACATAACTCCAACATAATGCATGGGCAAACTGATTTGTTGACCACTGAAAAAAGGCCCTTTCTTGAGGGCACTGAGGTCTGCAATCTCTCTGCTTCTTAATTTGCCCTGGAATCTTTTCTCTCTCCAGTATTTTCTTTAAGAACACCCACAAGGTTACCCTGATCACATGCTAACCACCTGCTTACTAAACCAAAACCTTACCTTCCTAAATTTATTGTACATGGATATATACTGGGGTTTATTTACTAAAGCTTGTCCTCAGATCTACAGTGACTGCACATCAAAGTGCACTTGTAGTGCAAAGTGGATTTTCCTTTAGTAAATAGACCCCACTGTGTCTTGGTCTAATTTTAACCATAATATGAAAAAAAATCTTCTTTTGGTATCTATATTATTACAAAATTACAATTATTATGTGTGACTCTGGGGGTTTAACGTACTAATAACCTGATGTGCACATGACTGCATTTTATACATAGTAACTAAAATCAAGGGAATAACCCCATGGTTCTAATAGCCTATTACCAAACATAAATAACATAACCTTATATATATATATATATATATATATATATATATGGCAACACGAATGCATATTTAATGTTTTCAAGGCTAAGTTCACACCAAAAAAACAAACATATTTTTGCATTTAATTTTTTCTGCAGAAACCTGAAAAGTATTTCACCCATGATCAGGAAATCAGGGTAGGCTTCCGAACACATTTCACTTGCTTCTGTTTGTCTAGAATATAATGATAATGCTCATGTTATTTTTAGCATACCCTTCACATAAGTTAACAGATTATTTTATTTGCTGAGGAAGCAAAGATTGATAAAAAACGCATATCAATCAAATTGTAGCTCCTGTGTAACCTTTCCAGTCATTGATTAATTTTATCCTGAATATTGAGAAATGTGACGAGAATCTGAAACATTCTTTATGAATTTTTTTGGCTATGTTCTACATTTTTATCAGCGCTATCAGTATTTACTTAAAATAAATAAAGTGTATTGTTAAAATTGTAAAATTATTATAATTTTTTTAGCAGCACAGTTCATTACTATTGAAAATTACCAAAAGGTAAGGAAATTAGCACCCAGTTTTACCACGATTGAACTAGTTTGACCAAGGTTAGGATCATGAACATTTTGACATTTGAGATCTGTTTGAGATCTGTGTCATATCAACTTTGGATAATATTTGACTGGATCCCAGTAAAATATAATAATTAATGGAGTGGGCAACTACAGTGAAATAAAAAAAATATTTGATCCCCTGCTGATTTTGTACATTTGCCCACTGAAAAAGAAATGATCCGTCTATGATTTTAATGGTAGGTTTATTTTAACAGTGAGAGAAAGAATAACAACAAAAAAATCCAGAAAGACGCATTTCAAAAAAGTTATAAATTGAAAGTATTTGACCCCTTCACAAAACATGACTTAGTGCTTGGAGGGAAAACCCTTGTTGGCAATCACAGAGGTCAGATGTTTCATGTACAGTAGTGCCCCATGATTAAGCGATTTGTCGCGAAACCGGTCGGGCGGGATAGTGTTTCTCATCGGTTCATCCCCCGCTGTTTTACCTCTTCCCATACCTCGTTTGGACGGGTCAAGTATTTTGCATGGATCGCTTCCGGCCGGAGTCCCAGCATACCACTGACATGCCTGTTTGCTTTTATTTTATTTTATTTTATGTAAGTGTGTTTTTGGCTTCTTTTAAAATAAATTTTTAAGACGTTGTTACACTATTGTGGCCTTTTTTGTTTTCCCTGGCCTTTGGTTCCGAGTGTCCATTCTGAAGGGGATCGATATCTCACCTGGTCTACCATCTTCCTCCACTGGATATTCATATGCTTTCTGGGGTCTTCTTTTAGTTAAGAGACCACCGGCGTTCCGGTAAGCAGTTAGTACTTTCCGTATGGTGGAGGATCTACTATCAGCACTTCCTTGAATGTCACCACGTTTTATTGTCAACAACACAATTTTTTTCACTGGTGTTTCTTCAATTACATTAATATATTCATTACTGGTCCAAATAGGATCAGTTGGACATTAACCCTCTAGTTTATCACTTATGGACACTATTTTTGGTTTAGTAGTTTATGATGACTACCCATGGACACTAAGTGTGTTTTTTTGTTAATAATAAGTTTCAGCGCATCCTGTTTTCTTTTTTGCTATTTGTTTATCTGTATTTGTAACTACAGTCAGGTGCAGCTTTTTTGAGTTTCTAATTTCAGTTTAGATCACCAGCACTTCGTTGCTTTGTTGTGTTTTTTGTTTCTTTGCTTGCCTTAGCGCAGTTGACCTTCTCTTTTTTCATGTACAGTAGTTGGCCACCAGGTTTGCACACATCTCAGGAGGGATTTTGTCTAACCTGATTGATTGTCAAACCTTAATCTCCCTCTACATATTTTCTATGGAATTAAGGTCTGGAGTTTGGCTAGGCCACTCCAGGACCTTAATGTGCTTTTTTTTGAGCCACTCCTTTGTTGCCTTGAGCATGTGTTTTGGGTCATTGTCATGCTGGAATATCTAGATATCCACGACCCATTTTCAATGCCCTGGCTAAGGAAAGAGGTTCTCACCCAAGATTTGATGGTACATGGCCCTGTCCATCATCCCTCATGATATTAAAAAAATAAAAAATAACTAAAGCTTTTTTTTATAAAAAATAAAAATAAAGCAGGAGTCACGATAGCTGTATGCTACTTGGTCTTTTTTCAACTCCTTAATTTTGAGCTTGACCTGATGGAAAAAAGCAGGATAATAGCAATCCACTATAAGCTTTGCATACACTTGTAATAAACAGTATAGCACAATACAGGTTTTCAACACATACAAAATAAGTTAGTAAATGAGAGAGTGCTTAGCGCCTTTTCTTCTCAGGGGGGGGGCAGAGTATGAAGCACAATTGGTATTTCAATTGACTAGGACACTTGTTGAGTCAGGAAAAAAAAAAAGTGCAATTGCACTATGTTGGAGGTAACAAGAATCATCCTGCAACTGGCAGGTACAGTATGTGAAGTAGCATGAGTTACCAACGGGTTGAGACATATGTAGTACGCCATTGATCTGGAGGCTGTGAAAAACAAAATAGGTAGATTGATTTTGGAAAGTCACTATCAGCTTAGCAGGAAATCAACATTTGTATTGGACATTGTGGTTTTGAAGGACCACGGTGACTTGAGCAAATTCTGTACTTTTTTGAGTCGTGGTGGCAGAGATATCCATGTACAGAGAGAATGAGAAGTATGAATCCGGTAGTGGGAAGAAATGGAATGAGCTTTCACCATTATACGTTCCTTAACTTGAAAGAAGTGAATGCTTGCCAATACATCTTTCAGAAAGGATGCAGGCAGATGGTTGGGTTTGGCAATTCTGTGTGCGTGGTCAATGGTTATGTCGGCTTGACAGCTGAGAGACATAGCACTTCCACCAACAATTTATTTCAGTCAATTGTGGACCAGACCACTCTTTTGCTTAGCAATACATTGCAAATAATCCCAATTTATCCTGTGCGTGTTGGTGTGTGTGCCAGCGTGTGGGCTTGTGCGTCTGTGCGTGCTGGTGTGTGGACGGGTGTGTGCACGCATGCTATGCATGCGTGGGTGGTGCTTAGATGAATGCCTTGGATCAGTGATGTCTGATCTGCAGCTCCCTGTGACCCTTGCTACTGTTACCTGTCTGTACACTTGTCTCCTGATTACCCAGCCTGCCTATTGGATTATCCTTGCCTTCCGCCTGCACCTGACCTTGGCTTGCCTTGACCTTAAACCTGCCTGCTCCTCTGTACTTCGCTGCCTGCCTGTTGCCAACCCTGCCTGTGACCCGATCATCCCGCTCTGCTCCTGCTCAGCATCATCTGCCTGTGTTCCTGTTTCCTGTTGCCTGTCCAGCCAAACACCTTCTCCTCTGGATCCAGAGATGCATCTCCTGCAACTACCTGCCAGGCTTTCATACCACTCCGCACTTCCATGCCTCATGTTCATACTACAAGGGGCCGCGAGTCAGACACATAAGGGAGACCTTCCTCTGCTCCATTGGACTCTACAGTCTGGTACGTACAAATCTGACACTAGTATAACATCGTGTAATATGGCTGGCTCTGGGGACACTGGGGACAGGTACACCGCTGATGGAAGCTGTGTAATCGGTACACTGCTGAAGGTAGTTGTGTGATGGGAACAATGGTGATGGTGGCTGTGTGATGGGTACACCACTGATAGTGGCTGTGTGGCAGGGACACTGCTGATATTTGGCACTGAGGACTGCTTTGTGACAGGGGCACTGCTGATGGGGCACTGTGTTACAGGCACAATGCTTAGTCTGCTGCTTACTGCTGTAAGGTAACAGCATGTAAAAAATCTGTCTGGGCAGATACAGCAAAGAAGTTCTGACCGGTTCCAAGTGTAATGTATCCCACTAAGGTACAATCTCTATATGTGAACAGAGTTCCCCTAGGGAGTCACGTCTAATGAACAGCAATGACCCTCACACGGGGAGATAAAAGCGCCAATGGTGTAGTATTGTTGGAAAATTTTAATAACAACAGAAAGCATACACTATGGTACTCACATAAGTATCATGTAAAACAGGCATAATAAAACAACAAGTAGCAAACTCGCAGACGTCACCTCCAGTACCTCAGATAGACTCTATCTCTATCTATAGTCTATCTGAGGTACCGGAGGTGACGTCTGCAAGTTTGCTACTTGTTGTTTTATTATGACTGTTTTACATGATACTTATGTGAGTACCATAGTGTATGCTTTCTGTTATTAAAATTTTACAACGATACTACACCATTGGGGCTTTTATCTCCCCGTGTGAGGGTCATTGCTGTCCATTAGACGTGACTCCCTAGGGGAACTCTGTTCACAGATATAGATTGTACCTTATTGGGTCACAATACATTTGGAAACAGCCAGAACTTCTTTGCTGTATCTGCCCAGACAGATTTTATACATGCTGTTACCTTACAGCAGTAAGGTAAGGGGACACCCTCATCAATTTTAAAGGAAATCCGAACCCTTTCCTTCAGCACCTTTCACGTTGAATATTTGGCACAAGCACCAGCACTTCGTGTTTACGCTTCCCATTAGTATTTGTTTGCTGCATGAACACTGATGTTACGTTTTAGTTCACATATGTTTCATATGAATCACTTGCCTGTTTTTTAGTCATGCCATTTTGAGGACTTTTGTTAGCAGCGCATGCTTCTTTATAGTTGCACCCAGCACTTTGTATTTATATTTTATTTTGGATTTGATGTCATAGATATTGTCATTTATTAGCAGAAGTTATTTATTTGGATTTATTGACACGTAGTATAGCACTTTTACCTTAATTTAGGATCCACTCCCACCCCACATAGCGCAGCATTACCTATTCACTTTATTCACTTTGGGTCTGATATACCTTTAGTGCTGCAGCAGTATCCCCCTCCTCCCCCCCCCTATATTATTTGGTAGCGCGGTAATATCCTACCCTTATACTTTCAGATGCTGGAGCATGTTACATGTTTCACGCTAAAAATAGGTGGAACATGTAACATAAAATGTAAATATTCGTCTTTAAGAGAATATTTATACAGTATTAGCCAATAGTTTTACATCAGATTTTAAACTAAAAAATTTTGTTATCAGACTAAATAGTCTTTTGAAATGATTTTATATATTCTTACCAATAATAAAATCATCTTTATGCTTCTTTTAAAAAAAGGCATTCACACAAGTATTAATTCCAATGATATTATCACAAACTCTCGTTTTAACGGTAGGAGCTAAATATTGCTTTTAAATTAGATTTGAATCCCCATGAAACAAATGCTCGATGTGTTTTATATCTTTTATTCCTGTGCAGGAATTCTGAATATAATATCGTATCAGTGCAAAGTGCTTCAAAATAAAAAGCAACATGAAATTGAAAAATGGGGTATAAGAATTACTTGTACCTAATAATCTTCCTCTAAAAGAATGTAAGCCAGATATTTTACACTACGAAGCAGTAACACTTTTTTCCACTTTAATCTAATTATACAGAAAACATTGACCTGGACTTTACACCATTAAAACACTGCTTTCATTTCAGAAGAAATCAATAAGCATATCTTTTAAAATCTATTAAAGTATTTTTTAAGCTGGTTTTGTATTGGCTCTTAGGTCAAATGTCTTTGGTAAAGCATTATGGAAAAATCTTGCACTGGTAGTAACAAGAATATTTCTATTAAACATGAACTTTTTGTGAACTTGCTGTACACAGCACAGCATACAGTATGTGATCTGCATTATATGCAATATTTAACACATGAATGTGAACACATACATAATATGATATAGTTCTCTTCTTTCTCACTGTTCCTAATTCTAAGTAAAAGAATATTGCAATTATCTTTTTTCTGCAATGCACTGTGGAATGACAGCACTACCTTCCAAAATTAAAACTTTTAAAAATGGTTTAACTTAAAATGTTTTAGTTTAAAGTTCTCTTTAAAGTGCCACCTAAATACATTATTTAACACAATGCATTGTCTTTAATTTACTAAGCAATTATAACACTGTGAAAAGTATCAGTAAGAGTAAAAAAGCAGTGATAAACTTTGGACTTTACCCTGTGCTTTCAGCAATGAACAGAAACAAGTAACCAGTTAATATCTCTTAAATGCACACTGCATATGTAAAAACACCTCCAATTACAAAGCTAAATGGGGGATATAGTATAATGAAAGCTTTTCAGAGCTAAATCTGCAAATGAGTATACAGTAAGCTTATCATACTCAGGAGGGATCTGAGCATAGAATATAAACAATAAGACACATAAAAGATACTCCTAATCAAAAATGCACAGCCATGCTTGTCAGAGAATCAGTAGGAAATTGGCAGAAATTCAAAGGGGAATTCCTTTGTAAACACATAAGAGTAAAACAAGAACAGTGCTTACATGTTTCAGCTGTCCCCAGCCTTTAAGCATATGTAGCACCTGTGTACTTTATGGTACTGGTGCTAGTTAAATTTAAAGGTAGATCAGAGTGTAGTTAAACTCTGATCAAGATTGTTAAGTGCAAAACAGGGTCTCTGTCTCAGCTTGGCTGTGCTGTGAGCTTATTCTGTTGTCCTGGGGTGTTTTTCCAGCCCCTTTACTGCAGGTGGCAGCAGTGAAGTCAAGGTTTGGGTGCTCTTTCCCAGCAGCCAATCAGGAGGGTTTGTCCTCGCTGTTCATGCTGGGAGGGGTATTTATGAGGCAGACGCCATTGGTTCTGGGTCTTCTTCGTCCAGTGTGGCACCCACCTTTAGGGTGGCTACATCACGGCGCCCCGACGTTATGGCCTACCTGCCCGGGGTGTGCGTGCCACGTGGTGTTCTTGGTTCCGGGACCATGTTGGCCCGGGGCATCTGAACAGCGAGGGAATCCAGTGAGTGACTGGGTTCCCACCATTGAAGATCCCAAGCTGTACTGTTGTTCGATGGGGAGTCAGTCTGAGGAGCGCCATTGAGAGGCTAGCGGTCCAAAAGGGCCTGGACAAACCACCAGGGATTGAGGTGACCGGACACTAAGGGATTGATCACCCGTCAGTCGGTACCTGGGCGACAAGTTGAAGGAGATCCAGGCGTAACTCACCTAAGGAGGGACACCTCCAAGAATTTAATCCAGAGAGGGCCTGTGGCAGAGGTGTCTTTCTGAGGCTCACGAGGGGGGTCTGTGGCGGAGACTTTCTCCTCAAGTTCAAGTTCACCAAGGAGGGTCTGTGACAGAGACCTCATCTTACAATTGTTCGAGTGATACTTTGGCTGCCAGGTCAGTGAGAGAGGCCTGTCTGGGTACGCTAAACCCACTCTGGCGGGAGTGGCTCATAGAAGTGTTACACTTGGGAGCAGGACTGTTTCCTATTATCATGCCTGAATCTGCTATTCTCCATTCTTCTTGAACTTTACTTTACTCACCACAAGTTTATTGTTTTTATCAGGCTGGGTAATAAAGAGCACAGCAAAGAGCATGTGTTGTGGACATTCCTTTACTTCTATTATATGCAATACGAATCATTCACCCCTAGGAATTCGGAGGAGCCAAGAGATAATACACCGCTCAAAAATCCAGCAGCTCCTCTGGAGGTAGTATTACACATATCTACAGTCTAAAGTCCAACAAACTTAAAAATAGGAGAAGGCTGCAAATGAAATGTAGTCTGATGTTAAATTGACATCTTTCTAGCATCCCTCTGTGTCTGAAGAATCCTAAAGGGGAGTATACACTGAAAAGAGATACAAATAATCTAATCTAATGCCCTGTACACAAAATCAGAATTTCCGATGAAAAGGGTCAGTTTGTCTGTATGGAATTCCAATGGAGAAAAAAACATGCATGCTCGGAAACAATTTGACGCATCCTCGGAAGCATTGAACGTTTTTCTAGGCTTGTCGTAGTGTTGTACGTCACCACATTTTTGATGGCCGGAATTTGGTGAGAACTTGTGTAAGCAAGACAGCTTGAGCGGGATTCCATCGGAAAAACCCATCAGAGTTTATGCCCTACTGAAAAAAACGATTGTCTGTACAGGGCATAAGAGTATCAAAGATACACATTTCTGTTTAGTACACACTTAAGTTGTGGGGTACCTCTTGCCGTGTAATTGGGTTCCCCCTCTAGTTGTAGGGGGGTGATAATGAACCATGTGAAATAGTATTTATTTTCTTTCCATAGAGGAGGCTTTAGAATCAATAACTACATCCCACTTCTCTTCCTACAACTTTTTGTTTGTAATGATTGATATCCCTAATTTTGTTTTTAAATCTTTGTATTTCTGGTGTCCATTTCCAATATTTTTTTTAAAAAAATATCCATGTTGCCATTTTGCTCTCTTTATACTCTGTTGTTTCTTCTTCAAAT
Source organism: Rana kukunoris (assembly GCA_029574335.1). NCBI lineage: Eukaryota > Metazoa > Chordata > Amphibia > Anura > Ranidae > Rana > Rana kukunoris. The sequence continues at coordinate 249,585,153 of CM056053.1, read as the reverse complement.
GAGGAGAGTTTTTCTAGCAGCATTTGCATCTTGTTCACTAACTTTTGTAATGTTTTCTTCCTTCTAGACATTATTAAATTAACCACTTAAGGACCGCCGCATGTACATTTACGTCGGCAGAATGGCACCGACAGGCACATCAACGTATATATACGTTGGTGCCTTGGGGGGGATCGGGGGTCCGATCGGACCCCCCCCCGTACATGCGGCGGTCCGCGCGGCTGCAGGAGCGATCCGACAAGTGGGGGCGGCTATCCGTTTTCATCCGCCCCCTCCGGATCGCTCCCAGCCAATGCGCGCGCCCGCCTGACCTGTCACTTCCTCCTCCTGTGTAAACACAGGAAGGAGGAAGCGACGTGATCTCTCCCTCGGCGTTTGTTTCAAGCGCCGCTGAGGAGAGATCACTACAGAACAAGTAAGTCCTGCACCAAACAGCACACTGACACACACATTTAACCCCCGCGATCGCCCCCCCCCCTCCCCCCTGTCACAGTGTCACTGAATGCAGTAATCATGTATGATTACTGTATTTAGTGTCAGTGTGACAGACAGTGTGACAGTCAGACAGTCAGTAGTGTCAGGGTAGCCCCCCCCACCCCCCCAATAAAGTTTTAACCCCTTGATCACTGCCCTAGTTAACCCTTTCACTCCCTATTGCCAGCGTCACTAAGCGATCATTTTTCTGATCGCTGTATTAGTGTCGCTGTTCCCGCTAGGTAGCTAATTTTTTTTTAATGCAATTTTTTTTTTACTAAAGACATGTGGCTAAATAAATTTTGGCCTAAATGTTTGACTAAAATTTAGTTTATTGGTTTTTTATTATAACAAAAAGTAAAAAATATTGATTTTTTTTCAAAAATGTCGCTCTATTTTTGTATATAGCGCAAAAAATAAAAATCGCAGAGGCGATCAAATACCACCAAAAGAAAGCTCTATTTGTGGGAAAAAAAGGACGCGAATTTTGTTTGGGAGCCACGTCGCACGACCGCGCAATTGTCTGTTAAAGCGACGCAGTGCCGAATCGCAAAAACCCCTTGGGTCATTTGCCAGCGTATTGGTCCGGGTCTTAAGTGGTTAAAAAGTCTGTTTTCACTTTCCTTGAAAAAATGTATACCACCCTTTGGCTAATTCTTTATCCTTAATACCGTTATTGGGTGTCACATCCCACCAGTCTCCTAGGGATGATTCCATTGTGTATGTATTTCTCCAGCAGTGTGGAAATTTCCCAACACAATCTTATTTGCTTTTCTAAAGTGTTTTTAAGTTGTTTAAAGTTGTGATCTAAATCTACATTTAGTGTACGGTGTCCCATTAAAAAATAATTACCCCAGTATTAATGTTTAGTGTTGAGCAGAATATGCCATATTCGATTTCGCGATATATCTCGAATATATAGTCGAATATTCGAGATATATTCGCTAAATACGAATATTCGTGATATTTTTTGGAAATGAAAATATTGCGAATTTTCGCTATTGCGAATTTTCCCTATTGCGAATGCGAATGCGAATCGCGAATTGCGAATGCGAAATTTCGAGAAATGCGGAAAGGAGCACTCTGATTGGCTCAGAATATTCGTGATATATTACAATATAAAATAATTGCGAATATTCGAGAAATGCGGAAGGAGCACTCTGATTGGCTCAGAATATTCGTGATATATTACAATACACAATAATTGCGAATATTCGGCAAATGCGGAAGGAGCACTCTGATTGGCTCAGAATATTCGTGATATATTACAATACACAATAATTGCGAATATTCGAGAAATGCGGAAGGAGCACTCTGATTGGCTCAGAATATTCGTGATATATTACAATATAAAATAATTGCGAATATTCGAGAAATGCGGAATGGAGCACACTGATTGGCTCAGAATATTCGTGATATATTACAATATAAAATAATTGCGAATATTCGAGAAATGCGGAAGGAGCACTCTGATTGGCTCAGAATATTCGTGATATATTACAATACACAATAATTGCGAATATTCGGCAAATGCGGAAGGAGCACTCTGATTGGCTCAGAATATTCCTTTTATATTACAATACACAATAATTGCGAATATTCGAGAAATGCGGAAGGAGCACTCTGATTGGCTCAGAATATTCGTGATATATTACAATATAAAATAATCGCGCGATATCGCTATTGCCGAATAATCGCATTGCGATTTTTCGGCAATATAAAATGAGCGCTGCAGCTACTCGGCCCAAGGTCTCTAATCATACCAGCAATGCTTTTAGACGTCAATGGGGATCTCTAGGATGTGATCTGTTCTAAAAAAAAAATTGAAAAAATTTGAATATTCGAAATAGCGAATATTCGCCGCGATATTCGTGTTATTCGCGAATACTCGAATATGCAATATTCGTAGCGAATATTCGCAATGCGAATATTCGTGAGCAACACTATTAATGTTTCTATACATTACAAAAATATCAAAAACACCTGTGCTATTGACAGTAAATATATAAAATCCTACTGTATTCTAAGTTGCAGCCACAAGATGCCTAGACACCTTAAAAAACTGGTTGCCTAAAGCCCAAAGAAAAGGGTACAGTGCTGTGAAAAAAAATAACTTAAAAAGTAAAATAAAACCAATAATAATTACAAACAAAACATTATGAAGTGATTACAGTATTAACAGAGATATGTATCAGATTCCACATTTAGTTTACTGTACTTTACGGCTTCTTGGTTTAAAAAAAATATCCTTATTGTCAAGAAACGTCAACATAATTTACACCAACTCATACTTAATCCATTCAATACCATGAACTTACACCCCCTTCCTGCCCAAGCCATTTTTCAGCTTTCTGCGCTATTTAAATGACAATTGTGTGGTCATGCTACACTATACCCAAACAGAATTTTGATCATTTTGTTCCCACAAATAGAGCTTTCTTTTGGTGGTATTTGATCACCTCTGCAGTTTTTATTTTTTACTAAACAAATGACAAAATAGACCAAAAATTTTGAAAAAAAAAAGTTTATTTTGTTTCTGTTATAAAATTGTGTAAATAAGTAAGTTTTGTCCTTCACTGATGGGCACTAATTAGGCGGCACTAACTGGCACTCTTAAGGTGGCACCGATGAAGTGGCGCCAATGAGGTGGCACTGATAGGCACTGACAGGCACTGATGATGGGTACTGATATGCAGCACTACTGGGCACTGGCAGGCGGCACTGATGGGTGGCACTGATATGCATCACTGATGGGCATTGATAGGAAGTACTGATGGGCACTGATGGGTGGCATTGATGGGCACTGATAGGCTACACTGATGGCCACTGAAAGGCTGCAATGATGGGTACTTGTGGATGGCACTGATAGGCGGAACTGCTGGACACTGATGGGCACTGATAGGTGGCACTGCTGGGCACTGATGGGCATTTATACATGGCACTGATGGGCACTGATATGCGACACTGATATGTGGCGCTGATATGCATCCCTTGTGGCACTGGCACTGGTAGGAATTTTGAGTGAACACTGGTTGGCAGCTGCCTGGGCATTGATTGGCAGCTGCCTTGGCACAGATTGGCATTTTGCTGGTGGTCCAGTGTGGATGGCGATCCCTGGTGGTCCTGGCGGCATGCTAGTTGTCCTGGGCGGGCATTTGAGGGGGGCTGCATTGATAAACAATCATCACAGACCCCCGTCAGGAGAGCAGCCAATCAGCTCTCCTCTACTCGTGTTTGTCAGACGTGAGTGAGGAAAAGCCAATCAACGGCTCTTCCTGTTTACATTGTGATCCGTCGGAGGCTCTTTACCAAGATCGGTGTAGTGGTGTGTCATATGACTTCCAGTCAGGATAACTGAACCCCCGCCTGGCTGTCATTTTGCTATAGGCCAGGCGGGAAGTGTTTAAATGTGCTATTCTGAAATAATTAAAAAAAAAATCTTTAAAGAGGTGTAAGAAGTGGAAAAAGCAATGCTAACAAGTGAAAAAAAAACATATTCCCTGGGGGTGAACAAAAACAGCTAGCCAATAAGGTTACTGACTGTTAATTGGAAGTTCATTGTCAGATTGTGAGTATGGCCTTAGAGAAGTCACTTTGTTGTGGAAATGGAGCCTTGATACTTGTTTTTAAACAAATTTCAATGAATTAATTTTATTTTGGAATTATTGATAACCTGGCCACTAATAACACCCCTTTGTCAGTCTAATAAAATGAAGTCCAACTATCAAATTCTCCTTAATCTTATTTACTATCGTATAAAAAAAAATCCCCAAAAATCGGGAGTCATTTTTTTTTTTTTTCAAATAATTTTTATTGTAGTAAACAAAACAAGGATACAATAGTCACAGTAGTGCATTACAATGCTGTCGAATACATGTTACAGTTGAGTGATACAAAGAGAAAAAGCATAATACCGTAATCAGCACATCAACGAGACTTAGATTAGGGACACAGGTCACGGGCGGCACCCCTGGCATGGGAATGGGCGTAAGCTATATCCATAGAAGGGGGACCATCGTGCATGAACCCAACCCCCGCCCACCCCTATAGGGAACATAACTGTAGGCGGGAGGGTATATTAGAAGGTCTAAAATCAAAGGTGAGTTAGCCCGGTCCTGACAAGTGCCGCGTCCCAGCCGTCCGGGCGGAGACCCGAGTTTATGTTGTAACCCTTCGGCAAAGGGTGCTCAACATTCCCATGCTCAGCGGGGTTCCATGACCGGATGAGCCATCCTATCATTGGCTCTTCTTGTATTAGTGCTGAGGCTCATGTCTAAGGTGTTAGAGGCGGAGGGGGGAGGGTAATAATGAGGGGGATTTCGGGGATAGTCAGTCAGTCGTCAGAGTAAGTGGGTCTGGGAACGTCAGTGTAGGTGGGGCGCGTCCGAAGGGGTCGAACTGGAGCATGTGATGAGGGACTCCCTGTAATCGGGAGTCATTTTATATGCTGGTATAAAAGTCCGCCTGATGGATGTCAGCCCGCTGGATGTGCGGTAATACTGTATGTAGCTTTGGCTACTTAAAGTATACCACACTGAGCCAATCGCTGTGATCGATGTATTCTAATAATGAATACAAAGCCTGCTTAGATTGAAACAACCTCTGCCAATCCGAGCAGGCTACATACAGTATACTGCTTGCTCGGATTGGCTTTGAGAGTCAGAGAGGCAGGGGCTGATGATGTTACAGCCTCTGCCAATCCGAGCAGGCTTTGTATTCATTAATAGAATACATAATTTGCCGTAATTGACTCAGCTCTGTATACTGTAATGAGTGCCACCATTTTTGGCACTGTACTTGCCAATGGAGGCTAGTAGACTGCGGACTTCAATTCCCAAAAGTGGCTGTACCTAGAGAAGGGAGTGTCACCATTTTCTGGGCAAACTGAGCCAGGAGAGAGGAGAGTGCAAACCTATAGACAGGATCTGAGCTCTCAGCCTGCCAGGAGGGAAGATAAGAGGATCTGCTTCGGTGCCTGCTCACCTCCACTATGAAGAGAGGATGAACCTGTATCTAAGTCTTCCAGAGCTGCCTTCAGAGATTGGGCTTGAATTGGAGCTAGAATACTGCATCCCTATGTGAGGAGGAGTAGTCTTATACGGTGAGTATAGCCGAAAAACCTATTATTTCAATAAACCTATTATTTCACTGGAAAATTAGGGGGGTTGTCTTATACGCCGGTCATCTTATACGCCGGCAAATACGGTATATAACAGCAAATGACAGAATAATCAAACCCATGCATTACAATAAAATAATCAAACAATCTTGTACATATAAAGCATATCCATTGACCCCTTTTTCATTATGATTAAAGAGTATAAAAATTGATAAATATTAGAAACATAAACTTGAAGCTTAAAGTATATCTAAAGGCAAAAAAAGTTTTAGTTTTGTGTGGAGGGGGATTAGAAGACCTGTCAGTTTTTATTAATATACAGTATATGCCATTGTTAAGGAGATTTATACACTCTATTTGACGTTTCAATTATCAATGAAAATTAACCACTTGCCTACTGTGCACCTACACCCCCTTCCTGCCCAGACAAAATTTTAGCTTCCGGGCACTGCGTCGCTTTAATTGACAATTGCGCGGTCGTGCGATGTGGCGTCCTTTCCCCCCCCCCACAAATAGAGCTTTCTTTTGGTGGTATTTGATCGCCCGTGTGGTTTTCATTTTTTGCGCTATAAACAAAAAAAGAGCGACAATTTTGAAAAAAGACACAATATTTTTTGCTATAATAAATATCCCATTTAAAAAAAAAAAAAACATTTTTTATCTCAGTTTAGGCCGATACGTATTCTTCTACATATTTTTGGTAAAAAATAAATAAAAATAAAAATCGCAATAACCGTATAGTGACTGGTTTGCGTAAAAGTTATATTGCCTACAAAATAGGGGATATAATTATGATTTTTTATTTTATTTATTTTTTACTAGGAATGGCGGCGATCTGTGATTTTTTTTCGGGACTGGGACATTATAGCAGACACATCGGACACTTTTGACACATTTTTGGATGCATTGATTACTGTATAAATGTAACTGGCAGGGAAGGGGTTAACCACTAGGGGGCAGGGAAGGGGTTAAATGTTTCTCCTAGTTTGTGTTCTAACTGTAGGGGGAGGGGGGTGACTGGGGGAGGTGACTGATTGTGTCCCTATGACACAATCGGTCTCCTCTCTCCCTGACAGGGACGTGGAGCTCTGTGTTTACACACAGAGCTCCACGTCCCAGCTCAATTGTCAGCAATCGCGTGTGCCGCCGGGCACACACACGGTGTTCTCATATGATGTCCTGTCAGGACAATAGAGTATTCTATATTCAATAGAGTATGTTAAATGACGGCGGGCGGGTATTAAGTGGTTAAAGTAAAGAAATTCCCAAATTTCCAGCTCTCCAAGGAAAGTAATACTGGGGAAATCTTTCAATGTGGACACTAGTTCTGGTGACCCAGGGGTCCCAAAGGGGTTCCCTTATTTACAGGAATTTCCTCTCACTTTCTGTTTAGCTATGGGACAGGAAGTGAAGTGAATTCTTTGAAATGGGACACAGATGGAAAAAAAATCTGACAGGGGTTAGAAATGAAAATTAAATGAAAAAAATAAATGTTTTGCTTATATTTCTACTTTAACCACTTCTCACCCAACCTATAGCAGAATGACGGCCGGGAAGTGGTTCAGTTATCCTGACTTGGCTTCATATGACGTCCAGCAGGATAAGCCATGATCGCGTGGCCGCAAGGGCATGCAGCATGGTGATCGGTGGTGTGGTGTGTCATTCTGACACACCGCATCTTTGATCTAGGTAAAGAGCCTCTGACAGAGGCTCTTTACCATGTAATCAGATGTATCCAATCAAAGCTGATCACAGTGTAAACAGTAAAAGCCGTGTATCGGCTTTACTTATACTCGTGCTGACAGACACGAGTAGAGGAGAGCCGATTGGCTGCTCTCCTGACATGAGGTCTGCTCTGATTGATTATCAGTGCAGCCCCCTGAGGATGCCCATCCAGGACCACCAGTGATGCCCACCCATGGACAGCAGGGAATCCCACCCAGGGCCAGCAAAGAGGGATACCCACCCATGAAAGGTGAAAATTGGTCTGGGTAGGAAGGTGTATAACCACCTCAATACTGGGCACTTTCACCCCTTTCCTGCCCAGGCCAATTTTCAGCTTTCAGTGCTGTCACACTTTGAATGACAATTGTGCGATCATGCAAAACCGTACCCAAATGATTTGTTTAATCATTTTCTTCACACAAATAGAGCTTTCTTTTATGGATATTTATTCACTGCTGTTTTTTTTTTGCTAATTATTATTTAATTTTTTTAGGTTAAAAACAAAAATGTTTTTCGCAGTTTCTGTCAGAAAGTATTGTAAATAAGTGATTTTTCTCCTTCATTTATGTGTGCTGATAAGGCTACACTGATGGGCACTGATGAGGCATCACTAAAGGACACTGATGTGTGTTGCACTGATGGGGAGGCACTAATATGCAGCGCTGCCATCATTTTTTTCATACAGCGGGTGGGAGGAGGTTAAAGTATATCTAAAGCGAATATTTTATTTATTTTTTATTGTGCATAGAGGGATGAAAAGTTAGAATCCCTGCCAGGTTTAATCACTGTCTGTGTACACACAAAGCATATTTGCATTTTCTATGTATCCTTGTAGAAATGTATGGACCAAATCAAAAATGTTAGTTGTCACTAGGGCAGAAATAGAGGGGCAATTTTCCAATAGGAACACATAGTGACAGCTGTCTAAGACAGCATTTTCTTTAATTTAGAGAAATCCAACGAAATCCAACGTCATGCTATACGAACATCTATAGAACAGGAAGTAATGAAATATGGCATAGATAAAAAAAAAAAAAAAAACAGGCAGATATTTTAACTAAAACAAAAAAAAACATGTAAAGATTACACAAAACATCTAGCGCTCTTCTGTCCAATGAGTCCATGGATAAACACACTAATGCCACGTACACACAATCAGAATTTCCGACAAGAAAAGTTCAATGTGAGCTTTTGGTATGAAATTTTGACCGTGTGTATGCTCCATCGGACATTTTCTGTCGGAATTTCCGACAGTGAAAATTTGAGAGCTGGTTCTCAAATTTTCAGACGGGAAAAGTTATTTTCGGAAATACCAATCGTCTGTATGCAATTCTCATGCACAAAAATCTTACGCATGCTCAGAATCATTAAACTTCATTTTTCTCAGATCATCGTAGTGTTGTACGTGACTGCGTTCTTGATGTTCGGGAATTTCCAACAACATTTGTGTGACCATGTGTATGTAACACAAGTTTGAGCCAACATTCCGTGGGAAAAAAAAATCTACGTTATTCTTGCGGGAAATTCCAATGGTGTGTACGCCGCATTAGAGCCTGTGGTATAACATCAATTATAGCAATAATAGATATATGGTAAAGGGTGGATGAAAAGTAGATGGATGGATGATGTATACCTGTAAATGAAGAGTAGATGGATGGATGGAATGTGGTTCGCCTCTGTAGCTCCTGTAAGACCTGGGCAGGATTGCATCATAAAGTAAGAAATAGCAAAAAGCAGGGTGCTGAGGTTAATACCAAGTACAAAAACACCTTTAGGCCCCTTTCACATTTATACGACTTGTCTCACGATTTTGTACTGCAAAATCGTATGACAAGTCATTCTCCATGATTTTCAATGAACACCATTCATACTGGCACGACTTTAAGTAGTGCCGACTTCAAAGTAGTCCCTGCACTACTTTGGTCCCATTTTGATGCCACTTACACAGACATTCATTGAAATTGTGGACGCGAATCGCGGCAAAATCGCAGTAAAATTGCGGCCGCGAAATGGTGGCAAACTCGAGGTAAAATCACACGACTTTGAAGTCGTACAAGTGTGAAAGGGACCTTATTAAAAGAATCACACTTACATGCCAGTAATCACCAATCCAAAAGTGGATAGTAACACAGCAGGTTGAGACACCAATGCTGAAGATACACAGTAGAAGAGTCACAGAGACAATGGATGCCAAGCAGGCAACAGTGGATCCAAAACTCCAGCAGGTAGTGTAGAGAGAAAAGACTGGCAACATCTACAGTTGCACTGTGAAGATGTCAGAAACCTATGGTTATGTCAGGAGGAGGTAAGCATAACACGTTTCAAAGGACATGGCCCTCTTTATCAAATACAAAGTGAAAGCCAGACACTAATGCCGCGTACACACGATCATTTTTTGTGATGAAAAAAAACGACGTTTTCTGTGAAGTAAAAAACGACGTTTTTGAAACGTCACTTTTCAAAGACAATTTTGCATACACACCATCGTTTTTTCACAAAAAGCGAGGTTACGTTCACCACTCTTTTCCATTGAAGCTCGCTTCATAACTAGCTTCTCGGCATGCGCGGGTTGAAAAACGTCGTTTTAAACGACGTTTTTGCTAAACACGGTGACTTTTTGTGAAACAAAAAACGACGTTTTGAAAAACGACACAAAAAATTCAAGCATGTTGGAATTTTTTTTTGGTCGTTTTTTTTAAGACAAAAAACAACGTTTTGCCCACACACGATCAATTTAAATGACGTTTTAAAAAACAACGTTTTTTTTCCATCGCAAAAAACGACCGTGTGTACGCGGCATTAGGCCCGGATTCACAAAGCACTTACGCCGACGTATCTCCAGATACGCCGATGTAAGTACAAAAGTGCGCCGTCGTATCTATGCGCCGACCCACAAAGCTAGATACGTCGAAAAATAGGCTTCATCTGACCGGCGTAACTTGCCTACGCCGGCGTATAGTGGGCGCATAGTTACGCTGGATGCATTTGGCACTCCAGTTGATTTTCTATGCAAATATGCAAATGAGGGCGATACGCCGATTCACGAACGTACTTGTGCCTGGCGCATGTTTTAAGCGATTTGCGTAAGATTTATGTCCGGCGTAAAGTTATTCCCCATATTGGAGGCGCAACTCATACAAAGGTATGGACCAGGGAACGGACGCAGTCGAATTTTACGTAGTTTACATAGTACGTGAATAGGGCTGTGCGTAGGTGATGTTCACGTCGTAGGCACTGATTCGATGTATCTTAGCCAGTTGTTTTGACGTGACTGTGAGAATGCACACTGGGATACGTCCAAGGTACGACACATGCGCAGTTTATTTTAAGTACTTGTCTGAAGCTCAGCCCATCATTTGCATGGGGTCACGCTTCATTAAAATGTATCACGCCCACTTCCACCCCACTTCCACCTACTTTGACTTACGCTGACTTATGCCTACTATTATACGCTACACCGGCACAACGTTGGGAGCATTTGCTTTGTGAATTCCATGCTTGCCTCTCTGCGTTGTGCCGGTGTAGCGTAAAGAAGATACGCTACGCCAGCATATATATGCGCCAAGGTATGTGAATCCGGCTTAATAGGTTTAAATATCAGCAGGGAAGGCTAGTGGGCGGAGAAGGGGAGATGAAAAGCCCAGAAACCAAGGTGCTGCATTCTCTGCAATGTCACAATAGTACAATACACAGGCACAATATGGTGGGCTATCCACTAAGAAATAACTCACTTAAATCTGTCCAAACAAGAGTCTAGTAGACATCCCAGGTATAATAAAGTTTGAAACACAAAATCATAAACTATAATATAATAAATAACTATAAATAATTATAACAAATAATAATAAAAAAAAAATATTCAATAATGTATTCAAATCAAAAACACTGAAATTTGCTCAGTTGCAGAATTGTCGCTCTCATTACTTTTAGTGTTTGATGACGAATTTCCCCACAAATCGCTATCGCTCAATTCTGCAAGTGATTCTAATTTATTATTGTTGTTTTATAGCTGGTCTAAAACCACTTTTGACATAAAGGGACACTTTTTGGTTGCTATGGACAATCTCCAGTTTCCAGGCAGAAAAAAATGTATAATATAAAGTGCATGCAGGACACTGGACAGACCACTAGGGACAAAGGGGGTATGTAATTAGTGTATACAGTTCTGTAATCTGTAAGATTACAGTATAATGTATGTGTATTGTGTTTTTTTTATTTTTTATTTGGCGCCGACATCCGCCCATGTGTGTTGTAACATCGCAGGGAACGGAGCTCGGCGGCACACGGCACTGTGTGAATGGAGTAAGGAGACAGCTCGATCACACAGCGGGGAGACATTGCAGGATCCAGGGACAAGGTAACTAACGCTCTGCCTGGGTACTGTGATGCAATCCCGAGTCTGGCTCAGGGTTACCGCTTTTGGTGCTGAAATTTCACCCCGAGCCTGACTTGGGAATACCGCCAGGGAGGTTAGGTGCAATTAAATAGTTAAGAAAAAAGGTTTCACTAATCCTCAAAAATCTGTGCTTTATATCCAGGGATTTTTTTTCTGGGGGAACTTGGGGGAACTCAGTTCCACCACCTCTGGCTCAGACCCTTTGTTGCCCGCTCACCACAATCACTTGTAAACACAGAAGTCTGGTTTCTGTGTTTACAAGTGACAGCTCTACACTCTGTATGTAACCCCCTGAACTCTGCACTCTGTATGTAATGTAATCCTGGTATTTAATGCCCCTTCATGACCTTTCTAATGTTTTTGAAATCTGAACAGGGTCTTGGTTGAATTACTGAACCTATTTTCTGAGAAAAAAGCTCTTTTTTTTTTTATCTATTCACCTCAGTGCTCCCCCATAAGAAATGTGCTCATCTCACAGAGTGTAACCTCACACTTAAGTTTCATTAAATGTGTTTTAGCCACCCTGGGCTAACAGATCATGCTTTCCAAATAGCTCCAAATAGTGCATACCATATATCGTGTTAAACAATTATTTGAAAATGTGCATTAAACTCACTAAAAAAAGTGCTCCAGTGCACCAACTGTATACAGCGTATGTCATAAAAAAACATGATGCTGCAGCTACTCTGTGCCTCTCTGAATGATGCAAAAATGTCTTGCCAAACAGATCTATATTATTGTATTATATTATTGTTTATTCACATTATTATGATGGCACTCACATTTGCACAGAAGAATTGAGACACTATTGGTTGGATACATGTATTAACACCAGCACAGCATTATTTGTTTTGAGACTGTAAAATGCTGGTACTATGAGAACAAAGAGTGAGGATGCTTGAGAGGAGAGGGAGTGGTGTTTTTTCCAGGATTTCAATTGATCTGCTGATGGGGATTCTGAAATAAACTGAGGAATTAGCAGGCATGGTTGCTTGTCAAATAGAAAAAATGTTAAAGGGGTTGCAAAGGTTAATTTTTTATTTTCTAATTAAATAACTTTCCACTGCTCGGATGATGGTGGAAAGCTTACTGAGGAGAAACAGGAAGTGAGAAATTCAGACAAAGGAAAAAAAAACATTTAGAAGAGAAATGGAAGGAAAATGTAAGTGAACCAACAATGCACTAGCTTAAAGGAACCTATTTAGAAAATAAAAAAATAAACCTTTACAACCCCTTTGTGGTATAGGTCTAGGATAAGGTCAGGCCTCAGGGTATTGGCCTAAAAAAAACAATGAGTGATACAAACAGGATTTATTGTATTGTTGTTAGAAAATAAAGGTGATTTCATATTTTGCTACTGTAGCACTACCTCCGAAGGAGCTGTTGGTTTAGATTTGGGCCTGCCGTTACCTTACTGTTCTCCATGCTTGTCCTAGGGGTCCTTCTTTAAGCGTTACAAATGTCCACACCAACAATTGGTTTCTTTTTCTTCAAGCGTTTTATTAAACAAGTTCCGTTAGAGGGATAGAGGGTTAGGGAAGATTCAGGTACCTTGCTTTGCGGATTGCGGGTATGATATTGGATCCAGAGGAAAAACTGTTTCCACACTGGATTCAGCAACCACCGGATAGGCCTCTCTCACTGACCTAGCAGCCGGTGCGAAGCTCGTTCAACAGTATCTGCCACAGACTTGATGAATGCCGTTGAGTCATTACACGGTCCTCTGCCACAGGACCATGCAACCACACATGCACTTTGCAAAGTTCCAAAGAAATTACACAGCTCACTGTGCCAGGATCTTTTAGCCAAACTGGCCACACTGTGAGGTATATTGGCCAGAATGTTTCCTCTAATTGAATCCTCAATTGTTCGACTTCTTCCTGCAGAGAAGACAGCACAGGACCATCCCTGAACCAGTAGGCCCTGGAAACTTCTGGGCCTGCTCTCAGTAACAGAGCCTCGGGCCAGCAGGCCCCAGAGACCAAAAGTTGCTAATACATCCCTTAGGCCAGGAGGGCCATCAGGTCAGGATCGGAAGACCCCGCCAGAATGGTGTCTGCCCCTTAAGTACCTTCAGGGAGTTAGTTAGCTCCGTACAGTTTACCTATATTTTGTGTAAGCTTAATCCCCAGGTACGGTATGGAGTCGGAAGTCCCGTTGAATGAGAAATGTTGTTTCTATTGCTCCCCTAGCTGGAGTGGGACAGACACATTTAGGGCAATAGACTTTGGAAACATTGACGTTGAGGCCCGATATGTTGCCAAATTCTTGAAGCAGTTTGTAGACATTTGGCGTGGACGTTAATGGTGATGTAAGGAATAGAAGTAAATTGTGCAAACAGGGCGCATCTATGTTCCTCAATGCTACAGAGGACCCCTTAAACATCGGAGTGAGATCTGATTGCGATGGCTAGAGTCTCTATAGCAATTAGACATGTGAATTTGTTTTTGTCCGAATGCATTTTCGTCTGAATTTCAGGTATTTTTGTTATCGTTTTAACAAGCGTTACCGAAAGCATAGAAAACAAAAACCAAAAGATCCGACATAAACAAATGCTTTATTTTCGTTTTTGTTGCGGTCGAATGTGCCGAACCTTAACTCTATTAGTCCAATATTATTCTTTTTTTTTTTTTTAAAGATTCTATCGAATCTTCTTTTTATTTTTTTTAGAACATTCGAAAGACACCATAAGCCTTCAACGACAGATTCAACCTTAATTTGGATTTTCGGACGAATGCATTTTTTTCACAAAAAACAAAGTAAATAAGAACGAATTTCAGGAGTAACTAAATAACTAAATAAATTCACTTTTCGGACGAAAACGAAATTACGAAACAACATATTTCAGTGTGCACATGTCTAATAGCAATAGTGAAAATTAAAGGAGAGAGGGGGCACCCTTGCCCAGTCCCTTTTCTAATTTTGAGGGATTCAGAGTATTTTCCCATCAAGCAAACCTGTGAACTGGGAGTTGAGTAGAGAGAGGTAATTATACCTCTGAATATGGAACCAAATCCCCATCTTTCAAATATCTCAAAAAGGTAGGACCACAAGACCGAATCAAATGCTTTCTGCAGATCTATAGAGAGCATTTTGAGGTGAGCCCCCATCCCATTGGGGGTGAAGTATGAAGATTATATCTATGGCTCTCCTGATTTGGTATGGGCCCTGTCATCATTGGGGATGAAGCCGACCTGTTCTTTATGGATTTAATTTGAAATAAAACTAGCCAGTGGTGAGGTAAGGATTTTCACCATGATTTTGAGGTAATTATTAATAAGGGATCTCGGGCAGTAGTTGCTAACATCAGTAGTACATTTCCCTGGTTTGGGAATAGTAGAAATGTATGCCACATTTAGGTCCTTATATAGTGGGGCTCAATCCCTGAGAGAACTAAAAACCGGACCATAGTGGGCTAAGGAGGGGACAATTTTTTTTTATAGTAGCAGACTGAAAATCCATCTGGTCCTGGGGCGGTACCTGTTTTAGGGGTTTGATTGTCTCTAGTATCTCTTTGGTGTAGATAGGGTAATCTAGTAGGTCTCTATGACTATGTGAGATTATTGGAATGGGGACATCTTTAAGGAAAGACTAAATTTCAGCAGGTAAAGGAGGAGAGTCAGCTTTGTAACAAGTAAAACTGTGAAAACGATTCCATAATCTGCACCAGGTAATGGGTCAGGTCATCTGATGGGGTTCAAATTTTGGGAAAGACTAAGGTTTGCGAGTTCATTTGGCTGCTAATTTGCAGGCAATTATATATTTTTGAAAGTAGAATTTCGCTCCTGTCCATCGAAGATGCTTTTCTGCTTTGAAGGTCAAAGCTAAATTAAGATTAATTCAGGCTGTGTCTAATAGGGTCATGGTATCGTGTGTGTGTGATGTTGCCTTTGTGGTTCTTGCTCTGTAAAAGAAAGTCCTTTGTACATTTTTGAATATCTGCTCCATGTTCACGTTTCAGTTTGGAAGCCATGTGTATGAGTTTTTCCCCTGATCATTGATTTGTGGGCTGCCCATAGGGTTTCTGGTTTGACTGTGTTAATATCATTCTCAGTAATGTAGTCTTTCAGTGCCGTTTCTGGTATCATACATTGTACCGGGTCACTTAGTAAGGCTTCAATTTAAAAGGGGCCAATGCTCACAAAGGGTGCTGCATCCCAAGTACTACTATACACTGGTCTGCCAGAGGTGTGTCTCTAATTCTGGCAAAAATGGCTAATGGGAGTTTGATTGTATAAAGATGTGGTCGATCCTGACAGGGGTGTTATGTGGTGCAGAAAAGTGCATATAGTCCCACATATGGGTTAAGTTCACTCCAGATATCTACCAAGCCAGCTGAATATAGAAGCTGTGCGATTTTTTTGAACTCTGTCTAGGGGGGCGTTTGGATCCAAGTTTCCCAGGTTTGTCCCCATCAAGAACTGTGGCCTGACAGTGTTTTCATATTATATGTGTTAAGGAGGTAAAAAATTAGCTTGGCCTTTATTAGGGGTGTAATAGGAGACAAAAGTGAAGGTCCCTATATCAATGGTGCCTTCCACTAGCACATAGTGTGCCCTGCAGTGTCCTTAAGAATCGTTGTTGTTGATGAAATTTAGATGTGTGGAAAAACAAATTGCTATTCCTTTGGTTTTGTTGTCCGCATTGGCAAGAAAGAATTAGGGGTATCGTTGGTGTAGAAAGGTGGGTTTGCAGGAAATGGGGAAGTGGGTTACTTGCAAGAGTAATATATCTAATTTTAAGGAGTGATACAATTGGAACAGTTTCCATCTTTTGACCGGTGAGTTAAGCCCCTGTGTGTTATGGGAGATCATTCTCAAGCTTGAGTTGGCAGAGGTTATGCTAGACATGGATCAAAGTGAGGTATATCTCAAAAATGTATTGTACCTTACTCAATGTAGACGAGTCATCTGGCGGAGAAGAGTGCTGGCGATGGGCGTTGCAGTTTGGACTGGGACGTAAAAACATGGGACTTCCCAGGACTAAAAAATACAGGTGGATAGAGAAAAATACAGGGAATAAAAAGCAAAAGGAAAAAGAGAAAATATGAGAATGTTAAACTGAGCAATATTAATATAGTGCAGGCTATAATCCCTGTACCCCATCTGGGTCAGGGAGGGGCCAGCCCCTTCCTGCACCATGACCAAAAGGTCGAAAGTCCCCTGAGCAGTGGAGTCTCTGTCAGCCTCTGAGAGAAAATTAGCACCCCTCAAAGGCTCTTGGAGGCGCATTGCATCTGCCATGGTCTCCGTGCCATAGCACAGAGTGGGACAAAAGAGTTCATTCCTGGAATCTCCCCTCTAAAGGGAATATATACGTGTTATTTCACATCAGAGACATGTTGAATTCAAAACAGGATCATATTTAGAGGAATGTAGCCATAACTTGCTACTCTAACTAAAATATAATTTTAAATAGTGCATTGTATAACAGAAAGGGACCATTTAGTGTGGCACTTCTCCCTTCCCCCCTCTCAAATTGTTCCCAAAGGATTATCCCTTCCATAATGTAACATGAGTAAGGCTCAATTTGGATAGGGTCAAAAACAACAGGGGGAACAAAGTAGACTGAAGCTGCATCCGTCCGGCAGTCCTCTGGACTAGGGTTGAGCGAACCCGAACTGTAAAGTTCGGGTTCGTACCGAACTTTGGTTTTTATGACCCGGACCTGAAGCTGAACAAAATTCTGAAAATGAAAATGAATGTAACGGCGAGCTGCAGGACAGCCAATCAGCATTTTTTTACTTGTGTGACTTGGAAGCCATCACAGCCATGCCTACTAATGGCATGGCTGTGATTGGCCAGTGCAGCATGTGACGAGCATGTGACCCAGCCTCCATATAAGCTAGAGGCACACAGCACAGCTTGTCACTCTGCTTTAGCTAGGGTAGGGAAAGGTTGCCGCTGCTCTCAGGGACAGAATTAGATAGGATTGTCCTGCTTCAGAAATCTAATTACAATAGTCAGCGATCGCTCTACATAGCATTAGTTACATTAGGGAAAGGTTCCTGATTGTGCTTATAGGGAGGGAATTAGTTAGGAATCAGTCCTACTTCACAAATCGAATAGCAGCAGCATTGCATATGTTCCTGTCAGATACTCTGCATATTGCACCAGCAATGCATATGTTCCTGTGAGATACTCTGCATATTACACCAGCACTGCATATTTTCCTGTCAGATACTCTGCATATTGCACCAGCACTGCATATGTTCCTGTAACATACTCTGCATTAGCTACTGTAGGGAAAGGTTCCTGATTGTGCTTATAGGGAGATAATTAGTTAGGAGTCAGTCCTACTTCACAAATCTAATTGCACCAGAATAGTGTCCCATCATTGGTATCAGTGGGAGGAATAGTCTCCCATCATTGGTATCATTGGCAGGTATAGTGTCCCATCATTAGTGTCAGTGGGAGAAATAGTGCCCCATCATTGGTATCAGTGGGAGGAATAGTGTCCCATCATTGGTATCATTGGCAGGAATAGTGTCCCATCATTAGTGTCAGTGGGAGAAATAGTGCCCCATCATTGGTATCATTGGGAGGAATAGTGTCCCATCATTTGTGTCAGTGGGAGAAATAGTGCCCCATCATTGGTATCATTGGGAGGAATAGTGTCCCATCATTTGCTATGAAGCAAGTTTTCGATGATCCTAACCACTGCGCTACTGCTGAGGCAAAATTACACAATTTACGGCAGGGTAGACGCTTTGTTGCGGGGTAGACACAACTAAATTACAACGTTGGATCTTTGATACCAATAGGAATCCAGCAGCACAAAAGAGTCAGTTCTGTCAAGGACTCTCAGAACAAACAAAAGATGAGCTTGTCAGAGTAGAAAGTCCTGACGACCTCAAGGCTTTTATTAAATTATGTATTCAAATTGATCAGAGACTTACCGAATGGAGAGACTGGGAATCCCAGGCAGTAATGGTGGCATGCACTTTTCTACTACTTAGTATGCTCCTAGGGGTCCAAGATTCTGACACTCCTGAACCTATGCAGGTGGATGCTATCCCGCTTAAACTCCTAATTGAGACTGACCTTCAGGAGACTATCAGCTTTGAGCTGATCACATCACCTACATAAGTTTCCTATCATCTTGGACATTCCTTGGTTCTCTATCCATAATCCCTCCATCAACTGTAAGACACATTTTTTAAACTTTACATCTTACCATTGCAAAGAATCTTATCAAATAAGCTCTTCACCAACCCAAGATTTACAAGCAGTTTTGGCAACTACCCATTAATACAACAAGCTATCTCCACGATATCTTGAGTTTTGGATCGTTTGTGATAAAAAGAACGCAGATAAGCTTCCTCCTCATCGCTCTTCTGATTGTCCCATTGAATTGCCCCCAGGTGCAGAAATATAATTTGGTTGACTTTATTCTTTATCAGAACCTGAACTGAAGTGGCTCAGGGCATGGATTAATGAGAATCTAGAGAAGGGTTTTATCAGACACTCAACCTCTCCTGCTGGGGAAGCCTTATTCTTTGTGGAGAAAAGGGTCACAATTAGGAATCGCTATCCACTACCACTGATTCCAGAAATGCTGGAGAGGCTACGCTCCGCCAAGCTCTTTACCAAATTAGATTTACAGGGACATACAACCTTGTCCGCATTCATCCTGGAGATGAATCAAAAACTGCTTTTAGAACCAGATATGGATATTTTGAGTCTTTGATCTAGCCCTTTGGACTTTGCAATGCTCCTGCAACTTTTTCAAAATTTCTAATTTCCTTTGATCATTTGGAAGTACACCGCTAGCATGTCTGTATTGTTTTAGAGAGCTTAGAGCGGAATCAACTTTAGAGATCAAACTAGAGAAATGCAAGTTTGAACAAACTCAGATCCAATTCTTGGGATACATAATTTCTTCTGAAGGGGTGAGCATGGATCCTAATTAGGGATGAGCCAAACACGCCCCGGTTCAGTTCGCATCCAGAACATGCAAACAGACAAAAAGTTAATGTGAACATCGAACACTGTTAATTCTATGGGATTTGAACGTGAGAAATCAAAAGTGCAAATTTTAAAGGTTGATATGCAAGTTGTTGCCCTAAAAAGTGTTTGGGGACCCAGGTCCTGCCCCAGGGAACATGTATCAATGCAATTTTTTTTTTTTAAATAGCATTTTTTTTAGGAGCAGTGATTATAATAATAATACATTTCGTACCTGGGGGGTGCATGTAAAGTAGCACATGTTTCCCTGTTTATAACTGTCCCTGCACAAAATGTAATTTCTGAAGGAAAAAAAATAATTCAAAACTACTTGCGGATATTCATGAATTGCTGGTTCTGGCAATACAGAGTAAAGTCATTGAAAAAATGGCAGGGGTCCAACCCCAGTCAATTACCAGGCCCTTTGGGAAGGGAAACCCCTGCCATTTTTTTCAATTACTTTTATCTGAATTGCCGGGACCCCAACAATTAAAAAAAAAGGCGCAAGTAATTTTAAATGGCTTTCTTTCCTTCAAAAATTAAATTTTGTGCAGGGAACCAAAATTGAAAAAAAATGCGTGGGGTCCTCCCAAAATTCCATTACCAGGCCCTTAAGGTCTGGTATGGATATTAAGAGAAAACCCTGCCACCAATTTTTTTTAAAAAATGCATTGTCCCAAAAATCCATCCCAGACCCTATATTTTTAATAAAGGACTTTTAACAATTACATTTTTTTTTGGTAAAATGATAGGGGTACAATGTACCCGTTATCATTTCACATGGGGGCCGGGATCTGGGGGCTTGCAGATTCCGATAAGCCCCCTGCCCGCAGACCCCCACAGCCACTGGGCAAGGGAAGTGGGGATGAGGCCCTTGTCCCCATCACAGACCCCCAAAGCATCCACCCCATGTTTAGGGCATGTGGCCTGGTACGGTTCACATTTTTTTTTTAATATTGGTTCCCTGCACAAAATTTCATTTTTGAAGGAAAAAAAAGTCATCTAAAACTACTTGCGCTATTATGAATTGTCGGGTCACAGCAATACAGATAAAAGTCATTGAAAAAAATGGCAGGGGTTTGTAATTTTTTTCAATTACTTTTCTCTGTATTGCCAGACCGACAATTCATGAATAGCCACAAGTAGTTTAAATGACTTTTTTTCCTTCAGAAATTACACTTTGTGCAGGGACAATTCTAAACACGGGAAACATGCGCTACTAAACATGCATACTTTAGACACCCCCAGGTACGAAATTTAAAGGAATATTTTACTTTTATTGTTTCACCTTAAGCATTATTAAAATCACTGCTCTCGAAAAAACTTTTTTTGCATTGATACATGTCCCCTGGGGCAGGACCCGGGTCCCCAAACACTTTTTAGGACAATAATTTGCATATTAACCTTAAAAATTAGCACTTTAGAATTCTCCCATAGCCTTTTCACAGGGTGTTCCGCGGCTTTTGGAATTTGCCGCAAACACCCCAAATTGTTTGCTGTTCAGCGCACAGACGAACAGCCAATGTTCGAGTCTAACTTATATTTAACTCAAACTGAAAGCTCATCCCTAATCCTGATAAGATCTAAGCAGTGATGGATTGGCCTGTCGCTAGGAATGTTAAAAAAAAATATGATGATTTGTTGGATTTGCCAACTTTTACAGAAGATTTATTAGAAATGTATCCAAGGTAATTGCTCCAATTACACTGCTGACAAAGAAAGGGTGCCCTTTTTGTGGTCACCTGAGACACAGGCTGCCTTTAGTAAACTAAAGACTCTCTTCACTTCTGTACCAATACTTGTACATCCAGATCCAGAACTACCTTTCATCATAGAAGTTGATGCTTCTAATTCTGCTATGGGAGCTATCCTTTCTCAGCAAATTGGAGAAAAAAATGCAGCTTCATTCTTGTGCTTATTTCTCTTGGCTGATGTCTTCAACTGAGAAGAATTATGATGTTGTAAACAAGGAGCTTCTGCCAATTAAGGAAGCATTTTATGAGTGGAGGCATGTTCTGGAAGGGGTTAAGCACCCTGTAACCACTCTCACCAATCATAGAAATTTTGAATTTATTTGTTCTGCTAAAAGGTTGTCATCTAGACAAGCACAATTTTGTTATCTCGTACCGCCCTGGGTCAAGGCATTGTAAGGCCCTATCGCAGATGTTGTCTGGGCCTCTCCAGGAAAGCCCCTCTGATTGTACTATCCTACCACAAATGTACTTTCTAGGGGCCTCAAGTTTGAAAACATTTCTTAACCTTCTCGACGAGGGATTTGAGAGTGACACGCTTCTTTATAATCCTCCTAAGGACATTAACCTCAAGTACAACAACAGCTTTTGGACATGAGTGCATTTCCATTATGTACCTGAATCAGTTTGGGTAGAGCCCTCAGGTTGGCTCACGACTTTAAACTTGCTGGTCATTTTGGGGTTTCTAAGACAGAAGAACTTGTATCACGTTCCTTTTGGTGGCCTGGGTACAAGAAATATGTCAAGAGTTATGTGGCTTTGTGACTAACCTGTGCTCGCAATAAGACACCCTGATCTTCTCCTCTGGGATTACTTTAACCACTGCCTGTTCCATCAAGACCATGGGGGTCCATTTCTATGGACTTTGTGGTCAACCTATCTCTTTCAAAAGGAATGACCACCATCCTGGTAGTCATTGACCATCTCACTAAGATGGCTCATTTTATTCCAGTTAAGGGGGTACCATCTGCCAAACATACTGTAGAGGTAATGGTTCAAGAAGTTTTTAAACTACATGTAATTCCTAACGATGTGGTGTCTGACAGAGGAGCACAGTTTACCTCAAAATTTTGGAGATGTTTTTTACCAGCTTTGGGTGTAACAATTTAATCTGTTTTCGGCTTTTCATCCATAGTCTAATATTCAGATCGAGAGGACCAATCAAACTCTGGAGTAATACCTTCAATGTTTCATGAGTTATCTTCAGGATGACTGGGTGGACCTTCCTATGGCAGAGTTTTTTTATAATAATTTTAAACATAGCTCCACTTCCCGAAGCCCATTATTCATAAATGCTGAGTATCATTTAGTTTTTATTCCTGATCTCCCTATCTCCGCTCCAATTCCTGATGTTACCAGCAAACTAACTTCATTACATGAGATCAAGGAGAAATTGACTGATACATTGAAGGAGACTCAGGAATATTACAAGAAGGCCATTGACAGACATTGTAGATATATTCCCACCTTTCATGTAATTGACAACGTTTGGTTATCTACCAAAAATTTGAAGGTTCAGGTTCCATGTGCTAACTTGGGTAAAAAGTTTGTGGGACATTTTGAGATTTCTGCTCAAATTAACCCGGTCCCCTAGAAAAAATCTTGACTCCGGGATCTCTAGGAACAAATTGCAATATCTGGTTTAATGGAAAGGATATGGGCCAGAAGAA
Source organism: Rana kukunoris (assembly GCA_029574335.1). Taxonomy (NCBI): domain Eukaryota; kingdom Metazoa; phylum Chordata; class Amphibia; order Anura; family Ranidae; genus Rana; species Rana kukunoris. The sequence continues at coordinate 249,562,072 of CM056053.1, read as the reverse complement.
AATTCTTGGGAGCCGGAAGAGAATGTTCATGCTCCTAGATTAACAAGGAAATTTCACCAGAGGCTTCCTCAGAAACCTGGCCTTAAGGCCACGTACACTTGTCTGACGGACCGTTTTCCAAGCTGAAGTGGTCTGTTGGTCTGATGTGCGTACACACCATTGGACCAAAATCCCCTCGGACCAGAATGCGGTGACGTAGAACACAACGACGTGATGAAAAAACAAAGTTCAATGCTTCCAAGCATGCGTCGACTTGATTCTGAGCATGCACAGGTTTTGGTCCGATGATTTTGTGTACTAACCATCGAACCTGTCCAACGGACAGGTTTCCAGCGGACATGTTTTCAAGCATGTTTTGAAACTTTGGTCCGCTGGAAAACGGTCCGATAGGCCGTACACGATCGAACATGTCCACTGAAACTGGTCTGTGGACCAGTTTCAGGGGACATGTTCAATCGTGTGTACGTGGCCTAAGACATCCAGGGGACATCCTGGGAGGAGGGAAGTACTGTTAGGACCTAGACTTGAACCTGGGACCTCTACTGTGTCTGGTGTTGACTCTACTTGCTGAGCCGCCTGGAATGCTGGACAGTTCTTTAGGCAATTCCTTTAATGATATTGTCTTGAAGTTTGTTTGCCTTGAATCTTGAACTCTTTGCTCCTCCCATGAACTTCCTGACTTAAACCATGACTCTGCACTAGAATATTGTGCCTTCACCAGCCAATATCTATATCTTGTCTCTCCTGCTGCCGATCGTATCTTCACTACCTTTTGTTACCGACATTTGGCTTGTTCCTCGACTATGCTTTTGCTTGACCCCTATCTGCTATATCTGTTACTGGACCCTTGCTTTCTCACCTCCTGGTGGGGCTATCCTAAAGACCGCAACCTGGTACTAACACCCAGCAAAGCCCATCTCCACCATCATGAGCTCTGGTGAATATCGGTTAGTGCTTAGACCCCGCACCTCAGGTGAACCAGTGTCATTAGCCAGGGTGACCTGTGTGAATATCTGCTCTGCTGCTATAGCTACTGGCCTCCGAGCCTGACTCCAGAACGTGACACCTGGATAGCGGAACATACATCCTGCTAGAACTCAATTAGCTGTTTATAGATTTGCACAGGCATAAGGTTTTTGGTGCTTCTAAGTTAAGATAACAGCTCTTTTGAAGTGTGCTAATATTAAGCTTATGAATTCCATGAATCAAAGAAAGGAGGAGGGGGGGGGGTGAGATCACTGCTGCAATGTGTAACTGTTCTGCTAGACTGTAATGGCTGACCCTTGATTCCTGAACAATGTGGCCACTAGCTACAGTATCTTATATCATTACATAACCCGTTTAATTTTATTTTTTAAATTGAATTGTGATATATACTGTATAAGATAGGGATTTTGGTAAGTATATTGTTATTTTGGTATGCGCTGCACTTTTTCTTTAAAAAATGTTTTAATTTGGTATCACAAATTTTAGTGCTGGCGGCTTACCTTACTGTTTCAGCCACACCTGGAGTATGCTGTCCAGATCTGGCCACCAATCCTCAGGAAGGATGTACTGGAAATGGAGTGAGTACATAGAAGAGCAACAAAGCTAATAATGGGTCTGGTGGACATTAGTTATAAATAAAGGTTGAGCGCACTGAATGTATTCTCTCTGGAGAAGAGACGCTTGAGAGGGGATATGAATTCAATTTACAAATTACATACTGGTGACTAGGGATGAGCCGAACACCCCCGTGTTCGGTTCGCACCAGAACGTTCGAACAGACTGCACGTTCGATCGAACATTTAGAACCCCATTGAAGTCTATGGGACTCGAACGTTCAAATTCAAAAGTGCTAATTTTAAAGCCCAATATTCAAGTTAGCTATGCTATGAATAAGCAACTAGCTATGAATAACCACTGTATGATAGTGTGAAATGCGTCAGCTTTTCTCCTGATTTTTTGCTGTGATATGTTCATGTTGTGACCAGTTTTATTAAAAGGAACCATTTTTTTTTTGGAGTGCCGCCGTCCCGGTTTTTCTCCACACATTTTAGCCACAAGTAGTTTAAATGACTTTTTTTCCTTCAGAAATTACACTTTGTGCAGGGACAATTCTAAACACGGGAAACATGCGCTACTAAACATGCATACTTTAGACACCCCCAGAAGATTTATTAGAAATGTATCCAAGGTAATTGCTCCAATTACACTGCTGACAAAGAAAGGGTGCCCTTTTTGTGGTCACCTGAGACACAGGCTGCCTTTAGTAAACTAAAGACTCTCTTCACTTCTGTACCAATACTTGTACATCCAGATCCAGAACTACCTTTCATCATAGAAGTTGATGCTTCTAATTCTGCTATGGGAGCTATCCTTTCTCAGCAAATTGGAGAAAAAAATGCAGCTTCATTCTTGTGCTTATTTCTCTTGGCTGATGTCTTCAACTGAGAAGAATTATGATGTTGTAAACAAGGAGCTTCTGCCAATTAAGGAAGCATTTTATGAGTGGAGGCATGTTCTGGAAGGGGTTAAGCACCCTGTAACCACTCTCACCAATCATAGAAATTTTGAATTTATTTGTTCTGCTAAAAGGTTGTCATCTAGACAAGCACAATTTTGTTATCTCGTACCGCCCTGGGTCAAGGCATTGTAAGGCCCTATCGCAGATGTTGTCTGGGCCTCTCCAGGAAAGCCCCTCTGATTGTACTATCCTACCACAAATGTACTTTCTAGGGGCCTCAAGTTTGAAAACATTTCTTAACCTTCTCGACGAGGGATTTGAGAGTGACACGCTTCTTTATAATCCTCCTAAGGACATTAACCTCAAGTACAACAACAGCTTTTGGACATGAGTGCATTTCCATTATGTACCTGAATCAGTTTGGGTAGAGCCCTCAGGTTGGCTCACGACTTTAAACTTGCTGGTCATTTTGGGGTTTCTAAGACAGAAGAACTTGTATCACGTTCCTTTTGGTGGCCTGGGTACAAGAAATATGTCAAGAGTTATGTGGCTTTGTGACTAACCTGTGCTCGCAATAAGACACCCTGATCTTCTCCTCTGGGATTACTTTAACCACTGCCTGTTCCATCAAGACCATGGGGGTCCATTTCTATGGACTTTGTGGTCAACCTATCTCTTTCAAAAGGAATGACCACCATCCTGGTAGTCATTGACCATCTCACTAAGATGGCTCATTTTATTCCAGTTAAGGGGGTACCATCTGCCAAACATACTGTAGAGGTAATGGTTCAAGAAGTTTTTAAACTACATGTAATTCCTAACGATGTGGTGTCTGACAGAGGAGCACAGTTTACCTCAAAATTTTGGAGATGTTTTTTACCAGCTTTGGGTGTAACAATTTAATCTGTTTTCGGCTTTTCATCCATAGTCTAATATTCAGATCGAGAGGACCAATCAAACTCTGGAGTAATACCTTCAATGTTTCATGAGTTATCTTCAGGATGACTGGGTGGACCTTCCTATGGCAGAGTTTTTTTATAATAATTTTAAACATAGCTCCACTTCCCGAAGCCCATTATTCATAAATGCTGAGTATCATTTAGTTTTTATTCCTGATCTCCCTATCTCCGCTCCAATTCCTGATGTTACCAGCAAACTAACTTCATTACATGAGATCAAGGAGAAATTGACTGATACATTGAAGGAGACTCAGGAATATTACAAGAAGGCCATTGACAGACATTGTAGATATATTCCCACCTTTCATGTAATTGACAACGTTTGGTTATCTACCAAAAATTTGAAGGTTCAGGTTCCATGTGCTAACTTGGGTAAAAAGTTTGTGGGACATTTTGAGATTTCTGCTCAAATTAACCCGGTCCCCTAGAAAAAATCTTGACTCCGGGATCTCTAGGAACAAATTGCAATATCTGGTTTAATGGAAAGGATATGGGCCAGAAGAAAATTCTTGGGAGCCGGAAGAGAATGTTCATGCTCCTAGATTAACAAGGAAATTTCACCAGAGGCTTCCTCAGAAACCTGGCCTTAAGGCCACGTACACTTGTCTGACGGACCGTTTTCCAAGCTGAAGTGGTCTGTTGGTCTGATGTGCGTACACACCATTGGACCAAAATCCCCTCGGACCAGAATGCGGTGACGTAGAACACAACGACGTGATGAAAAAACAAAGTTCAATGCTTCCAAGCATGCGTCGACTTGATTCTGAGCATGCACAGGTTTTGGTCCGATGATTTTGTGTACTAACCATCGAACCTGTCCGACGGACAGGTTTCCAGCGGACATGTTTTCAAGCATGTTTTGAAACTTTGGTCCGCTGGAAAACGGTCCGATAGGCCGTACACGATCGAACATGTCCACTGAAACTGGTCTGTGGACCAGTTTCAGGGGACATGTTCAATCGTGTGTACGTGGCCTAAGACATCCAGGGGACATCCTGGGAGGAGGGAAGTACTGTTAGGACCTAGACTTGAACCTGGGACCTCTACTGTGTCTGGTGTTGACTCTACTTGCTGAGCCGCCTGGAATGCTGGACAGTTCTTTAGGCAATTCCTTTAATGATATTGTCTTGAAGTTTGTTTGCCTTGAATCTTGAACTCTTTGCTCCTCCCATGAACTTCCTGACTTAAACCATGACTCTGCACTAGAATATTGTGCCTTCACCAGCCAATATCTATATCTTGTCTCTCCTGCTGCCGATCGTATCTTCACTACCTTTTGTTACCGACATTTGGCTTGTTCCTCGACTATGCTTTTGCTTGACCCCTATCTGCTATATCTGTTACTGGACCCTTGCTTTCTCACCTCCTGGTGGGGCTATCCTAAAGACCGCAACCTGGTACTAACACCCAGCAAAGCCCATCTCCACCATCATGAGCTCTGGTGAATATCGGTTAGTGCTTAGACCCCGCACCTCAGGTGAACCAGTGTCATTAGCCAGGGTGACCTGTGTGAATATCTGCTCTGCTGCTATAGCTACTGGCCTCCGAGCCTGACTCCAGAACGTGACACCTGGATAGCGGAACATACATCCTGCTAGAACTCAATTAGCTGTTTATAGATTTGCACAGGCATAAGGTTTTTGGTGCTTCTAAGTTAAGATAACAGCTCTTTTGAAGTGTGCTAATATTAAGCTTATGAATTCCATGAATCAAAGAAAGGAGGAGGGGGGGGGGTGAGATCACTGCTGCAATGTGTAACTGTTCTGCTAGACTGTAATGGCTGACCCTTGATTCCTGAACAATGTGGCCACTAGCTACAGTATCTTATATCATTACATAACCCGTTTAATTTTATTTTTTAAATTGAATTGTGATATATACTGTATAAGATAGGGATTTTGGTAAGTATATTGTTATTTTGGTATGCGCTGCACTTTTTCTTTAAAAAATGTTTTAATTTGGTATCACAAATTTTAGTGCTGGCGGCTTACCTTACTGTTTCAGCCACACCTGGAGTATGCTGTCCAGATCTGGCCACCAATCCTCAGGAAGGATGTACTGGAAATGGAGTGAGTACATAGAAGAGCAACAAAGCTAATAATGGGTCTGGTGGACATTAGTTATAAATAAAGGTTGAGCGCACTGAATGTATTCTCTCTGGAGAAGAGACGCTTGAGAGGGGATATGAATTCAATTTACAAATTACATACTGGTGACTAGGGATGAGCCGAACACCCCCGTGTTCGGTTCGCACCAGAACGTTCGAACAGACTGCACGTTCGATCGAACATTTAGAACCCCATTGAAGTCTATGGGACTCGAACGTTCAAATTCAAAAGTGCTAATTTTAAAGCCCAATATTCAAGTTAGCTATGCTATGAATAAGCAACTAGCTATGAATAACCACTGTATGATAGTGTGAAATGCGTCAGCTTTTCTCCTGATTTTTTGCTGTGATATGTTCATGTTGTGACCAGTTTTATTAAAAGGAACCATTTTTTTTTTGGAGTGCCGCCGTCCCGGTTTTTCTCCACACATTTTTCCAATATTCAAGTTATTGTTGGAAAGCGTCTTTGAGAACCCGGGTCTTGCCCCAGGGAACATGTATCAATGGAAAAAAAGTTTTAAAAACGGTTGTTTTATCAGGAGCAGGACTTCCCTCCGGCAACGTCTCAAAGACGTTTTCACAGGCAAACTATAGACATCCAGCAGGTACAATATTTAAAGGATTTTTTTTTTTATTATTTTTTTTTTTATTTAAGCATCATTAAAATCACTGCTCCAGGAGCAGTGATTTTAATAATGTTTAACCTCCCTGGCGGAAAGATTCTTTCAGATTTTAGGTGCTGAAAGCGGTACCATTATTTGCAAGGAAATTTGGCGTTTTATACTGTAGGCTTGTAATTCTTAGGAATAACTCACTTAAATCTGACCAAACAAGAGTCTAATAGGCATCCCAGGTATGACATTTAAAAAAAAAAAACTTATAAATTATAATATAATAAATAATTATAAATAATTATAACAAATAATAATATAATTATAGTACAAATTATTCAATAATGTAATCAAATCAAAATCACTGAAATTTGCTCAGTTGCAGAATTGTCGCTGTCTTTTTTTTTATGACGAATTTCCCCACAAATCGCTATCGCTAAATTCTGCAAGTGATTATAATTTATTATCGCTGTTTTTTAGCTGATCTAAAACCATTTTTGACATAATGGGACACTTTTGGTTGCTATGGGCAATCTACAGTTTACAGGCAGAAAAAAACTTTTTTAATAAATAAAAGAACATGTAGGGCACTGGACAGACCACTAGGGACAAGGGGTGTGTGTATTTTTTACATACAGTACTGTAATCTATAAGATTACAGTATACTGTATGTAATGTGTTTGTTTAGATTTTTGAATATGGCGCCGTTCTCCGCCCCCGTGCGTCGTAACGTCGCAGGGAACGGAGCTCGGCGGCACACGTGGATGCATTGCTGGATCCAGGAACAAGGTAAGTAAACCTTGCCTGTGGATTCAGCGAGGCGAACCCGAGCCTGACTCGGGGTTACCTATCGCAGCATGAAAATCTAACCCCGAGTCTGACTCGGGAATACCGCCAGGGAGGTTAAATTAAAAAAAAATGAAAAATTCCTTTAAATATTGTTCCTGCTGGGTGTCTATAGTTTGCCTGTGAAAACATCTTTGAGGACACGGGTCTTGCCCAAGGGAACATGTATAAATGTAAAAAAGTTTTAAAAACGGTCGTTTTTTCAAGAGCAGGACTTTTTTTTCATTGATACATGTTCCGTCGGGCAAGACCCGGCTTCTCAAAGATGTTTTTTACAGGCAAACTATAGACATCCAGCAGGTACAATATTTAAAGGATTTTTTTATTTTTTTAAATTTAAACATTATTAAAATCACTGCTCCAGGTGCAGGGATTTTAAAGATGCTTAAATAAAAAATAAAAATAAAAATAAATTCCTTTAAATATTGTACCTGCTGGGTGTCTATACCTGTGATAACGTATTTAAATAGCACAATCACCTGCCTGCCAGTAAATTAGGAAGAACTGATCTATCTAAGCTATACAGTGTATAAATATATGTACAACTCCTAGGGATGTATATATATCCTCTACACACTGTAAATTAAGCTAAACTGACTAGCCTGCCTGCCTGCTCTATCTAGGTAAATAAAAAGACTATCTCTCTGTCTCTCTGACTGATCTCAGTTCAGCGCTGGAACACACTACACGAGGCCGTCCAGCAGACGGCCTTATATAGTGTGGGGCGTGTGCTAAAGCGCTAAGCCATAATTGGCCAAAGCCACCCTGTCTTTGGCCAGTTATCGCTCCCTTTTTTTTGCGCGCTGTGATTGGCCAAGCATGCAGGGTCATAGTGCATGTTTAGCCAATCATCAGCGCGCAATGCCGCAGTGAATTATGGGCCATTGCGCGTCACTCGAATTTGGCGCGAACGACCCGTTTTGTTCGAAATTCGTCGAACGTACGAACAGACACCTTAACCTTAAACTACGTAGAGGGTTCTTTACTGTAAGAGCAGCAAGGATGTGGAATTTCCTTCCACAGGTGGTGGTCTAAGCGGTGAGCCTTGACAGTTTAAAAAAAAACTATTAGGTAAGCACCTGAATGACCACAACATACAGGGATATACAATGTAATATTGACATATAATCACACATATAGGTTGGACTTGATGGACTTCTGTCTTTTTTTAACCTCACCTACTTTTTAACTATAGCCATCTTACCTGAGTTCATGGTTTCTTTCCTTGCTGGGAGTTGTATAATGGATCACTTAAAGTGATATTAACCACTTGTCGACTGCCTAACGTACACGTACTGTGGCAAGTACTTCTGCACAAAATCATGTACCTCTAGGGGGTGCATGCACGCCATCTGAGGCACGATTGCCTGCCGATTGGCTAGATTGGGAGCCAATCAGTGAGTCAGGTGGGCTGCCGGCCACCCACAATCGTTCCCGAGTGAAGCAGAACGGCTCTCTGCCTATGTAAACCAGGCAGATAGTCATTCTGTCAGGGGCTAAGACAGAGATGTTGTGTTTCTGCTAAGCAGGAACACAGATCTATGTCTTTACCTAGTCAGACCATCCCTACACAGTTAGAAAGCACTCCCAGGGAAGACATGTATCCCCTTGATCGCCCCTAATGTTAACCCCTTCCCTGCCAGTGTCATGAGTACAGTAATGCCGCGTACACACGATCGGTTCGTCTGATGAAAACGGTCTGATCTGAACGTTTTCATCAGACGAACCGATCGTGTGTGGGCCCCATCGGTTTTTTATCCATCGGTGAAAAAACTAGGAACTTGTTTTAAAATTATCTGATGGTTAAAAAACCAATAGAAAAAAACAATCGTCTTTGGGCACGTCCATCGGTTAAAAATCCATGCATGCTCAGAATCAAGTCGACGCATGCTCGGAAGCATTGAACTTAATTTTTCTCAGCACGTCGTTGTGTTTTACGTCACCGCGTTCTGACACAATCGTTTTTTTAACTGATGGTGTGTAGGCAAGACTGATGAAAGTCAGCTTCATCGGATATCTGATAAAAAAATTCATCAGACCGTTTTCATTGGATGAACCGATCGTGTGTACAGGGCATAACACTACATATTGTTTTAGCACTGATCACTGTAAAATTGTCACAAGGTCCGCAAAAAGTGACAAATGTGTCTGTTACTGTAGGTGTCCGATTTGTCAGCCGCAAAAAAAAATAATACCATAAAAAGATTCCATTGTTTGTAGATGCTATAACTTTTGCTCAAACCAATCAATATAAGCGTATTGGGATTTTTTTCCGCCAAACATGTGTAGCTGAATATATAATGGTCTAAACTGATGAAGACATTGGCCCAGATTCACAGAGCAATTACGCCTGTCTAACTGGTGTTAGACAGGAGTAATTTCAAATTTTGCGCGCCGCTTCACTAGTTTGAATCCTCAAACCATGATACGGCGGCTTCGGGCTTAGTTTCGAGAGGCTTACGGCTTCGTAAGCCTTCAGATCTACGCTGCAATATTTTTGCGGCCGCTGGGAGGAGTCTGCGTCGTTTTCAGCGTCGGGATATGCAAATGAGTTTTTAAGGCGATCCACGAAGATACGAGCGGTCTTCGCAATCGCTTTCATCTATTTTTTTCAACGAACGGTTAGACCAGCTTTTTGCTGGTCTAACGGTGCATAGCCCATGTTAAGTATGGCCGTCGTTCCCGCGTCAAATTCAAATTATTATTATTTTTTTTACGTAACTCGTTCGGGAATAGGAATGTCCGTAAACGACGCTACTCAAAAAAAAAATGGTTTAACGACGTGATTTCGCGCAATGCACGGCGGGAAATTTCTGAACGGAGCATGCGCAGTTCGATCGCCGCGGGAACGCGCCTATTTTAAATGCTTTACGCCCCCTACTCGCGTAGATGGCTTGCGCCGGGAAAAATACACTACGCCGCCGTCGTTTACTGGACAAAATCTACCGGGATTCCACGTAGAGCCAGGTACGCGAATCTAATTGTATGTGAATCTGGGCCATTGTTTTTTTTTACTTTTTTATTGGATGTGTTTTATAGCAGAAAGTAAAAAATATTGGTCCAGATTCAGGTACATCTGCGCATTATTGGACCGGCGTAGCGCACCGCCTTTACGTTAGACTTGCGCAATGTAGCCACGCAATCACCCTATTCTCGTCGCTTTTACGCAGAAAATAGTGCCTACGCAACGTTATTTCTGAGGCGCAAGGCGGAGTAATCCAAATTGGGAAGGACGTGGGCGTGTTACATTGAAATGAGCCGTGACCCCATGCAAATGAAGGGCCGGCCGGCTCGCGCATGCGCGCTTGAAGCAGACCATGTCAGCACATCTGTGCGCATGCTCACAACTCGGGAACGGCGCAATCAGTGAAATTGGAAATGGACTAGGGCAAAATCATGAACTACGCAGACAGCATAAATAGACACACACAAACGCACTTCCATTGCAAAAGTACATCCCTTTTTAACCCCTACCTATACAGCAAGGTGCTTTTGTTCCTTAGTTAGTTGCGTTGTGATTTGTATTTGTCAGATTTGTGTACTGTGTGATCTTGTGTTTGTTAGAAGATATTTGAAAGTGTTTTTTGCTAAGTGTTTGTGAGATATTTTGTTTGATATTTTTCTGTTTGTTTGTTTTCTTGCTTGATTGGTCGTGCTTGTTTTTGTGAGTGATTTTTGTTGACTGGGAGTGTTTTTTTTTTCAGTATGACTGAGAGGAAGAGAAAATTACATTTTTATTAGAGGGAGAAACAAATTCTTGCCCGGGCGATTTCCGATTATGGGCGTTTCCTCAATGGCCCGGACAGTGCCAACACCTCCCTGGCCAGGAGGAGAGAGATTTTGGACATGATCACTGACCAGGTGAATTCAGCGGGGGAGGGGGAGACACGGAACCGGTCTGGGATTGAGAAAAAGATTAATGACCTCCGGCGTCTGGTCAAAAAGAAGCTGGCCAGAATGCTTGCCCATGCCAGGGGCACAGGAGGGGGCCCACCATGACCTGTTAGGCTGACAGCGGAGCAGCGTGCGGTGGCCCAGACCTTTCATAGGCAAGAAGTGGAGGGCCTGCCCGGCTATGACTCAAGTCATGAAGGCGTGATGCCAGGTAAGGTTATTTTGCCCTATCAGGTGTGTAGCATGTGTGGGGGAGGGGGTGAAAGGGAATATGTGGCAAGTGTGTGGATCCTCCAACCTGTGAATGTATTGTGTCATCCACAGATGTGCAGGAGGGTGCTGGGCCATCTGGCCTGACCGCACCATCCCAAGGACAGCAGCCTAATGAGGCCCCCCCGACAAGGCCGGAGTCCACGGAGGAGGTTGAAGAGGAGGAGGAGGTTGAAGAGGAGGAGGTTGAGGAGGAGGTGGAGTCCATGTGTCACGATCAGGCGTCGGGCTTGAAGGCCAATTGCAATAGCAGTTGATGACAAGTGTACAGACAGTCACTTCTGGCAGATGACACAGGCTCCCTTGAGGTGCGGAATCTAAGTACTAGCTGGTTTTCCCCAGAGCTCCTGATGGTGGAGATGGATTTAGCTGCAAGCTAGTACCAGGTCGCGGTCCTCAAGTTTGCCCCACCAGGGTGTAAGCAAGCCGGGGTCCAATAGTGGATAAGCAGACAAGGAGGAAACAGTAGCGTGGTCGGGAAGCAAGCCAAGGGATCAATCACGAGTGGCTGCAGGCTGGGATCAGGCAGAAGAGTAGTCAAAGAACAGGCCAAGGGTCAAACACAGGTAGTAGATTTGGATCAGGCAATAGTGAAGTCCAGGAACAGGCTGAGGGTCAAACACATGTGGAGCAGATTGGGATCAGGCAGTAGAGAAGTCCAGGAACAGGCCGAGGGTCAAACACAGGTGGATGCAGAAACAATGGCAGCAGAGCAGACAATTGCAAGGCACTGGCTGGGAAGGCACAATAACCTGGCAAGGAGGAAGTGCAGAGACATGGCTTATATCAGGAAGTTCGTGGGAGGAGCAGGCAGTAGAAAAGTCCAGGAACAGGCCAAGGGTCAAACACAGGTGGATGCAGAAACAATGGCAGCAGAGCAGACAATTGCAAGGCACTGGCTGGGAAGGCACAATAACCTGGCAAGGAGGAAGTGCAGAGACATGGCTTATATCAGGAAGTTCGTGGGAGGAGCAAGGGGTTCAAGGTTCAAGACAAATTAAGACACAAGGTAGCAAGGTCCAATGGATCAGATGGGTTTGTCCAGCAGAACAGACAGGGAGCTGTCCAGCATCCCAGATAGCTCAGTGAGAAGGCTCACTGCCAGACGCAGCTGAGGTCCCAGGTTCAAAACCCAGGCACTGGCCTATTGTTGTTGGAGGACCGTTCCCCTCTGGCTGGCAGCAGCCAGCCCTCCCTAAGGGGGAGCCCCCCCTCCTCCCCCAACATGGCTCCCCTCCCAAGGGCCTCCCCTTCTCCCCGGCCACAAGCATCAGCTGGAGGCAGGAAGGTGACCCAGAAGACCAGGGGGTGGCCGATCTCCTGCCCGCCACTCTGAGAAGGGACCAGTTCCTCCAGACCCGCCATCTGGGACAGGTCAGCCAGACATTGGTGCGGATGGAGGAGAGCCTGTCCTCCATCAAGGATACGCTTGGGAACCTGGACTGCCACTCCCGGGCTTTCACAAACTGCCTTAACGACCTGCAGACTACATCAGCAGGCGTTGGGCAGGATGTGAGGGCCCTTACCCAGGCTATCCAGGCCAACACGGCAACACTTGGTGCTGCCCTGGACAGAATAGCCGTGGCCTTGGAGGGCAGGCCGCCAGGTGGGCAGAGACCAGGGGCTGCTCCTCCTTCCCCGGTTTACCCCCTCCCCATGAGTCTCCCCAGAGGAGTCGGGGCCGTGGCCGGGGGCGCCCCAGGCGTGGCTCACGTCAAGGGCACTAATTAGTTTTTCCCCCTTTTTTTTTTTGCTGGAAATTTTTTGATTTTGCTGGTAATTTTTTTTTTTTGGGTTGTGAATGCTGTTTGAATGTGGGGGTGACATTCCTGCCAGAAAAGGGGTGTCACCCTCAATTTTGGTGGAGAAGGGTTCCCCAGGACCAGGGAGAAGTGATCCCCAGGTCCGTGTGAATGGTGTATGAATGTACAGTGACATAATTGGAGCCTTGGCGTGGCGTTGCTGCTCACAAGTCCTGCATTGTGGACTGGTGCCAATCCAATTTGATGAGGATGTGGGGTGTGTGTGCTAGGGACCACAGTGGTGTGCATGCATGCATTCTCATTGTGCCATGATTAATGTGTGTGTTTAACGTGCAAAGGAAATGGTGACTGGCATGGACCAACAGCTGAAAAGTATTAAAGAAGAGCTAGTTTCAATGGGAGGAAGATTGAAAGAGACAGAGAAAAGAACGGCCAGCTTGGAGGAGAGAGTAAGCGCTGCTGAGGACATCTTATTGCCGCTTAGACAAGAAGTCTTGGGACTGAAGAAACAAATAGATACCCAGGCCGCAAAAATTGATGAATTAGAGAACAGAAATCGAAGATGTAATGTTAGAATAATAGGCATGCCAGAGCGGAGTGAGGGAGCTGATCCCGTCACTTTTTTGGAAGGATGGCTCAGGGAGGAGTTTGGCGCTGCATCATTTTCACCTTTTTTCTGTATAGAACGAGCTCACCGAGTCCCCATTAGAACTCGGCAGGAAAGCGGGTATTCGAGACCGATGCTAATGAAAATGCTTAATTATGGCGACAAAGCAACACTACTTCGAAAAGCTAGAGAAAAGGGGGAGATCGTTTACAAAGGGGCAAAGATCTCATTATATCAGGATTTTTCACCGGACCTTCAAAGACAAAGAGCGGCCTTTAGACCGATTAAGCGAATTCTTCAACAACACAAGATGACTTATGCCCTGTTATACCCCGCTCGTTTACGAGTAACTACAGCGGACGGTATACGATTGTTTGACTCTCCAACAAATGTAGAAAAATGGTTAGAGGAAAACAAGAGAGAGACATAGAACTTAAGAACCAGAAAATAAGAAATTAAGATGACCACCCTGCGTTTTTTTTTTTTTTTTTTTTTTTTACCAATCACAATGGGTGGGGGGGTGGAGGAAAGGCAGTAAATCACAGCACTGGGTAAAGGGGAGAGAGGATAACAAGAGGAAAATTCAATAGTAATAATAGTAGGAGGAACTTTAGAAGATAGGGGTGCGGGAGCACTAGGTTAGTACTATCAATAAAGGGGGAGGGGAGGAGGAGCCCCAGATTAGGGCTTCTAGGATGAATGTCAGTGTGAAAGTGAGAAAGGGTGGATGGAGTGAAGTGGTCATAGTCCCAAGGGTAGGCCCAGTTGGGCAGGGGGGGGTGGGAGTAGGGGGGAGAAGGGGGCTGGGAGGGAGAATGGGAGGGGGGGAGGAGGGGATGGGGAGGGAAGAGGGGATCACACCACCAATACATATTGATATAATGTTTAATATAACGATTGCTATGCAGACTACATGGGTTTATCAGATGAATGGAACTGGGTCACAAAGAAGCACAGAAAGAAGGGGGTAACACAAGGTGTTATTACACTGAAATGGCAGGAAAGGTTGTAGTCTTCACGGGAAATGTACTTAAAGTTTATTTTTTATGTCTATGTATATGCATGTGTATGTGTACATGTATGTGTATATGTGCGTATGTGTATATATGTATATATGTGTATATATATGTATATATATATATATATATTTTTTTTTTTTTTATTGTTATTTTTTCTCTTTATAGGTGGCTTAAATAGAACTGTTTTCCGGCAGGGGTAATGGTGAATAGGAATAACAAGGGTATAATGCTGATGACATGGAATGTCAGGGGTCTAGGGGACAAGATTAAAAGAAAGGCGATGTTTAAATATCTTGATGAAACTAAACCTCAGGTAATCTGTCTGCAGGAAACACATATGCGGCCTGATTCGGTGCATCTATTGAATTCACGAAAATACCCAGTACAGTACCACTCAACACACTCCTCCTATTCCAGAGGAGTAGGGGTGTTGATTTCAGCTAATGTATCTTTTGAGTGTCTCCAACAGCAGATAGATAGAGAGGGCAGATATGTCTTTCTATTGTGTAAAATTAATGGTCTGGTGTGTATTCTTGCTTCAATATATGTCCCTCCACCGTTTACGGCAGCACCACTTAGGAATCTGGCGCAATTCATGGCGCTCTCCCCAGATGTGCCGGTATTAACACTAGGCGATTTTAACAACACATTAGATAGAAATCTAGACAGAATATCTCTATCACCTAGAGGGATGGGGCAGATGGCTAACAAAACAGCCTTTGCTTCATTGATCTCGGAAATAGGACTCCATGATGTCTGGCGAGAGAGACATGTAGACGAGAGATGCTATTCGTGCTACTCTGCCACACATGATGGACTCTCCCGCATTGATTTAGGGCTGGGGAATGAGTTGCTAATGCACCGGGTAGTGGACTCGGCCTATGAGCCCCGTCTACTATCCGACCATTCGCCATTCTGGGTAAAGCTCAATGTCACTATGACATCGGACCGCATGCCCTGGAAAGTGAACCCATATTGGCTGACCCTGCTACCACATACGGATGGTACAGGGGAGGCTATACGGGAGTTCTATTACTTCAATAGGGGTTCTGCTAGCGCAGCAACTGTATGGGATGCACTCAAAGCATTTATGAGAGGCTGCCTGATTAAGGAGATCTCGGGTATCAAAACTCGCTCTAAGGAATGGGAAAAAAGGGTACGAGATGAACTGAAAGCTAGGGAACAAGCCCTGATTGCAGGCCCCTCTCAAGAAAGACATGACTCTTGGAGGGAGGCACAATCCCTCTATAACTCCGTTCTATTAACGGCAGCAGAGAAGAGCAGATACTTCCAACAACAAAGCTATTTTGAGGAAGGGGAAAACACGGGACGCCTCCTTGCTCTTATAGTAAGGGGACAGCGGGAAACCTCAAATATTACAGCAATAGAGACGAATACAGGGGACTTGCATACCACAGGGCCCGATATCCTGAAGGATTTTCAAAAATTTTATGAGGAATTATACTCTTCTAAAGCTAGATACAGTCCATCAGATATGACTGATTTTTTGCAATCATGTACCTTTCCACAGCTGTCTGAAGCTGATAGGGAAATGTTAAACTCGCCCATCACTATGCTATAGCTGAAGAACGCCCTGCACGAGGCTTCGCTACATAAGTCCCCAGGACCAGATGGCATACCGGTAGAGGTATACTCTCAGTATGAAGAGATGCTTTTGCCGCCTTTGCTACAGACTTTACAGGAGGTAACTGAAACAGGTATTCTACCAGAGAGCATGCAGGAAGCCATAATTATTGTCATACTAAAGCCAGGAAAGGATAAACTGTCGCTGGATTCCTATCGCCCAATATCCTTGCTAAATGTAGATGTTAAGCTATTGGCCAAAATACTGGCCTCAAGGCTATCACGGGTGATAGGAAAACTGATACATAGAGATCAATGCGGCTTTATACCATCTCGTTCCACGGCGGATAATATTCGGCGACTTTATCTGAATTTGCAGATACCGGTGGACAACCCGGGAGGTAGGGCCATTCTGTCACTGGACGCTGCTAAAGCGTTTGATAGTGTGGAGTGGCCCTACCTCCTGGAGATCTTGGCAAGATTCGGAATGGGAGACAGGTTTATGGAATGGGTAAAGGTGCTATACTCTGAACCCAGAGCCAGACTTCGTATCAATAACAATCTTTCATCAGCGTTTAAGCTCTATAGAGGTACCCGGCAGGGGTGCCCATTGTCCCCATTGCTGTTTGCATTGGCGATTGAGCCCCTGGCCATCTCTATTCGCAATTCGACCGAGGTGGTGGGATTCCGTAGGGGCCAGAGGGAAGATAAGATATCATTGTATGCAGACGATGCGCTAATTTATTTGGGCGACTCTTCTGCATCGCTGCAGGCAGTGATACAGATTATTGGGAAGTTCGGTTGTTTTTCGGGCTTTGCCATTAACTGGTCAAAATCAATCCTGATGCCTATAGACAAAATGGAGGAACCACTGCCACATGGAGCAGAGCAGATTGTTATAAGCAGCAGTTTTAAATACCTAGGAGTGGTGGTATCTCCAGATCCGGCGGAGTATCTCCAGCTAAATCTGGGCCCACTATTGGCTAGACAGAAGGAGAAATGCAACAGCTGGTGTAAACTTCCATTATCGGTGGTAGGACGGGCAAACCTAATTAAAATGATATGGGCACCACAGCTACTATACGTCTTCCATAATTCCCCTATGTGGATTACGAATAAATGGTTTAAACAAATTGAAGCACTAATGAGAAGGCTGATATGGAAGAAGAAGACAGCCAGGATTAGCCTAGCTACCCTTCAGTATAGAAAGGATAGGGGAGGCCTTGCTGTCCCACATCCTAAAACGTATTTCCTGGCTGCTCAGATTCAACACCTAGCAGGATGGGGACGGGAAAATAACGAGGACCCCATTTGTAAAATGGTAACGAGCTGTGCCCCTATATTAGTGGCAGCATCTCATTTGGAAATGGACCTCCCTAGCATACTAGGATCTGCTCCGACAGGTATTTTGCTTAAAAGGGTTTGGGGGGAGATTAGGAAAGCCTTGGGAGTAAAGGGACCGTTGCCCTTCACCCCGATATGGCATAATCCTAGATATCCGGAAATACAGGAATTAAGGGGATTCACTGTGTGGAAGGAGAAAGGGATACATTTTGTCAAGCAATTGTATGAAGGGGAGGTATTGAAAACATACGAACAGTTGTGTCGGGAATTCCAGTTAAATCCAAAGGGATTTTATCAATACCTCCAACTTCGACATGCGTTACAGGCACAACAAAAAAAACAACCCCTAACAGTATCGACAGCCCCCTTAATTAAGGTAGTACTTGGAATGGAGGATCGGAAAGGACTAATTTCAAAAATATATAGGGAACTACTATCCAGGGCTCAGGATTATACATCCTTAAAATGTCGCAGAAAATGGACTGAAGATGTAGGGAATATAGATGAAAGCCGTTGGAAAAGGGCCGTAGAATGTATTCCCGTAGTATCGCTATCAGCATCGCATAGATTGTCACAGCTATTTATTTTGCACCGGGCATATAGAACACCAGAGCAGATGCACAGGTGGGGAGTAAGAGACTCCCCGCTATGCCCGAAGTGCAAAATACATCAGGGCGATTTTATACATTTGATCTGGAGATGTCCAAAACTACACCGGTATTGGGAGGAGATCTCCCAGTGCATAAGTAGACTTGCACAGACACCCATCCCATTGGACCCTCTGGTATATATATTGGGGTCCATAGAGGCGGATACCTTTCCAAAAGGAATTTATACAATGTTAACTAGAGTATTATATCTAGCAAGAAAACTTATAGCACGATACTGGATGGCACCAGAGGTCCCCACGGGAAGGCAGTGGATTCTACTAGTAAATTCCTTACTTCTTAGAGAAAGACTAACATATAGTCGTATGGGGGAAACTGGGAAATTCGATCAGATTTGGCAAACATGGCTGAGCGACGACAGACTCTCTCCGCCACAGTCGATAAGGGACAGACTACAGAGGTAAATAAAAGGAATAGGGAGGAGTAGTGTACGAAAACAAGAAAATAAATGAGAGGTAAAACGAAATGGCTACGATAAGGCGGTGTGGGTAGGGAAGGGAGGGAGGGTGGTAAATAGAAATACGCACAAAATAATGCACGAAAAAGGGATATAGTTAAGAAAAGGGAGCGAGTTTGGAAACTAGAGCTTTATATATTTTATGAACAATTTAATATGCACTGTATTTTGTATTTGAATATCCGCACAAGTGTATGATAAATGTAAACATTGAATAAAAAAGAAGTGATTTAAAAAAAAAAAAAACGTGCAAAGATGCCCAATGTGAGCTGTCTCCTGGCTGCTCTTCCCTCAGAAGACGGGGTAACCTCGGTTAGGGGGGGATTGTCTGGTTGGGGGGTCAGGTCATCACGTAGGTCAATCTGCAGCCCCTTTCTCACTGCAAAGTTGTGCAGCAGGCAACAGGCACCGATGATATGGCACACGAAGTTTGGGGAATACAAGAGGGTACCCCCAGACTTATACAGGCATCGGAAACGTGACTTCAGGAGGCCAAAGGTGCGCTCCACCACTGCACGTGTTTGGGCATGGGCTTGATTGTATCTTTCTTCTCCTGGGGTTTGGGGGTTCCGGAAAGGAGTCATGAGATGGGGTCCCAGTGGATATGCAGAGTCACCTGTAAGGGAAAAGACAGGAGGATGTTAGTCATGCATGTGCCCCTTGTGATGTGTGCATCATGGGGGGGTACAGTCATGCCTGCCACCCATGTCACTCACCAACCAGCCAGGTGTCCCCATACACGTTCTGTTCAAATTCCATTCGGATGGGGCTCTGATTGTATATGTAGCTGTCATGGCTGGACCCTGGGTGTTTGGCACGGCCGTGCCATATGAGGCCTTGGGCATCGACTATCACCTGTACGTTGATGGAATGCCAATGCTTCCGATTGCGGTATATGTGCTCTGTCTCCTGGGGGGCTGGAGTGCCACATGTGTGCAATCAATGGCCCCCACGGTGCTTGGGAATCTGGCAATTCTGTAGAAATCTGTCATTGCCTTCATCCGCAGGTCCTCAGTGGTGGGTTTGATGATTTGGTTGGCCATGCGTCTGAGGATTGCAGCGACAACCTGGTGCACACATCTGCTCATGGAGGATTGTGACATCCCAGCCACCACTCCACTTGTACGCTGAAAAGAGCCACTGGCAAGGAAATGGAGTGTTGCCATGACCTTGACCAGTGGCTGCACTGCATGTGAGCGGTGTGTTCGGCTGGTGATGTCCTCCTGCAAGGTTGTGGTTAATTCCAGGATGGCAAAGAGGTCTATGCGTGTGCGGTATATCCTCTCCCGTGCCATCCTCCGTGCCCTCCTCCTTCTTTGCTCATCTAAAGTCAGTAGTATAGCTATGCGCGACGATGCCCCTGGCATGTTGGCATACAGATTGTTGTGCAACACGTGTGACTGCTGAGCTCCTCACTAACAGTGTTGCTTTATCTGACAAGTTTTTTCTCTTTTTAGACCAGCTTTTATATGGTCTAATTTTAGACAGGACATTTTGCTGTTGCGCACACTGCGTAGCCTGCGCTGCCCCAACGTTCTTTTGTGGATCCCTGTAAGTCCCTCATTAGCATATTTGACTAGCAAATCAATGGTCTGTCTATCGCAGTTTTGCGCGGACGGATGCGCCTGTCTAACGAAATTACGCTGGACAAAAAAAAGTAGATTTCTTGCGTATCTCGTTTTGGGGATGCCGTGCATCGAAACGCACACACACATTTAGACCTACGCCGTGCATCTCCTGTTACGCAGGCGTAATCGCTCTGTGAATCTGGGCCCTTGTTTTTATTTTTTCAAAATTGACACTTTTTTTGTTCATTGGGCTAAAAATATAATAGCCACAGAGGTGATCAAATAGCACTAAAAGAAAGTTATTTGTGGGAATAAAAAAAAAATACATCAATTTTTTTTGGGTACAGTGGTAACACAGTGCCATATTACAAAAAATGGTCTGGTCATTAACCACTTGCTTAACCACTTAACGCCCGCCGCACTCCTATGTACGTTCACAGAATGGCACGTACAGGCAGATGGGCGCACATGTACGTCCCTGCCTGCTAGCGGGTCGGGGGTCCGATCGGCACCCCCTCCGCTGCGTGCGGCGGGAGGCTTACCTCCGGGAGCGATCCGTCTTGAGGGGGCGGCTGTTCGTTTCTGTCCGCCCCCTCGGCTGGCTGCTGCCAGCCAAAGGGGAAGACTCCTCCAAAAATAACAAGTCATTGCCTGTATTATGTATATCAGTATTATGAATGGATTTATTATGTGTTTAGCAATCATGAATTTCTCACGTGATTGTGACATTTAATTGAATAAGATTATATCACATGAATTTCATAACTGTATATATTTTTTTATTTCTCATAGACATGCCTTATGTAAAGTCCCAACATTTTGTTCTCTACCCATGATATACCTGTATGTTTAATGTTGTCTTATGTTCTAATAAGTATGCAAAACAGTCAGGCAACATTTGATATGATCCGTACAAAGCAATAGATTTATGGTAATCTATGCATCAATACTGAAGTTAAATTGACAGGATTAATATCCTTCTGCAGTATAGTATATTTTCAGTATATGAAAACATACATCTCAAAGTGAATCATAAATAGTGGCAATATATCCATTCATCTCAAAGGCTTTCCTTTTACTTGATAAATTCATGAAATCAGCTGGTAAGACACAATATGAATATTTTATCAAACCTTTTTTTTTTATTTAAAGTTGGAACTGACACCCTGGATCTTTCAGTCAATAGTAATATTTAAATGTATATTTCTTTTAGCACACCTTGTAAAAAGAACCAAGCAAAAAATAAAAATGTTTTCCTAATTATAATAAAAAAGAAAAATGTCAAAAATATTTTTGTTAATTTTCTTTGTGTCTTGAAGTTCTCCTCTCCTAATGAAAAGGTCCCATCCTAGTACAAATCTATCCATGCAATAAACAGAAAGGAAAAATAAAACACTTTTTTTTTTTTTGTACTCTTATGCTGCTTACACACGATAATTTTTCGGGTTGTAAAAAACATTTATTTTTTAAAAATGTCATTTAAAATGATTGTGTCTGGGCTTCAGAGCATTTTTCGGGTTCTGAAAAACGACAAAAAAAAAATCGAACATGCTCTATTTTTTAACAACGCTTTAACTTGCCGACCACCCACCGTCATATAACTGCGGGAAGTCGGCTCTGCTGGGCGAGAGCCCGTAGCTACACGTCCGCTCTAAAGCGGACGCTAGGGGGCGCGTATGCACCGCCGCCGGCGGCGCGCGTGTCCCCGCTCGCCCCGAGTACCGCGTGTGTGCCCGGCGGGTATGATCACGGGCACGCGCGATCGCTCATTACAGAGCAAGGACTGGGAGCTATGTGTGTGAACACAAAGCTCCTGTTCCTGTCAACGGGGGAAATGCTGAGCTTCTGTTCATACAATGTACATTTCCCCTAGTGAGTCCACCCCCCTACAGTTAGAACACACCCAGGAACACATTTAATCCATTCCCCGCCACCTAGTGTTAACCCCTTCACTGCCAATGGCATTTTTATAGTAATCCAATGCATTTTTATAGCATTGATCGCTAAAAAAATGCCAATGGTCCCAAAAATGTGTCAAAAGTGTCCGAAGTGCCCGCCATAATGTCGCAGTATTGAAAAAAATGCTGATCGCCGCCATTACTAGTAAAAAAAATATATTAATAAAAATGCCATAAAACTACCCCCTACGTTATAACTTTTGCGCAAACCAATCAATAAACGCTTATTGCGATTTATTTTTATGAAAAATATGTAGAAGACTACGTATCGGCCTAAACTGAGGAAAACAAATGTTTTTTTATATATTTTTGGGGGATATTTATTATAGCAAAATATAAAAAATATTGAATTTTTTTCAAAATTTTCACTCTATTTTTGTTTATAGTGCAAAAAATAAAAACCGCAGAGATGATCAAATACCACCAAAAGAAAGCTCTATTTGTGGGAAAAAAAGGACGCCAATTTTGTTTGGGAGCCATGTCGCACGACCGCGCAATTGTCAGTTAAAGCGACGCAGTGCCGAATCACAAAAAGTGCTCTGGTCATTGGGCAGCAATATGGTCCGGGGGTTAAGTGGTTAAACTATGTTGTTTTTCGGGTTGTAAAAGATCATGTGTGGGCTTTAACTACGTGAAAAACCTGCGCATGCTCAGAAGCAAGTTATGAGACGGGAGCGCATGTTCTGGTAAAACTACCGATCGTAATGGAGTAAGCACATTCATCACGCTGTAACAGACAGAAAAGGGAAAAATCGTCTTTTACAAACACAAAATCAGCAAAAGCAGCCCCATGGGTGGCGTCATCCACATGGAACTTCCCCTTTATAGTGCCGTTGTACGTCACTGCACTTTGCTAGAGCATTTTTGCTTTTACTATCGTGTGTAGGCAACATCGTTTTAATGATGACGTTGAAAAAAAAAAAAAAATTTCTAGAGGCTGAAAAACGTCGTTTTTTACAACCCGAAAAATGTCATGTGTACGCGGCATCAGATCCAGCACATAAGGTTCAAGAGGCATTTCTGAAAAAAAGTCAAAGCAGGTTGCTGGCTGTACCAGTTTCTACTTACGAAACCTGTAAAAGGATTACTATGAATTCTGTTCAAACATTGCAACAACAGATATATAAATATTAGGGTTCACTGACTCACCATGTTATAATGGTGCTGATTTTGTAACTGAATATACTATTTCAGAAAAAAAAAAAAAGAGGTTAAAAAAGAGCTACTGAAAATAGTGGTTACTATAAGGATTTACACAGTGTAACTATAAAACAGATTAAATATTCCTTATTATGGAATAACTTAATAAATATACTATATAACATCCAAAAAATGAATACAGCTTAACCTTATTTAACCACTTCAATACCCGCCCATTGTCATAATGTCCACAGATGGGATCTCCCATCCTTCGTGGACGTCATATGACGTCCTGGGATTTGCCGGGGGAAATCTTGCACTAGGTCTCCTCTGTAAATCTAAACTGGTAACCTGTAAAAAATGCATTGCCTATGGAGATTTTTAAGTACCGAAGTTTGGCGCCAGTGTGCGCAATTTTAAAGTGTGACATGTTAGGTATCTATTTACTCGGTATAACATAATCTTTCACATTTAAAAAAAAAATGGGCTAACTTTACTCTTTTGTTATTTTTTTAATTCATGAAACAATTTTTTCCCCAAAAAAAGCGTTTGAAAAATTATTGCGCAAATACCGTGCAAGATAAAACGTTGCAACAACCGTTGTTTTATTCCCTAGGGTGTCTGCTAAAAAAACCATATATAATGTTTGGGGGTTGTGCGGAATTTTCTAGCAAAAGAATGATGATTTGTACATGTAGGAGAGAAGTGCCAGAATAGGCCTTGTAATGAGGTGTGTATAAAAGCCCGGTATTGCAGTGGTTAAAATGAACAACATTATAAAATAAATGAAAAAAAAAAATAGATCTCCAAACATAGGGCCTGTATCCTATTGACGTTTTTAGAAGTTGAATCCTGTGGGGTTTTTTTCTGGCACTTTCCGAGGCCAATTTGCAAGCATACGTATTTGGGCACTGACATATGCACCAATGCAATTTTGTTTTCAAAATTACTGTTAATTGAGCCTTTTGTGGCTTAAAGGGCAGCATTATAAATATACAGTTCCTTTAAACCCTGATTCACAGCGATGTGGATTTGGAATCACGCTACTTCAGTGTGATTTAAAATCAGTGCAATTTCAAAACCCCCATTCAGTGTGATTTTAATGTACCATTTCATTGCGGCATGGAATTTTATTTGACAGCAATCAATGAAAATCGCAATGAAATCACAAAACAAGTAGTGAAGGAACCTTTTTCAAAGTCGCTGTGACTTAAGTCGCAATGATTTTTTTTTTTAAATCTTTATTTAAGGTATGCGGTTTACACAAAGTGGCATAATATCACATACATTGCTAAAAAATAAAGAAAAAACTGCGCTGACTCTAAATGAATCAAATAAGCTGCTGCACACAAACAAACAAAGCCTATAGATAGTGAACAAGAAAATGTAGCGCTACATTTTCTTATTCACTATCACATACATTGACCTACATTGACCTATAACAGCAAATGACAGGCTTTAACAGTAACCCTTCAAAAAGAAAAAAAATCTAAGTACATACCAGCCAAGGTTCCAATACAGTGGCATGGTAATTCAACAAACTGTGGTCTAAAGACTCCACAACAGATGTATCCTGTACGCTATCTAAACTGCAGTGAGAACCACCCCAACTGATTAGAGGGTTAATGTTATTGTATATATACCGTTAAATAGGAATCGTAGGGTGTAAGATTGACAACCAGAACATCCTTATCCCTGGCTAACAGGTGATGAGCCACTGCAATCCTGGGGGGTAAAAACTGGACATTTTACCTAAGGTAGAGTGTGACTCTTTGGCCCGGATTTGCAGGGATGGCACCCGTGGAAAACCGCAAACCATGAGAATTTTCTCGTTTTTAAGAAAGTTAGGAAAGGCTAAAAAGAGGAACAGTACAGGGGAAGTAAGGGGAGAGGGGAGGGTAGAAAGTTCTGACGAGGTCGATGACCCAAAGCCCTCAGATCCTCTTAGAGCTAGTCACTCAAAAGTAGGACTTGTATTCGTCTGAGAATTGGAACATATCCCAGTGTGTCCATCGAGTATTGTGTTCCTCCTCTCTATCACCCAGGGAAGCTGTCAGATTCTCCATCCGCTGTATATCGCAAACCCTGGCAAACCACTGTGACACCACTGGTGGAGTTTGTTGCTTTCACACTCTTGGTATATACGCCCTGGCTGTATTCAGGAGATGTTTCAGTAAAGATTTGTGATATCGCTTACAAGACATGGACCTCAGATTTAGAAGTATTGCTGCCAGGTTATCCTGATTGAAGAGAGATGTCGGTAATCTTGTGAATGATCTGCAGAATTTGTCTCCAGGAAAGGGACAGCTCCGGACATTCCCAGAAGATGTGTAGTAAAGTACCGGCTTGAGTACCACATCTCCAGCACAAAGGACTATGTCCTGGGAACATTGAAGCTAACACTGATGGGGTCCTATACCAGCGTGTCAGAATCTTATAGGTGATGTCCCGATACTTGCTACACAAGGACTACTTATGTGCAAAGAAAAGGATACAATTATTTTGATCCTCAGTGAATGTAATGTTGAGAGCTCTCTCCCATTTTTTCAAATATGGGGGGTCATGTTGATGTGTGAGCAAGTAAAATGTTGTAACAATAAGAAAGGGATTTCCGTATGGGTTCGTCTCCCAGGTACAGGTCCTCAAAGGACGTAGGCTGTCTACCGAAACCTCCAGTTTCAGGGAGGGATCAGAGGAAGTGGGAAAGTTGTGAGATCTTCCACCTGCCCAAAATGGAGGAATTAAGGACAGGATATAGACCCAAGAGGTCAATCCACCCAGAGGGGCCAAGAAAAGAAGAGGCTCTAACCAGGCTCTGGTCTACTTGGACCCGGAAGGACCTGTCAGAGATACCTGGTCCGAAGTCCAGGTGCCCAATTATGGGCGTTAATGTCTCTGCTATCCTGAAGTATCTGTGAAGCTCCTGCAAAGTGGGCATGATCAGTGGGTATGGGGAGGAGAATCGTGGAAACCGGGTCCCACTCCAAAGTAAAACCTTCTAAGGGAATCAGCACCATTCCCTGTTCCAGGCAGAACCATAATTTATGTGATAAATGCCCGCATCAGTCCACTACTCTTTTCATGTGGTCATTGTATAATATGCATGGATTTTGGTCACTGTAGAAGTGATCTCTTAAGCCGCAAAGGCTTACCCTGCCAGACATAATTAATGAAAATGGTACGTAACTTACTAAAGAAGCTCTGCGGTAACCTAACTGGCAGTGCTTGCAAAGTTGCAAAAGGTAGAGCAGCCTCGGCATTATGTTCATCTTTAAAATGTTACATCTACCAAACCAATAAACTGCCAAGTTCTTCCATCTGTTTAAATCAGAAGAAAAAATGTTCAGGAGGGGCAGAAAGTTTAGTTGGTATATGAGAAGTAGGTTAGAACGGATCTTAGTGCCTAAGTATTGGATGGCCCGGGGAGTCCACTGGAAGGGAAAATTGTTACTAAGACGAGCCTGGGAGTTGGGAGAAAGGGATATGTTGATCGCTTCTGACATTTGCAAATTGATTTTGAAGTTCGAAAGATCACCATATCGGCCCAATGCAGAGAGGAGGACCGGAAGAGAGGTATGAGGGTTCTGAAACATAAAATAGCAGGTTGTCCACATAGGCAGCAATTTTATGGTGGTATGTGGCAGTTGCAAGTCCTCTGATGTCAGGGTTAAGCCTAATGTGTTGCAGTAGGGGTTCTAAGTAGAGTATAAAGAGGAGCGGGGAAAGCGGGCACCCTTGTCTCATGCCATTACTTATAGCGAAGGGGCTGGAAGTGACTCCATTCACTCTGACCATCGCAGTGGGGGCAGAGTAAATGGCAGAGATCCAGGACAAAATAGGGGTCGGCATCCCCAGGCTTCACAGGGTGGTTAGGAGGAAAGTCCCATTCACCCTGTCAAATGCCTTTTCTACATCTGTAGATAACAGGATGAACGGGATGTTAAGATGCTTGGCCCATGCCACAACATCTATTGTGCTTGTGTTATCTTATGCTTCTCTGTTGCGTATAAATCCGACCTGATCTAAAGGGACTATGCATTGGAGGACAGAACCTAATCTCTCGGTCAGAATTTTTTTTGAACAACTTAAGGTCACAATTAGGCAGGGAAATGGGTCTATAACTAGCACAAAAAAGCGTATCCCTTCCTGGCTTAGAAGTAGGGATGAGCTTCGTGTTCGAGTTGAACCCATGTTCAGCTCGAACATTGTATGTTCGACCGTTTGTCGAATAACGAACGTTATGGATCGTTCGCACCAAATTCGAGTGGCGTGTCACAGCCCATAATTCACTGCGGCATCGCAGTGCATTGCTGGCTGATGATTGGCCAAGCATGCACTATGACCCGCATGTCTGGCCAATCACAGTTTGCAAAAAACGGAGAGCCATAATTGGCCAAAGCCGGGGTGGCTTTGGCCAATTATGGCTCAGGGGGTTTAGTACACGCCCCACACTATATAAGGCCGTCTCCCTGGCAGCCTTGTGTAGTATGTTGCGGTGGTTTACAGAGTCGAGAGAGACAGAGAGAGAGTGCCATTTTTTGCAGATAGATAGAGCAGGCAGGCAGGCTAGTCAGTTAGAGTTACAGTGTATAGAGGATATATATGCATCCCAGGTGTTGTATATATATTGATACACTGTATTGAGTTTAGCTAGATCGCTCTTACTAATATACTGACAGGCAGGCAGGTGATTGTGCTAGCTGCAGTATTTTCAAGTGGTGTACTGTCTGTGTCCTCTGTACAGTGTGCACCTAAAGCTACTTAAAGCTGGTGTTTCTCATATTAGAGGCAGGGATCTGCTCGTATTAATACCACAGGCAGGGAATAATTCTGTACTTTCCTTTGGTGTACTGTCTACCCCTAGGAAGGGAAATTCTCTCCTGTCCACTGATGCTTTATCACCAATCTTTGTTTTACAAAAAAAAAAACAAACATTTGTCACTGGGACAGAAAGTGAGGTGCAATCTTCTTAACAGATAAACACAGACAGCAAAACATGTTACAGGGGTAATAAACCTTTTCCATGTTTTCCGAAAAGCTTAAAAATAGATTTTTTTGGCTGGAGCTGCACTTTAAAAAAAAGTTTTTTTTTGGGACTTTAAATGAGATGCGTTTTAAAGCAAACAGTAAATATAAATAAATAAAGTTGTATATGTAGCGCTGATGTATATATATAGTACATAAATGTGTATATTGCATTCCCTAAATGGCATTCATGGACATTGAGATTGTTGAGTGTTTGGAGCCATCTAGTGGCCAATTGTTGTTAATGCAATAAGGGTTCCACTATCTGATAAATATTGAAGAAAGACTATTGGTTCTCAGATTTGACCTTTGTAAATAGGAAGTTGATCAAAGACCCAGGAACAATTTCTTGCGCAGTGCATGCTGGGATTGGCTATATAAGGAGTGGGAGCAGCCATCTTAGGTCCTTTTTGGAACCGCATGGGCAGCCGGAGAGGATCTGTGAGGAGACGGGACCGAACAGCAAGGCCCACGGACATTTCCATTGAGCATCGGAGGACGGGAGTCCCCCAGCAGAGTTGGCCGGGTGTTTGATCCAGCAGACGGAGCCACGGGAGGAGGTCGCGAGACTGTACGGAGCCTGTGTCCAATTAGGTGAGTGGGTTACGGCCCACAGTTTGTCATGCCTCACACGCCATTAGACTAACACACAGGCCTCACTACATACTTCCAAGAAGAAGCGGAGGGGTTGCCTTTAGGAAGGTTGAAGGCCTAGTTGTTCGGGACGCTCTCCAGAAGGCCAAGGCAGTTAACCCACTCATTGCGGAGACATTTCTTTTTCAGGAAGTTTACTCGTTTTGTTTGGATTACAAATTACTTGGGAAATATTATTAGCTAGCGAAGAAAGAAGATCAAGAACTGACTGTTTTGTTTTTTTTGTGAGATCTCACGGTTACCTTACAAAGTAGGGGGAGCTCCTAGGCTTAGTTTTATTTTCTTATTCATATACCTGCAGGTATACTGTTTGCCATTTGATTGCTGTATAGATTTAATTTTAATTGTGCTCTCATCCCATGTTAGGAGGATAGCACAGTTTATGTACTGGTGTTTCTTTACTTGCCAATTATCAACAGTAAAAGAATACTACTGTTTAAGCATACCAGGGTTGTGGCGTATTGCTTTATTCACTCTAGGTGCCGCTCGTGGATCCTGAAGTTACAAACAGGTATCTGGTATCACATTGTACAGTATTGTATTGTATTGCACCACAGCTGTGTAAAGGGGACTGAGCCTTATCATTGGGGTTGTAGTTAGAGTGCAGGCCCAAAATTTAATCAGCAGCTCCTGCGGGGGTCAGTGCTACACGTGGGGGCTCGTCCGGGATCCTGTCACTCTACAAGAAACCCACCCCCCCCCTTGAGGTCACCATGGACCCCATCACAGTAGTCCGTTGGTGCGAAGCAGAAGGGACACGCTCAGAAGCAAGCGTGGCCATTGAACTCCCAGGGAGCTACTGGGAGAAGAAGCAAATCAAAGAGGTGGTACAGACATTGTCTCCAGACAGAAAGGCCTACGTGGTTGCAGTGAAACCAGACTTTGGGACTGATTGCACCTATGCCCTGATAGAGTGGGGACGGGGTGTTCCTGAAAATTTCCACGGTGCCACCATAAAATTGTCCGAGAAGACAGTGTTTCACCTGACACACCCCTGCAAAAAGCAGTTAGAACCCCTAGACAGGAACGCAGGAGCCGCCGCCCAGCGGCAGGCGGAACAACAACTGGCTGAGTTACAGCGACAATACCGTGAAATACAGGAAAAGTTTCAGGAGACATCCAGCATCATAGCAGATCGCATGGATGGACTGCGCGTCGGCTCAGAAGACAAGAGAGCTGGCCAGATGACACCAAACCCAAGGAGGGAGCCAAGAAGACGCAGCAGGGGCTATCTGCAAGAAGTAACTATTAGGAAGGATTTCCGCATTGATGGCCAGATAGGAGAAAAGGGACAGAAGGGCAAACTGTCTTACACCGGCCTCCTACACCAAATAGAGCTGGGGCTACAAAAAGGATATCTGGAATCGGAAATCAGAGAGGCTGTGATCCACGCCATCAGCCCAGGCTCAAGTGTTAGGGGCATGTTAGAGAGAAAGAGTGATTTGACTTTGAACCAGCTTAAGAGGATTCTAAAAAGTTACTATGAGGAGGAAGATGCCACAGAGCTATTCCACCAACTGATAAATATTGCACAGGACAGTAAAGAGACTCCTCAGAACTTTCTGTTTCGGGCCATTGAACTCAAGGACCGCCTGCTGTTTACCTCAGGAGAAAGAGGGAGCGGGGAACAATTTGGAGCTGAGCTGGTACAGAAGAAATTCCGGAGATCTGTGACCACGGGGCTGAGGAGCGACTATGTCAAGCTCCACTTGAAGCAGTACTTGGAAGATCCCTTAACTCCAGACGAGGTCCTTCTTGAAAAAGTGAACGAAGTGGATAAGATGGAGATTGAGAGAGACCAGAAACAGAGAAAGCTTCAAGCTTCAAACACCACAAGTGCTAAAATACAGCAGGTAGGTGTCCCCCCAGACACCCAGGAGTTGAATGTGCTGGCGGCAACCGTTGACCAGGGATCACGGTTTTCATCTGTACACCACCCACCCGCGAGTCAGACGGAGCTGGAGAGGCTTATGCAGACCCAGAAGGAGATACTGGAGATGATGGCCATGATGATGACTGAGCTGGTGAAACTAAAGGCAGAAGGAGTTATGCCAAGGAAGGTCCCAAAAGCTACCACCATTACCAGTCCTCCGAAACAAACACAAAGAGTCTGTTTCAAATGCGGAGGGATGGGACATTTCAGGCGAGTGTGCCCCAGCCCACTACCCGAGGAAAACCCACATCAGTCGGAGGGAAACTTCAGAGGGCCCCAGTGAAGGAGTCAACTGGGCGCCCGGGTGCAGTAGCGAACTCCACACCGACTCACGTGCCACGGCCCACTGGAGCCACCAACAAGGCGGGGCAGAAGAAAAAGAGGCCCTCAAAGGCCAAAGTCCGAGCCACAAAGCAGGCTAAGGGTACAGCTACCAGTGGATTTCCTCCCAAGCTGGTGGGACCTTCCCCAATTGTCCCCATCCAAGTGGAAGGGATCTACACAAAAGCCCTGCTGGATACTGGAGCCCAAGTAACCTTATTATACAGGGACTTCTATGACAAGCATCTCAAGCACCTGCCACTACGGAAATTGGAGGAGTTGGAGATATGGGGTTTGGGCACTCAGAACTTTCCATATGATGGTTACCTGCCAGTCAGACTCACCTTCGACCCAAGTACAGTGGGAGAGACGGAGACCTTTGACACATTGGCCATAGTGTGTCCTCGTCCTCCAGGAGCTGACAAGAGCTCTCTTATCATTGGGACAAACACTGACTTAGTGAGGAGACTACTTGCACCGCTGGTAATTAAGAAGGATACCCGCCCCACTGAAATACATCCCATGTTGGCTCAGACATACCGAGACCTTATACAGGAGGAGAAGGCTCCTGAAGAGGGAGTGGGAAAAATCTGGCTGCTGAACAAAGGAGAGAAAATAGTCCAGCCGGGTGAAGTAATCTGCCTAAAAGCCTCGGTCAAATTGAGCTGGAAGAAACCAGGCCCTTTCATTGTCCTGGAAAACCGCAAAGAGGGGAGAAACGGACTAGAACTCATCAATGAAGTGTTGCCCACCAGAGTATTGGAGAGAACTCACGGCAAAGTTCCAGTCAGTGTCCGCAACACAGCGACAGTGCCAGTGAGAGTGCCAGCCAGGCTACTGTTGGGACAGGTCAGTCCGGCTGTTCCAGTCGAACCAGGAGGTTTGAAAGGAGGGTCAGCCCCAGAAATCCCTGAAGAAGAGTTCAGCCCAAAAAATACGCCTCTTACTCCTGCATGGCGGGAAAGGGCCAAAGCCCAACTGCTGAGATGGAGAGCAGTCTTCTCGAAAAGTGAATTTGACGTAGGATTGGCAAAGAGTGCCACCCATCGAATTCGTCTGGAGGAAGACAAGCCATTTCGGGAAAGGGTCCGGCGGATCCCCCTAGGAGATCTGGAAGACTTGAGGGAACAATTGGCTGAACTTAAGAGGACGGGCATTATCCGAGAGTCCAGGAGTCCCTACGCCTCCCCTATAGTAGTGGTCAGGAAGAAGAATGGGTCCCTACGCCTGTGCATTGACTACAGGACCCTGAATCGGAGGACCATCCCAGACCAGTACACCACACCCCGAATTGAGGATGCCTTACAGAGTCTGTCAGGAGCAAAGTGGTTCAGCGTACTGGACCTGAAGAGTGGGTATTACCAGATTCCTATGTGCCCTGAAGACAAGGAAAAAACCGCTTTCATCACCCCAGTTGGGTTCTTTGAGTTCAACCGGATGCCGCAAGGCCTGACTGGGGCCCCAGCAACTTTCCAGAGGTTGATGGAGAAGACAGTGGGTGACATGAATCTCCTTGAAGTTCTGGTATACCTGGATGATGTCATAGTCTTTGGGAGGACGTTGGAGGAACATGAAGAACGCCTTGAGAAGGTCTTGAAGAGACTTCATGATGAAGGCCTGAAACTCTCTATGGAGAAGTGCCAGTTCTACCAACCCTCGGTGAGTTACCTGGGACACATTGTGTCTGAAGAAGGAGTGGCAACTGATCCCAAGAAACTAGAAGCTGTCACTTCCTGGCCCAGGCCCACCAACGTAACTGAGCTCAGGTCATTCTTGGGTTTCTGCTCATACTACCGAAGATTCGTAGAGGGATTCGCAAAAATAGCCCACCCACTCACTGAACTCTTAAAGAAGCAGGAAGAAGCTGGTGAAAGTGCGGGTCAGCCGAAAAAGCCTAAAGAGGGGTCTAGAAGGAAGAAAGAGTCCATCCAGGATCAGTGGACTCCAGAATGTGAAGAGGCCTGCAGGAGGCTGAAGTGGAGTCTTACTACTGCCCCAGTGTTGGCCTATGCAGACCCTGCCAAACAATATGAGTTACATGTGGATGCCAGCCGCGACGGGCTGGGGGGAGTGCTTTACCAGGAGCATGAAGAGCACTTACGGCCAGTTGCCTATGTGAGTAGAAGTCTGACCCCTGCTGAAAGAAACTATCCAACTCACAAGCTTGAATTTCTGGCTTTAAAATGGGCAGTGGTGGACAAGTTGAAGGACTACCTTTACGGGGCTGAATTTGTGGTCAAGACGGACAACAACCCCCTCACATATCTACTCACCACTGCAAAGCTGGATGCCACCGGTCACAGGTGGTTAGCTGCTCTCTCAGCCTTTACCTTCAGCCTGAAGTACAGACCAGGAGTTGGTAACCGAGATGCGGATGCCCTGTCAAGAAGACCCCATGACCCCTTGGAAGAATGGACCCAGCTTACTCCAGAAGGAGTGAGGGCCCTATGGGAGGGCACAAGTCAGTACCAGAGAGGTGGAGCCAGAGCTGAAGAAGTAGGAGTATCCTCAGCGGCAGTACCCAGGTGCTACTGTAACGTCTCCCAGGTCACACAGGAGGGCCTACCCAAGTTATCCAGGAAGGATCTCAGGAGAGATCAGCAGGAAGATCCACTGTGTGGGCTGGTGCTTGAAGCATTGGAATGTCGACAGCCTGATGTACTGCGGAAGAGTCCTGAGAGGGAAGCCCAGGTGTTATTGAGAGAATGGGATCATTTGCAGCTGCAGCAAGGGGTGGTCTACCGAAGGGGCCCCTCTGATGATCCAGAAGCAAGGTGGCAGTTACTCTTGCCTGAAAAGCACAGAGAGACGGTACTGATTGCTTTACATGATCACCATGGACACTTGGGAGCCGAGAGAACTCTCCAACTAGTAAGGGATAGGTTCTACTGGCCTCACATGAGAAAAGAAGTGGAGAGCTACTGTCACTCCTGCCTCAGATGCATCCAACGGAAGACATTGCCCCAGAGGGCTGCCCCAATGGGCCATTTAGAGAGTCAGGGCCCAATGGACCTGGTTTGCATAGACTTTCTTTGTCTGGAATCCGATCTGAGTGGGCAAGGTGACATCTTAGTGGTGACAGATCACTTCACCCGTTATGCTCAAGCTTTCCCTACTAGGGATCAGCAAGCAACCACAGTAGCAAAGACTCTCGTGGAAAAGTTCTTCGTACACTATGGCCTGCCTCAACGCATACATTCAGACCAAGGAAGGGACTTTGAGAGCAGACTAATCAAAAGGCTGTTGGATCTGTTAGGCATACAAAAGTCCAGGACTACTCCTTACCACCCACAAGGGGACCCCCAACCGGAAAGGTTCAACAGGACTCTCTTGAACATGTTGGGGACCTTGACTGCCGAGCAAAAACCTCACTGGAGTAAACACATTGCTGCATTAGTCCATGCCTATAATAGTACCAAAAGTGATGCCACTGGATATTCCCCGTACCGACTGATGTTTGGCCGTGAAGCAAGATTGCCAGTGGACCTGGCGTTTGGTTCCTCCTTGGACCACACCTCCGAGGCCTCCCATAAAGGGTATGTGGACAGACTACGGCGGAGCCTGAAGACAGCTTACGAGCAGGCTCACGCCACCTCGGATTCCAGGGGGGAGAGGAACAAGAGGAACTTTGACCTGAAAGTGAGAGTCCAGGATCTTCAGCCAGGTGACCGGGTCTTGTTGAGGAACTTAGGCATTCCAGGCAAACACAAGTTGGCTGATCGCTGGAAATCACAGCCATTTGTTGTGTGCAGGAAACTTCCAGGGCTCCCAGTGTATGAGATCAAGCCAGAAGGAAAAACTGGGCCGGTAAAAACATGGCACCGGAATCACCTCTTACCTCTCACTGAGGCAGTCAGGACAAGCACAGAGAAGGAATCTACACCCACTGATGTGTGTAGACCAATAACCAGGTCCCAACCTGCACCTTCTATAGATGAGGATGAGGGAGTGGAGATGAGCTGGCTGTGGCTTCCTGAAGATTCAGAAACAGATGCTGATGTCCTTTCGGAGGTAGAGGAGGATGATAATGGAACTCTTAGGGCAGAGGCCCCGGAATTTGTGCCGACCACTCACTCTGTAGGAGAGCCCAGTGCTTCCATTCATTCCCCACCCTTAAGCATTGAACGGAATGATGACCTTGGCCCAGAAGGAATGGACACTCCAAAAGTGCCCAGAGCAAAGAGAGACATTCGCCCACCACGCAGACTGACTTATGACACATTGGGCGAATGCTCTGAAGCCTCACAGTTTGTGAGCAGAAGAAACTTTGAACTGCCTAGTCCCTCTACTCTTGATTTAGTAAGGGACAGCCCCAGCTCACCCCTTGACACATCTGTACCAGACATGGTAGTATCAGCTGTGGGTGCACAGGATAGCTTCCCACTGTATGACAATTGGTGGGAAGCTCCTCTGTCCGTTTTGTGTGAACGTATAGAAACTAGAATGCAAGATAGGATTAGCAATTTGGACCTCTTTGGGGGACCAAAAGAGACAAAGTAGGGGGAGTGTGTAGCGCTGATGTATATATATAGTACATAAATGTGTATATTGCATTCCCTAAATGGCATTCATGGACATTGAGATTGTTGAGTGTTTGGAGCCATCTAGTGGCCAATTGTTGTTAATGCAATAAGGGTTCCACTATCTGATAAATATTGAAGAAAGACTATTGGTTCTCAGATTTGACCTTTGTAAATAGGAAGTTGATCAAAGACCCAGGAACAATTTCTTGCGCAGTGCATGCTGGGATTGGCTATATAAGGAGTGGGAGCAGCCATCTTAGGTCCTTTTTGGAACCGCATGGGCAGCCGGAGAGGATCTGTGAGGAGACGGGACCGAACAGCAAGGCCCACGGACATTTCCATTGAGCATCGGAGGACGGGAGTCCCCCAGCAGAGTTGGCCGGGTGTTTGATCCAGCAGACGGAGCCACGGGAGGAGGTCGCGAGACTGTACGGAGCCTGTGTCCAATTAGGTGAGTGGGTTACGGCCCACAGTTTGTCATGCCTCACACGCCATTAGACTAACACACAGGCCTCACTACATACTTCCAAGAAGAAGCGGAGGGGTTGCCTTTAGGAAGGTTGAAGGCCTAGTTGTTCGGGACGCTCTCCAGAAGGCCAAGGCAGTTAACCCACTCATTGCGGAGACATTTCTTTTTCAGGAAGTTTACTCGTTTTGTTTGGATTACAAATTACTTGGGAAATATTATTAGCTAGCGAAGAAAGAAGATCAAGAACTGACTGTTTTGTTTTTTTTGTGAGATCTCACGGTTACCTTACAAAGTAGGGGGAGCTCCTAGGCTTAGTTTTATTTTCTTATTCATATACCTGCAGGTATACTGTTTGCCATTTGATTGCTGTATATATTTAATTTTTATTGTGCTCTCATCCCATGTTAGGAGGATAGCACAGTTTATGTACTGGTGTTTCTTTACTTGCCAATTATCAACAGTAAAAGAATACTACTGTTTAAGCATACCAGGGTTGTGGCGTATTGCTTTATTCACTCTAGGTGCCGCTCGTGGATCCTGAAGTTACAAACAGGTATCTGGTATCACATTGTACAGTATTGTATTGTATTGCACCACAGCTGTGTAAAGGGGACTGAGCCTTATCATTGGGGTTGTAGTTAGAGTGCAGGCCCAAAATTTAATCAGCAGCTCCTGCGGGGGTCAGTGCTACATATACGTAATAACCAGGCTCACACTTACCACCCAAACAGGAGGCCAAATTCAACTATCTAACTGTATATGTTAAAAGCAGAGGATTGGTTGCACACATTTGCAAATATATGGTTAAGCTACAGGCCTCGCCAGGGCCCCCTGCATTCTGTAGTCCTAACTATATTTTTAAAGTCTCCTCAATAGAGGCATATAAATACTGATGAGTAGATGGAGGGCAGGTGACTATCCTTGGCGAGGCCTGTAGCTTAACCATATAATTGCAAATGTGTGCAACCAAATCCTCTGCTTTTAACATATACAGTTAGACAGTTGAATTTGGCCTGCTGTTTGAGTGGTAAGTGTGAGCCTGGTTATTACGTATACAACTTTATTTATGTATACTTACTGTATTCTTTAAAACGCATCTCATTTAAAGTCCCAAGTTGTTTTCTTTATACACTTTAAAAAAGTACCAGTTCTAAATTACAAACAGATTCTACTTAACAACAAACCTACAGTCCGGTCTTGTTTGCACCACCTGTATACTGCTGTTCAAAGTATATAGGGCCAAAGGAGCTGGTAATGACCTGGGGGGAGGGGGGAACCCATACTATTTTTCTCAATGATTTTCATCCATATTGCAGGGACAAGACATTACATTAAAGCCGCAAGCAGTTTTATATGACTTTTTTATTATAGTAATGTCATGTTGTGCAGGGACAGTTCTAAACATGTGCCACTTCACAGGCATACTATAGACACCCAGCAGGTACGATATTTAAAGGAATTTTTTTTTTTCACTTTAGGCCGCGTACAGACGAGGAGACATGTCCGCTCCAACATGTCCGACGAACCGTTTCCAGCGGACATGTCTCCTCGGATTTTGGTCCGTTGGCATGTACACACCATCAGATGAAAATCCCCTCGAGCGGAGGACGCGGTGACGTGGCGGTGACGTCACAACGTCACCACTCCAGGAAGTAAAATACGTCCACGCATGCGTCAAATCCTTTCGACACATGCAGGAGATTTATGTCCGCTGGTTAGGCGTACTAACCAGCGGACATGTTTTGAAATTTGTCCGCTGGAAAAACCTGTCCGCTAGGTTATACACACGATCAGATATGTCCACTGAAACTGGTCGGCGGACCAGTTTCAGCGGACATATCCGGTTGTGTGTACACGGCCTTAAGCATCATTAAAATCACTGCATTCGAAAAAACTTCGGTTTTTAAAACTTTTTTTTGCATCGATACATGTTCCCTGGGGCAAAACCCGTTTTAGGACAATAACTTGCAAATTAGCACTTTTGAACTCAAACGTTGGAGTCCCATAGACTTCAATGGGGTTCCAAAGTTTGCGTGAACGTTCGGTCCATTCAAAAAGTTCTGGTACGAACCGAACGGGGGGTGTTCGGCTCATCCCTACTTAGGAGAAATGGTAATGCTTGCTTGCAAAAAGTCCAGTGGCACGGTATGGTTATCTAGAATTGCATTGAAGGCAGTGACAAAGTGGGTCACCATCTGTGTTTGGAAGGTTTTATAATAGGAAATTGTGAAGCCATCAGGGCCGGGCGCTTTCCCCTTTGGAGACCCAGCAATATTGCTTGCGAGTTTGTCTGTGGTTATAGGCTGCAAGAGCCATTCCACCTCCTCTGCATTGAGAGAAGGCAGGTTTTCCGCTGCAAGATAAGTATCTATAGCCTCCACTCTATCATTGGGACCTTGTGACGAAGGGCAGGGTGCAGATTATTGTTTTAAAACAATACATTTTTATTGAATTTTCACAATGTATACAGGAAATAGTGCAATTATTTCAGTACAAGGATACACAAAGCGAACAAAAAACAGGTATATATCTTACAACAAAAATATGTTGCATAAGTTTGAGCTACAAACAACTCAATTGCATTGACCTCACTAGGAGGTTAGGCCTGTAACCCCTTTTGGGTTCAAACTGTGAGCAGGCTTTTTGCAAGGACGGTAGCAGGTAGCCCATCCTGGACCTTAATGAGGGTCCTTGGAGCATATCCGTATGGTAAGGTTTCTCAAGAAGTAGTAATAACCAACAGTAAACAAAACCATGAAACATTTTAACTCTGAGGCCGCGTACACATGAGGAGACATGTCCGCGGAAACTGGTCTGCAGACCAGTTTCCGCGGACATGTTTGATCGTGTGTATGGCCTAGCAGACAGGTTTCCAGCGGACAAAAGTTTCTAAGCATGCTTTGAAACTTCTCAGCTGGAAACCTGTCCATCGGACATGTCCGATGGTTAGTACGCCCGGCCATTGGACCGAAATCCCGCACATGCGTCAAATTGATTCAACGCATGCCTGGAAGCATATAACTTTCTTGTTTGAGCACGTCGGTGTCGTCTACGTCACCGCGTTCTCTGTCCGCGGGGATTTTGGTCTGATGGTGTGTACACACATCAGACCAAAACATCCCTGGAGTTCACCCTCGATATCACCTCTGTGATACTGGGAGGTGTTTGGGAGCGCCATTCTTTTGCTATCGATATACATGCGGCAAACAAGATGTGAATGACTACCTTTCTCATTAGTGGTGGGAAGTTCTCGATACCTAGGCTCAGTAGCGTA
Organism: Rana kukunoris; assembly: GCA_029574335.1. Lineage (NCBI taxonomy): Eukaryota > Metazoa > Chordata > Amphibia > Anura > Ranidae > Rana > Rana kukunoris. Next base: position 249,522,632 of record CM056053.1, on the reverse strand, counting down.
AATGCAGGAGTAAGTGCATAAATATTTTTTGTGACATTTACAATGAGTGATTGGACCTTTGACCAAAAAGTATGTATAACATTACAGTTCCAAAAGATATGGAGCAGGCTAACCGTTGATTGGCAGTTTCTCCAACAGAGTGGTGTTATAGTACTGTTCGTTTTGTGTAAACGGACAGGGGTTAAATACCATCTATGCAATAGTTTCTGCACATTGTCCCAGTGTTCCACGCATGCTGAGGATTTACCATTATATTTTATTGCCTCATGCCATTGGTGTAGGGGAAACTCTATTTGTAGCTCTTGTTCCCATTTCATCATGCTAGGGCTTTTTGTTTAAACAAATAGAGGGGATGCAAAGTTGTAGAAGAGGGATATCCCTTTGCGTTTGTTTGAGGGTTTACTCAGTAGAAAGTCCCAGAGGGTCTGTGGGAGTTCTATGGGCCTGTTTGAGTTAGCATGCGAGTAGTGCTGTATTTGGAATATTCTACACTGTATATCTGTCTACAGGACTTTGTTCATTCAAAGAGGGCGTGGAATAGTGCGCCCCCATCTTCCTCCACGGTTGGACAGTGAAGTTAGGAATGAGATACTCGTAAGTTACTAGTGGAATTTTTAGTTTTTGGGTAGGGGTGTCAGTAAAATGGGTATTGGTTAGTGAAGACCAGGCATCAATAGATGTGCTTGTATGGTCGGGTACGGTGGTGTGATTGGTTTGTGGTGCATGCTAGAAGCCATTGCCAGCACTGGGAGGTTGTGGCCAGGTGTGACCGCGCATTCGATGTCTGACCATCAGTTGTCCATTTGGCAGCAGAACCAGTAGCGCATTTGATCTAAAACCGCAGCCCTATAGTATAACTGAGCATTGGGTAGATCAACTCCACCTAGGTGTTTAGGTTTGTAAAGTTGTGCTAGCGCAACTCTGGGCTTCTTACCTCCCCAAATAAATTTCTAAAGAGAAATCTCTAGTTGAGTGAAACATTTCTGGGGAATCGGGATGGGCAGCGTTCTGAAGTGGTACAAAAGTTTAGGCATCACTTGCATCTGGTATGCAGCTATCCTCCCCAGCCATGTAAGGCCTCGTACACACGATCAAATCTGTCTGCTGGAAACGGTTTGCTAGACCGTCCCAGCAGACAGATTCGATCGTGTGTATGGGTGAGCAGACGGATTTGGCCACCTGACAGATTGGAAAGCATGCTTACCAATCCGTCGGCTGGGAACCCGTCCGCCCGACATGTCTGCTGGTTAGTACACTAACCAGCAGACATGTCCTCTCGCACACGCGCCGAATGGTTTCGACGCATGCGCAGAAGTGTTTTACTTCCTGGTGCGATGACGTGGCAGCGTCAACGTCACCGCCACGTCAGCGCGCTGTCTGCTGGCGGGCATTTTGGTTTGCTCGTGTGTACACGCGAGCAAACCAAAATCCAAGCAGACAGATTTGTTAAAATCGGTCGGTCCGACCGATTTGAACAAATGAATTGCCTCGTGTGTACGAGGCCTAAGATGTAGAGTGCCAATTTGGTTATGTTCCAATTCCACTTTGTTTAATAGTGGGGAATAGTTACTTGCATACATTTTAGAGGAAGAGGAAGTTAGCTGCACACCCAAGTACGTGATTGAAGGGGGGTCCCAATTGCAAGGGAAGCTATTTTGTAATCTAGTTTTTTCTTCTCTAGGGATATTGAGTGTCAGAGCATAACATTTGATTGTGTTGACTTTGTAAAAGGAGACTCGTCCAAATCTGTTTATCAAGGATTGGATGGTAGGTAGGGAGACTGCCGGATTGGAAATAGTAAGGATAATATCATCAGCAAAGAGACCTATTTTATGACTCCCAGAGCTAGTTTCTATGCCTGTTATTTTATCGCTAGATCTGATATATACCGCTAGTGGTTCTATAACCACTTCCCAACCGCAGCATGTAGATATACGTCGGCAGAAGGGAACCTTAAGGCAGATTAACGTATATATACATCTCTGCGTTTGCGCAGGTCGGGGGTCCGATCGACGGTCAGAAACCCGCAGGGAGCGATCTGGGACGAGGGCGCGGCTATTCGTTTCTAGCCGCCCGCTCGCGATCGCTTCCCCGGAGCTGAAGAACGGGGAGAGCCGTATGTAAACACGACTTCCCCTTGCTTCATTGTGGCGGCTGCATCGATTGAGTGATCCCTTTTATAGGGAGACTCGATCGATGACATCAGACCTACAGCCACACCTCCCTACAGTTGTAAACACAAAAAGGAACACACAAATCCTACAGCGCCCCCTGTGGTTAACTCCCAAACTGCAACTGTAATTTTCACAATAAACAATGCAATTTAAATGCAATTTTTTGGTCCCAAAAATGTGTCAAAATTGTCCGAAGTGTCCGCCATAATGTCACAGTCATGAAAAAAAATCGCTGATCGGCGCCATTAGTAGTGGTAAAAATAATAAAAATACAATAAAAGTATCCCCTATTTTGTAAACGCTATAAATTTTGCGCAAACCAATCGATAAACGCTTATTGTGATTTTTTTTTACCAAAAATAGGTAGAATAATACGTATCGGCCTAAACTGAGGAAAAAATAAATGTTTATATATGGGATATTTATTATAGCAAAAAGTAAAAAATATTGCATTTTTTTTCATAATTGTCGCTCTATTTTTGTTTATAGCGCAACAAATAAAAACCGCAGAGGTGATCAAATACCACCAAAAGAAAGCTCTATTTGTGGGGAAAAAAGGATGTCAATTTTGTTTGGGAGCCACGTCGCACGACCGCGCAATTGTCTGTTAAAGCGACGCAGTGCCGAATTGTAAAAACGCCTTTGGGCATTTAGCAGCATATTGGTCCGGGGCTTAAGTGGATAAGTAATGAAAAGATAATCTGGAATAATGGGCAGCCTTGACGGGTGCCATTAGATAGTGTAAAGGGGTCAGAGAGCAGGCTAGAGGAGTAGAATCTAGCTGTGGGATTAGTATACAAGGACATAATCACTGAATGTATTAAACCTGAAATTCAAAGGATCCTATCAAAGGCCTTCTCCGCGTCTAGGGCCCGGAAAGTGCTAGGAGTCTGCGTGGTTTCTGCTAAACACAGGAGGTCCAGCATTCTCCTAGTCCCATCTGGTGCTTGTCTTCCTTTCACAAAGCCCACTTGATCCAAACCTTTGATCATCAATCTATTTGCTAGGATTTTGGCATAAATTTTCAAATCAGAATTTAGTCGGGATATGGGCCTAAAGTTTCGTGGAATCGACGGATCCTTGCCAGGTTTTGGCAGGGTGACTATTACCGATTGGAGCATTTATTTTGGGAAAGAGCCTGAGGAAGCTGCTAAATTTTAGATTTCTACTAGTTCAAGGGCGAGTAGAGCAGAGAATGCCTTATAAAATTTGGTGAAAAAGCCATCCGCGCCTGGGGATTTGTGCATTGGTAGAGATTTAATAACATTCTCAACTTCCTGGATAGTTATATGTGAATACAATTCTTGTAGGGAATCATTATCTATAGAGGGAAGATGGACACTGTGTAAGAAATCTTCAATCTCCATATCCGTTGGTTGATGTGTGTATGGATCTGATTTTGGATTATACAAGGCTTCATAGTAATCCTTGAATGCGTTTGCGATATCTTTGAACGTCATGTTAGTGAGATGGTGCCTAATGTGCGTAAGATTGGAACAAGCCTGTCTCTTTTTTAGTTGGAAGGCTAGAATTTTTTCCGCTTTGTTATTTTGAGAGTAGTAAGAAACTTTTAGCCTTGTAAAGAAGGTGTCATAATCTGCTCTGAGTTCCTGCCGTAATTATTCACGGCAGGCAGTGAGGCATTTAAGGATATCACTAGACTTGGTGTTGGGGTTTTTGTGTTGTGCTTCTAGATCTGCTATGGACTCATGCAGTTTTACCATACGTTGCTTTTTCTTTTCCCTGGAGGCAACTTGTATAAGGGTACCCCCAGCGAAAGCTTTGGGTGCACACCATGTTGTCATAGGGGAGCATTCTCCATAGTTATTTAGTAGAAAAAATTCTTTCAGCTTATCACCTACTTCATCCCTGATTTTGGGGTGCGATAGGAGGAAGGTGTTGTTACACCACAACAGTTTGTGGGAGGTTTTAATGGCATCCACAACTTCTATAGCCACTGGCACGTGGTCTGACCACGTGATGCTGTGGATATCAGCAGTATGAACATTTTGCAGCGTATTTATGTCAGTTAAGAAAAATTCAATTCTGCAATAACTATCATGCACAGCTGCGTAAAAAGTGTAGTCTCTCTCGGTAGTCCTGAGGCATTGCCATGGGTCAAGGAGCCTTTCTTCATGGCACAGAGATCCTAAGGAGGGCCTCTGCCTGAGGGCCACCGAAGACACATCTAATTCCCCGTTCATAATCATATTGAAGTCACCACATATTATTAATACATCCTTTTGCATTTTTTTCGCCTTCTTAATAACTTTGCGAATAAAACTTAAAGGTCTTACATTAGTCGCATACAGATTTACCAGTGTGTAGGTGACATGATCTATTTCTGCAGAAAGTATGAGATAACGTCCATAGGGATCAGCATATTCCTGTAACAGAGAAAAGGTTAGTGTGTCCATAAATAAAATCATTACCTCATTTTCTTGGTAGCATGATTGGCAGTAAAAACGTGCGGAAATTTGGCATGCGTACATTTTGGGGGTTGTACACTAGAAAAATGACTCTCTTGCACACATAAAACATTGCACTTTGAATCCAGGGCAGTTTTCCAAAGGGCCCTGCGCTTATAAGGGCTATTTAATCTCCTTGTATGACATAAGCTTAAGGATCATTCCACTTGTGGTTTGTGCAGCATTGGCATCTAGTGGTAGCTTTGAACGGTAGTAGGTTTGTTCTAGGTATGTTCAGAATGCACAGGATCAGAAAAAAAAACAGTGTCCTTGCAGCCTTCAAAACAAAAAGGGTCCCAGAAGGGTCGGGCCGCTTGTTTCGCGGCAAACAGGTTACAGAAAGCATCTCATAACAAAGAAAGCGGGAAAAGAAACTTAAATGTCAAGTAATAGCCGAACATCGGGTGTCATGAGTAAACACTCAAAATAGCAAAAAAGCTGAAAGTCGCCAAGCTCAAACTATCCCTGGGGTAAAGGGAAGGCAGTCCATAAAAGAGACATCAGGCAGCATAACAGTTCTGCATACAAAAATTGCTTACTCCAACTGTTCTGGCGTTAGTTGTTGCGATCGTGAAAAAGAGGGTCAGGGTCTGCAGGGATTCCTTCAGAGGAGAAGCCCCAACTCCTTATCCAGCGATGTGATTGTGTGCGATTTGTTGTTCATTTTCACTATCAATTTGGCTGGGAATATATCTACAAACTATCATTTGTAGATGATCTTATGATTACGCAGTATTTTGGTGATGGGGACCAAATTGTGTCTTGCAGATAAAGTAGCTTGCAACAAATCAGCATAAAGTGCGATTCCTGCAAAATGATCAGGTAGAGCAGGGTGCTGGCTGACATAGCGCATAACCTGATCCTTTATGTGATAAAAGTGGATTCTTGCTATCACATTCCTAGGGATTTGGTCAGGCAGGAAAAAAGGCTTTGGCAATCTGTGGGCCCTGTCAATGGTGACATCCGCTGGGCTCAGGGATGGGAGGACTGTCAGCATATTTTTTTTCAGATATGTTGTAAGCTCTGCAGGTTTGATGGGCTCAGGGACCCCTCTAAACTTTATATTGTTCCTGCGAGCCCTGTCCTCTAAATCCGCCATTTTGATGCGCATGGTTTAATTTCTTCTTCCACCTCAAAGTGAGCATCCACAAGCTCATTATGTGAATTCCTCCATTTTCTGTTCCACATAGTCCACTCTATTGCTGACTGCAGAAACTTCCACCTGCATGGTCTGCATGAACGCTGCCATATCACATTGGAGGGCCCCCCCGCAGGGTTTGCAGCATCTCCTTCATGGTAGTGTCAATAATGGGCTGCCCTGAAGTGGGGAAGGCATCTAATTGCTGAGCATATGTGGAGGACTCCTCTATTTCTTCCCCTGCTGTGTCTGCACCATCCTGGGTCCCGGATTCTTCCCCAATCCTTCTCTTTTGCTGCGTTTGAATGGAATCTGCCAACGTCCTGCTGCATTTGTCCCCGTATTCATAGAAGGACCTACGCGCCTTCAAAAGTCTGTTCTTAGATTGAAATAAGAAGTGTTCCCTGATTCATATTTCGGAGACTGGTTACTTCTGCTTCCAGGACCCTATCTGGATGTAATTTATGGACTTTTTTACAGTCATGGAGTTTCGCAAGCAACCCAGACACCGTCTTCACTCTTGCCACCTTAAGTCTATGTCCATGTTTAATGAGCATTCCTCTAATGTAGCACTTATGTGCTAACCAAACAGAGAAAGAATTAGGGACCGAGACTTTGTTTCTCTCGAAAAAAAAATTCAGCTCCAGTAGAATGTCCGCCTTAACCTTGGGGTACTGTACAAGGGACTCATTTAGTTGCCACGTGGCTGATCTAGGTGCCAGGTGCTGTGAGACAAGGACTAAACAGATTGGAGTGTGGTCCGAAAGTGCGATATGTCCAATGTGGGCCCCAGAAACAAGTGGGATAGTGGCGTGAGAGATTAGGAAAATATCTATTTTGCAGGTGAAGGATACGCCAGATGTCCACTAGCTGACGCGAGTGCAACAGCTCTCTGATTCAGATTTGAGATGATCCAGAGGAAGGCAAAAAAAACAGCAAAGCATGATGCAATTTGCTACAGCATGGAAAAAAATTCCTTCCTGATCCCCTGAGAGGCAATCGGATATTCCCCGGATCAACTTTACCTATAAATGTCAGTACCCAGTTTTATTATGTACATTTAGGAAAGTATCCATGCCTTTCTTAAAGCACTTTACTGAGCTGGCCAGAACCACCTTTGCAGGGACCCTTTTCCACATTTTCCCAGCTCTTACTGTGAAGAAACCTTTCCCTTTTTGGAGGTGAAATCTATTTTCCTCTAGACGTAAAGAGTGCCCCCTTGTCCTCAGTGTTGACCGTAAAGTGAATAACTCAACACCATGTTTACTATATGGACCGCTTATATATTTGTACATGTTGATCATATCCCCCCTTATTCTCCTCTTCTCAAGAGTGAATACATTCAGTTTCTCTAATGTTTTCTCATAGCTGAGCTCCTCCATGCCTCTTATCTGTCTGTTTGGTTGCCCTTCTCTGCACTTTCTCCAGTTCCCCAATATCCTTCTTGAGAACTGGAGCCCAAAACTGAATTGCATATTCCAGATGAGGTCTTACTAACGATTTGTACAGGGGCAAAATTATATTTCTCTCTCTGGAGTCCATACCTCAGCTTGGCATTGCATGCCATTATTGAGCTTATGATCTACCAAACCCCCAGATCCTTCTCCACTACGGATCCCTCCAGTTTTACTCCCCCTAGTATGTATGACGCATGCATATTCTTAGCCCCCAAGTGTATAACTTTACATTTATCAACATTAAACCTCATCTGCCACTCAGTCGCCCAATTAGACAGAGCATTGAGGTCGGCTTGTAAATTGGCGACATCCTGCAAACACGATATTCCACTCCATAGCTTGGTGTCATCTGCAAAAACAGAAATGTTACTTATGATCTTAGACCCAATTTCATTTATAAAGATATTAAAAAGTAAGGGTCCCAACACTGAACCTTGGGGTACACCACTGATAACCAATTGTTTTTTGTTTCTCTTCATTAGCACCCACATATACACATTGTTTTTCATTTTAAGTATATTGCATCATTCACTTAATCACCTATAGGGAACACACTCACTGGGGGTGATTTACTATTGAAGCTGCGCTGCGCCGGTACATGCCTTAATACGTGCGCTGGATGAAGCCTTAATTAGGCGCATGAACCGGCGTAGCACAGCAGCGCGATGCAATTGATTAGTAAACCCGCCCGAACTCCCTGTTAAAGTCTATGGGGGAAATCTTAATTGTTCATTTTAAAGGCTAATCTGCAAGTTTTGTCCTAAAAAGTGTTTGGGGACCTCAGTCCTGCCCCAGGGGACATGTACCAATGCTTTTTTTATTTTTTAAAACGGCAGTTTTTTTGGGAGCAGTGATTTTAATAATGCTAAAAGTGCAACAATAAAAGTGTAATTTTTCTTTAAATTTCATACTATGGGGGGCTCTAATGTCAGCATGTGAAAAAGCGCATGTTTCCCGTGGTTAGAACTGTCTCTGCACAAAATGACATTTTTCAAAGCAAAAAAGCCATTTAAAACTGACTCGCGGCTATAATGAATTGTCGGCTCCCGGCAATTGCAGGAGAATTCATTCATAAAAAAAAAACGAAAAAAAAAAGCGTGGGGGTCCCCCCAAATTCAATAACCAGACCCTTTAGGTCTGGTATGGATATTAAGGGGAACCCCGCCGTCAATTTAAAAAAAAAATGACGTGGGGTTCCCCCCAAATATCCATAACCAGACCCTTCAGGTCTGGTGTGGAATTTAAGGGGAACTCCACCCCAAATTTAAAAAAAAATGGCGTGGTGTCCCCCCTAAAATCCACACCAGACCCCTTATCCGAGCACGTTGACCTGGCCGGCCGCAGAAAAGAGGGGGGGACAGAGCGCGGCCCCCCCTCTCCTGAACCGCACCAGGCCACATGCCCTCAACATTGGGAGGGTGTTTTGGGGTACCCCCCAAAACACCTTGTCCCCATGTTGATGAGGACAAGGGTCTCTTCCCCACAACCCTTGCCCGGTGGTTGTGGGGGTCTGCGGGCAGGAGGCTTATCGAAATCTGGAAGACCCCTTTAACAAAGGGGCCCCCCAGATCCCGGCCCCCCCCTGTGTGAAATGGTAATGGGGTACATTGTACCTCTACCATTTCACCAAAAAGAAAAATGTAAAGGGTTAGAAACGACAAGAGCCGGTTTTTGACAAGTCCTTTATTATCTGCTTTCTTCTTCTTTTCTTCTTTCCTTCTGGTTTCTTCCTCCATCTTCTTCTTCCTCTGCTTCTATCTTGGGTCTTCTATTCCCGCATCTTGACCGGCGTGTTCTTCCATCTTCTTCTCCTTCCGCTGTCCTTCTCGTCTGCATCTTCTTCTTGTTCTTCTTCGCCGGAGCCGCCGCTTTCAATTGAAATCCCTGCTGTCTGCCGGACCACGCCCCCCTCTGACGCCACGGGCAATCTCTTAGGAAAGTCCCCGTGTGGTGCCTGTGCATCAGACGGGGGCGTGGTCACATGTCAGAAAGCGGGCAATTCAATTGGAAGCGGCGACTCTGGCAAAGAAGAAGCCGCACACAAGCTTCCAATTGAATTGCCCGCCCTCTGACATGTGACCACGCCCCCCTCTGACGCACTTGCAGCACACTCCTAAGAGCTTGCCCGTGGCGTCAGAGGGGGGGCGTGGTCCGGCAGACAGCAGGGATTTCAATTGGAAGCGGCGGCTCCGGCGAAGAAGAACAAGAACATGCGGACGAGAAGGACAGCGGAAGGAGAAGAAGATGAAAGAACACGCCGGTCAAGATGCGGGAATAGAAGACCCAAGACAGAAGCAGAGGAAGAAGAAGATGGAGGAAGAAACCCGAAGGAAAGAAGAAGAAAGAAGATAATAAAGGACTTGTCGAAAACCGACTCTTGTCGTTTTTAACCCTTGACACTTTTTTTTTTTTGGTGAAATGGTAGAGGTACAGTGTACCCCATTACCATTTCACACAGGGGGGGGCCGGGATCTGGGGGGCCCCTTTGTTAAAGGGGTCTTCCAGATTTCGATAAGCCTCCTGCCCGCAGACCCCCACAACCACCGGGCAAGGGTTGTGGGGAAGAGACCCTTGTCCTCATCAACATGGGGACAAGGTGTTTTGGGGGGCACCCAATGTTGAGGGCATGTGGCCTGGTGCGGTTCAGGAGAGGGGGGACCGCGCTCTGTCCCCCCCTCTTTTCTGCGGCCGGCCAGGCTCGGATAAGGGGTCTGGTGTGGATTTTAGGGGGGACTCCACGCCACTTTTTTTTTAATTTGGGGTGGAGTTCCCCTTAAATTCCACACCAGACCTGAAGGGTCTGGTTATGGATATTTGGGGGGAACCCCACGTCATTTTTTTTAGAAAATTGACGGCGGGGTTCCCCTTAATATCCATACCAGACCTAAAGGGTCTGGTTATTGAATTTGGGGGGACCCCCACACTTTTTTTTTGGTGTTTTTTATGAATGAATTCTCCTGCAATTGCCATGAGCTGACAATTCATTATAGCCGGGAGTCAGTTTTATACGGCTTTTTTCCTTCAGAATGTCATTTTTCACATGCTGACATTACACCCAGGGCCGCCATCAGGGGGGTACAGGCAGTACACCTGTAAGGGGCCCGGGGGTCCGGAGGTGCCCAGATGCCTGGAGGCCCCACAGCGCCCCAGATGGTAACCCCCCTCTTTTTTTTTTATATATATTTTTTAGTTTATTTTTTTATTAAAGGGCCAATTTTTGGAATTACATTTTTTTTAGCAGTCCGGAGGTCCCCAGGGGCCCAGAGGCCCCCAGGGCCCCGGGTGGCAACCCCCCATATTTTTTGTTATTAAATGGCCAATGTTTTTTTTTAGGGGACTGGAGGTCCCCAGTGGCCCGGAGATCCCCAGGGCTCCCGATGACAACCCCCCCCCCTTTTAAAAAAAAAAATACAAAAAATTATATATTTTTATATTTTTTTTGTTATTTTTTTAACATATATATATATATATATATATATATATAAAATTATGAAAGGGCCCAGAGGGACCCAGATGACAACCTTTTTGCTTATAAAAATGTTATAAACATTTTATATTTTCCCCAGGTTGTTTTTTTTTCTTAAATTTATTTTTTAAAGTGTATTTTGTGCGTGAAGTCGAGAGAGAGGAGCTGGACTGCAGGAGTTGGGAGTAGGCAGACCCTCCCCCCAGAGGCAATCGCCATCCTTCTCCATGCCCCCGGTGGCAATGGCGGGCCTCCCACTCACCCCACCCTACCTGCTCCACTTGGGAGCCCGATGGGACAGAGGGACTCCCCCTATGAGGGAGTCTAGCCCACCCAGCCAGCCCTGTAGGTCCTTCGCCTCTCTTTATTTTAGGAGACCTCATGGCCAAAGTGCGTGCGTGTTAAACCAATTTCGTGTGCGTGCAAGTGTGGTGTTTTTTTAGGGGAGGGGGGGGGGAATTAAGCACAGGCGTACCTTGCATAGCACACCCATCAGGAGCCGGGCTGAGCCCACCAAACTCAATTCACACCGGGATCCGAACCCTTGGCTGCAGAGGTGAACGACTTGTCAGTGCAGTGCCATTCACGTTGAGCCACCACAGCTCCCACCCCATGTTATTTTTGTTTAGATATTTTTTATTAAAGGGCCCAGAGCTCCCAAGGCAACCCCCTTTTTATATATATATATATATATATATATATATATATATATATATATATATATGATGGCTACCACCCTTTTTTTAATATATATTTTTCTATATTTATTTTTTTGTAAAGGACCCCCGCTTATCAAATTGACTTTTTTTCTCAGGTTACCACTTTTGAGTTACAGAGGAGGTCTAGTGCTAAAATTATTGCTCTCACTCTAACGCACGCTATGATACCTCACATGTGTGTTTGAAGGGTGTTTACATATGTGGGTGGGACTTGCATGCGTGTTCGCTTCTGAGTGCGAGCTACTAGGGACAGGAGCATTTAAATTAATATTTTTTATTTATTTTTGTATTTTTTACTTAATATTTTCTCTTTTGCACTTGTTTGTCCCTTTTTTGTATTATTTTTCACTTTTCTTCCTATTACAAGGAATGTAAACATCCCTTGTAATAGGACTAGTGTGTGACAGGTCCTCTTTATAGAGAGAGGCGGGGTCAATTAGACCCCACATCTGTCCTCCAGGCTGGAAAGCATGGAATTGGAAAAAAACAAAACATCTCATGCTTTCAGCTGCGATCATGTTCGTTCAGCACAGTGGTGTAGTGTGTAGCATGTTCACCTAGCAGCAAAAGGGTTGCTGGTTCGAATCCCGCCCGTGACACTATCTGCCTTGAGTTTGCATGTTCTCTCTGTGCGGGTTTCCTCCCACAATCTAAAAACATGCTGTAAATTGGATACTGTCTAAATAAGCCCTAATATGCAGTAGGATATTTAGGTTTTGTGCTGCCCTAGGCCTGACCAAATTTTGGCACCCCCTAATAGAAAAATGACCCACCCTTCCTGTCAAGGCCACACCCTGTTTTTTTATGACCCACCCAGGAATTTTCAGGGGACACACACAAGTTTTGTGGGGGGGGGGCGGTTGCACAGGAGTCCCTTAATTTGCCTAGTTTTTCGATCACTTCCTGTTTGGCTATGGGGCAGGAAGTGAAGGCCAATCTCCCCAAATGGACAGGGATAATACAAAATAAACTGACAGAGCTTCTACCCCCCCCCAACTCTATCCAAAATGAAAGAAAACAAAAAAATAAAAGTGATGATTATAGTTCCAGTTTAACCCCAAATTTCAGATCATTTTATTGAAAGGCTTAAGAAAATATAACCATGCCAATAGGCCAGGATCCAGCGTTGCTAATATGTATGAATGTGTGTTAGGGACCCCCACAAACACCACCCAATGTTAAATCAACAATTTTCTTTTTTGTTTTGGGGATGCCTGCAACCCCGATAGGGTAAAGACACCTCACAAATGTTGTCACTTTCTACTTAATTCATTCACTTCATGCCACATAGCCAAACAGGAAGTGAGGGAAAAACCTGAGTAATGTTTTGTTGGGGACACACAGATCAATCTAAATAGTTTCCCATTTTGGAAATTGCATTTTGCTGTGTACACCCCAAATTAGTATAGATCTTGGACTTTGGGGTCCATTTACTAAAGGCAAATCCACTTTGCACTACAAGTGGACAAGCAAGGAAGAAAAATAAAAACTTGGCGGGATTGGAAGTTAAAACCATCAGTGCTTCCCTTCTGATTTTCATTGCCTACGCTTCTACTGCAGAGCGGCTTTGCCTTTACTAAACCCCAAAGTAACTAATCATTTGAGGTGTACACTGCAGTGCAATTTGCTTAATGGGGACACTAGTTAGATTGACCTGTGTCCCAAAGAAAAGACCATTGGTAGGGTTTTAACCTCACTTCCTGTTCAGCTGTGTGACAGGAAGTGAAGCCAATTATAAGAAAAGGGACACAAAGCCCAACCTAAAAACACTAGCAGGGGTTCTAACACTCAATTGGCTTCCCTCAAACAACCCACAATTAGAATAGGATTGTCTTGTGCTAGTTTCAAGCACAGCGCTGTAAATCAGCACTTCAAGCCTGTCCACCAATACACCACCCCCCCCTCCAAACAGGCCCTGTTTGCAGGTTTTCCTTCATCTTGCACACGTGCTTTAACCACTTGCTTACTGGGCACATAAACCCCCTTCGTGCCCAGGCGAAATTTCAGCTTCCGGCACTGCGTCGCTTTAACTGACAATTGCGCGGTCGTGCGACGTGGCACCCAAACAAAATTGGCGTCATTTTTTTCCCCACAAATAGAGCTTTCTTTTGGTGGTATTTGATCGCCCGTGCGGTTTTTATTTTTTGCGTTATAATGAAAAAAAGAGCGACAATTTAAATATATATATATTTTTTTTACTTGTTGCTATAATAAATATCCCATTTTTTTTTTTTTTTTTTTTTTTATATTTTTTTTTCTCAGTTAAGGCCGATACGTATTCTTCTACGTATTTTTGTAAAAAAAAAAAATCACAATAAGTGACTGCTTTGCGCAAAAGTTATAGCACCTACAAAATAGGGGACATAATTATGATTTTTTTTTTTATATTTTTTTTTTACTAGTAATGGCGGCGATCTGCGATTTTTATTGGGACTGCGATATTGCGACGGACACATCGGACACTTTTGACACATTTTTGGCGCCATTCACATTTATACAGCGACCAGTGCTATAAAAATGCACTAATTACTGTATAAATGTGACTGGCATTGAAGGGGTTAACACTAGGGGGTGAGGAAGGGGTTAAATGTATTGCCTGGGTGTGTTCTAACTGTGTGGGGGGAGGGGGGGTGACTGGGGGAGGTGACCGATGCTGTCTCCCTATGTACAAGAGAAACAGCATCAGTCACCTCACTGACAGGATGTGAAGCTCTCTGTTTACACTCAGAGCTCCACGTCCCTGCTCTCTCACCGACGATCGCGTGTACCTGACGGACATCGTGGCCGCCGGGTACACGCATCGGATCCTCGGTGATGCATCGGGACTGTTTTTCCCCGCCGCGCGTCACCCTTACAAGCAAATCACGTCCAAAGACGTGACCCCGGCGCCTCAGGTCCGCGCTGTTCACGTATTCTGTTAATAGCGCGGACCTGAAGAGGTTAAAAAGTCAGTCTGGACATCAATTCTAGGAAACATTACTTACAGCTTTGTCCTTCCTTTTCTGGTGACTAAACATTTCATGCATACACACCAGGAAAGAGCTTAGAGACAAATCACACTTGATGGTTTAGGCCCAAACTATTTCAGCTGCAGCGGTTGAAATCCATAGCATGAAAAAAATATCACAAAACAAACTTCAAAATTTGAAAGTAATTTTATTGGTCCACAAAACAAGGAAAGCAAAACAAAAAATTACAAATAAACACACAAAAAATATATAAAAAAAACCTAAAAACAAAAAAGACCAACGTTTATTTCACACAGTCATTGGAAAATAAATCATGCTTTTGAAATAACAGGATAGACCCACAGGATTAAAACATTAGTCATTAACATCTTGAGAAACATTTAGCAAAATTATGCAGCAGACAAAAAAACGAAACTTGCTCCAAAACATCTCTGTTTCGCTCCGCCATTACTTCCAGTCAGCAAATCTGCCCCCTCTGAGGGCAGCTGACACGTGCACTATCCACGCTTTTTAAAACATGTGTGCTAATGAACCAATTGGAAACACATGAAGAAATGTCAGCCTCTAGTTTGTGTGCACTTGTAACTGCTTACACCTGTTAAGGATGTCCTTAAATTACTAAGCCAAAAAACAAGCTTTCTGAGCATGCTCAGAAAGATGCATGTAATTTTCAGGATCAAACACCCAGCTTATTTTTCTAAGTGTTCGAGCATGCCCAGTTCACTCGAGATGCATTACCAGAATCAAATCTGCAATGGCGGATGAAAGCATTAGAGGTGTTTTATTTATTTTTGGTCCCCTGAACTGATGCTTTACAACCTGAAGGGGAGGTCTTATAGAATTTTTACGTAACAAACATAGATAATAATAATTTAAACGCCCCTGTCCCTAGTAGCTCGCAGTCAGAAGCGAACACGCAGCATTTTTTTTTTCCGGTTACCAGTTTAGATTTACAGATGAGGTCTAGTGCTAAAATATTCCTCTCGCTCTTACGCACGCTATGATACCTCACATGTGTGGTTTGAAGGATGTTTCCATATGTGGGCGGGCCTTAAATTTGTAAGTCCCGCCCACATATTTAACCCCCGTTCAAACCCCACATGTGAGGTATCATAGCGTACGTTAGAGCGAGAGCAATACTTTTAGCACTAGACCTCCTCTGTAAATCTAAACTGGTAACCTGAAAATAAATAAAAAAGTGTTGCCTATGGGTATTTTCAAGTACTGAATTGTGGCGCCATTCCATGAGTGTGTGCAATATTAAAGTGTAACATGTTGGGTATCTATTTACTCGGTGTAACATCATCTTTCACATTATGGCCATAAATTGGGATAACTTTAGTGTTTTCTTAATTTGTAACCACTTGAGCCCCAGACCATATTACTGGTCACTGACGGGGCCAGTTTTTGCATTTCAACACTGCGTCATTTTAACTGACAATTGCGTGGTTGTGCGACGTGGCCCCCAAACAAATTTGGCATCCTCTTTTTTCCCCCAACACATTTTTTTTTTTGGTGGTATTTGATCACCTCTGCGTTTTTTCTTATTTTTGCTTGAACCAAAAATATAGTGACAATTTTGTAAATAAAAAGACAACTTTTTTACTGTTTGCTATAATAAATCTCCCCCAAAATATATTCAAAAACTTTTTGCCCTCAGTTTAGGCCGATACGTATTCTTCGACATATTTTTGGTTCCAAAAAATCGCAATAAGCGTTTGATTGGTTTGGGCAAAAGTTATAAGTAGGGGTTGGACTTATGGGTTTTTTAGGAATATATTTTTGTTTTACTAGTAATGGTGGCGATCATTGATTTTTCTGGCTACTGCGACATTGTGGCGGACACATTTTTGTGAGCTTTGGCATTTTTCTAGCGAGCAATGGTATACAAATGCATTGCTTACTATAAAAATGTCACTGGCAGGGAAGGGGTTAACACTAGGGGCGGGGAAGGGGTTGATTATGTTACCTGGGTGTGTTCTAACTGTAAAGGGGGTGGGACTGTCTAGGGGAAATGACAGATCGCTGTTCATACATTGTATGGACAGACGAGCAGGCATTCCCCCCCCTGACAGGACCGGGATAAAGGGGAACTCCACACCAAATTTAAAAAAAAAAAACGGCGTGGGAGTCCCCCTCCAGGTGCACAACAGGCTCTTAGATTTGATCTGGAACATAAGGGGTTAAACCCACGCCAAAAACGGCGTGGGGTTCCCCCTCAGATCCAGACCAAACCCTTCTCCCAGGCACGCAGTCTGGCCGGACAGGAATGGGGGTGCGGACAAGCGAGCGCCCCCCCCCCCTGAGCCATACCAGACCACATGCCCTCGACATGGGGGAGTGTGTGCTTTGGGGGAGGGGGGCACTGCCCCCCCACCCCAAAGCACTCTTGTCCCCATGTCGATAGGGACAAGAGCCTCTTCCCGACAACCCTGGCCGTTGGTTGTCGGGGTATGCGGGCGGGGGGCTTATCAGAATCTGAGAGCCCCCTATAATAAGGGGGCCCCCAGATTCTGGCCCCTCACCCTATGTGAATGAGTATGGGGTACATCATACACCTACCCATTCACCGGGTGGAAAAGTGTCAACACAAATAAACCACACAGAATAAAATAATTTATTAGTCAGCTCTGGGGGTCTTCTGCCGGGACCCCCCACCACCAGCCCATTGGGCCCCGGGCTTCGTCGTTTTCTGCCGGGGGGGACGACACCCACCGATGCTCTCCGCCATGTTCAGCCAGGCCCCCACCCCAAATTAAGCTCTTTTACATCCGGGGGGGCCGGCCGAAAACAGCGGAGAACAACGGGGGGCGGAGCCCCTCCTCGGTCTCCTAGACAGTTTCTGCCGGGGGGTCTCCAGCCCCGCACCGGTCTTCGCCGCCGCCTTCCGCCGGGGGGGGGGACACCCACCGATGCTCTCCGCCATGTTCGGCCAGGCCCCCACCCCAAATTAAGCTTTTTCACATCCGGGGGGCGGCGGAAAATGGCGGAGAACAACGGGGGCGTCGTCACTCCTCGGTCTTCTAGCCGTTTTCTGCCGGGGGGAAACACCCACTGATGCTCTCCGCCATGCTCGGCCGGGCCCCCACCCCAAAATTAAGCTCGGACTTCCGGTTCCGGCGCCGCATGTGAGGGAAGCAAGATCCGGAGGCTCCGCTCTGACCTCCCAGAAATCGGCATATAAATCCTCGGCATCGCCCCGAATTGCACCGCTCTCTACACCCCCTTGCTACCGCTGATCCAGCGCATGGATCGGTACCTGACACAGCCGCGCGTACCTCGGAGCTCCGGCTCCACGGACACTCTGACGGAGCTCGCGGCCTCGTCCAACATGGCCGCCACGACACAAGGCCCCCCTCCTATACAGGCCTCGCAGCCTCAGGAGACGCACGGATCCGGGGTATGCGCTGACCCGCCATCCGAGGACATGGACACCGTGGCCGTTAGAGGATCGGATCAGGATAGCTCCTATGACAGGATCGCCAAGGCTGTTGCGCCGCTCCTCTCCCCCTCCATGGCTGCTACTGTGGAGAAAGCAGTTACTGAGGGGATGCTTCAAATACGTAAGGAGCTAGGTGATCACTCCAAAAGAATCTCCACAGCTGAACAACGCATAGCTTCGGTGGAGGACGATCAATATCACATGAGCGCCACGCTGGAACGATTCGCCCAAGACCAACAGCACCTCCATGAACGCATGGAGGACCTGAGGGTTATTGGCCTCCCTGAATCCTTCAAACCAACCTCCCTGATTGACTTCTGCTCCAACGTCCTCCCCGAGGCTCTGGGCCTAGGTCGGGGGTACACGGTGGAACGTTAACATCGCATGGGCGCTGCGTCGGAGGATCGCGCCCGCCCTAGGCCGGTGATAGCCAGATTCTTGAACTATGCGGATCGGATGGATATATTGCAGAACTTTCGCAAATCGCGCTCCCTTGAAATCGGTGGCCACAAGATTTTGCTGTTTGCAGATTACTCAGGTCTCCCGCAAACGAAAAGACTTCCAACCGGTCTGCGCAGAGCTGTACAAGAGAGGAATCCGCTTCTCGCTGGCATACCCGGCCATTCTGCGCCTACAGACTCCTGATGGACAACAACTCTCTATCCGTCGTTAGACAAGGCCCGGGCCTATCTTCATTCCCTGCCGGGAGACCAAGGCACAGCGCCTACATACGCTGACAGAGCAAAACAGGGTCCCAGGGAACAAAGAAGTCCGAGGAAGGAGCCGCCCAAGCGACTGAAAGCTACGCCCGTGCACGATCACCCGGGATCCGGGTGAGACCAAGGCCTTCCTCACTACGGCTGTTGATGAGGCTACATCTTGACTGGCCTAGTCTCTCTTGACCCCCCTGGACTTGGGTATGTAGTAAGCTGAGAAGGAGCCCCCCCTGGTCCTGGCCCATTTTTTGGCACATCTCCTTCTTTCTCTTGACTATCTGCCCTAAGTTTATTTGTCTGTAATCAGCAACACAAGCGCTCAATCGCCAGTTGGACATACCTGACAGTGACTGCGAGGCCGCTATGAGATAAGACCCGCGGCCATTTACATTTACATTTACATTTGCGCATTCTTTAGCTTTTATTGTTGTTAAGTACTTTTGTTTTAATGTGTTAACTTTTTCATCCTAGGCACCTGCTACGTCGCCCATATCGAGCGATGACATGTTTCCCTATTGTTGGGTTAGCCGTGTGACATGACTCCTGCCATAATTGAAAACTATCTGGTTGGTATAATTCCTCTTATTCCTTGCTATAACTGCCATCCCATATTTGGGGTAATGTCGGCATTCATACGTCAAAACTGTTTGACACACATTGTGGGTGGTCAGGCGGCTCATCCGGAAGTGGGAAAACATGTGGAAAAAAGAGAAGTCATGGTTTACTGTTTTGTGTGTTCCCCCGTTCTCCCCAGTTACTCACCTCTCTTCTTTGTTCCCTTTCTTCTCCCCTTGTGTGGCCTCTTTCCTACTGAGAGGATGGTTCTATCGACGCTCCCAGGGACCTCATAGACACAACGCTCGCTTACCGACTCCAGGTGCTCATCTTACGCCAGGTAACAGATATTTCCTTTACAACCAGTCAAGTATCACTCATCCTTCACACTCATGTCACAGACTTGCATAGTTTCCTGGAACGTTAAGGGGTTACGTTCGCCAGTAAAGAGAATGAAAATCCTGAGACACCTGAAACGGGCTGACATAGCATTACTACAGGAGACACACCTGGAAGAAAAAGATTTCTTCCGTCTACAGAAGATCTCGGTGGGGCAGGCTCTGGGGTCAGCTTCTTCCGGTCGCAAAGCAGGGGTTATCATTCTACTACACAAAAACTTGGTATATGATATACTGTCCATAGACAGAGATGATGAGGGCAGGCGCATTTCCTTACACCTTAAACTCCCTTCGGGTGAAATACAGGTTACCAACATCTACGCCCCTAACTCTCCTGACCAAACCTACTTTTCTAAACTAACATCCCGTTTGGCCACAGGGGAACTCACACCACACCTTGTGGGGGGAGACTTCAACTCCACCATGTGTGACCTGGAGGATAGGTCCAAATCTCACTCACGGGCCCGTCCGCTCGCTCGGATCACCCGACTCTCCTGTCTCATATGGTCCAGACCCTTGACATGCTAGATGTATGGCGGGTACAACATCCCACGGAGAAGGAATACACTTTTTTTTCTCCAGTTCACGGGTCTTTAGCCAGACTAGACTATTTTCTAGGCACCCACTCATTGATGCCGAAAATAACCTCCACCCACATACACGACCTGTTGATCTCTGATCACTCCCCTGTCTCGGTCTCTCTAAGTAATCTGCAACACCGCTCAGAGGTCAGGCAATGGAGGTTCCCAGCTTACCTCAACAAAAATGACAGCTTCAAAGAGATGCTGGCTGGAGCCTGGGAGGACTACCTCCATAATAACACCCAACATGTGAACGATCCTAACTTACTATGGGAAGCGGGCAAGGCCTATCTGAGGGGAAGGATTATATCCTTCACCTCAGCGTACAAGAAAAACTCCCAAAAACAGTTCTTAGAGGCCAGCGAGCGTGTTAGACTGGCCCACTCACTTCTCGTTGCTCAGCACACTGAGGCGCATCTTTCTGCTTGGAAGGAAGCCAAGGATCACTTTGATACTTGGGCAAAAAGAGTTGAACAAATGAAGTTGTCTGCCCTACAACTCCAGTACCACAAATTTGGAAATAAGGCCGGGAAACTTCTGGCGAGGATCACTAGGGGAACCTAAACACCTACCCACATCAGTAAGCTACGCAATCCGGATGGTTCCATGTCTTCTACACCTAAGGCAGTGAACAAGACATTGGAAAAATTCTACTCGACTCTGTACGGCCCAGACTCTTCGGAGCCTGGACCTGCAGACGACTGGTTAGATGAGATTACCCTAGATCAGATAGACCAAAGTCAACTGGCACGTCTGAATGCCCCCATTACGCTTGAAGAAATCAGGGGTACTATCAGCGGACTTGCTAACGGCAAAGCACCGGGTCCTGATGGCTTTACGCCTGAGTTCTTCAAATTACTTAAGCCTGAAATCACCCCCACACTGCTGTCAGTCTATAACCACATCTGGGGCGGGGGGCCATACCTTCAGACAGGGCACCTCGCAAACATCAAACTAATTGCTAAGAAAGGCAAGGACCCCCTGGATCCGGGCTCCTACCGCCCCATCTCCCTATTGAACGTCGACTCTAAAATACTTTCTAAAATAGTTGCGTCGCGGCTAGGCGAAATAATGCCCTCGCTTATACACAGCGCCCAATCGGGTTTTACCAAGGGGAGGTCTGCGGCTGCCAATATCCGTAAGGTCATGGCCGCCTTGGAATATGCTAAAGCTAACCCCTCGCGAGACGTGATTATTGTTACTTTAGACGCCGAGAAGGCATTCGACAATGTTAGCTTTCAATGGTTGTCTCGAGTTATGCATAGAATCGGTCTAGAGGGCCCTTTCAGCACTTTCATTTAGGCCATGTACTCTGCCCCAGCTGCTACTGTTACAGCGGGAGTCCAGTCACCTCCCTTCAGGCTCTACAGAGGCACGAGACAGGGCTGCCCCCTCTCCCCCCTGCTTTTCAACCTTGCCATAGAGCCGCTCTCACGCCTCCTTAACACCACCCCCCTACTACATGGGATACCTTTTGGACGAGAGGACATGAGGGTGGCTCTATTTGCTGACGACATACTCATATTCTCTACTTCTCCCCACACAGACATTCCTGCCATACAGAACATCTTTGACTCTTTCCGCATCTGCTCTGGCCTGAAAATTAATTTCTCTAAGAGCGAAATCCTACCCATAGGACCACGCTCTTCCCGACCCCAGCTCCCTCCCTCCTGCCTCCGGCTAGCGGGAAACCACATCACCTACCTGGGACTGAAAATTGGCAAGGAACCATCCTCTCTGTACTATCTAAATTACCCACCTCTGATTGCTAAATTGACGAGTGAATTGGAGGTTTGGGCTAGCCTACCCCTCTCGTTCTTTGGGAGATGTGCTCTCTTCAAAATGATCAGCTTTGCTCGCCTACTATATCCTTTATAAACCCTACCCCTTCTCCTGAAACACAAGGATGTACAAACACTGAATAAAGCCCTGGCCAAATTTATCTGGAGGAAGGGTAGGCCCAGAATTGCTATGTCGAAATTGTATCTCCCGGGGAGCGAGGGGGGTGCGGGCCTCCCTAATGTAAGAGTGTACAACCTCGCCTGCCTTCTGAGAGTTGGAGTGGACTGGATACTTAGATCATCCCACTACTCTAATTTTGAACTGGAATCGGCTATAGTCGGCCCCCTGGACCTAGCAGCTCTCCTCCACAGTTCGCTTCAAAAATTGTCCAACCCCATCAAGCAGAATCTGCTCTTTCGTGACACCATTGTGGCATGGAGGGAAGTAAGGAAAAAACTAGGCCTGTCCCCTCACATTTCTAGACACCTCCCAATTTGTGGTAATCCCGCGTTCATGCCTAGCCTTCAATATGAGCCCTTCTCAAAGTGGAAGGACAAGGGCCTAGTCAATGTATGCTCTTTATTCCAAATCTCAGCTGGCAAATCCAAATCCTTTGCTCAACTCGCGAGGGAGTACACTCTGCCTCCTGCCCACTATTATCCGATCTTGCAGTATGTAGACTTTGTTAACAAACGTTGCCCAAACAAGACTATTAGATTTCAATCCTCCTTCATAGACAGGCTCATTGCAGAGAAGAAGTACTCTATTTCGGACATATACCGACCATTATCCCTAGAGTTTGTCAAACCCCTACAATACACCTCCATGGCCTCCTGTACCAGGGACCTGCCGGACCAGATCGAAGTGGAGGATATCATAAGAGGCTATAGGTTCACAAGGTCTATCACCCCCTGTGAAGTGTGGAGAGAATCGCAATTTAAGTTAATGCACAGGGCCTACTATCCATTTTCCACCACAAAATCTCCAGATATCGGCCCTGCCTGCCCTTGGTGCCTAACCCTCAGGCCCACTTTGTTGCACCGACTCTGGACCTGCCCTCCCATTGATACCTTTTGGGTCTCAATCCTCCGATATGCACAAGATGTGACTGAGCACCCCCTGAGAAAGGACCCTCGCCTTCTGCTGTTTGGATCCCCTCCACAGTGCCTTGACTCGGACGAGGAATTCATCATACTCCCACAAGGTACCAAACACTGGATCCTCCTCCTGCTCCTGGTGGCCCGCAGGACCATCTTTAACCACTGGATTTCCGCTACCCCCCCCTCGTTGGCTGAAACAATAAGTCACTTGAAGTCCTTGCTGTACAAAGAGAACCTAGACCTTTGGTCCTTCCCAACGCAATCAAAGGATAAGTTTACAGAGAAGTGGGACGCCTTTATTAGATTTAGCCTGTCTGGGCTGAGCAGCAAGCCCTGATGTCCTCACCCTTTGTCTTTTCTCTCCATGCTGGCTCACCGGCATAGTCAAGTACCCCACAATCTTGATTCTGCCACCACCTCCGGCCCTGTTAACGGTAAATTCTCGTCGAACCGGGAACCCGATCCCCACACAGTGATTAATGCTCCTCTTGCTCCCTATGTTCTCTATGCTGCGTATTATGTTCTTGGTGTCTTATTTTTCTTCTCATTGGCCACTCCCCTCCCCCCTCCGCCACTCCCACTCCTTTCTCCCCTATCCTCACTGCCCCCTGGCCCCCTTTCTCCCCCTCTCTTTTCTTTCCCCTCCCTTGTCTTTCTGCCCTTCCTATTTAAGTAGCATCATACAGTTTCCGTACATTGGTCAGATTCTACTTGTGGATCGAGATAATTCCTTGTCCCCACCCAAGCTTTGATGTATTTGATGTTTAGATGTATCCCAATTTGCCTGTTTTTGCTACTATTGTTTCTACTTATCCTTTGAAATTGATATCTCATACCTTATGTATTGCATGTTTCTGCCTATAATCCCAATAAAATGTTTTGGAAAAAAAAAAAAAAAATAAGCTCTTTCACATCCGGGGGGGGGCGGCCGAAAACAGCGGAGAACAACGGGGGTGTCGCCCCACCTCGGGCTTCTCCGCTTCTGCCTGGCTCCTCCCGAGGCCAGGGCTTCTTTCGCCGTCTTCCGCCGGAGGGCGCCACTCTCCGGGCTTCTCGTCGCTGTCTTCCGCTGCGGGGCACCACCCGCGGGATTTGTCGGCTTCTGCCTGGCTCCTCCGCGGGAGCCAGGCCTTCTCGTCGCTGTGTCGCCGTCTTCTGCCGCCGCCCCCTTCGACGTTTTCTGCCGGGATGAGGGTTGCACATCCCATCCCGGACTTGGACGTGGCGGGCTTCTCGTCGCCGTCTTCCGCCGCCGCCCTCTTCACCACGAAGCTCCGTGCCGGTGTGGGAGGGCAGCGGGCTTCGAAGTTTTTGGCCGGAGTGAGGGTCGCACATCCCACTCCGGACTTCTAGTCATTTTCGCCGCCGCCCCCTTCACCATGAAGCTTCCTGCTTATGGGGGAGGGCGGCGGGCTTCTCGTCGCTGTCTTCCGCCGCGGGGTGACACTCGCGGGCTTCTTCTTTCATTTGATGTTGACACGGCGAGGTCCGGCGCTGAAATGCCGACAGAGTGGTGGGCACGGACTTATATTGGCATAGGGCGTGGGCATGGTTATGCCACCATGTGACCTTAACCCATGTGACATCACATTCCCATCATGCCCTGTGATGTCAAATGGGTTAAGGTCACATGGTGGCATAACCACGCCCACGCCCAATGCCAATATAAGTCCGTTCCCACCGCTCTGTCGGCATTTCAGCACCGGACCTCGCCGTGTCAACATCGAATGGAAGAAGAAGCCCGCGAGTGTCACCCCACGGCGGAAGACAGCGACGAGAAGCCCGCAGGAAGCTTCATGGTGAAGGGGGCGGCGGCGAAAACGACTAGAAGTCCGGTGTGGGATGTGCGACCCTCACTCCGGCCGAAAACTTCGAAGCCCGCTGCCCTCCCACACAGGCACGGAGCTTCGTGGTGAAGGGGCCGGCGGCGGAAGACGGCGACACAGCAACGGGAAGCCCGGGCCCCCGCGGAAGAGCCAGGCAGAGGAGGCTATCGAGAGCCCCCCCCGGCAGAAAACTACGAAGCCCGCGGCCCTCCCCCATAGGCAGGAAGCTTCATGGTGAAGGGGGCCGCGGCGGAAGACGACTAGAAAACCGGGGTGGGATGTGCGACCCTCACCCCGGCGAAAACTTCGAAGCCTGCTGCCCTCCCCCACAAGCACGGAGCTTCGTGGTGAAGGGGGCGGCGGCGGAAGACTGCGGAGGCGAAGACCGGGGTGGGTTGGCGGAAGACCCCCGGAGCTGGCTAATAAATTATTTTATTCTTGTGTGGTTTATTTGTGTTTACACTTTTTCCACCAGGTAAATGGGTAGGGGTACCATGTACCCCATACTCATTCACATAGGGTGGGGGGCCAGAATCTGGGGGCCGCCTTATTAAAGGGGCTCTCAGATTCTGATTGGCTCCCGCCCGCATACCCCGACAACCAATGGCCAGGGTTGTCGGGAAGAGGCTCTTGTCCCTATCGACATGGGGACAAGAGTGCTTTGGGGTGGGGGGGCAGTGCCCCCCTCCCTCAAAGCACACACTCCCCCATGTCGAGGGCATGTGGTCTGGTACAGCTCAGGAGAGGGGGGGCGTTCGCTCGTCCCCACCCCCATTCCTGTCCGGCCAGACTGCGTGCCTGGGATAAGGCTTGGTACGGATCTGGGGGGGAACCCCACACTGTTTTTGGCATGGGTTAACCCCTCACGTTCCGGACCAAAGCCGGAGAGCCTATTATACCCCTAGGGGGGAACCCGCGCCAGTTTCAAATTTGAAATTTGGCGCGGAGTTCCCCTTCAGTGTCGGCGCAGCCCGAGAACAGCTCGGAGATTGCCGTGCGCCGTTTCTCGCAGTGCAAACACTGCTGCGCCGCTTGGTATTTACCAAGAATTTCTCGGCGTACTGACGCAGTGCACGGCATTCCCTGAAATCTCCCTCTGCGCATGCCCAGTATGCAAATGAACCTTCCGAGGTTCTGGCGTACTTTGCAAGCGCACGGGGATCGTTTCTCAAAAGTCACTTTCACTTTCAATTCGGCCCGCCACACACGTTCAAACACATGTCACTACACTTCCCCTGCATCACCCCCCTCCCTCCCCTCATAAACTCCCGCCCGAATCCCCGATGTTTACAGATCTAGCGTGCTGTGTGCCCTCTCCTGGGCGCATTAGGCAGTTTAGTAAATGAAGAAATACACTGCACTGGCAGTGTATCTCTTTTGTAAATCTCAAAAACGGTTTTACTCCTGCTTGTGCACCATGAGTCATGGCGCACAGGCTTGGTAAATCAGCCCCACTGTGTCACTTTTTTAATTCATACGTTAATCCGTATTAGTTCATGCACCTAATTTTTATGCACACATCACTTTTTGATCATGATAGTATAATAGTATAATAATTATTTTGACTTCATGGGTCTATCATTTAACCCATGGGTACATATAATAATAAAATAAAAAATTCTAATATAAACATATAATAATTACCCAACCAGATATCACTGAAATGGATATTTATTGGGATAATTTGATGTATTATATCAAGTGGGATCCTTAGCCAGCTAGAAGTAAAATTGAGCACTTGCATAAGAATGAGTTTTGTTTATTCATTCTGACTTCCTAAATTATAAATTGCAGGTGCCCCCAATTTTTTTCCATGAAATAAAGCAATCAGTTTTTTACAAACATATACTTAGTGTATGTTGCTGCTAAAAAAAAACAGTGGGTAACCTTTATATGTTTTCATAATTTCCTCATTTCATTTCCTGACTACCTTTAACAGTTTCTGAGGCCCTGAAATGCCAAGGTAGTACAAATATCCCACAAAACAACCCATTTTAAGTTGAGTATATATCCCAATGTATAGGCTGAAAGATTTGTTTACACATGTCATATGTGGAATGATGACCCAAACCACATTCTGCTACTTCTCCTGAGTATGGGGATACCACATATGTGTGACTCTTTAGGAGCCTGGCTGTCTACAGTGGCCAAAAACCAATGACCTCCTTCAGGCTTTCAAATGGCATAATTTCCTCCTTTAATTCCCTAACTGAAATTTCCGGATAGTACAAAAAACCCTCCCAACCCAACTTTTTAGGGAAAGTTAACACCCCAAGATATTTGATATGAGACATGGTAAATATATTGTAGACATGTGCATTTGTTTTCATCCAAATGTATTTTCGTCTGAATTTCTGGGATTTTCGTTTTAGTTTTAACAAATGGTAACAAACGTGCAGAATACAAAATCCGAAAGATCTGAAATAAAAAATTGCTTTATTTTTGTATCCATTTTATTTTCGTTTAGTTGTAACAACAGTTTGATATAGATAGAGGATTTGACATGACGGTGACAATAACGATCTGTGTCTATCGAACTTGTGGTTAAATGTGCCTAACCTAACTTTATTAGTCCAGGATTATTCGACATACAGAGAAAAGATTTAATAAAGCAGCTAAAAACATACCATCCCACTGAGTAGACATTTCCGGTCAAATGCTCCACCCATAGTCTATAGAAGAATTCTAATGTTGTTTGACTAGTAATAATAATTAATAATTATAATTATTTCAAGTCAAACAACATTAGAATTCTACTATAGCTTGTGGGCGGAGCATTAAACCGGAAATGTACGATTGCGCCATCGTACAGTTTAGCTGCTTTGTTGAATCTTCTTAGAATGTCTGAAAGACACCATAAGCCTTCAATTGACAGATTTGACCTTAATTAATTCAGATTTTTGGATGAATGCATTTTAAACAAAACAAAATAAATAAAATCTAATTTGGGGAGTAACTAAATGAATTTATTTTTCGGACAGAACCAAAATTCCGAACCAAACTATTTCAGTCTGCACATGTCTAATATTTTGCAGATCTAAGTTTTTTATTTTTTATTTAGATTTTTTCATTTTTTTGCCTTTGTGCATGTCCCATGGCAATTTTCTAAATAGGGATTCCCATTCCCTTTCCTGTGCCATACCTTGCCACATGCTTGGAGGTACCTTGCAAAATGGAAGGTGCTAACATGGAATTAACAAGGAATTTATTCTTTTTTTAGGGCCAGTTCTCACCCAGACATACATGGGTTGGTTTGAATATACTTTAAATGTTAATGATACATGTATCCTTGCTTAAAGTGAGGGAAATCAGACGTTGTGTTTTTTATATGGAAGGGTTACACTAAGGGGTTGATTTATAAAGGACTCATGTGAAAAGTGCATGTGCGAATGGGGCAAATAAATGTTAATAGGCTATATCCTGTGCTGTTTGGATGTAAATCATTGATTGTAAATGAAAATGCTGTATTTGGCCAAAATATAGGGTTAAGTATTATATAAAATTCATGTGATACTTCACTCTGTCTATTGACCAAACTCCTTGTTAATCAATCCCAAGTCTTTGCAGTCTGGTGGCTATTTAACTGAAGAACCCTCACAGATGCTGTGTTCATCTGTAGATTGTGATTTTGAATATCTGGGAGGTATTAACAATTAAACAACTTTTAAAAATCAACAGATATGAATCAGTTGCCCTCCAGCAATAAAAACATGTGACTTTCACTGTATTGTTTATTTAAACACGGGACTCCATCTTGCTTGCAATGTTGAAATATGTTCTGTAACCTTCACCTAACACAACTTTGATAGATGTTCTCTCTCTCTCCCCCTTCCTTCTATGTTAGGCATAGTTGATGACATATTAAATGTGACATTATTTCTATTCACTAGTTTTTAATCACATCTCACACCATCCCCCTGATTAATACATTTTGTCAGAACGAATACTTTAAACACAGTGATTGTGTCCTGTGAATCTGATCCTGCATATGCATAGTTAACTTTTAAATTCAGTGTATCAACCAGAAATTTCCATAACACATATATTTAAAATTGCCAATTTACAGTGGTTTGGAGGATTGTAAGTGAAACTGAGAAACTGTAGGAATGATTTAAGAAACTAGTTTATGTCCATGGATCTTGGACCCTCGGTTTTGGTAGACATCAGAGGGGGACTTGTTGTCCAGGGAAGACCCACATGGGGACATCTGAGGACAAGAGCGAGGGCAAAAATGACAGCCATCTGGGATCACATCAGCCACAAGGTAAGATTGTAAGTCAGCGGGAATTAAGAAAAGGGCCAGGCCAAGTACTGTATGTGCAGCTGGTACCTGTGATCAACCTGTATTGGGTTTCACGACACAAACACACTGTTCAAAAAATAACAATGGGCAGCCCCTATAAGACAAGGCAAACTCCGAAAATCGTGTCAAACGTGCAAAAAGTGGGATAGGTCTGGCAAGTCCCAGAGAGCCTAACCTGGCAAGATGTTAAAAAAACATAATACAGTACATGTGTAACATAAGCATGATAAAGTGCTTAACAATATCTATCCAGAGTTGTAACCAATCCATCAGCACATCCAGGTAAACCATGAGGCGATTTTAAATGGTATGTGGAATAGGCATGGCGATGGAGAGGAGCCTGTCTCTAACAATGTGACCGCTCCACCCAATGGATGAAAAAAGTCAATAAAAGAACAACAGTACTGGCCAATCCACACTTAGTGACGGTGTCCAAAACACCACATATTTGCATAGGTTTTCAATGAGGATATAGCCAGGAAGAAAAAGGAATAAAAAGGGGTGGGACCAAAGCTATGCTCAAACATTCTGAGAAACCATGGAACATATTCACAACAAACAAACAGAAAAAATATAATCCCCCCTCCCCTGGGAGAGAATCTCTAAGCCCTGATTGGCTGAAGCAATGCATCTGATTGCTGGTCGCTGCATCTTTAACAATGGACCTGTCAAAGGCCTTCACTGCTGACTAAAAAAAAAAACATAGAAAAATGTGAAGAAAAACAGCGTGGGGGTCACCAAAAAATTCATACCAGACACTTATCGAAGCATGCAGCCTGGCAGGCCAGAAAAGGGGATGGGAGGAGTGAGCGTCCCCCCTCCCAAACCATACCAGGCCACATGGGAGTGGGTACTTTGGGTTGGGGGGCTGCAAGTAACTGGTTTTGATAGATACCATGGCGAACTGAGAAGTTTGCCCCCTCCTTCCCTCGCAGTTTTCTGGGACACTTTACAGGTCTCAGAAGACTGTGGGCCATTCACAAAGAACAGCACGCTTCACACAAGTGCAGTAGGAGTCTGGCTGTGAAGCTGCAAGGTTTCCCTTAGTCAAGTTGGTGGCGCCAGCACCCAAAAGCCCATTGAATAATCAGCTCAGGTGAGGACACTGCTGGGTGCCTGGACAAGTAAGTGCCCTAATCTTAAAGGTCAGCAGCTACTGTATTTGACTTATATTTGTTTCTGAAGGAGCCTGGAGCTCCTCTTTAACCTTATATTGTATTCATGTTAATTAACATTCCATGTTTGGATAATTAGTGTACCACTATCTTTGACAAAGTAGCATATCCTGATTTGAAAAAAATATATAAACAGTATATTTTGCAGCATTCAATTATTGTTCTTGAAGTGTTGTCATACAATGCATTGTTCCTTTAGGAGTCTGAATAAATGCTCATTATTATTAAGTATCTTGGTAAGGAGAATAATTCTATGGCCAGTATACTCCAAGCCATGGCAACTTGTGCGTCTTAACAGATTGTTTTACTTGTACATATATTCATAGCAGGGGTTAGTTATTTATTACCTAACTATGTATAGACCCATGTCTGGCTTGATTAGCAGTTATTAACCTTCTAAAGATATGCATTTACACCTTACATCAACTGGGATACTCACTAGCTTGTTTACAAATGGAAAAAAATGGCAGAATGTAATGTCGTTAAGTGATGGTAGTGATATCATCACCACTAATGAATGGCTTGTGGCCACAACAGCTGGAGTTTGGAGTTGACAAACTGGTCAAATTGGGCTGATTTGTTCACCTATTCAGTGAACTGTAAACAAGCTGGTTTGGGTCAACCTCATTGTAAACTCAAACCCAAAGCTCATTCCTATGCTTAAGATTCTGCAAAACAAGCTTCTGATTATTTTTGTAGGTCACATTTAGGTTGTCTTATTAGAGTTAAAATATCACAAATTGTAAACATTTATGTAATGCTAGCTGTTAGTTTTTGCCTACATTCTGTGTTTTTCATTTAGTCCCCTTTGTAGTAATTGTGTATCCGTTTTATATTTCCCAATGTTGCATGTCTGCCAATTCTGAGCCCCAATATTACAAACCTCTGCAATCCAGTATTAATAAATTCCATTGGATGTATGATTCCTTAAAACTGCTGTTTTATAGCACAATTATGTTGAGACACTCTGGGGGTTATTTACAAAAGGCAAATCCACTTTGCACTTTGAAAAGTGCACTTGAAATTGCACTGAAAGTGTACTTGGAAGTGCAGTTGCTGTAAATCTGAGGGGTATATCTGAAATGAGGGGAAGCTCATGCCCAGGGAATGCCCAGGGAAAAACCAAGCCTCCTTACAGACCAGCCTGCAGAACCTGCAGCTCTGTGGCTTACGCATGCGTTTGCAAATGCGTGCGGACAAAACCCCTGTTTTTAGCGCATACTGTTAGATAGGTTAATTGGTTGTTCTGCAGGCTGGTCGGTAAGGAGGCTTGATTTTTCCCTGGGCATTCCCCAGGTGTTGTTGTTATCTGCTTTAGCCTTCCAATGCCACTTACTGCGATTGACGGCTATAGATGGGGGCTGAGGACACGTTTATGTTTCACCTGTGGTGCTTATATTGGTCCAGCAGTGCAACAAGACCTTTGCAGCCGATGTGCTATATAACGTATGTCCCCTAGAATTCCCGGGGCCCCATGCACTTTTTATGGCAATAACATGCATTTAAGCCTTTTAAAATTAGGACTTTTGATTTTTCATGTTCATGTCCAATAGACTTTTTATGGCAATACCTTGCATATAAGTCTTTAAAATTAGGACTTTTGATTTTTCATATTCGTGTCCCATAGACTTTAATAGGGTTTGCATGTTCACTAGAACTTTTTGCCTGTTCGAGGTGTTCTGGTGCAAACCGAACTGGGGGTGTTTGACCCCAATTGTGAGAGCTGGAAATAATTCCAACATGTATCGGAAGTTCAACTTGTATCTTCTTCAGGGATTATATACCACTATGTGAACAAAGATAACTATTACTTAAAAACATCCCACTTCAGAATAACAGTATCAATCATATACTAATTTGGCCTGAGCATTCACCCGCAGACAACATATGTGTGACCTTTGCAAGTCCTCTTCATAGCACACAAGGACCATAGGAGCACTTTTCAACCAGAGAGACCATAAATCCACATCAAAATGTGCTGAAGCCATTATGGATCATGGTAAATTAAAATATATAAATGTACTATGTATTGGGGGGAGGGGATTAGATAATGCACAAGTGCTATGTATAAGGGGGGCCCGATTAGATCATGCTCAACAGGAAGTCCCCTAAGGGGGGACAGAGGTGCAAAATGCATCTTCCTTGGATCATACTTACAGGCAGGCAGTAGCCAAATAGATACAGATAGAGATTTCACTTTCCCAATTCCTTTAGACAACTCAGTCTAGTTTGCGGCAAGTTCCCCCTCTCTCCAAGTTGGAGGGAGGTCAGATGGTGTCTCTAATATACCGCGTACGTGCACCATTGGCCTGAAGCACAGGTGCGTCATTGCCGGTCACAGAGTGCCATCCCAGATTATCACTGCCCACACTGAAAATGCCTCCTGGAGACCAGACCATGACACAATGGGAGATCATTAGGTGGACAGTGACATAATCACGCTTGGCAGAGCGGGACGGGGCTGCAAATTCTGGGTTACACTGCCAAGTTTACGCTGCTGATTTTTCACTTCTGAATTGTGCGTTTGATATTTATTTTAATCAAAGCTTACTTAACTTAGCTACACTACTGGACCTACCTTCTTCCTTTAAATGCATCATTATACTGTGGAACTCAGTATCATAATTGCTGGAGTAGCAGAAAAGTGCCTGTATACCCTTCTAATGCATTTATGACCTCCTCTAACCAAGAAAGTCCATTGAAGAGGATAAGAGGCCACCCACAGGTACTATCAGGTGTTCGCCTGTTCGCCGAATAGCGAACATTATATGGTGTTCACAGCAAATTCAAAAGTCATGGAACACCGTTAAAGTCTATGGGAGATTAACATGAAAAATCAAAAGTGCTAATATTAAAGGCTTATATGCATGGCGTTGTCACAATGCCCAGGGGACATGTATCAATGCAAAAAAAAGTTATAAAAATGTCTATTATTTTGGGAGAAGTGATTTTAATAATGCTTAAAGTGAAACAACAAAAGTGATATATTCCTTAAAATGTTGTACCTGGGTGGTGTCTATATTATGCCTGTAAAGTGGCACATTTTTCCTGTGTTTAGAACAGTCCCGCAGCAAAATGACATTTCTAAAGGAAAAAAGTTATTTAAAATTACTTGCGGCTGTAATTAATTGTTGGGTCTTGGCAATACAGATAAAAGTCATTGAAAAAAATGTCATGGGATCACCCCCAGTCCATTACCAGGCCCTTTGGGTCTGGTATGAATATTAAGGGGAACCCCCGAACCAAAATTAAAAAAAAATGCGTGGTGGTTCCCCCTAAAGACCCGAAGGGCCTGGTATGGATATTAAGGGGAACCCTGTGTCAATTAGATTTTTAAAAAATGGCGTAGGGGTCTCCCTCAAAATCCATACCAGACCCTTTAGGTCTGGTATGGATTTTAAGGGGAACTCTGTGCCAAAATGTAAAAAAATGATGTCCCCCCAAAATTCCATGCCAGACCCTTATCTGAGTATGCAACCTGGCAGGCCGCAGGAAAAGAGGGGGGACAAGAGTGCGCCTGAACCATACCAGGCCACATGCCCTCAACATGGGGAGTACGCTTTGGGGTCTGACTGACCCCCAAAGTACCTTGTCCCCATGTTGATGGGGACAAGAGCCTCATCCCCATAACCCTTGCCTGGTGTTTGTTGGGGTCTGTGTGCGGGGGCTTATCAGAATCTGGAATCCCCCTTTAACAAGAGGACCCCTAGATCCCACCCCTCCGTGTGAATTGATAACAAGTGCATTGTAGCCCCACCATTTCACAAAAAAGTGTCAAATATGGTAAGAGACACTTTGAGACAAGTTATTTATTTAAAATGTTTAAATAAATAAAAAAGTCCATTCAACTCGCGCCGCCTGAAAAATAAATAAAAATCTGCAACAGTTCTGCCTCCATGGGTGACCCCACCCCCTCTGTGTAACATCCCTGCTATGTAATTACAGTGGTGCAATTGGATTTAAACTACAGAGGTCTCTCAGGTACAACCACCAGTTCTCTCTCAGAATAAACAGAAAGTTTGGGGTTAACTCATCACAACCTCTAATGGACAACCAATTGAAAGTCTGTAGATGCTTATTCCCTCATAAGCAACTAACTAAGGGGAAACAGGTAAGTATCTCTGATACAGACAAGGTAGGTTGGAAGTGACTGTTATCTTAAACATGCAAGGTATTACTGTCAATGTACAAACACAGACTATAGGTAAAGCAGGTAGTATTTGGTACTTGCGGTTCTGCTGAGTGTAGTAGTAGCAGGTGACGAAAAAGATGTCTGGAAGTCCCAAGCAGATGCAAGCTATTTGTGTATAGAACGGATCAGCAGCTATCAAGGTGACAGCAGGTGTCCAACAAACAGGAACCAAAGACAAGTCCGGGGCACAAGCCGTGGGTCAAGGACTGGAGACGGTAGAGGAAGTCCAAAGGTACAGGCCGGGGTCAAAGGACAGGAGACAGCAGCAATCCGAGGAACAAAGCAGAAGGTCAGAAGACGGGGTCAGTCTAGGAGCTGTAGATCTATACAGGAACCTTTGGCTCAGTCAGGGAGATCAATAACAATGAACTGACCCTGCTCTCAAAGTGAGGCAGGGCTTTATACGCTGGCTAATTGGGTAAGCTGCATCAGCTGGAGCAAGAAAATCCGGTGTAGAATGTAATGAGATCCAGCTAATGGTGAAGAGCACATTCAGCACCACCATAGCTGGAAAGCAAGCAGAAATCGCCAATTGAGAAGTGGCTCAGAGGTAAGGTGTTGGAATAGCAAGGGTGAGGTCCTGGTTTCAAGCCCATCCAAAGCCACCTAGAGCACAGCCACGCCTCGCCGTCTGTTTGGCACGATAGGGATCGTGACACTCTGACACCACCAGTGTTTTTGCCCGTGAAGGCAGAGCTGTTTTTTTTTCTGGCGGTGGCAAAATAGAAGATGAATGGACACCACTGGACATTTTTTTGTTACAATTTTTTAATAAAGGATGTGTCCCAAAGTGTCTCCTGCCTTTTTTTTTACCATTTTGACACTTTTTATGGTGAAATGGTAGGGGTACAATGTACCCATTACCAATTCACATAGGGGGCAGAATCTAGTGGTCCCCTTGTTAAATGGGGCTTCCAGATTCCGATAAGCCCCCCGCCCACAGATCCCCACAACCACTGAGCAAGGGTTGTGAGGATGAGGCCCTTGTCCCCATCAACATAGGGTCAAGGTGCTTTGGGGTCAGTCAGACCCCAAAGCATCCTCTCAATGTTGAGGGCACATAGCCTGGTATGGTCCAGGAGGGGGGCACTCTCTCTCCTACCCTCTTTTTTCGGCAAAGGGTTCCCCTTAATATTCATACCAGACCTGAAGGGCCTGGTATGGAATTTGGGGGGACCCCCACACAATTTTTTTTTAATTTTGGTTTGGGGTTTTCCTTAATATTCATACTAGACCCAGAGGGCCTGTTAATGGACTGGGGGGGGGGGGATCCTTGCCATTTTTTGTTTGAACACATTTTTTGCCTGTTTGCAAGTTCTGGTGCTAACCGAACCGGGGGTGTTCGGGTCATTCTTACTGTGGTATTACCAAGCTGCCCACCTAGCACAATTTTCAACTATATACTCTTGTTTGGAGAAACCTGATTGGGTACATTTAGAGTGACAGACGGTTCCTACCTTTACATTGGACTACCTTTTCTTTGAAAAGGGACTTTGTTATGGTATGATTAGCTTGAGCTTTAATAGCTAAGCTACAAATTGTATTGTTATTGTTGTTATGTTAATGTTTGATAATATACAGTTATTACAGTATATAGATATAATATATACCTATAATAAAGGCAGTGGCCATTAAAATCCACACATATTAGTACTGTGTTGTAATTTTAATTATATTTCAAGTTTGATTACTAAGTTCTGTCTAGCATTCCATAGATCCCTCAGCTTTCAGAGGTGATTATAATTCTTCCCAGATAGAAGCAAATCTCAAGGTGCTTACAAGATGGTATCTGGTCCCTAACTAGCCAAAACTTTTCCCTCTTCTTCTCCCTAATGCTTTAGGGATTGCCATATGTAGGGTACAATGGTACATGTGTGATGGGAATGGCCAAAGTTTAGGGGGTTTTGGAACAAGATTTTTTACCTAATTTGAAAGGTTACAGGATGTTTGGTTTCCAAATACCCCTCATTAGCACTTAGTATCTAAACACACTCAGACGCTAATTGTTTTTATTCTCTTGGGAGCTAAAGTGTTCATTACTCTGGCCTGGAAACAACCTTGGGTCTCCATTATGACTTCCAAGAGGAAAATCTCTTGGATAATGGCTCAGGAGAAAATGGTTAGCACCCTACAAAACTCAGTTAAGAAGTTTAAGTCAATTTGGGAACCTTGGGTGTGCCATATGGGTATACCTTTGATCCCAGGAATTACCGAACCTTGAGCAGATGGGGTGGTTGTTTGTGAGGTTGGCTAATTTGTCTCCGCTCTTTCCTCTATTGTTCTCTTTTCTGGTATACTTTTCTTTTTTAACACCTTTGCCTTACCTAAAAGTTGGTACTGAAATATGCTATTTGCCCTTTTATATTGAGAATTGTGACTGAAGGTCGACTTAAGATTTATGCTTCACTGAATATACATAACAAGTGGACTTTTGTTTCCACATGGAGTGCCATTTTTACACTTGCAATTCTCTCTAATTATCTCCTTTTTGCTCTGTAGCTATTTGTTTATTGATTACTGGATTGTCTTGTGTAGCACTTTTCCTAACTTAAAGCTAACAATGTCAATACTAATTATCAATCATCTCAGTACTGCTTTTCTTGATATGAATACTGCTTTGTATTATTTTTACCTGAAATAAAAATGTATTGAAAGAAAAGAAGACAATGGGGAGACCATGGCCGACACAGTTGATTTTGGCACATGCCCAGATCTGTGATCTGGGTGGAAATAGCGAGATGCAAACACGCAAATTCCCTAGTAGTGCCAAAAAGGGGTCCTAGTGGTACAACTGGGGCCTTTCTGTGCAGGGGGTTGCCATTGTGGCTTAGACATTGCAAAACACATTGCTTTGTATGTGGAAAAGTACATCTTGGCCATTACAATTTACAGACAAACTTTTTAAATACTATACAGAACAGGCGAGAATGCCATAATACATTGAACAATATGGGAACATATTTACAGCTCAGCAGGTGATGTATCTGTATTTATATATAAGCCCTAAGGAAGGAGCCTTAGTGGAGAGAATGTAAGAGGACCCATGTAAACATACTGTACAGTCACCAAATATCAGCCACCTGGATCCTATTGGAAATAAATTAAATCCTCTAACTGCCTTAGCTTCTTTTATTCATTTTAATCAGTTTTTCCTGAGAAGAAACCCTCCAAGAAAGGCCTGAAACTCTCCGCCATGTTTAGCCCCAGGAGGGGTGTTTGTGGTATATTTGTGAAATAAGGTTATTGCGCAAAATATATAAAACACATAATAACGTGGTGGTCAAAAGTATAAATAGTGTGTAGTGATAAAAAGGTGACCAAATAAATCTAAAAATAAAACGGCAAATTATCAAGTCCATAAGTGAAGTTGCAGTAAATATTGCTAGAGAAGAAGAATAGATGTCCACCAATCCCAGAGAGGAATGAGTAACTGCACCAAAAAACGTCAGTCTGGTCTCCCAGAACTCTCACCTAATCAATGAATCGAATCAGCAGTACAGTATAGAACTTATCCACCTGCATAAACGTATCCACACACAGACTTCCTTGGTGTCCCACGGTCCGGGTAGCCAAAGCCTTAACTCGTCTCTTTATAAGTACCTGTATGATCTCCGTACCGGGGAACAAGAGGGACAAAAGAGAGGGCCTCCAATGATGTAGTACTTAAAACATAGGGAATAATTATTGCGGTGTAAATACGCTTACATGAGATAAATAAAACAAGTGCATAAAAACATAAACAGTCGCGTCCTCAGCGCCGTCTCATGTCACTCCTGGTGTACGTCTGCCCACGGCCAATCACTACGCGTTACGACACCGTCACATGTCTTCATCAGATGACGAGTTAAGACTTTGGCTACCCAAACCGTGGGACACCAAGGAAGTCTGTGTGTGGAATAGTTTATGCAGGTGGATACGTTCTATACTGTACTGCTGATTTGATTCATTGGTGAGGTAAGAGTTCGGGGAGACCAGACTGACGTTTTTTGGTGTAGTTACTCATTCCTCTCTGGGATTGGTGGACATATATTCTTCTTTTCTAGCAGTATTTACTGCCACTTCACTTATGGACTTGATAATTTGCCGTTTTATTATTTGATTTATTTGGTCACCTTTATCACTGTGCACTATTTATATATTTGACCACCACATTATTATGTGTTTTATTTATTTTGCGCAATAACCTTATTTCACATATTCACTTATTGCTGTTTTGTATACACTGCAAGTTGTTGCTTGCAATTTTTAAACTGTATATTTTGAAAGATTTTTTATTCACTTGGAGTAGCGCAGAAGCCATTACACATTACATGATTGTGGTATATTGACGCCTGATCCAGCTGATTTTGTGCTGAAA
This sequence comes from Rana kukunoris, assembly GCA_029574335.1. Classification (NCBI taxonomy): domain Eukaryota; kingdom Metazoa; phylum Chordata; class Amphibia; order Anura; family Ranidae; genus Rana; species Rana kukunoris. The sequence goes on along the minus strand of CM056053.1, from coordinate 249,483,814 downwards.
CAGTGTTCCAATCCCCACCCCTTAATGGAATTAGAGTCTTTGCTACGTGTCTCCCCATTGGTAATTAATTGCCTATCCTCATACTAGTAGCAGTAGAGAATGTCATCATATTTTGCAGTTGTGTTACACTGCTGATTATAAACAGTGTTATCTTGCTCCTTCAGGAGGGATGTAATGCTGTTAGCATGTATTCATGGAAAGATTCATTTGTATTTGGCTGCAATTTGTGACCTTAGCTGACCACACTTTTGACCAAATTTTTTAATTTACAGTACATAATTTCAACATTCTGGTCTCCATAACTTTATTCAAGACCACATTTTTTTCATAAATTTTTCTGATTGAGGTTTAGTATAAAGGAGTATGTGGAAACAATGTGGACTATGTATGCAACCTTGAAAATGATGTGAAACTATTTATTGCAATAAGGTATATCTTTTAATAAACACTGATGTGGTTGTATGCTATTTTGCCATTATTATTTATTGAGTTTTTTATTGTTGGTTTTCTACGTGAATACCAACTATTGCTGTCAAGGCCAACTTGTGAGAAATAAACAGCCTTGGCAGTTGAATATATTATTTGTATTCATAACCAATTCTTGTTAAGCTTAGTAAAAGCATTTTTTTGTGTGCATCACTTTACCTCATTAACGCTGAGGTGTCCAATACCAGATTCGTCTAAATGCATGGTACATTTATTTATAGGCTTTAAGACATTATGATCTTCCTCATGCCCATAGATAATATTGACCAGAATTCTTCCAGACCAGAGTTCTTCTGAATACCCTAAAAGTGCTAAGAGGGCAATAAAGGGTTGATATGTAATGGCGTGAACGTAGAGGCTGATTTACCAAGCCTTTGCTCCATTGTTCATGGAGCAAAGGCTGGAGCAAAGGATGGATCAACAGCCGTTTTGGCATTTACTAAAGGAATGCCCTGCCAAAGCAGCACAATTCCTTATTAACTTTAATGCCGAGTGCGCCCAGGAGGGACCTGGCACACGGCATTTAGAAATGCAAAATTAAAGTGTTTGGTAATGAGTTTATTAGGGGGGATGTAAGATGATGTGGGAAAGTGTAGTGACATGTGTTTGTTTAACATTTATGGGCCAAATTGAAAGTGAAAGTGACTTTTGTGAAAATTGTCTTTTTTTTTATTTTGGACACTTTATTTTGGTGAAATGGTAGAGATACAATGTACCCAATTACCATTTCACACAGGGTGGGGACCGGATCTGGGGGTCGTCTTTGTTAAAGGTGTCTTCCATATTCCGATAAGCCCTCTGCCAGCATACCCCCCACAACCACCAGCCAGGGTTGTGGGGATGAGGCCCTTGTCCCCATCAACATGGGGACAAGGTGCTTTGGGGGGGACCCCAAAGCATCCTCCCCATGTTGAGGGCATGTGGCCTGGTATGGTTCAGGAGAGGGGGCGCTCTCTCATGCCCCCCTCTTATCTACAGCCAGGTTGCGTGCTCGGATAAGGGGTCTGGTGTGAATTTTTGGGGGAACTCCAAGCCATTTTTTTTCAAAAATTTGTGGTGGAGTTCCCCTTAAAATTCACACCAGACCTGAAGGGCCTAGTATGGATATTTGGGGGGAACTCCACATCATTTTTTTTTATTTGACGGCAGGGTTCCCCTTAATACCTGAGGGGCCTGGTAATTGAATATGTGGGGACCCCACACTTTTTTGTAATGAATGAATTTGCTCTGAATTGCCGGGAGCTGACAATTCATTATAGCCAAAGCAGCACAATTCCTTATTAACTATAATGCAGAGTGCGCCCAGGAGGGACCTGGCACACAGCATTTAGAAATGCAAAATGAAAGTGATTGTGAGTGAGCTTATTAGGGGGGGATGTGGGATGATGTGGGATGATGTGGGGAAGTGTAGTGACATGTGTTTGTTTAACCACTTGACCACTGGGCACTTAAACACCCTTAATAACCAGATCAATTTTTTAGCTTACGGTGCTCTCAGGCCCCATACACACGTGCAGACACATTTGTTCAAATCGGTCAGGCAGACGGATTTGAACAAATCTGTCTGCTGGGGACGTATTGGTTTGATTGGTTTAATCCATTTGACGCGTGTGCGATGAAGACATGACGCCGCCGCGTCACCGCACCAGGAAGTAAAACACTTCCGCGCATGCGTTGAAACCATTCGGCGCGTGTGCGAGAAGACATGTCTGCTGGTTAGCGTACTAACCAGCAGACATGTCAGGCGGACGGGTTCCCAGCCGACAGATTTCAAAGCATGCTTTGATATCTGTCAGGTGGCCAAATCCGTCGGCTCGCCCGTACACACGGTCGAATCTGTCTGCTGGGACGGTCGGGCCGACCGTTTCCAGCAGACAGATTTGATCGTGTGTACGCGGCCTCACATTATGAATGACAATTACTCAGTCATACAACACTGTAACCAAATGAAATTTGTGTCTTTTTTTCCCCACAAATAGAGCTTTCTTTTGGTGGTATTTAATCACCTCTGTGGTTTTTATATTTTTTTGCTATATATAAAAAAGAACAAAAATTTTGTAAAAAATAATAATTTTTCTTCATTTCTATTACAAAATTTTGCAAAAAAGTAATTATTCTTCATAAATTTGGCCTAAAATGTATACTGCTACATATCTTTGGTAAAAAAAGAAAAAAAAATTGGATATTATTTAGTCTTGGCGAAAGTTATAGGGTCTACAAGCTATGGTACCAATTACTGAAAATTGATCAATTTCATCACACCTGATGTACTGACAGCATCTCTCATGTCTTGAGACCCTAACATGCCAGAAAAGTACAAATACCCCCCAAATTACCCCTTTTTGGAAGAAGACATTCCAAGGTATTTAGAAAGAGGCCTGGTGAGTTTTTTGAAGTTGCTATTTTTTCCCACAATTCTTTGCAAAATCAAGATTTTTTTTTTCCACCAAATTTTCATATAAGCAGGTTATTTCTCACACATAGCAAATGCATACCACAAATTACACCCCAAAATACATTCTGCTATTCCTCCCGAGTATGGCGATACCCCATGTGTGAGACTTTTACACAGTGTGGCCACATACGGAGGCCCAACATGCAGGGAGCACCCAGGCCAATTCTGACATTTCTCTCCTACATGTAAAAATCATCATTTATTTGCTAGAAAATTACATGGAACACAAAACATTATATATGCTTTTTAGCAAAGACCCTAGAGAATACAATAGCAGTCATTGCAACTTTTGATCGCGCATGGTATTTGCACATCAATTTTTCAAATGCGTTTTTTTGGAAATAAAACAGTTTTTTGCTTTTAAAAAAAAAACATTAAAGTTAGCCCAATGTTTTTGCATAATATGAAAAATAAAGTTACGCCGAGTAAATAGATACCTAACATGTCACCCTTCAAAATTGCTCACGCTTGTGAAATGGCGCCAAACTTTGGTACCTAAAAATTCCCATAGCCGACGCTTTAAATATTTTTTATACACACCCCCTAGGTACGAAAATAAAAGGAATATTTCACTTTTATTGTTGAACTTTAACCACTTCAATACAGTGCACTTAAACCCCCTTCTTACCCAGACCAATTTTCAGTTTTCGGTGCTCTCAAACTTTGAATGACAAATACTCAGTCATGCAACACTGTACCCAAATAAAAATTGTGTCCTTTTTTTCACACAAATAGAACTTTCTTTTGGTGGTATTTAATCACTTGTGGGTTTTTTGTGCTATAAATAAAAAAAGACGTATTTTTTTTTGTTTCTGTCATAAAATTTAGCAAATTAGTAATTTTTCTTCATAAACGGGTGACAGGGCAGGTCACTGGTGGGTGACGGGTGACAGGGTAGGTCACAGATGGGTGACGGTGACAGGGCACGGTATTTATGTGACAGGTGCACTTTATGGGTGACTGTTGGGTGACTGGTGACAATTGGGGGGGGGGCAAAGGGACAGATGTGGTGTTTGTGCAGACACTACAGTAACACAGAACTGTAACTCACTGCTTCTAGCTCTTCTCTCCTCACACTGGAAACGATGTGTGAGGGGAGAAGAGCTGGTAACAGTTAGTTACAGCTCTTTGTTTACACTTAGTGATCACAGCTGATCACGTGGTACACAGCCCTGACCAATGGCTGTGTACCATTTTCGGTGACGAGCAGTGTTCCCGGGAACACGCTGCCACCGACGGGCACGAGCGGCGCGAACACGTGCCGTGCACTATGGGGGTGTTTTCAATGCATGATCAGCCGTGACTTCATCACAGCCGATCACGTGATTAAAAGCGCATCCGCGCCACTGTTCACCCCTGTCGGTAACGAGCGGTGTCTCCGTGACACGCCGCTACCGACAGTACAGGGATATGCGCACACGATCGTGCGCATTACCTATTTAAGTGACTGGACGTCATGACGTGCAATCAGGAGATTGGAGTCTTCCGCTCGCCGCCATTTGACGGTGGGCGGTGGACAAGTGGTTAAGCATTATTAAATTCACTGCTCCCGAAAAAACAGCCTTTTAAAAAAAAAAATTACTCAGGTCCCCAAACACTTTTTTAGGACAAAAACAAGCATATTGACCTTTAAAATTAACACTTTGGATTTCTCCCATAGACTTCCAAAGGGAGTTTGGCGGCTTCACATATTTATTGCATTGCGCCCTCTGCTGCACCGGTTCATGCGCCTAATTAAGGATTTATGCAGCGCACTAATTAAGCCATGAACCGGAGCAGCGCATTGTTAATAGTAAATCAGCCCCATAGTTTGGATCGATTTGTTTCCTAAAGATAAATTAGTTTCCTGCACTCCTAAATATGGTGTAAAGGACATTTACTATTATTACTACTGTGTTTTGAATATTTGCTTAAGATTTGATGTCAGCCTGATAGATCAATGTTATGCTAAATATCCTTAGTAAAAAAAAGCAAATATATACAATAAATTAACAATAATATTTTATAAACCATTCCTGTGAGCGATTTGAGACTTTCTAAAGTTAGATGTTGCCTTCAACAGGGCTGCTCCCGAGCAGCCAAGGAAGATGGGTGCACATTGATCCAGCTCCAAACCATCCAGGCATATTGGCAGCTCCTGGATAAGCTTTAGGCTGCATTCACACCTTAGCATAGGCGATTTGTGGCGTAAGTACCGCGATTTGCGGCGACAAAAAATAGGCGTTTTGTCCCGCGATTTGCGGCGACAAAACGCATCGTTTTTAGCCGAAGCCGTCCGATATGCGCGTCGAAAAAGGGTCCGGGACTTGTTTGAAATTTGGCGTTCGGCGTTCTATCGACGTACAGCGTTCTGCGTTAGGGGATGTGAACAGTCTCCATAGATAACAATGCAATTTCGACCCTCCGGCGTATTGTAGCGTCGCGCTTCAGGCGTAAAAACGCCTATGTGTGAATGGAGCCTTAAAAGCATCATACATACACCCCACTTGCTCCTTGACACCTTCAATGCAACAAATGGTAAAATTTACTGATCCTGTCTGAGACAGCAAATGGAATCTCACTGCACCCACCGACCAAGTGCTCACTTGGAAAGATGGCTGTGGAGGACGTTACTTCCCTCGGTAACAATTCCCTTCAAGAACCTCTCCCTGATCTTCCAATTGAAAGACTGGAATTTGCAAAGCTCTCAACACAAAAAAAAAACATGAGAACCCTCACATGATATAATCGTAATAATAATATGGAATATATGACCCCTGTCACCTGTTTCCTACCACTATACACACTTGCCTAATCAACAACAAGACCAATCTCTTTTTTCAGCACTGGGAACAGCTTTATGGAGGTGACAACCAATCTACCAGAAAATGATCCCATGCAAACTTCTGTCTCGTCCAGGAACTTAAGGTTGTTATCTATATTGCTGTTTTTCAAGTTTCTATTTCAATTTTGTTTTGTTGGGGGTTGCCTGATGCATGGGTGTTTGCTGGGGTGGATAGACCGGCAGTTAACTCAGTTAATATACCATTTGTGGTTTCTAGCATCACAGCACATTGTATGTGTAAAATATTTGTTAAATGGACTATTTAAAAATGTCTGCACTAATGCCGCTTACACACGATCACTTTTCAGCATGAATTTTTTTTTTCAGCATGTCCAAAAAACAAAGTTTTTCCAACTTCATCATTAACCACTTGCCGCCCGCCAAAGACATATTGAAGGCGGTAAAGTGGTTACTAGTTTCTGACTTGACGTCATATGACGTCCTCAGGATATTGAGCCACTGCACGCCCCCGTGGGTGCGCATCGCGGCGATCGGTGATGCGGGGTGACAGTCTGACACCCTGCATCCCCGATCTCGGTAACGAGTCTCCGGCAGAGCCTCGTTACCACGTGATCAGCCGTGTCCAATCACGGCTGATTACGATGTAAACAGAAAGAGCCGTTGACGGCTCTTCCTCACTCACGTCTGATAGACGCGAGTACAGGAGAGCCGATCAGCGGCTCTCCTGACAGGGGGGGTTCACGCTGATTGTTTATCAGTGCAGCCCCCCTCTGATCGCCACACTGGGCCACCAAGGAATGCCCACACTAGACCACCAGGGAATAAAAAATAAGGAGCAAAAAAAAAACCGTAAAAATAAAAAAATGACAGTAAAAAAAAATATGCCAATCAGTGCCCACAAATGAGCACTGATTGGCAACATGGATGCACCAGTGCCACCCCTCAGTGTCCATCAGTGCCACCCCACAGTGTCAATCAGTGCCACCCCACAGTGCCAATCCATGCCCAGTGCCCACCTATCAGTGCCCATCTGTGCCAACCATAAGTACCCATCAGTGCCACCCATAAGTACCCATCAGTGCCACCCATATGTGCAGCCCATAAGTGCCCATATGTGCCGCCTATGAGTGCCCATCAGTGCCGCCCATCAGTACCCATCAGTGCCGCCTATGAGTGCCCATCAGTGCCGCCTATGAGTGCCCATCAGTGACGCATACCAGCGCCGCCTATCAATTCCACCTCATCGGTGCCCATCAGTACTACCTTATCAGTGCCCATCAGTGCCACCTCATCAGTGCCCATCAGTGCCGCCATATCAGTGCCCATAATTGAATGAGAAAAATTTCTTATTTAAAAAAAAATAACAGAAAAAAAAACTTTATTTTTTTTCAAAATTTTCTGTGCTTTTTTAATTGTTGCTCAAAAAAAAAATCGCAGAGGGGATCGAATACCACCAAAAGAAAGCTCTATTTGTGGGGAAAAAAGGACGCCAATTTTGTTTGGGAGCCATGTCGCACGAAAGCTGAAAGCTGAAAATTGGCTTGGGCAGGAAGGTGCGTAAGTGCCCAGGATGGAAGTGGTTAAAAACGATGTTGCCCACACACCATCGTTTTTGAAAAATTATGAACAAAGCACGGTGACGTACAACACATACGACGACACTTTAAAGGGGAAGTTCTATTTGCCTTTTGGCTGCATATTCCTTGTTAGTAAAAGACGATTTGCGCTTTTCTGTCTGTTACTGCGTGATGAATGTGCTTACTCCATTATGAATGGTAGTTTTACAAGAACGAGCGCTCCCGTCTCATTACTTACTTAGCCCACACACGATCATTTTTTACAACACAAAAAACGGCATTTTCAAAAACGACATAAAAAATTGAAGCATGTTTGAATTTTTTTTTGTCGTTTTTCAGAAGACAAAAAACGATGTGAAGCCCACACACAATCATTTTAAATGACGTTTTTAAAAATGTCATTTTATTTCATCACAAAAAAACGACCGTGTGTACGCGGCATAAGAATCTCTCCATATTCCTGATTGTAACATCTCACAAAGGGCAAACCAACCTTTATAGATCCTGCTATTGTGTGAGCTGCACCAACTGAAGTTGAATGATAATAACATCTTGCCCATTATTTTCTATCTAGCACAGGGGTTGCAGCCAGGGTCAGGACAATAATTTAGTAAAATCTAACTAGCCCATACTGCTTTTGGGTCCTTTGGGATTGCTTGGAACCACTGACCCAGTATTACCCTCCATTCCTTACCTTTTTGACACCCTCAGACCTGTAATCTATTTTTTAATAAAATTGTTTATAACTGTGATTTTATGCGTCCTTTTAATGTCTGTGAGCTCCCAAACCTTCCTTTTCCACTTTCTTTGTCTTAGTTGTGGCATGCTTTATGCACACTAAAAATTCCTTATTTCATAGCCCTCATTTTCATTTTGGGATTGAGAAAGAGTGGACAGCTATGATCCTACACACACTGACACCATAGAGAATGTAGCCACTCTCCAACAGGAAGTCAGATCATAGTACCAAAGTTTACTTTTATCTCTTATAGGGCTCCACTCATAAAAGGAACTTGCATACAATATTTAGGTGTCCAGACACATTTTGCCTAAACATCCCATGAGATCTTGTAACTGTCAATTCACTATACCATTTTGTGAAATTTACCGCAAAACGCTGAAAATGCTCAGTAAATACTGTATGAAAACACATTAAACACTTACAGAAGGAAATAAATAATGAAATGTGTTTGAGGCATGCGGTAATGATGGAATATGAACTGGTTGTTAACCACTTCCCGCCCGGCCAATAGCCGATTTACGGCCGGGAAGTGGTTATGAAATCGTGACAGGCCGTTCTCAAACGTCCTGCACGATTTCATGCCGCACGCGCCCGTGCGGGCGCGCAGCGCGGCGATCGGTGATGCGGGGTGTCAGTCTGACACCCTGCACCTCCGTTCTCGGTAACGAGTCTCCGGCGGAGCCTCGTTACCACGTGATCAGCCGTGTCCAATTACGGCTGATCACGATGTAAACAGGAAGAGCCGCCGACGGCTCTTCCTCACTCGCGTCTGACAGACGCGAGTAGAGGAGAGCCGATCAGCGGCTCTCCTGACAGGGGGGGGTTCGCGCTGATTGTTTATCAGCGCAGCCCCCCCTCGGATCACCACACTAGACCACCAGGGAAATAAAAAAAATACTAAAAAAAGGGGCAAAAAAAAAAAAAATGACAAAAAAAAAAAAGTCAGCAAAAAAAAAAAAAGGGGGGGCAGTAAAAAAAAAAATGATGCCAATCAGTGCCCACACATGGGCACTGATTGGCAACATTGATCCATCAGTGCCACCCCTCAGTGATCATCAGTGCCACCCCAGTGTCTGTCAGTGCCACCCCACAGTGCCAATCCATGCCCAGTGCCCACCTATCAGTGCCCACCTGTGCCGCCTATCAGTGCCCACCTATGCTGCCTATCAGTGCCCACCTGTGCCACCTATGAGTGCCCACCTGTGCCGCCTATGAGTGCCCACCTGTGCCGCCTATGAGTGCCCACCTGTGCCGCCTATGAGTGCCCATCAGTGCCGCCCATGAGTGCCCATCAGTGCCGCCCATTAATGCCCATCAGTGCCGCCCATGAGTGCCCATCAGTGCCCCATACCAGCGCCGCCTATCAGTGCCCATCAGTGCTACCTAATCGGTGCCCATCAGAACTACCTCATCGGTGCCCATCGGTGCCCATCAGTGCCACCATATCAGTGCCCGTAATTGAAAGAGAAAACATACTCATTTACACAAAAATTAACAGAAAAAAATAAAAATCTTCGCTCTATTTTTAGTTGTTGCGAAAAAAAAAAAAACGCAGAGGTGATCAAATACCACCAAAAGAAAGCTCTATTTGTGGGGAAAAAAGGACGCCAATTTTGTTTGGGTGCAGTGTAGCATGACCGCGCAATTGTCATTCAAATTGCGACAGTGCTGAAAGCTGAAAATTGGCTTGGGCGGGAAGGTGCGTAAGTGCCTGGTATGGAAGTGGTTAAAGAGCAGGTGGCCACTGAGTCATTAACAACTTAATAGACCCTTATCTGGGCGTGCAGCGCGGCAGGTCAGGAAATGGAGGGGAAGCGCTAGCCTCTTCCACACAACACTGGCCAGTGGTTGTGGGGGTTTGTGGGCAGGCGGCTTAACAAAATCAGATTTTCAATTGTATTTAGGACTAGACCATGCATATGCTTTGATCTAAACCATTCCATTGTAGCTCTGGCTGTATGCTTAGAGTCATTGTCCTGCTGGATGGTGAACCTCCCCCCAGTCTCAAGTCTTTTTGCAGACTCTTCATTTAACCTCCCTGGCGGTATGATTATGTCAGATTTTTGATGCTCAAAGCGGTACAATATTTTTGCATGGACATTTGGCATTTTACATTGTGGGCCATTAATTCTTAAGGCCCATACACACGTTCAGACTTTTTGCCAACAAACTTCAAAATGAGAAAGTTTGCAAAAAAATCCGTCTGTGTCTACGAGGCTTTAGTAATAACTCACTCTGTCCAAACAAGAGTCTAGAAGACATCCCAGGTATGATACATTTTGAAACACAAAATCATAAAGTATAAAAAACTATAATTAATTATATCAAATAATAATAATAATAATAAATATTATTCAATAATGTAATCAAATCAAAAATACATCAAATCAAATTGCTCAGTTGCAGAATTGTCACTGTCATTACTTTCAGTGTTTGATGACAAGTTTCCCCACAAATCACTCAATTCTGCAAGTGATTCTAATTTATTATCGCTTTTTCTAGCTGGTCTAAAACCACTTTAACCTCCCTGGCGGTATGATTCTTTCAGATTTTAGGTGCTGAAAGCGGTACCATTATTTTGCAAGGAAATTTGGCGTTTTAGATTGCAGGCTTGCAATTCTTAGGCCTCGTACACACGATCAAATCTGTCTGCTGGAAACGGTCTGCTAGACCGTTTCAGCAGACAGATTCGATCGTGTGTACGGGCGAGCCGACGGATTTGGCCACCCGACAGATTTCAAAGCATGCTTTGAAATCTATCGGGTGGGAACCCGTCCGCCCGACATGTCTGCTGGTTAGTACACTTACCAGCAGACATGTCATCTCGCACCGGCGCCGAATGTTTTCGGCGCATGCGCGGAAGTGTTTTACTTCCTGGTGCGGTGACGTGGCTGCGTCAACGTCACCGCCACGTCACCGACACGTCAGCGCTCTGTCTGCTGGCGGGGATTTTGGTTTGCTTGTGTGTACACGCGAGCAAACCAAAATGACAGCAGACAGATTTGTTCAAATCGGTCAGACAGATCGGTCGGGCAAATCTATTGCCCCGTGTGTACGAGGCCTTAGGAATAACTCACCTAAATCTGTCCAAACCAGAGTCTCTGGTAGACTATGACAAAGTTTGAAACACAAAATCATAAATTATAATATAATAAATAATAACAAATAATAATTTAATAATAACAATACTTTTTATTCAATACATTTTAATAAATAATATATTCAAAAACTCAGATTTTTTTGGGAGGTCAAATAAGGGTGCAAAATCATTATTCAGTAAATGTCTCGGGTATGAAAATCTTTAAAGCAAGGTATGGCGCAAAGTCCAACGTCGCAGTCGAGACAACAGAAGCCAGTTTATTTTTCTTCTGTTGTCGTCGCGCTTGGAGCAGCAAACCACACACATCCGTGTGGGTGCTGTTTTTTTTGCAGTGGGTGGTACGTGGTCCATAAAATGACGACCAGTCAGTCGCTCAGGATTCACAACACCAGAAGCCTGTCATCCAGAACAGTTTAGCGCTGTTGGCATTTCAGAAAAATCTGTTCTGCCACCTTCCACATAAAGTCTGCATGGAGCATAGACCTGACACTTTTTTTTTCCAGCAGGATGACATGCTCCAAAAGATGTCGGAATTTTTTTTTTATAATACTTTTTCTGCTGCTTTCTCATCGCTGGGTAAAAGATCATGGACTGGTCAGCCCTGTCCACACCTCCCATCGTGTGGTTGTAGTCCAACACAACTTGTGGCTTTCTAACATCTTTTCCACCTCTGGTATGGACCATGGCGGTCAAGGTGTTATTGATTGTGCTCATAAGGGAAACATTTTTTTTGTCCCGCCACTTTAGTGCCAACATTTTCCCTTTTTGCCATGCAGCTACTTCTCCTTTCCCAAGCTTTTTATTTGAAAATGCTGTAGGCATGTCACGCCGGTTAGGCCTCACGGTCCCATAAGCGTCCGTCTTATTCATAAGAAGGAACTTGTACAGGTATAGAAATTGTCCGTAGTGACACAGTAGCCCTGGTTGAGCAAGGGCTCTATCAATGGAAGAACTGAAGCGGTTGCCATCCCAAAACCGCTGAATCTCGGGGAGAATTTGGTCCCTTTGCCAGTGTACAGTACTACGTTCCAGATATATCCAGAGCTGGATTCACACAGCATAAAGGATTTGATTCCAAAGCGAGCGTGCTTAGATGCAATAAACTGAATCCAGATGAGCCTACATTTGTAGGCCATGGGACTTTCGTCAATGGTAATGTCCCTCTCAGGTATATAGGTCCGCTGGAAGTTCTGCAAAATAATTTGGTAAATATCCCAATATCCCAATTTTTTTTCAGCGCAGTGCAAATATTTCATTATCAATGAAAATCTATACTCAGACATTACAGTTCCAAAAAAAGGTGTGGCCAATCATTTATTTGTTGTCCAGTACCACTTTGGAGTGGTTTCCCCACCACTCCCTATAAAATTAGGAGGCCAAGGAATTTCCAGATATCGTCGCTGGTCACAGGCTCCCATTTCCTGTGCCTTGAAAATAGCTGATGGGTAGCAGCTTGCTGTTCTTGATATCGATTTGTCTCCAAAACGATTTTGTCGATCACCTCATCCGTCAAAAAAAGTCGGAGGAATTCCAAGGGATTGTCATCCACTATGTCCACTTTTATCCCAGGTGATCCTGTGAATGGAAACCTTTGGGGGCGCTACGTGCACCGTAGCGCAGTCAATTGCGCACCAAGTCTGCACATCACAGGGCACAGGTGCAGGATCGTCACTCACATCGCTTTCTGCGTCTGACGAACTTTCCTACGCGTCGCTTTCACTCAACTCCTCCGCAAGTGATTCCGTATCGCTGTCGTTATTTGGCAGCAGGTCGCATAGCGATTTAGAAGTAGAGGCGTGCTTTGCAATGATTGCTGTGCAGTATACAGACACTGGTACTGTAAATCTGCAGACAGGGCACTGGAGAAAGCACTGGGGGAGGGCAATCAAAGGTCACTGTATTTTATTTTTTATTTTAATCCAATACTATCAGTGTGTTTTACTGTGTTTTACTTTGTTTCTACTTATATTTTTAAATTTTGCGCCGTCCCCCGCCCCCCGTTACACCCCCCTGCGTCACAACGCTCACAGGGAAGGGGAACACAGAGCATCGGGTGGACGTCCAGCCACCGTACACTGCTGGGATTCATCGCTGGATCGCAGAGAAAAGGTAAGAAACCTCTTTCTGCATACAGCGAGGCAAGCCCGAGTGTGGCTCGGGGTTACCGATCGTAGCTTGAAAATCTCACGCCGAGCCACACTCGGGAATACCGCCAGGAGGTTTAAGGACACTTTTTAGTTGCTATGGACAATCTCCAGTTTCCAGGCAGAAAGAAAAGTATTTATGCAGGACACTGGGCAGACGACTAGGGACAAAGGAGGTGTGTAATTATTTTATACAGTACTGTAATCTGTAAGATTGTACTGCATGTATACTGTGTTTTAATTTTTTTAAATTTGGCGCCAAGCTCCGTCCCTGTACGTTACAATGCTCAAAGGGAACGGAGTTAGGCACTCAGGCACTGTGAATCTAGCGGTGGAGGAGACAGCTTACACACACAGCGGGGAAACATTGCAGGATCCAGGGGACAAGGTAAGTAACTTTGCCTGGATCCTGCGATGCGATCCCAAGTGTGGCTCGGGGTTACCACTTTTGGTACTGAAATTTTATGATAAAAACAAAGTTTTTCTCTACATGATATGTCGTGATTCCTCTCAAGCCTGCCTTGCATAAACACGTTTGTGATATAAAATGCTCGAGCAAAGCGTGATGTACAACACGTAGAACGGCACTATGAAGGGAAAGTTCCTTTCGAATGGTGCCACCCTTTGGCCTGCTTTTGCTAATTTCCCCGTCTCATAACTTGCTTCTGAGAATACACGTTTTTTTTCCCCCTCATTAAAGCGTACACGACCATTTTTTACAAAGTGAAAAGAATGACTATGAAAAACTAAGAGAAAAAATAGAGCAGGTTCTAAAAAAAATCGGGCATTTTTCTCATCGAGAAAAATTATCTGGAGCATACACACGACCGTTTTCACGACGAATTAAAAAAATGTCACTTTTCTCGTCATGAAAAATGGTTGTGTGTACGCGGCATAATGCCACGTACACAGATCACTTTATGTGATGAAAAAAAATGACGTTTTTAAAAACGTCAATTTCATTGACCGTGTGTAGGGGAAAATGTCATTTTATGTCATGTAAAAAAGGACAAAAAAAAATTGAAGCATGCTTCAATTTTATGTGTCGTTTTTCAAAACGTTGTTTTTTGTTTCACAAAAATTCACAGTGTGTAGCAAAAAACTTCGTTTAAAACAACGTTTTTCAACCCGCGCATGCCCAGAAGCTAGTTATGAAGCGAGCTTCAATGGAAAAGAGTGGTGAACGTAACCTCGCTTTGCTAGAGCATTCTGAAAAAATTATGGTGTGTAGGTAACATCGTCTTTGAAAATTGAAGTTTCAAAAATTTTGTTTTTTACTTCACAGAAAACGTCGTTTTTTTTTCATCACATAAAGTGATCGTGTGTACGGGGCATAAGCCTTGAATAGTGCTGTGTATGTTACAAGTGACACTTCTGGATATTTCCAGGGGTTGAAAGGACTTTAAATGTTGAAGTGTTGGACTTGATTTGAGAGAACTCACCCAAGAATCTTTAATGTATGGTGTTTTGATTTTACTGATATTAGTCTTCTGTGATATTGGTAAATGTCAAGATTGTATCATAAATGGATTACACCATTTGTTTGTGCCAACTCATGAAGGTGCAAAAGATTTTTCATAGCTGAATTTCTATCAATTCAGGTGGGGATGGAGATTTAACACATATACATTACTTCTTCATCTTTCATCAATAAATATTGCACTCCTGACATATAGCAAGAAACTGTTTATATAAGTTATTCCTAAATTGAATATTATTGACAAGATATTCTTGTGCAATACTTTGATTTGCCATGGATTAGACCAAGAAAATATATATATATATTTTTTTACCAGTATTACTAAAATACTAATACTGTATACTGTATATTAGTATACACAAGGCATACATCATCAAAAATTGAGCAATACATGTAATTAAATTCATCGCTATTTCAATCATATTGATACATGAATTGTGCTAATCTGATCATACAAATTACATTTAAATTTTTTTTTTTCTTAAATACTGAGGGACATTTGTAAACGCAGTTTCACTCCATTGTCACACAATGTGAATATGCATAAATCATTTGCAGCTCCTATTCTACCTCTTGTGGCTTGATGTCGAGGGTGTTTGACTGCCTTACCACTACCTATATTGCTCATGTCTGCAACCAGTCTGCAGATGTATGCTTGTGTTTACACATCTGTTACAGATGTTATGAACTAGATTTTGTCAGAATTTACTCTCCTATCTTTTGTATAATTAAGAACTGATGTGAACGGGGGGGGGGGGTGTGGTCTGACCTTGTGAAAGATAGCCACTAAAAGACTGAGCTTCCACCGACACAGGTTTTCATACTCCACTATCGGAGGTAGCCGACTACCAAACTAGCCCATAATCATGGGGACAGCATCCTGCATTAACTCGGCCACCCGCTTCTCCTCTCCCCGCGAGTACCAGATTTCTACCACGGTGATGGGCATCTTCAGTGGCCTCCTCAATAGACCACGCTCAACACACATAGAGAGAGAACACATTCACCAAGCTCTCAGATCCAAAGGAAGGTAATATGACCCACCTAGGGATGTGGTATGTTGTTTGGTGAACTATAAGCTTAAGGAGGAAATTGAGAAAAGCATGAAACAGAATACAGCTTGCATATGAGGGGGCTGACATTCACATCTACCAGTATCTTTCCACTAGAAATGGCCTGGCGGTACGCCCGGTGGTCGTTTTGCGTCAAACTTTGCTCATTTGCTGTCCGCCGAACAGGGCGACATCTGGCATTATTCGCAGCGGTCCGCCATTTTACATTGAGAAGAACTTTGACCCATGACACATCCATCAGGTGGTACAGGACAGCCAATGGAGACATTTCAGCACATGGACATACAGTACCTGTGGGCAAGAATGTATTTCCAGCACAAGGGCATTGCACTGATTCTCGGCGACATGGTGCCGACATCTCGCACTCGCTGTAATAGAAAAAAGCACATTCCATCAAGCGCGTCATAGAAGCGACGGGGATCCAACTTGGATCACCGCCAATTCTAGCCACGGCATTTGGTATGAATCATGAGGGGGAACTCCACGCCAAATTTTAAATAAAAAACTGGCATGGGTTCCCCCCCGGGGCATACCAGGCCCTTAGGTCTGGTATGGATTTTAAGGAGAACCCCATCACCGAAAAAACATGCCCTCAACATGGGGGAGTGGGTGCTCTGGGGCAGGGGGCGCCATGCGGCCCCCCCACCCCGAGGTACCCTGTCCCCATGTTGATAAGGACAGGGCCTCTTCCCGACAACCCTGGCCGTCGGTTGTCTGGGTCTGCGGGCGGGGGGCTTATTGGAATCTGGGAGCCCTCTTTAATAAGGGGGCCCCCAGATACTGGCCCCCCCACCCTAGGTGAATGAGTATAGGGGTACATTGTACCCCTACCCAATTCACCTGGAGGAAAAGTGTCAATAAAATAAACACACAACACAGGGTTTTGAAATAATTTATTAGTCAGCTCCGGGGGTCTTCTTCACTCTCCCGATGCCTTCTCCGCTCTCTGGGGGGTCTTCTTCCATCTTCTCTTCTCTCAGCTGTCGTCTCGGCACTCCCCGGTTCTTCTCCCGCTCGCTCTCCGGTGCCTTCTTTGAGGCTGGCCGCCGCTATCTTCTTTGAAGCTCTCTTACTAGTGGCGGCCAGCCCGGTCTTCTATGCCACCTTCTGCCTTCTTCTTTTCTTCTTATGTTGACTCAATGCTTCCTCCTGCTGTAATGCCGGGTGTGCGAGTTGGCGGCGATTTATATAGGCCTCTTATGATGTCACAGTCCCAGCATGCTCCGGGACCCACAGAGCACCTGAGCACAGCCAGGCTAACTTGTCTGCAAGTTCTGCAGTCGCTACACCTTGCGATGCGATTCAGGTAGTCGCTACACCTGACTATGCTATTCACTCGACCTCTGCATCAGTTATGCCAGTCCAGCCCATGCCCAGTGAGCCTCCTACTTTTTCTTGTTCAGGACCTTCTGCAACCTTGCCTCACCCTAATACTATTACATCCATTCAAACCTGTCTAAGGGGCTCAATCCATCCTTTGGATAGACTGCCTCATTCGGCTAGGTGGGGTTTTCAACTTTTTTTAGGGCTCTCTGCATTCTGCTGTTCTTTCAGCTATCCAGCTTGACTCCTGTGACATGTCACCTTCTAACCAACCTGACCTCAGGGTTCCACTGACCTCTGCCCAGTCTGATGGTCCTGTGCTAGATGCCCAGTTAATCTTTAAGGGTCTGAGGGACCCTCCTCAGATTCCTGTTGATCCTCCCATGCCCTTGCTTATTCCTAAAAGGCCTTTGGCCCTCAATAAACCTTGGTTCCGGTCTCTAAGGCGTCTTGGATTTCTGCATCTGAAATTTTCGCACCTCGTCTTCTGAGTTCTATTTAAAGTCCCCCTCCAAGCCTGGTCCCAAGCAGGGGAGGGGCTTAAGAGGGAAGGTATTGTCATGGATATGCAGTAATGTCTGGCAGCTTACCTTCCTCTTCATGTGTTCATCTTAAAGGCCAGACACTCTCACGTAGCTGCTTTTATCATCTCTCCTCCCTGTATGGCTCCACCCCAGGCCATAACAGGAACTCTATATTAACCAGTGCACTGCAGGTCTGCCTTGCTGATCAACGTTGTTTGTTAAGCATTGTGTTCCTGCTTGCCATGTGCTACGTTTATCTCTGTGTACCGATCTTGGCTTATCCCCGACTATTCCTGTTTGCTTGTGACCCTGACCCTTGGCCTGTCATTTGTTTATCCTTGTCTGATTGTCACCCGGACCTTGGCTTACCCTTCACTATCTCTTTTATCCTGAGTAGCTGCTTCCCCTCTCTCCTCTATGACCTACGGAGCGCGAGCTGGGGACTCTGGGGGCCACAACCTGAATTCAGTTGCAGCTGAGACCATCCTCACCACTAGAGGCTCTGGTGAATACCTGCTGAATCTTACGCTCTGCGCCCTGGGGAATCTTGGGCTAAAGCTTCCTGTGGGATTCCTGTTTGTCCTCAAGTGGACCTGCCTTCCATATCCACTCTGTGTTCCATCCACAGCAGTCTGCTATAGGGTTCACTACCTTGTGGTGCACTCCTGACTCCATTGGGGTGCATCTGTCATCTGGCCACAGGTGACCTGACACCTCTATTATCTTTTTAAGTGGCAGAACTTGCACAATTGGTGGCTGACTAAATAATTTTTTGCCCCACTGTAAGTATTTTTTGACTATTTTTTTCTTATTTAGAGCCTTGTCATCTGCCTGTCCTTTCTCTTGACTGCCGCCAGGTGTCATATGTGCCTTTATTTGTTCCTCTCTGTGGTTATGTGATCTTCCTGGTGTGGAGGCAAGTCTTGACATGCTTTGGAAACCGCCCTCCCCACTTGTACCGGCATTCACGGCTTGGGCTTCCATCCCTTTGGCTGCTCGGCTCATGCACATTCATGCACGCGATTCTTCCATGTGTGCGGGGTTGGGGATAATTTAAGCAGCTCAATCTGCTTTGTTAGTGCATGGGCGTGGGATCCAGGGAAATTCTACTTTTTTGCTGATCACAAGTGAATACATTACATTTTATAGCATATTGGTCTGAAATGTTGACTGGACATTGATCCCCTGCTTTGCAGAATGCAGAGGTGGAAACACCCAACTGACAAGACCTATTCCCACTACTCTTATCCTCATGGCTCCATGGCTCAAATTGACCTAGCCCTCGGTTGTCCCATGATGATGTCCCATGATGTTGACTCAACTTGCCATGACCGCCTATCTTCCGGGTGCGAATTCAGATCATAGCCCGATGCCACTTACATTATCCATTGACAGCTGTAGTGCTATGGCATCTTCTGTCTGTTTGGTTCCAGGATGCTGATATCAGAGGCCAGATTAAATTACGCTTTCTTGGGACCTCAATAGGGACACTGTGGGCTCTCAAATTGGATGGTATGTCTTTAAAGCTTCCGTGAGAGGTCAATATATTTCCTTGATTAAGCACCATAAGAGCACCTTCATTAGTGTTCTTCAGGACCTGAAGGGATCTTTGAGAGAAGCCGAACAGGTCTTGGCACAGGATCCCTCCTGGGACCGGGTGACTAAGATTGGTTCGGTTGCACAGGCGCATTCTGCTGCATCAAAATGATTTGGTTCATTGTTCAAATTTAAAATTTCAGGAACTGCTCTTTGAGAGGGGTGACAACATGGTAGGTTGCTCAGGAACCTGTCTGCAAGTAGCTTCTACGGTATGTCTGTCTATTGTATTAAAGATCCAGCCGGACATCTGTGTTCTGCTCTGGACAAAGTCCTTCAAGTTTTCTTTGAGTATTATCAGCGATTATACTCATCAACATTTTCACTTCCCACTCTTTCCCAGTCTGATAAAGAATTTCTAGTTGCTCCCATCACATTGGAGGAGATTGACCATAATGTCATTCCCTTCTGGGAAAAACCCTGGCCCTAATGGCCTACTAGCTGAATGGTACAAATTGTAAATGGAAGAAGTCTCCCTGCTTCTTTGCAATCTTTATGTCCTATACCATGACCAGAGGACACTTCAAGCCTCCATGTAAGGCGCCCATGTGGTTCTTATCCCCAAGTCAGGCAAGGATCCATTAAACTGCGGGCAATCTCACTTTTCAATATGAACCTCAAAATCCTAACAAAGGTCCTTGCGCCTAGCCAAGACTGTGTAACTGTTTGTGAATACTGGCCAAATGGGATTTAACCCACATAAGTCCACATATATTAATATTTGTAGCCTTTTTTACAAATCTCTCAGGCTTTACAATCCAACTCTGGTAGGCGTGTGATGGTGGCCCTGGATTTTGAGAAGGCTTTTGATTCAGTGGCAAATATAATAAACGACAACAGAAACTGATGGGCAAATCCCACTGAATTTTAACATTAATACTTGAGCATATATTCAGTACAGCCCTTAATATGAGTATATACTTTTGCAGCTCCATGTAGTGTGAAAAATCTGTATTAGCGGAAAAGTTTAAATAATGTAAAAAAAATCGTTATCTCTGGAAATGTTGTCTTTTTTAACATTTGAAAAATCTAGATTTTAATTATTTTGGTGGTTTAACTTGGGTATGTACAAAATACAACACTTGTTATAAATATCATTTCAGTGTGTTGCTTTTTATTACTTTTTTTATCTTGTTTCAAATATTGAGTTTGAACTTAATCTTATATTAAGAAGTGGAAATGTATTACATTCTCTTGTTCTATATAAAAATCCCTTACTGGAAATTTATTTGCTTATGTTTTTGTGCAGCCTTAGGGTTTTTAATTTATGGCTCATTTTGTGGATTTTAATTAGAAAGTTCTCTTTCCAGCAGAGCAATTCTTAATTTGGAGCTGCACCTGGTTACAATTTATAGAAGCCCTTCACAGTACTTTTATTCCAACAATACAAACACAATGCAAGGCTACAATGGTACTACATGAAAAAGAATGAAAGTTTTAAAAAAATTGAGAAAATTCAGAGACTTCTTTCTTCCAAATAAGTTAATTGTCAACACAGAGTAACTTAGAACTGATACAATAGCATCACAGTTTATTAAAACAAAAACAAAACAAAAAAAAAAAAAATAATAATATATATATATATATATATATATATATATATATATATATATATATATATATATATACATATATAAAAATAAATAAAATGGACAATTTTATGCGCATAAAAAAGGCTATATGTTTACATTCAAATATGAAACAAATATAATATTTATGCATGTCTGTAATAATGCAAGGGGAATGTGTGATATATATTGTATATTTACTACATGCATACTTTTTAATAAATATTGTTACAGTAGATGAAGATTTTATACGCATAATTAAAAATGATACCAAATGACATGATATTATACATGTTACATGAAAACTAAAACCCACTACAGTTTTCTTTTAACCACTTGCCACCCATCCACAGTATTTTTACTACGAACAAGTGTCAGCTACAGTCACTGCAATGTACTGGTATTTTATGTGCACTAGCACATCCCCAGGGGCATGCAGCGGTGTGATCCCATGACTGCTGTGTCCAGTGGACACAGCTGATAAAGGCACTCGGTACCAAGTCCATGTGAGCAGCAGTGGTGGTATGTGCTCGCCATGACCAATCTTAGAGATCACATGATTAAATGTAAACAGTTATAAATTGCTTTCATTCATCAAAGCTGGCTTACTATTGTGATTCTTTGATTGGCCCACAGCTATTACATGGTACCTAACACCCTGATAGTTAAAAAAATAGCTTTTAGTGATCAATGAACAGTGATCATATATATATATATATATATATATATATATATATATATATATATATAGTGATCATATATATATTGACATTGTTTTTTAAATGTAATTCAAAATATCTGTCTATTTATTTAGTTATTTAATTCATACTGTCACCAGTCAGTATCCCTGATCACCACCACAACCACCAGTCAAATGACAAAAACTCACCATGCCTTTCTAAATACCCTGGACACGCGTCTCATGTGAGTTCATAGAGCAAGAGATTTAAACAGAGCACTGGCAAGGATTGCTGACGGATCTTCAAAACGGATTGGTTATCCTAATCTAAATGAACCAAAGGTGCTTATTCTAGTTCATCTGGTGAGTGGCCATTTCACTAGGTGGTGGTGCAGGCACATATACGGTGAAAGTAGTAGCACATAACCACAGGCAAGGAAGTCACCAATGAAAGGAGTGATTATTCACTGAGGACATTTGTTTTTTTCACTTGCAATTTTTATTCTATTTTTCTTGTTTTTTTTGTTATATGGACTAAATGAGTATGGCCGCGTACACACGACCGATTTCCTCGGCAGAATTCAGCAAGAAACTTGATTGGAGACATATTCTGCCGAGGAAACCGGTCGTGTGTACACTTTTCGCCGAGAAACCCGTCGAGGAACTCGTGGAGCCAAAAAGAGAGCATGTTCTCTATTTCCTCGATGGGCAGTGGGAAAATTTGGCTCGACAAGTTTTTTGTCTGCCGAACAAGGAACTCGACGGGGAAAATGATGTGTTTCGTCTGTCGAGTTTCTCGGTCGTGGCCTTTGATTTGGATATGGTATTTTTTGCACATGCACTTTGTATAGTTTGTGGTGGCAGCTTTTAATTAATTTGTTTTGGACATATGCACTTTGATCATTGAAATTTAATTTTTGTCTAAACCTTTGGCACGTATAGTTTGAATTGGCATTCATATAATAGGTTTTGGATATACTGGTAGTACATTTACAGAGCACAGAGCTCACATTATCTTTTACATATACCTTTTTGATATTACAAGGAAGAGAGGAGTGGCAATATTACATAATATATATATATATCTATATCTATATATATATATATATCTATATATATATAGATATATATATATATTTGCAAGTTAGCGCGATCCATACATCAATTTTTATTTCTAAACATTCAAGCTATAGGGCTGTATGTTCCATTTGATTGCAGCAAACCTAATCAGCATTTATTGAACAGTATCTTGGTGCCGGTAACACATTTTTGTAGGGATTAAATAATACCAAAAAAAGCTCTATCTGTGTGAAAAAAATATATATAAATTCCATTTGCGTACAATGTTGCATGATCAAGCAATTGCCAGTAGCACAGTGCTGAATAGCAAAAAATACCCTGGTCATAAGGAGGGTAAACTTTCTGGCGGTCAAGTGGTTAAAATTATTGGATGTTTAGCGATATGCAGAGGAATTTTAATGAGTTAGAGTTGATGGAGAATAAGGCCATTTCACTTGAGGCAGAAGGATAACACATGTTCTATTCCACGACTTTTCCGGGTATACCCAGTAATCCAAGATCTATTCCAATGATTGGCAGCAGAAAATCAGGAGCAAATTAACTGTATTCTCCATGGAATGGATATGTTTGGAAACATTGATGAGGACAAGTGAATATCACGCTATGATTCTTTATATTTGAATGCATACACATCGGGTATGAGCTTGTGATTTGAAGCATGACCACCAGCACCACCAGGAGCTATATGGATACACCTGGGAAAGGTTTTCCCCACTGCACTGTTTGCTTTTCCATTAATTTGGAAGGCACCACATTCTGGTAAGCTACCATCTCTTTCATAGGAGGTGTTTTACACAGAGGATCTGGGGAAGCTGGCTCTCTTATGAACATAATCATCTGTTCTACCCCTTACCTGTGGATTTTGATCTGTTGGGACACTGGAATTTATTTATTTATTGTTTTCAAAAATTTTTGTTGTTTTTTGGATTCTTTAATGGACTTCTTTTTTTTTTTTGATGAACTTATTATCACACCCCTTTTTGTCTTTTCTCATTTGTCACATTTGCCTTTAGCAATGTAATTTATTTCACTAATGCAACTTAAAAGGTGAAACTAATATATGAGATCGACTCATAACATGCAAAGCAAGATAGTTCAAGCCGTGATTTGTCATAATTGTGGTGATTATGGCTTACAGCTCATGAAAACCCCAAATCCACAATCTCAGGAAATTAGAATATTACATACAATCAATAAAACAAGGATTGTACACAGAACAATATTGGACCTCTGAAAAGCATAAGCATGTATATGTACTCAGTAGTTGGTTTGGGCCCCTTTCTGCAGCAATTACTGCCTCAATGTGGCGTGGCATGGAAGCTATAAGCCTGTGGAACTGCTGAGGTGTTATTGAAGAGCAGGATGCTTCAATAGCTCCCTTCAGCTCTTCTGCATTGTTCAGTCTCATGTCTCATGTTTAATCTTTCTCTTGGCAATGCCCCATATATTCTCTGTGTTTCCAAATGATATGTAAAATAAGCTTTTATTAGAAAAGAGGACTTTGGACCACTGAGCAACAGACCAGGTCTGTTTTTCTTTAGCCCAGGTAAGCCGTTCCTGACATTGTTTGTTGTTCAGGAGTGGCTTGACAAGAGGAATACGACATTTGAAGCCCATGTTCAGGATCCGTCTGTGTGTGGTGGCTCTTGATGCACTGACTCCAGCCACAGTCCACTCCTTGTGAAATTCCCAAACACTTTTGAGTGGCATTTTCCTGACAATCCTCTCCAGGCTGCAGTCATCCCTGCTGCTTGTGCACCTTTTTCGTCCACACTTTTCTCTTCCACATAACTTTCTATTAATGTGCTTTGATACAGCACTTTGGGAACATCAAACTTATTTTGCAATTACCTTTTAAGGCTTTCCCTCCTTATGGAGGGCAGGGCCAGATTAAGAACATCATGGGCCTGGTTCTGAGGATTTTGGTGGGGCCTATTATAAATAATAAATAAATGTGTGAGAATCACAGCGCAGCAATGGAGGGCCCAGTCTGAAAGTTTAAGTGTACCCTAATGTGCTAATATGATGTGCATACTTGTACATTGTGGCATAACCTACCCCAGGGCCTCTAAAAAGTAGTAATGTCAGGAAAGTTTACTACCGCTTTAATATCACAGGATCTCAGAAACCTCTCATGGGCCCCCTACTGACCCAGTGGCCCTTGGGCAGTGCATAGTTGCCAACATTTAAAAAATATTTTCAGGGACACTTTTTTTCACAAGTGCTATATTTAGAGTAGCTAAGATCCCCAATGTTCCTCTGTACATCACAGTAGTAATCACAAAATTAAATACGTTCTAATAATGGAACAGAACAAATATGAGAACTGAGATTTCCTTTAGTTGAACTAACAAAAGTGTGTCCATTCTAGAACTGGTAACATTGAGGGTATTCAGTATCATTTTAAAGAACTGTTTTTGCGGGTAAGCAACATAGGGGAGGAGTACGGATGGTATATAAGTGGTAAGTATGTGCAGGTGAGTGAGAGGAATGTGGAGGGTCTAACACTGGGCAGTATGTACAGGAGAAGAGTGCAAAGGGTATGGCAAATGGGGCAGTATGTACAGGAGAGAAGTGTGGAGGGTATGACAGTGGGCAGTATGTACAGGAGAGGAATGGGGACGGTATGATAGTGGGCACTATGTATAGGAGAGGAGTGTAGAGGGTGCAATAGTGGGCACTATGTACAGGAGAGAAGTGTATGACAGCAATTCTATGTACAGGAGAGGAGTGTGGGGGGTATGACAGTGGGTGCTCTGTATAGGAGAGGAGTGTGGAGGGTATGATAGTCGTCACTATGTACAGGAGAGGAGTGTGGAGGGTATGACAGTGAGCACTATGTACAGAAGTGGACGGATGTTTAGGGACTGCGTAGTGGTTAAGCGGTACATACATGGATTGAAATTACACCAATTATGCAGAGACCAGCCATAGTCGATCTATGTATGGGCTAGCTGGTTTTACACAAGTCAATCTATTAATTGACTTGAGTACAACCAGCCTGTTTTTCCCAAAACAATCCGTGCTGCCAGCTATAGATAGCAACATTGATCATTGTACTCAGTGGCAGAACACAATAACACTGCAGAAGTTATTCCCCCATCCACAGGTCAGCAGGTGAGAGGGTGTGTGGGGACAGGCTGGGGAGAGATACTAGTCAGTGGCTGGGTTGGCACTGGCTAGTATCAGAGCCAGAAACACACAGGTTACATATGTCGCGATCGTTAGAGCGAGAGCAATAATTCTAGAACTAGACCTCCTCTGTAACTCTAAACATGTAACCTAAAAATGTTTTAAAGCATCGCTTAGGATACCAACAAAAATCGTGCTAACTTTAGTGTTTTTTTTTTTAATGAATGAAACAGTTTATTTCCAAAAAAAAACATGTTTGAAAAATTGCTGCGCAAATACAGTACTGTGCTAGAGCTGCACAATTAATCGTTAAAACATTGTGATCTTGATTCAACCCCCCTGACATCACCAATGCAGAGTTTGCTGATTCTTTCATATAACAAGTGGAGAGACTTCCAGCTGTCAAAAGAAAATATCCGGGCAGTCTGCCAAGTTCTTATCAGGAAACATTGTAACTAACGCTTTCTTCATAGATCAAAGGGATAAACTTCTGTGTGTAAAGATAATATCCGGGCAGTCTGCCAAGTTTTAGCAGGAAACATTGTAACTAACGCTTCCTTCTTAGATCAAAGGGATACATTTCTGTGTGTAAAGAAAATATCTGGGCAGTCTGCAAAGTTTGTAAACAACATGAAACATTGTAACCAACTTCCTTTTTAGATCAAACTTCTGTGTGTAAATGCAAGAAATGTGACCACTTAAAGTCCAACACTTGTTTAAGTTAAAAAGCAAAGGGCCAGATTCACGTACATTGTCGCATATTTTGACCGGCGTAGCGCACCTCCTTTACGTTAGACCGGCGCAATGTAGAGGCGCAATCACCGTATCCTCATAGTATTTGCGCAGATGGGGTCCCAGTGCATATGCAGAGTCACCCTGAAGGGATAAGACAGGAGGATGTTAGTAGTCCATGTGCCCCTTGTGATTTCAGCATCATGGGGGGAACAGTCATGCCTGCCACCCATGTCACTCACCAACCAGCCAGCTGTCCCCATACATGTTCTGTTCGAAATCTGTGGGGATGGGGCTAGGATTGTATATGTATCTGTCATGGGTGTCATGGGTGGTGTCATGTGTTTGGCTGGTGATGTCCTCCTGCAGGGTTGTGGTTAATTCCAGAATGGCATGAGGGGTGAATCTGAAGATGCGAGACACCTCAGAATCACTCATGCCAAATATGTCTATGCGTGTGTGATATATCAAGTGAAGAGTGAGGGGATTGTATCAGATTAGATTATTATATCCATCAAGGTTTTAAAGGGCTATTGAAAAATAGTGAGACCGTGTTTGTAATTTGTATGTATGTTATGTATTGATGTATATATGTATGTATATATATATTTTTTTTAATGTTTATAAAAGCAAATAAAAAGTTTTTGGAAAAAAAATCCTCTCCCGTGCCCTCCTTTGTGCCCTCCTCCGTGCCCTCCTCTGTGCCCTCCTCCTTCTTTGCTCATCTAAAGTCAGTAGTATAGCTATGAGCATGGATGCCCCTGGCATGTTGGCATACAGTTTGTTGTGCAGCAAGTGTGACTGGTCAGCTCCTCACTAACAGTGTTGCTTTAGCTGACATGTAGACGGATTGTCTAATTTTATTCCACCTTTTCTATGGACTAATTTTAGACAGGACGTGCAGCTGTTGCGCACAGCGCATAGCCTGCGCTGCACCAACTTACTTTTATGGATCCCCATAACTCCCTCATTTGCATATTTGAATAGCAAATCAATGGTATGTCTAGCGCAGTTTTGCGCGGACGGATACGCCGGTCTATCGAAATTACGCCGGTCCAAAAAAAGTAGATTTCATGCGTATATCATTTTGGGGAATGCGGCGCATCCATACGCATGCGCAGATTTAGACTTATGCCACGCATCTCCTGTAACGTCAGCGTAATGGCTCTGTGAATCTGGCCCAATATTTTTTGCTAGAAAATTACTTGGAACCACCAAATATTATATATATTTTAGCAGAGACAAAAATGGCAATTGCTGCAATATGTTATGTCACACTGCATTTGCCCACTTCAATGAATAATAAAAACCATGCCGCACGGATCGTGAGAGAATCGCGATCTATCATCTAAGCAAAAAAATTGCAGTTGTCATTTTAGCCAGAAGTGCAGCTCTTCACTGTGCAACATAAAAAGTTACAAAGACCACCATAGAGTAATTTTCTAGCAAAAAACAAATGATGACAAAACAGTCTGCTGCAGTGTGTCAGCTTGTATTTATAATGGCCGCTCTGTATGTAGCTTCTGACAGGCTGTGCAAGCAAGCCCGTATCTCCGGGACCATAAATGATAGCCATCCCATATTTTAACCGGTTGTGGGGTAAGTCCTTAACTGCCTACCCCCCAAATGTGGGGTTTATGTGACCTCTGGTCGTCGAGCTAAAACCCCCAAAGTCGTTTTTTTTTGGGGGGGCAAATTGGCCTATCTTGAGAAAGGGGCCTGGAGCTGCAGCTCCAACAGCCCCTATGTTAATCCGGCCCTGATGGAGGGTATCAATGATGGTTTTCTGCACAACTGTCAGGTCAGCAGTCTTTCCCATGATTGTGATTCCTACTGAACCAGACTGAAAGACCATTTAAAGGCTCAGGGAGCCGTTGCAGGTGTTATGGCTTAATTAGGTGATTAGAGTGGGACACTTTGAGCCTAGAATATTGCACCTTTTCACAATATTCTAATTTTCTGTGATTGTGGATTTGGGGTTTTCATGAGCTGTAAGCCATAATTATCACAATTATGACAAATCACAGCTTGAACTATCTTGATTTGCATGTAATGAGTCTATCTCATATATTAGTTTCACCTTTTAAGTTGAATTGGTGAAATAAATTACCTTTTGCACAATATGCAAATTTTTCGAGTTTCACCTGCAATTTGATCATTGCTGGATGGATACTTTGAATCATAGTGATGTTAACCTTTAAGGTGCTTTTGTGAAGCACCAGGAATGGAAAAATAAAGTAATTTTTTTTAATCACCCTAAGAAAAAATGGATTATAGTTGACTTATTTATTGCAACATGTATGGCAATTAAACCATAATGGGAGCTAATGGTTAAAACCAAAGACTATTTATTCTAAAGAGTGACTATAATTAATTATTTAACTATAGTAAAATAATCAATGATTTGAAACTTTCACAAATATTGTTGCAATGTTTAAGATGCTAGTTTTTATATATATACAGGGTATAAATTTTGCGCTAATCTACTTTAAAATAACTTGAAGTGTATAGTATTGATAGGAAGACCTAGTGAGGCACAAAGCTGCAACATAAACACGTGATAACCATGTGGCAAAACAGAAAAACAAACAAATAGTTGTGCACATATATAACAACTAAAAAAAAAAAAAAAAAAATAGTTGCGCTGAGTATACAATAAATAATAATAGGATAAAATGGGGTGTTGGCGCTACCTAACAACGCTTAAAGACCATAATTGCTCAAACAGTAGACAGTAAAGAAATGTGTGTTGAGTACAATAGTACAATAGGGTGCGTGGATGAGGTATAACTATATGTGCCTCAGAATAGGTTATATGACAGTATGCACAGTAGGGGGAGACAATAAAGCTGATATTAAAACAAACAAGATGCTGGAAATCTAGTCTCTAGGTACAGCCAAAAACTAAATACATAAATAAATAAATAAAACTGTCACCATACATAAATGCCACACTGGGTACGCATCAATACAATATCACAGCTCAGCCCAATGTAATGGTGGTGGTGCTAGTCCAATAGGGCCGCTGTGATGTATGAGGTGAATAACCAGAGGGCTGCAGAGATGGAGTCTCTCATATCTGGTTTGTTAGTTGTGAGGAACACCTCTATGGAGTCTGGCAGCTCCCTAGTATCCTCCCCAGAGTCCCCCAGTGAGCCTGGGCTCCATGGCAAAGAACTCTGTGAGTTTAGTGGGCCGGTTTCCAGCGTTCTTGCGCCATGTCATTGCTGGTTCATGGCCTCCGGGCTATGGCTGTGAGGGTGAGGCTCTGCTAGCACGTGTCCATCTTGGTTCCCGGCTAGCTCCGCCCCCTAGGATAGTACTTTTAATGTATGTTACTTCTGGGGACATATGTGACATTGAGATGACATTTTAGGTTTACTGGAGAAATCATTAGATAATATGTTGGATTTTTAAAAGAAGGCTTCCCTGCATTTGCAAAAAAAAAGGGGGGAAAGGACGGGGGGAATGGGGGTTATCGGCCAACAGGGGGCCTAAAGGGTGTCAGGAATGGTCCCCCCTGCTGGTAAATCTGCCTATTATTTTGGCTGCAGTTCTGGCCTCCACCAGTGGGGGGGTTCTTGGTATGTTGGAGCACACAGCTTTTCCTGCGTTCAGGTGTGACATGAATGCAATCAGCACGCCTCTATTTATACCCGGCAAGTTCAAGCAGAACTCGCCCTGGTATCCGTCTATTAACCCGACCCTGATATCTGGACCCTGAACCTGTTGTCTCCATCCTGGACTTCTGATCTGATCCATCCTGACCCCTCCTGACCTGATCCCTCTCCTGGACTTTCCCTTCCTGCTTATTCCCCATCTGCAGCTATTTCCTGATCCCCCGTGTATGACCTCGGACTGGCCTGTTTATGATTCTGGTATTTCCCATTGCTGTACATATTGTCTTAGTGTTGTTTTTGTCACTGTGGGTCATTGATTGTTTTGCACTGAACTTGTTGAAGGTGGTGGGGTGTTACCCCCTCTTCTTAAATAAATCACCCTTTTTACCTATATCTGTTTGGATTCCTCTGTGCAATCACATAGTACTGGTCTATTTCTAATCACTGACAGTATATCAGGGCCATCCTAGACCAGACGTGCTTGCATTAAGGAACCACCCTGTTGTTGTGCATTTTTCTGAAGCATGGATTTCAATGAAATCTGTTACTTTTCCTTACTGGCTGAGGAGGATGGGGAGTATTGTCGCCAGGTTTTTGAGGGGTGGACAAGGGATCAGCTGATGGAAACCATCCGATCAGCTCATTCTTTGGTGGATCGGGGTTATATGTCTTTTGACGATATTCACTCACTGATTCAGTTATGTGTTGAATTGGCTCCGTCTGTTATTCCTGATGGTAGTGACGACTTCTCTCCCCCCTTCAGTCCTGACCAAGTTGAATCCCTGGTATGGTTGATGGAGGATTATCCAGCCTCATTTGATGAACACTATTGCTCTTGTTCCCAGCAGAAGTTATCTGACTGCATTAGTTCAGTGCAGTCTCTGATTAAACAAGGTGTGTGTGAACCAGCCTTTGTTCAACCTGTGCTGCAGGCATGGTCAGATCTCCTGATCCCAGCCAAGCCACTGCATCCCAGCCCTGCCATTAACCACTTACCTTTCCAAGGATCTAGCCGTCCATTGCCAATGACAACCTCAGCTATAGCCCAGTTAATTCCGCTTCCTACCAAGTATTATTACCCAGTCTCTACTTGTTGTACCTACCCCGCCTTTAATCCACCTGTTTCTTCCTTTTCACCAGTAACAACTCCACAAAAACCTCCTCCAGTCACCATCCCTGTTTCTCTGCCATATTCCAATCCTTCCTCCTACTTTATTCCATCCTCTTCATACATCACTTCTGTTAGCAAACCTGCAGTGTCTAAATCTAAAAAGAAACAGAAGTACTTCCCAACCCATACCATCGTGCCAGTTACCAGCCTGTCCCAGTGCCCTCTGCTCAGCCTGTCCCAGTGCCATCTGCTCAACCTGTCCCAGTGCCATCTGTTCCAGTGCCACCTGTTCCAGTGCCAGTCTCCCAGCTTGTTCCTGTACCAGCTGCTCTGCCCATTTCAGTGCCAGTTGCTCAACCTTTCAACCCTGTGCCAGCCTCCCAGCTTGATGTTCCTGTGCCAGCCTCCCAGCTTGATGTTCCTGTGCCAGCCTCCCACCCTGGTGTTCCTGTGCCAGCCTGCCACCCTTGTGTTCCTGTGCCAGCCTGCCAACCTGATGTTCCTGTGCCAGTCTGCCAACCTGATGTTCCTGTGCCAGCCTGCCAACCTGATGTTCCTGTGCCAGCCTGCCAACCTGATGTTCATGTGCCAGCCTGCCAACCTGATGTTCCTGTGCCAGCTTGCCAGTCCGATGAATTCCAGCCTGACTTCCAGTCCGCTGCCCAGCCTGATGACTTCCAGTCCGCTGCCCAGCCTGATGACTTCCAGTCCGCTGCCCAGCTTGATGACTTCCAGTCTGCTGCCCAGCTTGATGACTTCCAGTCCGCTGCCCAGCTTGATGACTTCCAGTCCGCTGCCCAGCTTGATGACTTCCAGTCTGCTGCCCAGGTTGATGACTTCCAGTCTGCTGCCCAGGTTGATGGCTTCCAGTCTGCTGCCCAGGTTGATGGCTTCCAGTCTGCTGCCCAGGTTGATGGCTTCCAGTCTGCTGCCCAGGTTGATGGCTTCCAGTCTGCTGCCCAGGTTGATGGCTTCCAGTCTGCTGCCCAGGTTGATGACTTCCAGTCTGCTGCCCGGCTTGATGACTTCCAGTCTGCTGCCCGGCTTGATGACTTCCAGTCTGCTGCCCGGCTTGATGACTTCCAGTCCGCTGCCCTGCTTGATGACTTCCAGTCCGCTGCCCTGCTTGATGACTTCCAGTCCGCTGCCCGGCTTGATGACTTCCAGTCTGCTGCCCGGCTTGATGACTTCCAGTCCGCTGCCCTGCTTGATGACTTCCAGTCCGCTGCCCTGCTTGATGACTTCCAGTCCGCTGCCCAGCTTGATGACTTCCAGTCCGCTGCCCAGCTTGATGACTTCCAGTCCGCTGCCCAGGTTGATGACTTCCAGTCTGCTGCCCAGGTTGATGACTTCCAGTCTGCTGCCCAGGTTGATGACTTCCAGTCTGCTGCCCAGGTTGATGGCTTCCAGTCTGCTGCCCAGGTTGATGGCTTCCAGTCTGCTGCCCAGGTTGATGACTTCCAGTCTGCTGCCCAGGTTGATGGCTTCCAGTCTGCTGCCCAGGTTGATGACTTCCAGTCTGCTGCCCAGGTTGATGACTTCCAGTCTGCTGCCCAGGTTGATGGCTTCCAGTCTGCTGCCCAGGTTGATGACTTCCAGTCTGCTGCCCAGGTTGATGACTTCCAGTCTGCTGCCCAGGTTGATGACTTCCAGTCTGCTGCCCAGGTTGATGACTTCCAGTCTGCTGCCCAGCTTGATGACTTCCAGTCTGCTGCCCAGGTTGATGACTTCCAGTCTGCTGCCCAGGTTGATGGCTTCCAGTCTGCTGCCCAGGTTGATGGCTTCCAGTCTGCTGTCCAGGTTGATGGCTTCCAGTCTGCTGCCCAGGTTGATGGCTTCCAGTCTGCTGCCCAGGTTGATGACTTCCAGTCTGCTGCCCAGGTTGATGACTTCCAGTCTGCTGCCCAGGTTGATGACTTCCAGTCTGCTGCCCAGGTTGATGGCTTCCAGTCTGCTGCCCAGGTCGATGACTTCCAGTCTGCTGCCCAGCTCGATGACCCGGAGCCTGCTGCCCAGCTCGATGACCCAGAGCCTGCTGCCCAGCTCGATGACCCGGAGCCTTTGTCCGCTGCCCAGCTCGATGACCCGGAGCCTTTGTCCGCTGCCCAGCTCGTTGACCCGGAGCCTTTGTCCGCTGCCCAGCTCGATGACCCAGAGCCTTTGTCCGCTGCCCAGCTCGATGACCCGGAGCCTTTGTCCGCTGCCCAGCTCGATGACCCGGAGCCTTTGTCCGCTGCCCAGCTCGATGACCCGGAGCTTTTGTCCGCTGCCCAGCTCGATGACCCGGAGCCTTTGTCCGCTGCCCAGCTCGATGACCCGGAGCCTTTGTCCGCTGCCCAGCTCGATGACCCGGAGCCTTTGTCCGCTGCCCAGCTCGATGACCCGGAGCCTTTGTCCGTTGCCCAGCTCGATGACCCGGAGCCTTTGTCCGCTGCCCAGCTCGATGACCCGGAGCCTTTGTCCGCTGCCCAGCTCGATGACCCGGAGCCTTCGTCCGCTGCCCAGCTCGATGAGCCGGAGCCTTTGTCCGCTGCCCAGCTCGCGGACCCAGAGCCTATGCCCTCTGCCCAGCTTGTTGACCCGAAGCCTTTGTCTGCTGACCCGCTCGATGACTCGGAGCCTGCTGCCCAGCTCGAGGACACCATGAGCCTTCCCCAGCAACAGCTGGTTGGAGCGTCCGGAGGCCGCTCCTTTGAGGGGGGTACTGTCAGGAATGGTCCCCCCTGCTGGAAAATCTGCCTATTATTTTGGCTGCAGTTCTGGCCTCCACCAGCGGGGGGTTCTTGGTATGATGGAGCACACAGCTTTTCCTGCGTTCAGGTGTGACATGAATGCAATCAGCACGCCTCTATTTATACCTGGCAAGTTCAAGCAGAACTCGCCCTGGTATCCGTCTATTAACCCGACCCTGATATCTGGACTCTGAACCTGTTGTCTCCATCCTGGACTTCTGATCTGATCCATCCTGACCCCTCCTGACCTGATCCCTCTCCTGGACTTTCCCTTCCTGCTTATTCCCCATCTGCAGCTATTTCCTGATCCCCCGTGTATGACCTCGGCCTGGCCTGTTTATGATTCTGGTATTTCCCATTGCTGTACATATTGTCTTAGTGTTGTTTTTGTCACTGTGGGTCATTGATTGTTTTGCACTGAACTTGTTGAAGGTGGTGGGGTGTTGCCCCCTCTTCTTAAATAAATCACCCTTTTTACCTATATCTGTTTGGATTCCTCTGTGCAATCACATAGTACTGGTCTATTTCTAATCACTGACAAAGGGGTTACTTTGAGCAACAAAAATGATGATCTGTAAATGGTTATGATACAAAATTCAGTTTATTAATAGGTATTAAAATTAAAAATATGAAGCACAACTATATTGGAACTACATAGACAATTGATAGCCATACAATCATTGGCCATCATATATGCAAAAAAGAAAACAACATTTAGACAGGACAAAGACACGCACAAACACAGATTATAAGCGTGGTCCGGACACCTTAGTGTTCAGCCTGCACTGTTTGATACACTCATAATAATGTGTGGATAAATATAAATGCGGAAATTATTCTTAATTGGGGCAGATGGGGTATAATGGATATCCCTTCCCGGAAGGTCTGCAAATTACCAAAAGAGTGTAAACAGTGTGTGAAGGCTGGAAACTAGCTGGATGTATGTTGGGGAGGAGGGGTGAGGGAGGGGTTACTTGATGACATAATTGATTTCACAATTCATGAGCCAGAAACCATATCAATCTTAGTACTACCGACGGATGACTGGAAAACATATTAGTGGTACCAATTGTCAAACATAAACAAAAATTGGGTTGTAAATAGCTGTCTTTAGAAAGCCCCTAAGATGTTTGGTTTTACAGGTATCTTGATGCAGTCTGTTAGTAGTTGTTAGTATAGAGGTCACTTGGATAAAATGAATGGATTTGGTGATGGCACTGAAGTCCACCGTGCCCTTATCTGCGAGATCAGATGAAATTATTTAGCATATGCTAGACCCCATGTAAACAGCAAAGGTCAAAAGTTTTTTCGGTTCATACAGGTGTATAATGATAGTGAAAAGAATACGTTACCACATCGATGGCTGGGGTATATTAAACAGATCACTCCACTGTCTGTTGATGAGTAAGTACAGCCAATCCTGGATTCCAAGTATAACAGTGTCAGAATGACATGTGTTACTGCCATGTAGTGTGGTTTGGATCGCGGGCTGATTAAACGGAATAGTGGAGGTGAATGAAGAGAAGACGATGTAATTAGCAGTCTTCCATGACTGTGAACTATTGATTACCAGCCATCATTGGTGCAGCTCAAACATTCAGCAACCCTGAAGTTTATGGAGCCTAATGTTCCTAAGGTCCTCCGTCCTCCGTACAAGCCATGCAAGTTTCCGGTGTCACGTGGTCACGCTTAGCTGGTGATGTCAACGCGTTTCGCCTGCCACATTGGCGTAGCTTCATCTCGGACGTATTGATCGTCAGCAGGGACGTTAGTTTATATGCGTCACGGCTGGCGGTCATCACCAATAGAAGAAAAAAAAGAGAGGAGTATATACAAAATCATTGCTTGAGGTGCCGTGATCGTCTTATGGCTTTCTTTTTGGAATAATACTGAGCAAAATAAGTCGGTAGTTCCTAATGGCAGTTAGACCGTTTAAAAAGAGGGGGGAAGCAATCAGTGCGTGGAGAATGAAATCAGGATGCAAAATTGAAATATTACCCACAGTACTAGCCACTTTCTATTGCTATTAAAAAACGGAATAACTTGTGAAACAATCAAAATGTATTATGTCCATTTAACATGTGAGGGGGGAAAGGGGGAGAGGGGCTACATGGAGGGGAATAGGTGGGAAGGAAAAAGGGGAAGGGGGTAAAAACACGAGGAAAAGAACAAGGGACAACAACATGAAATATGGACACATATTGTCCCTTTTAAGCTTGCGGTTAGCAAACGCAAGGATATATAAATACAAAGTAACAACGTAAGGTTTATATTTGTAAGTGAAGGGATCTAGAGGAGGGTATGGGAAAATAAACATTACATCTCTTGGAGTTTTGATGATATGTTTAACGGTATAGTAGTCACAATAAGAGGGAAATAAAATGATAGTAAATAGCTGTAGACATAACAAAAGCAAGGTATATTGCTGTCATGAATGACCACTAGTCAAAATTATTGATCTGGTATGTACAGAATCATGGCCCTTTACACAGGTGAATAGGGATGAACATCGATAATGTTGTGTGTAGTGACAGGGTGGTTGGGGGAAAAAGATGAAAACTTTTTTTTTAAGGGGGTAGATGATAGCCCCATGAGGAACATTCGGATGGATCTACTAGGGGTCCAAAAAGGCCTGCAAATTTAGTTCCGTGTTAAGTCCCACTGGTGTTAGGGACTTGAGGTGGTACACCCACCATTTCTCCTTCTGTAGGAGTATACGATCGAAATCGCCATGTCTATTTGGTAGCTTGAGTGCATAAATACCTTTGACTGTTAGGCCTTTTGAACACCTATTGTGATGTTGTGCAAAATGTTTTGCAAGAGGTTTTTCCGGTTCCTTTTCTTTATCATTAATCTCCTTTAGATGTTCTCCCAGCCGGACCTTCAATGCACGTTTGGTTTTGCCCACATACATTTTTGGGCAGGGGCAAGTAATGGTATATATTACGCGTGTTGTAGAGCAATTAATTAGACTTATTATCTCATAAGAGTCATGTCCAAGGGCATTGGTGAAGGTCGAGGTCCTATCCACGTATTGGCATACTTGGCATCTATTACATGGGAACATCCCAAGTGTTCTTGGGTAGTTAGATAACCAAGTGGTGTATTCGGACCTTATCAACAAGTCACCGATGCTCTTGGCTCTATGTGCAACCAATTTTGGGGAATCCCCAACTATGTCTGTCTAGACTGGGGCATTACGTAATATGCCCCAATGTTTTTCAAGAACTTTCCGAACGTTATCCCATTGGGACCCGTATGGGGTGATGATTCTAATTGGTTCATTTGACTCTTGAGAAAGTTTATCGACCGTCCTTTTCTTGGTAAGGAGGTCGAATCGGTCACGAATCGCCGCCCTTTTTTTTTGGCTTTTTTAATATGGCCATGAGAGTATCCACGTTCTCGGAACCGTGCATACAATTCTTGGCTTTCACGTTTGTAGTCATCCGGGCTGGAACAATTCCTTTTGATGTGAAGGAATTGGCCAACTGGGATGCCATTATTTAGCCAATAAGGGTGGTGACTCGTCACATAAAGTAAATTGTTGGCCGCCGTACCCTTGCGAAATGTACAAGTATGAAGCTGTTGCTGCTTCATAGTTATTTCTAAATCTAGGAAGGATAATTTTTCTTCATCAAAGGTATACGTTAGGTGGATGTTTCGATGGTTAGTGTTTTATTCTCGCATGAACTGATGTAATAGTTCAGTCGATCCTTTCCAGAGCATCAAGACATCATCAATGTACCGCCACCACGTGAGTACGTGGCGGCGGTACATTGAGGACGTATACACATCCTCTTCCTCCCAAAGGCCAAGGTGGAGGCAGGCATAGGCTGGTGCCCAGGCTGCCCCCATTGAGGTGCCCCTTATTTGGTGATAAACGGTACTCATAAATTGGAAAAAGTTGTTATGTAATGCAAAATGCAATATCTCCACTAGGAACTCATTTTGGGGTCCTGATGCCAAGAAATTTTTCCACTGCTTCAATACCTACTGGATGTGATATCGACGTGTATAAGGACTCCACATCGATTCCCAGCAGTAGTATATTGTCAGTTTGTCCCTTAATGTCCAGATCATTGAGTTTCGCTAGGACATGTTGTGTGTCCTGGACAAATGACTTGAGATCAGTTACCATCTCCTTAAGCAGTAGGTCGAGGTATTTGCCTATTCGTTCAAGGGGTCCATAGCAGGCAGACACAATCGGTCTGCCTGGAGGTTCGTGTAAATTCTTATGGACTTTGGGGATGATGTAGAACATGGGTGTGTTGTAATCTTGTATCCCCAAGTAGTTCCCTCATCGTAAGCAGACCTTCATCTTTGGCCATTTTTAGTTTTTGATTCAACAAATTAACGAGTGTGGGAAAGGGGTTATAATCAAGTTTTTCATAGGTAGAAGGATCATTTAGTAAACGCTTAGCCTCACGTTCATACTGATCTTGTTTCAAAAGGACAACATTGCCACCCTTGTCGCTAATTTTGATAACTATACTTTTGTTATTTTGTAAATCTTTTAAAGCTCGGCGTTCATCCTAAGTCAGGTTGTCTGTTATTTTATGGGACCAGTTAATTTTCTCAAGGTCCGTCTGGACCATATCAAGGAATAGATGCAGCCATCGATTTTTTGATATTGGGGGCATTTTAAGATTAGCCCGTTGAATAAGGTTTAGAGGTTCTACGTTTGGTGAGTAATTCTCATCCAACAGAAAATTTAGGATGTCTAAAATTTGTTGATCGTCGGAACTAATTGGTTTCATGAGTCCTGATGTCATATCAGCCCTTGTATACAATGATCGGAAGAAAACTTTATGCAAAAATAGGGTAATGTCCTTGAACACTGTAAATTCATCCATGTTTGATACCGGGGAGAAGGACATACCCTTCTGTAATAGGCTAAGATGTTTTTTTTTTTTTGAAAAAAGAAGAGAGTACCCCCAAAAAAGCGGGACTTTGAAGGCCAGGCTCAGAACAAAAAAAGGATTTTATTAAATGGACAAACTAACATACAAATGGATAATTGTAGGGAAAGTGACCTGTATGGTCCACTACCTCTGTATATCACTCGCAGCGTAGGTATGGAACATCAGGGTTTGGAAAAGTGCACCCAGTGAAAGAATAGAGGAGAGGTAAAATCAATTAACAGTACGGTATATAATACATCATAATAAAAAAGCACAATCTCCGTGGGACAAAATGGAGAATGCCCAACGCGTTTCTAGTCTCTTGGTTTAAAAGAGGACCGTCATCAGGGGCCAGAGAGTTGTACCGCATAAAATTCTCATTCGCTGAGTTTGCGTAGAGGGGTCCCTTATTAGGGTAATAGTGGTCGCGAGTGGGTTCGGGGTGGGTCGCTAGAGGGTTGCAGCCCTTCCTACATGAATAATCACAGTCCCGATGTGGGGGGGGTTGCGTTCGCCTAGGCACCCTTCATACATTAGGGACAACGCCACTGGGTCGTGGACACTTCAAAAAAACTGTCTCGTTTTCTGTGATCCAGGTGGATCAATTGAATACTAATACACAGGATCTCAGGTGGTGTTTGAAACAAACCCAACCCCCCCCCACATCGGGACTGTGATTATTCATGTAGGAAGGGCTGCAACCCTCTAGCTTTTTTGGGGGTACTCTCTTCTTTTTTCTATAGTTATCAGGGATGTGGCCACCCTCAGACTGTCCGGATGTGTAAACTCCTCTCCTCTTTTCATTTTTTATTTATTTTTTGCATTATATTAATGGTTACAGCAACATTGCCTGATTAGGCACATGATCTAGTATAGGAGGTGGCACTCATCACCTGTACAACAGTGGATACTTGCGCATCCCTTTGTCCCCTTTACCCATTGATTAAAATATTCCCTACATTTGCACTGGAATATTGAAGAACAGTTTTTTCTTGGTACTTCATGAACTCCATTGTTAAGGTGTCAGTTCTTGTAAAATAAGGTCCCAAACAAATTCAGTTTGCCATAAAAGCAATCTACTGAAATAAAGGTAAACTTTGACTAATTTATCTATGCAATCTATGATCTGTATCCAAATTAGATCTGACACTCTGCGCAACCTTGAGCATTACCAACATATGTGTAGTTATATTTAAAAAAAATATGCAGAGCAATGCATGTTCTCAGATTGTATTTGATGTATTATTTGCAGTTTAATATTGTATTTACTAAAAAAATAATTGTTTATTGTTTATTGTTTATTGCTTGTATAGCGTAGAATCACCCGAAGGTATCGAAACGCTTCCAGACCTTAACAATTCACAACAAGACCGGGTGTTACAGGCATAAATTAACATAGTAACAATATACAATATGTACCACAAATAAAATCACCTAATAAAACAACAATATAGCACCATAAAACCAATACAATACAATATAAAACCATAAAAATCACATAAGACCAAAGGAGGGACAATAACAGCATGAATTGGGAAAATACCACATTATAGCCATTAGATGGAGCTGAGGAATTTACTTATTTCCCACGATACCCAGTGCCCTTTAGTGACAGCAATGTGGCAGTTTCCACATTCACACTGTTTTTATTTAATTTAATTTAATTTTAATTGAATAACTTTTGAAAAAAAAAAAAAAGCCCAGGACATTAGATTCTGCACAATTCACACATAATGAATGTACAGGCAATTTCACAGGATAAATAGCTCTATCGATTTTGTTTTAGAACTACACCCATAAGTGTTACAACTAGACATGTGCACACTGAAATATTTTGTTTTCGGAATTTCGGTTTTGTCCGAAAAATACATATATTTAGTTACTCCCGAAATTTGTTTTTATTTATTTCATTTCATTAAAAAATGCATTTGTCCGAAAATCCAAATTAAATCAATTAAAGGCTTATGGTGTTTGTCAAATTTTCTAAGAACGAATCAGCTAAACTGTATGACGCCGCAAACATTTGCGGTTGAATGCTCCACCCACAAGCTATAGTAGAACTCTAATGTTATATGACTAGTAATAATTATATTTATTTAGAATTCTTCTTTAGCCTATGGGCGGAGCATTTGACCATAAATGTCCGCTTGCGGCGATTATACGTTTTTAGATGCTTTGTCAAATCTTTATGTCTCTATAATGTCAAATCTTTTCTCTCTATGTTGAACAATCTTGGACTAATAGAGTAAGGTTAGGCACATTTGACCGCAGATTCAATAGACACAGATTGCTATTGTCACCGTCATGTTGAATCTTCTATCTATATCGAACTGCTGTCGCAACGGAACTAAAATATAGCATTTTTTATGTTGGATCTTTCAGATTTCGGATTCTGCGCATTCGTTATCTTTTGTTAAAACGAATGCGAAAATCCCAGAAATTCAGCCAAAAATGCATTTGGATGAAAACGAATTGAACATGTCTAGTTACAACTGACAGGTTGTTTTATGAGAAAAGACTTCCCGGTATTTACAAGGATACATCTGCTTGTGAGTGACCCCAAAAGCTGTCAGCTGCAATATCTTGATGGGGTAAATATTTAAAGCTGAAATTCAGGAATTATGATAAACTGCAAAGCTAAATGCTTGTTAAGTCTAGTGTTAGACAAATAAAATGTAATAACATTATTTATTCTGGCAGGCATCCAGCAATCAGCTAGGGTTTTTCCTAAAGTTCAGATTTAAACCTTTCAAAACAATTTAACTTGGTGGTAGCTCTTTTTTTGATATTAAAGAGACTAGGTGATAGATGTAAGCCTATTTACTCAAAAATTGTATATCTGAATTTAATATATAAGCCGAATTATGGTTTTCATAAAGTAAATGAATATGTTCCCTAGTAACTTTTGTACTTACTCGTAACTATATCTTGTGGAATAAAACATGTGTTTGTTCCTTTCTTCCTTGTATGTATGAAATTGTCTGCCTCAATCCCCTATTAATAAGGTATTTCTATACACAGTTTTGCATAAAATATCACTCCTCAACATTCCCAGCATACAGCATATCCCCTTTCAAAAACCTGTCTTCATCACAGAAGTATCATAATTATGTCTTAATCCAACAGGCCTGCTTATTGTAGTAAAATGTTTCCCATTGCTGGTGTAGTGATGGTCCTGAACTCTTCTCCTGAGCTGGAATTTGGTATTACCTAGTTACAAGGTGCCACTGTCTGAGCTCTGACCTGTGGTGCCTAGGGAAAAAAAACAACATACGTTTAAACTCATCTAGTTGTTTTAACTGTCGTGGACACTCAGTGTATTTAAAAGTGCCCTTGCATCTCTCAATAGCTCTTCCATTCTTTGCCATATAATGGCTTTTCACCAAAGTATAATGCATTGCTGTACATTGTATGCATATTATTTCAGGGTTCTTTTTAACATATTTGCCTATAGTTTTTTGTTGCTTAAAAGATACCAATATTTTTAAAAGCCTCATAACCGAAAGTATGCTGCTCAGAAATTATTATTTAACAGTGTCCATTTGCTTTCTCTGTCTTTTGTGAAAGATCAACTTTGTATGAGTGTTTGCAGAGGCTTCCGGATATGTTATGTCCCTTATTTTATTGTGTAAAAGGGGGGGGGGGGGTACTGCTCTAAACCCAACCTAAAAAAGCAAAGAACAAACAAAGTCTAAAGTGTAATGTAACAATTATTGACCTGCCAGGCTGCATGCTTGGGTAAGGCTCTAGTATGAATTCTGTTTTGGTGTGGGGTTCCCCTTAAAATCCATACCAGACCCAAAGGGCCTGGTATGGACTGGGGGGCATGCCATTTTTTTCACTTTTTATTGTTGCTGGCATTGTTTGTTTTTCTTCATTCCGCTGTTAGCGGGGAAGCCCAGCTTCACGGTCCCACACCTTAATAACCAGCTTTTATTGTTTGTTAGCTTTTATTGTTCCCTGATTGGGCAAAGCTTTGGCCAATAAGTGCTTAAAATGCACTGTGAAACCATCCTGCTGAGCGCCTCCAAGTTTGGGGATTCACTGAATGGGCGAACAGGCTATGTTCGGGCAAAACTTTTGCTCAGCCCGGATCGTTTACCCAACACTATTTAAGAGTGAAGTTTCTTAATAAATGTGGACAGAGATTCCTTAAAAATAAGAGATAGGAGGCACATGTGTGAAGCCGTCTAAGCAGGACATGTCCACTTAGCGCTCAGCACCGATCGGGACCCGATAGCCTGATAATACATAGTCTTATCAACATACAACCCTCCTACGGTGACTGACACATTCCTGAGACTCATGGACACATGCTGACAGAATGTACAGCAGGAGAAAAGCAAAGCTGAACACGCTAAAAGCCCAGGAAGCGCTGACTAGAACCACAGCTAAAATGGCCCAGCTGCAGCTCTGGTCTTTTTCCACAAAAAAACGATGAGCCCATTTCTGAGACTTGGATGACCCCCACCACTCTACAGAATATTTCAAATGGCTCTGATCTATTAAACCAATTTGAAAGGGTCCTGTATATAGGCTTATAGAACACCTCAGATGACATCACTGACAAATTGCCGTGGGAGATCCGTGAAAAAGGTCGCAGCACCACTATCCTTGAACAGAGGGTGGATGAAATAGATGTCACTACCTCTAATCAGACTGAAGAACTAGAATTCCTCAAGGAAGAATTTGAAGAATTTGAAAACAGGGCCAGGAGAACTAACCTCCGAATTTGTGGAATCCCTGAGCTAACTGAGAATCTATAATCAACAGTCATGGTGCCCTTCCAGGGACTTGCATCTTCTACCCCCTAGAAATGGACAAAGTCTATAGATCCCTGGTCACCTGTAAAGATTATGGACCCCCCAGAGACTTAGTCATAAAACTACATTACTTCTGTACCAAAGAGCAATTACTGGAAGCTGCCCACAATAAAGAATCGCTAACATTCCAGGGACATAAATACCAGGGCCCAGATTTAGGTACATCTGCGCATTATTGGACCGGCGTAGCGCACCGCCTTTACGTTAGACTTGCACAATTTTGCCGCGTAATCACCCTATTCTCGTAGCTTTTGCGCAGGAAATTGCGCATGCGTAACGTTTTTTCAGAGGCGTAAGGAGGAGTAATACAAATTGGGAAGGACGTGGGCGTGTTACATTGAAATGAGCCGTGACCCCATGCAAATGAAGGGCCGGCCGGCTCGCGCATGCGTGCTTGAAGCATACCATGTCAGCTCCGCTGTGCGCATGCTCACAACTCGGGAGCGGCGCAATCAGTGAAATTGGAAATGGACTAGGGCAACGTTGTGAACTACGCAAACAGCATAAATAGACACACACAAACGCACTTGCATTGCAAAAGTACATCCCTTTGTCCCTTCCCATTTAACCAAGAGCTTTTGTCCTGTTGTTCGTTGCGGTGTGTTTTGTAGTTGTCAGATTAGTGTTCTGTGTGATCAAGTGTTTGTTAGTAGATTTTTGAAAGTGGTTTTTGATAAGTGTTTGAGAGACTGTTTGTTTGATTGATATATTTGTGTTTGTTTGTTTGTTTTCCTGCTGTATTTTTGTTTTGTTTTTTTGTGACTGTTTATTGCTGAGTAGTTTTCTCTCT
Organism: Rana kukunoris; assembly: GCA_029574335.1. Lineage (NCBI taxonomy): Eukaryota > Metazoa > Chordata > Amphibia > Anura > Ranidae > Rana > Rana kukunoris. Next base: position 249,439,361 of record CM056053.1, on the reverse strand, counting down.
GTGTGTGTTTTTGCTTGATTGGTTGGGCTTGTTTGTGTGAGTGAATTTTGTTGACTGGGAGTGAGTTTTTTTGGAAGGATGACAGAGAGAAAACGAAAGCTGAATTTTACAGTTGTGGAAAAACAAATTCTTGCCCGGGCCATTAGCGAGTATGGGCGTTACCTCCACGGCCCAGAGAGTGCCAACACCACCCCGGCCAGGAGGAGGGAGATTTTGGATAGGATCACTGAGCAGGTCAATTCAGCGGGGCAGGGGGAGACACGGACCCGGTTTGGGATTGACAAAAAAATCAATGACCTCCGGCGTCTGGTCAAACAGAAGCTGGCCAGAATGCATGCCCATGCCAGGGGCACAGGAGGGGGCCCACCATGCCATATTAGGCTGACAGCGAAGGAGCGTGCAGTGGCCCTGACCTTTCATCGGCATGAAGTTGAGGGCCTGCCCGGCTTTGACTCAAGTCCGGAGCCCGTGGTGCCAGGTACGTTTTTTTTTTAATATCAGGTGTGTAGCATGTGTGGGGGAGGGGGTGAAAGGGAATATGTGGCAAGTGTGTGGATCCTCCAACCTGTGAATGTTTTGTGTCATCCACAGATGTGCAGGAGGGTGCAGGGCCATCTGGCCTGACCGCACCAACCCCAAGACAGCAGCCTAATGAGGCCCCCCCAACAAGGCCGGAGTCCGCGGAGGAGGTTCAAGAGGAGCAGGAGAATCATGAGGGGTGTGTGTGCTAGGGACCACAGTGTTGTGCATGCATGCATTCTCATTGTGCCATGATTAATGTGTATGTTTAACGTGCAAAGATGCCCAATGTGAGCTGGCTCCTGGCTGCTCTTCCCTCAGAAGACGGGGTAGCCTCGGTTAGGGGGGGATTGTCTGGTTCAGGGGTCAGGTCATCACGTAGGCCAATCTGCAGGCCCTTTCTTTCTGCGAAGTTGTGCAGCATGCAACATGCACCGATGATCTGGCACACAAAGTTTGGGGAATACAAGAGGGTACCCCCAGACTTATCCAGGCATCGGAAACGTGACTTCAGGAGGCCAAAGGTGCGCTCCACCACTGCTCGTGTTTGGGCATGTGCTTGATTGTATCTTTCCTCTCCTGGGGTTTGGGGGTTCCGGATAGGAGTCATGAGATGGGGTCCCAGTGGATATGCAGAGTCACCTGTAAGGGAAAAGACAGGAGGATGTTAGTCATGCATGTGCCCCTTGTGATGTGCATCATGGGAGGGGATAGTCATGCCTGCCACCCATGTCACTCACCAACCAGCCAGGTGTCCCTATACACGTTCTGATCGAATTCCATTCGGATGTGGCATTGATTGTATATGTAGCTGTCATGGCTGGACCCTGGGTGTTTGGCACGGACGTGCCATATGAGGCCTTGGGCATCGACTATCACCTGTACATTGATGGAATGCCAATGCTTCCGATTGCGGTACATGTGCTCTGTCTCCTGGGGGGGCTGGAGTGCCACATGTGTGCAATCAATGGCCCCCACAGTGCGTGGGAATCTGGCAATTCTGTAGAAATCTGTCATTGCCTTCAGCCGCAGCTCCTCAGTGGTGGGTTTGATGATTTGGTTGGCCATGCGTCTGAGAATTGCAGGGACAACCTGGTGCACACATCTGCTCATGGAGGATTGTGACATCCCAGCCACCACTCCACTTGTACGCTGAAAAGAGCCACTGGCAAGGACATGGAGTGTTGCCAGTACCTTGACCAGTGGCTGCACTGCATGTGAGCGGTGTGTTGGGCTGGTGATGTCCTCCTGCAGGGTTGTGGTTAATTCCAGGATGGCATGAGGGGTGAATCTGAAGATGCGATACACCTCAGAATCACTCATGCCAAACAGGTCTATGCGGGTGCGGTATATCCTCTCCCGTGCCATCCTCCGTGCCATCCTCCGTGCCCTCATCCTTCTTTGTTCATCTAAAGTCAGTAGTATAGCTATGTGCGACGATGCCCCTGGCATGTTGGCATACAGATTGTTGTGCAACACGTGTGACTGCTGAGCTCCTCACTAACAGTGTTGCTTTATCTAACAAGTAGACTTTTTTTCTCTTTTTAGACCAGCTTTTATATGCTCAAATTTTAGACAGGACATTTTGCTGTTGCGCACACTGCGTCGCCTGCGCTGCCCCAACGTTGTTTTGTGGATCCCCGTAAGTCCCTCATTAGCATATTTGACTAGCAAATCAATGGTGTGTCTAGCGCACTTTTGCGCGGACGGATGCGCCAGTCTAACAAAATTACGCGAGACAAAAAAAAAGTAGATTTTTTGCGTATCTCGTTCTGGGGATGCCGCGCATCGAAACGCACGCGCACATTTCGACTTACGCACACGCATCTCCTGTTGCGCAGGCGTAATCGCTCTGTGAATCTGGGCCCAGATTTTCTAAGATCTGTCCCAAAAGACAGATCTTAGACAATGAAACCACACTTACCAGTGCTCCAAAATTACTGCATATCCTATTGATGGGGTTTCCCCTTTGTCATCTGCTTTTCCTATAAAGGAACCCCCTATACCTGTAAGACAGCAGGTGACCTACTAACCACCTTGCAAGATCTTCACCTGTAAACACCTGGAACAACAGCGGAGGGTCCCAAACATCAAGAGACTTCTGGTTCTCCCCAAAAGTTACAAGATGCCCCTGAACATCACTCCCTCTAGTCGCATTGTTGCACCAACCCTTGAAAAAGAAGACCTGATGGACTGATATATTGATAAACTGATGAACCCCGAATAGGTGAAATGTTCTTTTTAGGAGCTTGCCCTTTTAACACCACATACACTTTGCCCTTTCATTCCCCTATCCCCTCAACTAATTTATATTTTTTTTCTCCATACACCTGATCTACTAACTAAGGCAGGTATAGTTTAGAATTGATGGGATTCTTGATGTACACGCCAGATAATGCCAAGCCAAAACGTAGGAACTTGGTCCTGGAATTTCCAAACACATTTCTCCAACTATCCTACAACACCTTGACATCCTATCTCTATAACGACTCACTCCCCTTTATACTCTTAATTGACGATCTAGTCACATTGTTTTGCTTAATTTTTTCAATGCTAGCTGTTGTCAAAAGCTGAAATGAAGCTATGATTATGACACTTAATGATATATTGTCACCAAACAACCCTACAGTATGTGTTAATTATTGTTACTTACTTTTCAAAGGAGAAGCTTTTCTAACTGCCAATGCCTATTCCTATTTTATTGCTATTAATGCTTTGGTATTAGTATTTTGTTGTAACCCATAAAATTCAGTAAAAAATTTGAAAATAAAATAAAAGATGGAGGCAGGTAAAGTGGGCAGAAACAATTTTTTTTTTTCATGTGGTACCTTATCGTTTGGAATATGAAACCATTAAAAAAAGCTAGTAGGATACATTTATCTTTACTCTATGAGGACATTGGATTGGGAGATATATTGGATTTAGACATGCAATTTGTGAATAGAAAGGCAACCACCTTGAGTTCTAACTTGCACAAAGTGTTAGATCCAGTACAAAGGAAAGACTATAAGAAGATTACGTAATTGGCTTAGCGACCACTTATATTTCATCGAGAGAAAAAGAAAATGTCATGTGGCCAATCATTTTGTTTGGGTCCTGATTCTAATGTAATATTTTACAAGTACAGATTATAGAGCACATCCATAGTTCAAATGATTTAAATTCTGAGTGAAATATTTCCCACTTCTACAATTAAAGATACATGAAAGAAGACCTGCCTTCATCCTCTGAAGGAATATGTATGAAATATGAAAAAAAAAAAATAGAATACACTTATATATCTATGAGCAGTTGATTCATGCACATATGACTATATATATGCATTTGGGGACAAGGGATCTCCATTACAATTTTGTCACAAGTGTTTGTAAAATAAGCAATATGCATTTTTTCTCAGCTGTATTTAAGGAATTGCTATACAGTATGGTTTATTGACTTAATTGGATTGATTTGGTTGTTATGCTTTAAAGTGAAATTAATTCAAGTATACCATGGTTCTGTTTTTCTTTGTTTGTTTGGCTGAATGTGTCTGCGCGTAAATGTGTAGTTCATTTTGGGGGTAAACAGGAGAAGGTGGCTACATTCTCATAGACAACAGGGGTATGGAGAACAAACACTGTAGAACAGGAATTCTGAGCATAGCAGAAAAAAGCTTTTCACCTGAAAGTGACATCAGGTCGCAAGCTCTGTGCTTGTTTTTACTATATTAAATGTGAGTACCTCTACAGTATGTGGTTTTATTGTGATTACAAATAAATTAGTATTAACCTACTACACCATAAAGGTCCTTTTCTTTCTAAAATGTTCCTACATATGCCCAGTCTATTTACCTGAGCGGATCCATACTGACTGACCCTACCCCAGGAGATGGGATATTAGAGGAAGCAAGTATCAGGCTATAGAGACACTGGAACCCCCTGGAAAGGAACGTGGATAGGACCCTTCTCCTTGAGCGATCATCTAGCCCTTACACCCTGACATGCTGATTACCTTACAACAGTAAGGTAAGACGGTAGTACACCACGCCCTTCAGGTCTGGTATGGATATTAAGGGGAACCCTGCATCAATATATTGGCGCATACTAGTTTGATCGACTCGAACATCGGGCTCATCCCTAATGGACAGTGGTGTTTTATCATTTATGGCTCACTAGGCAATGCTGCTGGAAGCCAGGAAAGAGGAATGATACACATTTGGAGCTTGTTGTGCCACCTTGCATCCCTACAGGTGATGGCAACAGCTCAGTTTCCTCCATTTCCTTCTCCTCCCGAATGTACTTTTCAGGTGAGTCATCCTCTCAACCACCACTCATCTTCAGCCGGGAGCTACAGAGCTTCCTTTATAGATAGCTTGGTTTACATGATATTGTGAGGCAATTCAGAAGAGTTTGTAATCATTTCAGAGAGTCATACCCAGCCAGTAGGAAGCTTGGTGATAACTCCATCTGCCCACACACTGACTGATATATCATATGCATACCTGGTGAAACTTCAGCTGCACATTCATCAGAGGGCCATAAATGATTAACTGTGCAAGTATGGCATAAGGACAGTTTCAGGGGAGCTGGGGTTCTTCTCCCTTTGTCAGGGCTCCTCATACAGAATGCATGCATCGTATTGTCACCTTTTGAGGAGGCAAGCACAATAGTGATGGCAACAGGCATCAGTGTCACAATTTCTGTGGTCTTCCTGCTGAAGCAGAAACTGGGGTTGATTTACTAAACGAGTGCAAAATCTGGTGCAGTTCTGCATAGAAATCTAATAGCTTCCATTTTTTGTCAAGGCTTAATTGAACAAGCTGAAGTTAGCAGCTGATTGGCTACACCGTTGTGTGGCATTATAGACAAAGCAATTAAGGCACAGCAGAAGGGGAGGTGAAAAGCTTCCTGGTGTCTCAGGGCCTGCTACTGTATAGCTAGGAACAGTAAATCTAAGGCCTCAGCAGGTATAGGAGGAGCACAAGGAGCGGTATTGTTGATGTGAGTGGCATTCCGTAGGATTTAAGTTTTAAGCATGGTTAGTGCCAACACACTGTCAACCAGGACAACTATTCTTGCAAAGAACAGAATGTTACCCAATAAAATTCCTTGCAACAGCTGCAAGCTACGTGAGTCCGGCCACTCTATTTTTGTTTATAGCGCAAAGAATAAAAGCTGCAGAGTTGACGAAATACCACCAAAAGAAAGCTCTATTTGTGGGAAAAAAGGACATCAATTTTGTTTGGGAGCCACATTGCACATTGGGCAGCCAAATGGTCTGGGACTGAAGTGGTTAAAGGAGCAGTGATTTTAAAGTAAAACAATAAAAAATAAAAATTCCTTTAAATATAGTGCTTGGGTGGTTCCCTCAGTCTGCCTGTAAGGTGGTGCATCTGTACCGTATATAGAACCTATTGACATATATAAAAAAAAATATTACATTTCCGGCAACACAAACATGTAAAACAAAATGGTGTGAGGTCCCCCCTAATACATACCAGGCGCTTTGGGACTGGTATGGACTTTAAGGGGAACCCCACGTCAAAATAATAAAAAATGGCATGCATGCATGCAGCCTGGCAGGTCAGTAAAAGGGGGGGAAAAGTGAGCAGCCCCCCTGAATTATACCAGTTCACATGCCCTCAACATAGGGGTGCTTTGGTGGTGTGGGGGCTCTGCAGGGGGCTGTGGTTGTGAGGGTCTGTGGAAAAGGGGCTTATCATAATCTGGAAGCCCCATTTAAGAAGGGGGCCCCCAGATCCAGGCTTACCCCTATGTAAATGAGAATCTGGTAGTGCCCCATGTGAATGAGTACGGGGTATATAGTACCCCTACCCATTCACCAAAAAGTGTAAAAAAACACACACACACAATTTTTGACAATTCCTTTAGCAAAAATAAAAAACAATGTCCCCTGATGTACTATGTACCTGATACTCTTTCACACAGGGGTGGGTCAGGATATAGGGGCCCCCTTGATAAAGGGGGCTTCCAGATTCTGAAAAGCTGCCTGCCCGCAGAGCCCCACAACCACAGCCCAGGGTTGGGGGGAAGAGGTCCTTGCCCCCATCAACATGGGACAAGGTGCTTTGGGGTGGTGGGGACAGAGCCCCCCGTGCCCCAAAGCACCCCCCAATGTTGAGGGCATGTGGCTTGGTATGGTTAAGGGGGGAACTTGCTTATTGCCACCTTTCCTGACCTACCAGGTTGCATGCTTTATAGGGTTCTGGTATTAATTAAAGGGGACCCACACACATTTTATTTCTATTGTCTGCAATGTTTTTTTATTCAGCTGTCAGTGGGGAATCCTAATGACAGTTGATGACTCATCCATTGTTAAGGACGCAACAGCCAGCTTCCCAGCCTGCTTCTTAACCACTTGCTTACTGGGCACTTAAACACCCCTCCTGCCCAGAGCAATTTTCGCTTTCAGCGCTCTCACACTTTGAATGACAATTACTCAGTCACTGTACCCAAATGTTTTTTTTGTCCTTTTTTTCATACAAATCGAGCTTTCTTTTGGTGGTATTTGATCACCTTTGTTTTTTTTTTTTGTTTTTAGCATTATTAATAAAAAAAGACCGAAAATTTTGGAAAAAAAAATGTTTTTTTTTCTTTGTTTCTGTGATAAAATTTAGCAAATTTGGCCACAATTTATACTGCTACATGTCTTTGATAAAAAATAACCCAAATTTTTAGGAAATGATTTGGTCTGTGTGAAAGTTTTAGGCCGCGTACACACGACCAAATAAATCCGATTAAATCGGTCTGACAGACCGTTTTGATCGGATTTGTCTGCTGGGGTATATTGGTTTGATCGCTGTACACACGATCAAACCAAAATACCCGCCGGGAGACGGCGGGATGACGTGGCGGTGACGTTGACGCCGCCACATCACCATCTTCAGGAAGTAAAACACTTCCGCGCATGCGTCAAATCCATTTGACGCATGCGTGGGCAGATATGTCTGCTGGTTAGTGTACTAACCAGCAGACATGTCGGACGGACGGGTTCCCAGCAGACAGATTTTAAAGCATGCTTTAAAATCTGTCTGCTGGAAAAACCTGTCTGTCCGCCCGTACACACGATCGATGTTGTCTGCTGAAACAGTCCATCGGACCGTTTCCAGCAGATAGATTCGATCATGTGTACGCGGCCTTAGAGTCTGCAAGCTATAGTGCAAATCATAAACAATTATCACATTTGATCACACCTGATGTACTGAAGGCCTATCTCATTTCTTGAGACCCTAACAAGCCAGGAAAGTACAAATGCCCCCCAAATAACCCCTTTTTGGAAAGTAGACATTCCAAGGTATATATTAGCTGTGCACTGATGAGGCGGCACAGATGGGCACTGAGGTGGCACTGATGAGGTGACACAGATGAGGCGGCACAGATGGGCACTGATTGGCGGCACAGGTAGGCACTGATTGGTGGCACAGGTGGGCACTGATTGGTGGCACAGGTGGGCACTGATGAGGTGACACGGGTGGGCACTGATGAGGTGGCACAGGTGGGCACTGCGCAGATCAGCACAGGTGGACACAGATCCCTATGGGCACTGGGATGGCACTGGGATGGGCAGTGTATTCTTGTAATTTACACTTTGTAACACTGTAATACTCACAGATCCGTTCTCCCTCCTCACACGCTGTCTCTGTGAGGAGGGGAGAGGCGGCAATGAGAGATAATCTCATATGTTTACATTTAAGATCATCTCTCATTGGCCGCACAGATCGCATAGCAAACGGCCACTCTGATTGGCCATTTACTGCGATCTGTGATTGGCTGTGTCCAAGGGACACGGCCAGCACAGAATTTCCCCGCTGCGCGCTCGGGAGCGCACGCGAGGAACGAGCAAAGGGGAGGACGTCAAATGACGTCTTCCTGTATTTTCAGGTCCGCGCTGAAGCCGTCATTCAAGTAGTTAACAACCAGCTATTTACTATACCCTGATTGGTCAATACTTTGCCCAAATAGGGCTTGAAATACACTGTACAGTGCATTATGGGGCACTCTGCAAATAAACATCTTGAAATTCTGGTGTTCGCCAAACGAAGAAACAGGCAATGTTTGGGCCAAACTTTTGCTTTGCTTGAACTGTTTGCCCAAGGCTTTTGCTGAAGGCTTTGCAGGCCCAGGTTGACCCCACACAAGCTTAAGTATGACAATATTATGTGTGACAAGATGTCAAACCTACTGGTAGTCCTTAGCCTGGGAAAGCTCACACATACCTTGCTTAGCTCTTTGATGAACATGGCAGTTCAACATTTTCTAAGAAAATACCCAGGCTTAAGGTTGGATAAGGCCAGAAAATCATGTGCTCATTTTGATCTTATTCAGTTGACACTTGGCAGAAGTGCAGTGTAAATACCCCCAAACTGTCTAATGTGTTTTAATTAATGCATTATGGAGATATTTCTCTTAGAGCATACATATAGGGTAATGTGTGACTCATTAATTATAGTGCCTTGAAAAAGTATTCATACCCCTTGAAATTGTCTTTTTTTTTTCAAATAAATATCTGAAAAGTGTGGCATGCATTTGTATTCAGCACCCTTTACTTTGATACTCCTAACTAAAATATAGTGCAACAAATTGCCTTCAGAAGTCACCTACTTATTAAATAGAGTCTACCTGTGTGTAATTAAATCTCAGTATAAATACAGCTGTTCTGTAAAGCCCTCAGAGATTTGTTAGAGAACATTAGTGAATAAACAGCATCATGAAGGCCAAGAAACACACCAGACAGGTCAGGGATACAGTTTTGGAGAACTTTAAAGCAGGGTTAGGTTATAAATATTATCCCAAGCTTTGAGCACTGTTCCCGAAAATGGAAAGAGTATGGCACAACTGAAAACCTACCAAGACATGGCTGTCCACCTAAACTGACAGGCCAGGCAAGGAGAGCATTAATCAGAGAAGCATGGAAGGACCCCCTACCTCCTACTATAGTTGAGTGGCAGACCAGAGTCAATAGGATTGAGGAGATGGAAAGGATCATTCACCAAGCTAAAGACATGTCCGAGAAATTCAGGCAAACCTGGGCTTGCTGGACACATTACAGAGAATCCCTGAATTCAGGGCCCCCCCCCCCCCGTACCATCCGGCACCCCACAACTGCCAAACGCGGTCGATAGCACCTGACCCGAATGTAATATCTGTCACTCCCCTTCGTCTCCCCTTTTTCCTCCCCTCTTCTCTTGGCGAGGCTGCCCTCTTATTGTACTCAGTTCCAACACCAGGACGTGTTTCTGTTAAAAACTCTCCTGCCCCATTTGGTCATCCTCCCAGGTGACCGGACTGACCGAAGACTGCATACCGTTACTTGACTTTATCCCCTTTTTGTCTAAATCAGGGACCATGTCAGCCATTCTTCACTATATTGTTATCCCTGTTACCCTCCTGCCCACAGTTTAGTTTCCTTTAGGGGTGGGCGGATGCTGGGTTAGCACTCACTGATCCATCACTCCAACACTAAGGCAGTAGAGTCCCCTATCCCTCTACCCCTTTGTTTTGTTTCTCTTTTTTATTTTTTCTAAATTTACTGACCAGCACAGTTCTTACCTCTCCTTACAAATCCCCAATACGGATTCAAGATTATTATCAATTTACTTTACTCTATATAGTAGTAGATAACTTGTATTGTTTCCATATCTCTGTAGAATGCAAACTTGAACTATTGTAATCTGTGCAGTATACCATTCCTGTACCTATTGATGAAGCAGCCAAGAGTCCCATGGTAATTCTGAAGGAGCTGCAGAGATCCATAGGTCACACATTTAACCCCTTGCTCGCCCCCTAGTGTTAACCCGTTCCCTGCCAGTGACATTTCCACAGTAATCAGTGCATATTTATAGAACTGATTGCTGTATGATTGTCAATGGTCCCAAAATAGTGTCAAAAGTGTCTGATCTGTCCGTCATAGTGTTGCAGTCCCAATAAAAATTGCAGATCACCGCCATTACTAGTAAAAAAAAATAATAATAAAAAAATCCTATTAATCAATAACCTATTTTGTAGGCTCTATAACTTGTGTGCAATCCAATCAATATATGCAAAAACTACAAAATTAGACCCAGGTAAGACTAAGGCCGCGTACACACGATCAAATTTGTCCGCTGAAACTGGTCGGTCAGACCGTTTCAGCAGACATCTCTGATCGTGTGTACGGGCTAGCGGACATATTTGGCCAGCGGACAAATTTTAAAACATGCTTTAAAATTTGTCCGCCGGAGACATGTCCGTCGGATATGTCCGCTGGTTAGTACACTCACCAGCGGACATATCTTCCCGCACATGCGTCGAATGGATTCGACGCATGCGCGGAAGTATTTTTCTTCCTGGTTCGGTGACGTGGCGGCGTCAAAGTCACCGTGCTGTCTGCCGAAAGAAAATCCAGAGGAGACATGTCCAATGAAAACGATCCGCGTACCGTTTCCATCGGACATGCCCCTCCGTGTGTATGCGGCCTACCAGCGTCAGAAAGCAGTTATTTTGGTAACAGAGGGTCTCAAACGGGATAGTAATTTTCTAAAAAAAGTATTTTACACATTTATTTATGAGTAGTTTTACAGTTAGCGCAGAATATAATTTCATTTATAGTGCGAATTTAAATATTAAGACAACTTCATTCATAGTACTGCAAGAGTTTTTCCCGAGAGTACACACGACTGTTTCTCATGAAAAATTGAATTTTTTAAATTGGTCATTAAAAATGATCGTGTGTAGGCTCCAGAGCATTTTTCTCGACAAGAAAAAATGGGCATTAAAAATGTAGAACCTGCTCTATTTTTTCTCGTTGTTTTTTTCACGTCGTTGTTTTTCTCGTCGTGAAAAACAGTCGTGTGTAGGCTTTAACCACTTAACCACCGCACGCCAAAAAATAACGGTGGCAGGCTGGTTCCTTAACTCTGGGAGGACGTTATATAATGTCCTCCCAGAATCGCGCTCCCACGCACCCCCTGGGGCGCGCACATGGGAGGACCTGGCGCATCACGGATCACAGTAAATTGCCGCTGATATCGGCCGTTTACCACGTGATCGCTCCATCCAATGACGGAGCGATCACTTGTAAACAAACCGGCGTCATGTGATGACGCCGGTTCCTCTCTCCCCTCTCTGTACCGCTGTATTTTTGGGAAAAAAGTGTCAAACTAAAATGAACAATAAAAATAAATAAATAATTAAAGCACCCCTGTCCCCGGTAGCTTGCATGCAGAAGTAAACGCATACGTAAGTCCCACCCACATATGAAAACGGTGTTCAAGCCACACATGTGAGGTGTCACTGCGAACGTTAGAGCGAGAGCAATAATTTTGGCCCTAGACCTCCTCTGTAACCAAAAACATATAACCAGTAAAAATAATTGAAACATCGCCTATGGGGATTTTTAAGTAGCGAAGTTTTGCGCCATTTCACGAGCGTGTGCAATTTTGAAAGGTGACATGTTGGGTATCTATTTACTTGGCGTAACTTTATCTTTCACATTATGCAAAAACATTGGGCTAACTTTACTGTTTTGTTTTTTTAAAGCACAAAACAGTTTTTTTCCCAAAAAACGCGCTAGCAAAATTGCTGCGCAAATACCATGAGAGATAAAAAGTTGCAACAACTGCCATTGTATTCTCTAGGATCTCTGCTAAAAAAAACATATATAATGTTTTGGGGTTCTATGTAATTTTCTAGCAAATAAATGATGATTTTTCCATGTAGGAGAGGAATGTCAGAATTGGTCTGGGTGCTCCAGAACGCCCGATGGTGCTCCCTGCATGTTGGGCCTCTGTATGTGGCCACACTGTGTAAAAGTCTCACACATGTGGTATCGTCACGCGGCTCTGGTGAATCACAGCGCCGCAGTCCGCAGCCCAGAAAGAAGAGAAGACAGAAGATGGACGCTTCCTGCAGCCTATTATGCTTTACATTTGCAGGCTGTTCATGGGGCAAAAGAGGAAGTAAAACCCAGCAGGGTTTACTTCCTCTTTAAGATCAGAGTATCAAACTGATCGTATTGTTAGCAAACAAAGTCAATTGATTCAAGGGGAGCCGCATCCATACATTACCACCCAGTGAAATCCGTTGACTGTCACACTTCACTGGATCATTGCTGAGCCGAGGTTCAGTTTCAGATAAGCCTGGCTCAAAGAGAGATTCTCTGATGAAAGGTAAACCTCCTAGGTGCTATCACTCAATCAATGGCAATCACCATTCATGAAGTATGGCTGGGGTGGATGCAGGACCGGACGCCTTCCAGCCCACGATACAGTTTGGATGGGGAGTTGTGTGGCTGGCGCCACTTGACTGCTGTGATGCCAACGCATTTCGCTAAAAAGAATAGGGTAGCTTAATCTGGATGGGCACAGACTACGAGCTGTCAGTCCCTTATATCGGCAAGTCGAATCCGACAGCACCACCCATAGATCTTCTTCTAAAAGGGAACAAGTATGCAGTCTTCCATTTTTCTGTGTTAAAGTGCTCTACACCTAGGCTGAAAGAAGCCAATGGTCCTCTGACGTATCTCCATTATAAATCTTAGATAATTCTAAGCTTCATCTTACTAAGACTCCTTTTACCCACGATTGGCTCAAAATGTACACTCATATAAGGAAGTAATTGAGTCCAATGCTTCACATATATTACCTCTATGCTCACTGCATCACTTATCACGTTCAATCTAGTATGATTGATGGCGCAAGACGTAGGGCAGAAGGACGAAAGTAAGGGAGGGGAATCAGAACAATTCATATATCGTGTTGTTTCTTTAGTGTTGTCACATGAAAAGATATAAGAAAATATTTACAAAAATGTGAGGGGTGTACTCACTTTTGTGAGATACTGTATATATGGTATAGTGTATAAAATATATATATATGTATATATATATATATATATATATATATATATATATATATATATATATATATATATATACATATACATATATATATATATATATTTATATATATATATATATATATATATATATATATATATATATATATATATATATATATATATATATTTATATATATATATATATATATATATATATATATATATATATTACTACAATAAACTGTGAAAACGTATTGACTCAAGTATAAGCCTAGGGTGTCCATCTTCATGCCTTACTGTGCCTCATTTTGCCTGACTGTGTCCATGTGCATGCCTCACTGTGTCCATGCCTCACTGTGCCCATGCCTCACTGTGCCCATACCTAACTGTGCCCGTGCCTCACTGTGCCCATGTCTCACTGTGCCCATGCCTCACTGTGCCTCACTGTGTCCATGCCTTACTGTGCCCATGCCTCACTGAGTCCATGACTAGACTTACGTTTAAAATGGGAGTATATAGAAGGGGTGCCCGATTTTGAAAAATGGGTGCTCCCCGACCATAGGTCCCCCAGACAGCAAACTTTGCACACTTGTAGAGGAAGAGTGGGGCTCTATGTATGTTAAGTTTGGGGTCCAGGGGATCTACGGCTGGCTGGTACCGGGTCCCCAAATTCCAAAGGGATCAGGCGCAAAAAGGTGACTTGCATATAAGCCGAGGGGGACATTTTCAGCACTAAAAAATGTGCTGAAAAACTCGGCTTATACTCGAGTATATATGGTGTGTATATATGTATATATATATATATATATATATATATATATATATATATATATATATATATATATATATACATACAAATATTTGTCCTTGTCTTTCTATTTTAAACTGAATGGGTCATTCACATTTGCTTTAAGCTCTATAAATGTTGTAAAGTTAAAGGCTATAAACCAAACATTCAATATTTAACCAACTAAATACTATAAACTCTGATTAAAACCAGAGTGAATTTATGTAAGAAAACAGTGCAAAAAAACTGCCTTATTACAATCTATATCACAATGTCATGTTTTAGCAGTTTCATGTAGTAACACTGCAAAAAAATGATTTCTTATTAAATGGAGGTTACTATATATTGGTGCACAAAATGCACCCCAAGCCTGCCCATTTTTTCTATTATGTCTTGATGTTAGCATGCAGCAAACTGTAAATATAAAAGTCTGCAGGCATCTTAAGGGTTACTAATTCTTTCAGGTACTTATAATACCTGTAGGTAGCATGTTTTTTTTCCTTTTAGAGAGAAGATCTAATAACTGTAAATCACTCTAGAGATTACGTTTATCAAAATATTATATATATATATATATATTGAAGAACAACAATATGGCACTTGCTTTCAGCTACAGAGAAAGAAATATGAACATGTACACATATGAGTGAAGGCATAGATAACATGAATGTTTTGTGTTTGTATGACTTAAAACTGGGAACACAATAAAAACATGATCAATATTATGTACAGTATTACAATGTGTTCAAGTCAGATATCTTGAACTGATTGTATGCTTTGAAAAAAATAATTCAGTAAATTAAAAGAGGATGAAGGTAAATAACCAAAGGTCAGAGCGAAGCACATGAAGATCATTTTACTAATGATAAAGGTTTGCTTTTATCTGTAATTCTATACTAAAACCCACACAAATACATATACACTTATCTAGAGTATATATGTAAGCATACCATTCTAAAACCAGTGTAGGTCAGTAAAATAAATAAAACTAGCATTGGGTGGGGGTGATTTACCAACAGTATAATACAATGTAAATGTATCCATAAGTGTATGTATGTTTTTTTTAAGATTTTTGTTTTCATGTGTCTATCTGTTTTAGGTGTGTCTACAAATAATACTTTGTGAATGTGCTTTTTATATTAATTTTAGTTGTATTTATGTTATAGTTTTATTTAGTTATAGTTTTCTTATGTAAGACCACATTATATTTTACATTACTTTTCATCTGCATGTACTGTACCTGTATGTCAGATGTGATTTCCTTGTGATCTAAGCATATATTGATACCACTTGATCTTTGATTGAAAGGTCATAGGTTGTTCTAAAGCTTTGTATTTCCATACGTAAATGACCAGCTATGGTTCCACCCATGTCCCCCTAATTTGCACTGATATTTTGTCACAGATTAGTTGGACTTTGTTAAGCTCAATGTGGTAAAGCACATAGACCAGTAACTACATATGAATCAAAGTGTATTGAAGTAATAGTTAAACTTATAATAATAATAAACTAATTTGGCCTTTGTGTATTCTTATTGTGTGATATATATATATATATATATATATATATATATATATATATATATATATATATATATATATATATATATATATATATAAAAATAAAAATGTGAATAGTAAAGAGGAATAGGTAAGGTCATTATTTGCAAAAAATAAATAAAAAAATGTGACTAGTTATGAGAAATCAATCAGCTCAACAGGTTGTTTATACAGGACTGGCTGATTCCCCAGAACAAGCTTTTTATTAGAATGTCTACTGTAAAGAATTGCAGTGAAGGACATTAGGTCTATGTATGGTGTACTGAGAAGTAGCAGTGTACACTCAATCACAGAATATAAAAATCAGTGACAAAGAACAAGAATAGTTACATAATTTGTCAGGTTGAAAAAAGATCATCCAATTCAACCAAAAAAAAAAAGCATACAATTCCATACACGCAATCCTCCACCCACAGATGATCCAGAGGAAGGCAAATAAACCACAGCAAAATATTATCCAATTTGCTACAGCAGGGGATAAAATTAATTCCTGATGCCCTGATTGGCAATCAGATTTTCCCTGTATCGACTTTACCTACAAATGTTAGTACCCAGTTATATTATGTGTACATTAAGGAAATAATTCAGGCCTTTTTTATAACAATCTACTGAGCTGGCCAGAACCACCTCTAGAGGGAGTCTATTCCACATTTTCACAGCTCTTAGGGCCCTTTTACACGGACGTGTCCATGTACGGGCTCCGCTTTGCTAAGTGGAGATCGCTCTGTCAATCCCTGCTGAGCAGGCAGATGACAGGTCTGTCTCTGTACACTGTGCAGGGACCGTCCTGTCAGAGCGGCGCTTTCCTCTATGGAGCATCGGATGAAGATGGACTGTAGAGTTTGTTTTCATCCGATCCGCCAGATGGATGGAAAATAGGGTTTCCATCCGTGACACTTAAGCAGATCGGAGCGGGTCGGAAATCAGCAGACATGTCACCGCTGACATCTGTCGATCCATAGAGGTACAAGGAGCTTCCATTCAGGTCCACCTAAAAAACTGACAGGTGGACCTAAATGATCCGACCGCGTGAACGGGGCCTTACTGTGAAGAAACCTTTCCGTATTTGGAGATGAAATCTTTTTTTCCTACAGATGTAAAGTGTGCTCCATTGTCCTCTGTGATGACCTTAAAGTGAATAACTCAACACCAAATTCACTATATGGATCACTTGTGTATTTATACATGCTGATCATATTCCCCCTTAATCTTCTCTTCTCAAGAGAGAAAAAAATCAGTTCCTCTAATCTTTTCTCATAGCTGAGCTCCTCCATGCCTCAGTTATCAGTTTGGTTTCCCTTCTCTGCACTTTCTCCAGTTCTCCAGTTACCCAATTTCCATTTTGAGAATTGGTGCCCAAAACTGAACTGCATATTCCAGAGGTCTTACTAATGATTTGTACAGGGGCAAAATGATTTTTCTCTCTCTGGAGTCCATACTTCTCCTAATACAAGAAAGGACTTGGCTTGCTTTGGAAACTGCAGCTTGGCATTGCATGTTATTATTAGGCTTATGATCCACCAAAACCCCCAGATCCTTCTCCACTATGGTGGTAGAGCAGAAATGACAGGAGTAGATAATAGTGGTGGGCCATCAGAGATGGATGGAGGTTGTTATTATGACAGGGGTAGTCACAGATAGAGCATTTTGTGTACAAGTATTTTTCTTCTATCACACTCTCATCATGTCTTCTCTGCTCCTTCACAAATAATGCTGCTTGAAAACACATGTTTAGCAATCGCTATGCTATGTACTTACACTATGCAATCATTATGGTACATGCTTCTTGAAAATCAATGTTTAACCATCTCCATGCTATGTACTGACATTATGCACTCATTATATTAAATGATCTAAGATCCCTTTTAACTTGTCTATATTTTTGGTGATTGATTCTCACCTCTGTTTGCCTTTTGTGATCAAAGAATCAATCACCCTTTATGACTTTGGCCCGTGTCTGTGGCTGGTCTGTTTTCTGACAATTTCCCTTTCAATTCAAGTGTTTTTTTTTAGTTCCTAATTGATCAATTGATGAATACTTCCCTACCCCATCTCCCTATAAATTTAGAACATCTTAAAGGGAAAGTCACCGACGGGAGTAGTCACGGATAAGGTTTATTTTGTTTTTGTTTTTACATAAGTGTTAAAGAAGTTAAACATTGTAATTCAATTAAAGCAGTAGGAATGTACAACAAGAAAGAACTATGCCCTCCAGAAAGACTGCAAGAAAACCAACATTTTTGTAAAATTTCTTATGAAGTCTAATTTCTACATCTTTCCCCTCTAATATGCTCCCTATATCTCTCATAGTCTCTCACATTAGTGTCTTCTGTCCTTAAATTCTTCCTACTTTGTCCCTTCTTTTGACTCCATAGCTTATATATATCATCCTCATTCCTGCCCACTTCCTACGACTGTACTCATCACCTCATGCAAATGCTGCATTAGCTGCAACCCCCACCTCCAGCACCCTTCCTCGTCTGGCAAAAGCCACAATCTACTCAGTTTAATTATTTTCCTATGCTTCCACAAACCAGCCCCCTAGCTCATGTGTCCTCTGGAATTCCCACTCTATCTGTTACAAGCTCAAATCTGTGCATAACCTTTTTACCTCCCATTACTTTAATATGCTAACCATTACTGAAACCTGGATTCAAGATTCTTACTTTGCTTCCCCTGAACCCTCTCTCATGATGGCTTCCACTGGACTCACTCACCCAGACCCAGTGGATGGAACAGAGGTGGAGTTGGATTCCTTCTATCCCCACTGAGATTCTTTCAGGTCCTTCCTACACCTCTCTCTTTACCCTATTCTTCTTTTGGCGCCTACTGTATTAAACAGTTTTCTTCAATATCTCTGAGGATTTCAGTGATTTATCAGTCTTCTGCCCCAGTATTATGCTTCCTACACAACTTCCCTGCTTGGTTGATAAACTCTGAAATATTCACTAGACATGTGCATTAATTTTCATCTGAATTTCAGGTACTTTCGTTATTGTTTTAACGAAAGCACAGAATACGAAAACCAAAAGATCCGACATAAACATATGCTTTATTTTCGTTTTTGTTGCGGTCAAATGTGCCTAACCCTAACTCTATTAGTCCAATATTATTCTACATAAAGAGAAAAGATTCGACATAGAGAGACATGAAGAAGAATCGACAGAGAGAGAAAAGATTCGACATAGAGAGAAAAGATTCAAAATAGAGAGACATGAAGGTCCGACATAGAGAGACATGAAGAGTCCAATTTTTTTTTTTTTTTAAAGATTCTGTTGAATCTTCATTTTTTTTTTTTTTTTTTAGAACATTCGACAGACACCATAAACCTTCAATGAGAGATTTGACCTTAATTTGGCTTTTCGGACGAATGCATTTTTTTAACGAAAAACTAAATAAATAAAAACGAATTTTGGGAGTAACTAAATAAATTTGTTTTCGGACGAAAACAAAATTATGAAACAAAATATTTCAGTGTGCACATGTCTAATATTCACTATTATGCTTGGTTAATTTAACATTTCCATTAAAGAATACAGTCAGATAATTACAGCTTACACCTCTAGTACTGTGTTCTTTCTTGCCATGAAGGAGTTTTGAGAAGGAAATATAACTTCCATTCCCATGCTTGCTGGAGCACATTTTTGTGGTTGTTTGGACCCTGCCACTAAGAATGTGGTCCATGGTCCAGAGATATGGAGACACTATTTTCCACATGCTGGTGGATGGCCTTCTGACAGGCCATAAACTCATTGAAGGAAACCAACTTCACCAGCCTAATCACCTGCCGACCCCCAATGGCAGATTGACGGCGGCAAAGTGGTTTCTATATCCTGACTGGACGTCATACGACGTCCTCAGGATATTGAGCCGCTGTGCGCCCCTGGGGGCGCGCATCGCGGCAATCGTTGTTGCAGGGTATCAGTCTTACAGAGACACTTTACCACATGATCAGCCGTGTCCAATCACGGCTGTTCACGATGTAAACAGGAAAAGCCGGTAATCGGCTTTTCCTCACTCGTGTCTGTCAGACGCGAGTAGAGGAGAGCCGATCGGCTGCTCCTCTGACAGGGGGGTTTGTGCTGATCGATTATCAGCACAGCCCCCCCCCCCGAGGATGCCCACTGGACCACCAGGGATGCCCACTGGACCACCAGGGATTATACTAGACCACCAGGGATGTAAAACAAAGGAATGCCACACTAGACCACCAGGGATGACACATAATGGATGCCAATCAGTGCCTGCAATGGATGCCAATCAGTGCCCACAATGGGCATCACTGATTAGCAGGCATTGTTTGGCACCGATTGGCATCCATTAGTACAACACATATGTTAGTGCCCATCTATGCCCATCCATGCCACCTATCAGTGCCCATCCATGCCGCCTATCAGTGCCCATCCATGCCGCCTATCAGTGCCCATATGTGCTGCCTATCCGTGCCCATCGGTGCCACCTATCCCTGCCCATCCGTGCCACCTATGCCTGCCCATCCATGCTGCCTATCCCTGCCCATCCATGCCGCATATCTGTGCCCATCTGTGCCGCCTATCTGTGCCCATCCTTGCCGCCTATCAGTGCCCATCCGTGCCGCCTATCAGTGCCGCATAATGTTGCCCATCATCAATGCCACCACATCAGTGCCACCTCATCGGTGCCCATCAGTGCCACCTTATCAGTGACAGTCAGTGCAGTACCATCAGTGCCCATTAGTGAAGGAGAAAACTTACTTGTTTACAATGTTTCATAACGGAAACAAAAAAAAGTTTTTTTCTAAATTTCCAGTCATTTTTTTAATTTTTTTTTGCAGAAAATAAAAACCCCAGAGGTGATCAAATACCACCAAAAGAAAGCTCTATTTGTGGGTACACAATGATAAAAATTTAGTTTGGGTACAGTGTAGCATGACCACGCAATTGTCATTCAAAGTACAACAGCATTGAAAGCTAAAAATTGGTCTGGGGGCGTGGCCAAGCCGAGCTAGGAGATGGCTGCCTGATAGCTGAGCTCTTGCAACCTCAGAGCATTTATCACATTTTGCGGTGATTTCGGACCTCAACCTTGCCACCTCACCATGGGCACTTCATCGAGGCAATCCTCGGCCTCCCGTTCCCGCTCCCCTAGGGAACACAACGACGCCATGGGCCAGCATATCCCGGAGATGTTTAGGACCGGCAGAGGGCAAATGGCGGCCTCCCGCCAAGGGACACACCAAGGCCGCACACATGTCTTGCCCACCCAAATGCAGGACATTGTTCTATCCGCACCCCCACCTGATCTGCCGCTGTTGCCCCCGGAGAGGACAGACCAAGCCATACCTCCCGCTTCGACGGCACCACCGATCACTATCCTAGACTTACGGGCTATGGCCACCGACATCAAAGATGCACTCGCGGCGGCCATTGCGGACCTGCGCCTGGACTTTAAGGCCTTGGACGGGAGAGTCGCGGCGACCGAACAGACGCTGAAGGACCATGACTCCGTGCTCCAACGATCCACGAGGAAGATCGACGACCATACCCTGCAGATGAGGGAAATAAACCGTCATTTGGAGGACCTCGAGAACCGGGGAAGACGCCATAACCTGCGCGTGCGGGGCCTACCAGAAGCGGTCTAAGGCAGCCAGGTCACACAGGAGGTGACGAAGATTTTCAACTCGATCCTCCAACGGCCACCGGACACCGTGATCACCATGGATCGGATCCATAGGGCGCTCAGGCCCAGGGGAAGGGATGCGGACCCCCCTAGAGACGTAGTCTGCTGCCTCCCCGACTTTGGCCTGAAAGAGGAGATCCTGAGGAGGGCCCGGGGCCAACGCCTCCAACACGCGGGCTCCCCGATCCAACTATTCCAAGACCTCTCGGGGATCACGCCGAAACACCGCCGAGATCTCAAGCCCATACTGGATGTCCTGCGGGCCGAAAACATACAGTACAAGTGGAAATTCCCCTTTTGCCTGGCAGCCTCGCGCCAGGGCCGCACCGCTCACTTGAAGGTGCCCGAGGACCTCCCGCACTTCTTTGAGACTCTGGACATACCGCCCGTTGCTATTCCGGAGTGGTATGCCCTTTACCGCTGCTCTGTGGGTCGCTGGCGTGGACCCCAGGCGGAGGAAATGGAGACTCAACCCTCAAGATCCCGTAGGAGACACTCCCCGTCGGGCTCCCGCACCCCGTATACCACGGCGGGACCCAGGAGAGATCGCGACCCGCTCTCCTCTCCAGGAGCGCGAAGAGCTTGGAGGGATTATTAGCTGGATGGCCGGTATTCTGTTGTGACTGCTACATGTTTGACTGTTGGCCAAGTTTATTCCCCTGTTGCCATGTTTTGTGCACACAACGTTCTCCTTGGATATCAGACCGCGAACTGACTCCCTACTCCACCTTCTAGCCACCGCCCAGCCCGCATCCACGCTCGGCTTGTGACCGCGCCTTACGCTTGACGCCTACAGCCGATGCTCACTCCCGTCACATGCTGACGTCGCCTGACCCCTCCCCGGGGGCCGGCTGGGACTCAATAACTCCTCCAACGCTTTACACTACAATGCCCAGGCTCCCTCGCGGTAGAGACACCTCTCCCGGAACCAGATCCCAGCACTTCTCCTCCGCCTATGTCACATCCGGGTCGACGCCACCGTAGCTGGAAGACGAATCCTGCCTGCTGACACACTAAACCATCGTGAGTCGCCGGAAGGCCTGATGCGTCCGCCGCGAGGCGATCACCGGATGATCCTGCTGCTAGATGGGAACGGCCCTTTCCTCTTTGATCGGATGACCGCCTGACCTCCTCCTGCGGAAGCGCTGTCCGAGGTACTGACCCGTCTCCCCGCACCCCTGTCTCCCTTGAATTTACCGGCCTACTCACGATATCCGGCCTCCTCCTTCTGAGACGCCCTGGACCATCCCACCTCATCGCTCCATGCCCATCTTCATCCGGTGGACTCCATCGCAACACCCGCCGGTCTGCTTCTTGTTGATGCCACCCGACTCCCCCCGGGGGGCCCCGGCCCTGGGTGTATGACCTACCTCCACAGCACGGGTGTCGGAGATGCAGGCTGCTGGATACCACTGCACCCCTAGATGAGTATGCCCATATCTGACTATTCTTTGCCGGCTGTGCCCGTGGGCTAAACAGGACAGGCGTGGCGAGATTGCTGTTTCAGCTAGGGGTTATTGCTATAATGTTTAAATGACTTTTCTGTTCTTCTATTTAGTTGTCTGACCTGTTTTGTTTGCTGACATGGGTCTGGGTGGTGGGGTGACGACGGTTGGGGTGGATGGGCATGCCCTCTTCCCCTCCCTTCGCCCCCCCTCTGCTCCACCACCCCCTCCTCCGCCCCCCTTGCGCTTCCCCCCTCTCCCTGGGGCGTCTTAGGATGCCCCCAGAGGGGTCTCGCGGGATGTGGCGGTGTGGCTGATGAGACGTTAGACCCCGGTCCCTGCTGCACTTCCCAGCCCTGGGGTTGTAACTGCATACAGGGGAACTGTGCCAGGGGGCTTTCCCCCTCGGCTAAGGGTAAAAAGGGATCTATCTGTAGTTGCCTTTCTTTTTTTCTTTTTTTTTGTGTCCCTGTCCCAGTTGCGACCACTGTGTCCTTGCTAAGATGTGCCCCATAGAGGTCTCACCCCTGACTTAACCAATCCAACATACGCTCTGAGGTGGCATACCTACCCCGGCTACCTCACCCACTCTCTTGACGTTTCCGGGCAAGGCTCCGGTCAACCCACAAGCGGTACCGTGCGCCGGTTTCCGCGTCCCGGCGCGGAGACCCCACACGGCCGCACCCTACCGATTGTCCTTGTCAGAATAGGGGGAGGGACTGTGTCCCACCCGCCTAAATCGGTCTTACTCCCTCTACTCCCCTGCAAAAGGGGAAAACAGGGAACCCCCCCCCCCCTGATACTCCCTGCTTTTCCAGGGGCAGGCCCCCCCCACCTCGGACACCTGTGGTGCCGTAACCCAGATTGAAGCTCTCCCAAGCCCCGATCCCCCCCTCAACACCACTGTACCAACCCCCTCACCAACCTCATCCCAGTACCGCCACAGCTCGGATACCCGCGCTCGCCCCACGTCCTGACGTACGACCGTACGGGTCCCCACAATGTCGGACCCACCGACGGGTGCGGGCAACACCACGCTGAAGGTGATCTCCCTTAACGCACGGGGACTAAATCTCCCCGAAAAGAGATCTCAACTCCTCATGGCCCTACACCGAGCTAAAGCGGATATAGCGTTTGTGCAGGAAACGCACTTCAAGTCCGGTGCTGTGCCCAAACTGCACAACTTTCACTACCCGACTGCCCACCACGCCACTAATTCACGAGCTAAAACGAAAGGGGTCTCCATATTGATCGCTAGACATTGCCCCCTAAATGTGGTAGAGGAAATCGTAGACCCTGAAGGTAGGTATTTATTTCTTAAGGGCTCCTATCTTGACCGCACCATCACGCTTGTTGCCGTCTACGCGCCTAACTCGCGTCAAGTAGCATTATTTAAAACCGTATCGGCCCTACTGACACCCTTCAAGGCGGGGACACTGGTGCTAGGGGGCGATTTTAATGTGCCTCTATGCCCCGCACAAGACACGTCCTCCGGCACTTCGTCCACCCCATTCTCAGCTCTAAGGAGGATCAAACTACTCCTCCAAGAACTCCTCTTACACGACACCTGGCGTACCCTGCACCCAACGGGAAAAGACTTCACATTCTACTCGGCCCCCCATGCCCGCTACTCCCGACTTGACTACCTGTTCGTGACTCAGGAAGACCTCCCCCTGCTAACATCCGCGACTGTGGAGCCCATGTGGCTGTCGGGTCATAACCCGATTTCGGCCACACTATCGCTTCCCCTTCACCGCTCTGGAACACGAGTGTGGAGGTTGGACCCATCCCTACTTACTGATCCAACGCTTACTACCGACCTCGAATCACACCTGGACTCGTTCTTTCGGGAAAACAGACCGGAGGACACAGCCCCTATGGTCAACTGGGAAGCCCACAAATGTGTAGTGAGAGGCCTTCTAATAGCCGCCGCCGCCACCCGACGCAATAAGGAACGACGCAAACAATACGAAGACCTCATGGAGAGAATCAAACGACTAGAATCCGCGCACAAACGTTCACAAGCCCTCCGGCACTTCTTCCACCCCATTCTCAGCTCTAAGGAGTATCAAACTACTCCTCCAAGAACTCCTCTTACACGACACCTGGCGTACCCTGCACCCAACGGGAAAAGACTTCACATTCTACTCGGCCCCCCATGCCCGCTACTCCCGACTTGACTACCTGTTCGTGACTCAGGAAGACCTCCCCCTGCTAACATCCGCGACTGTGGAGCCCATGTGGCTGTCGGGTCATAAACCGATTTCGGCCACACTATCGCTTCCCCTTCACCGCTCTGGAATACGAGTGTGGAGGTTGGACCCATCCCTACTTACTGATCCAACGCTTACTACCGACCTCGAATCACACCTGGACTCGTTCTTTCGGGAAAACAGACCGGAGGACACAGCCCCTATGGTCAACTGGGAAGCCCACAAATGTGTAGTGGGAGGCCTTCTAATAGCCGCCGCCGCCGCCCGACGCAATAAGGAACGACGCAAACAATACGAAGACCTCATGGAGAGAATCAAACGACTAGAATCCGCGCACAAATGTTCACAAGCCCTCGCGACGCTCCAAGACTTGACTCAGGCGAGAGCTGAGCTCCTAGAGGTTATCGGCAGGAAGATCAGACGTTCCTATGCCCTGGCCAAAAAATCGTTTTACGAACACAGCGACAAAGCGAGCAAATTACTAGCTGCGGCCCTGCAAGCCAAAAAGGCTAGAACGACCGTCCATTCGCTGTTGGATGACAAAGGCGCAAAAATACGCTCCTCACCAGACATAGCTAAGCTCTTTGTTAAATATTACACTGACTTGTACAACCTGCCGTCTCCGACCACGCCGGCCGCGCAAATCACCAGGCAGGGCATGATTGACGATTTTTTGAGCCAATACGGCCCCGTCGGTCTGTCGGAAACGGCTAGGTCGGAACTTGACAAGCCCCTCGACAGCGCTGAAGTGGGTCTGGCCTTAAAACAACTAAAGCCCGGCAAGAGTCCGGGTTCCGACGGTCTAACTGTCATGGACAGTCTGGTTCACTGGTGGGCACATCGACGCGCATTCGCGATAACGGCGCGCGCATTCGCGGCACCATAGCGTGCACGGGAGCGCGCACTAGCGGCGGCGGCGCGCGTGCACGTGGAGACGCCGTTTTGGCGCCAAATCTGGCTTTAAAAGAATCCTGATCCCTGTGCTTCTTGCTGTCCTGTCTATAGCGTTTCTGTGAGACACCAGCATCTGTGAACCTGATTGAATCTGATCCTGACCACCCGGCTTGTACCAGTTGACCCGTCTGCTGCCTGCCCTGACTTCGGCTTGTCTGACTTCCCCTTTGGTTAACCCGCTGTACCTCCGCTGCCCGCCTGTTGAACGACCCGGACTGAACCTGACCACGCCTGTGCCAACGCTGTCTTCTACTGAACCCTTATCCCGCTAGAGGACTTACCTGCAAAGACTTGTTCCAGTCGGTACTACAGGACACCTCCCCCGCTTCTGCTGCACTTCCGTTTCCAACTGCCCGACAGTGAGCTTGGATCTTCTACCTGCACCAGCCTGTAATCTGACTCCAAGAAACTACCGACTCAGCTCACGGGCCCCGCACTCGCCAGTACCAGGCGCTTGTGCGACTCTGTAGTCCCGATCCTCCTGTCTGCACTATCAGGGGTCTCGGGATCAGAGAAGCAAGGGCTGCCGCTCCCTGCACGGCGGGCTCGCACCACCAGGTACGTGACAGTACAGGACAGCCATGACCGAGCCCACGCAGGGAGCGGATCCAATGCAGGAACTATGCCGGCACCTTGACGGTCTGACCCAAGCCGTCCGAACCTTACAAGATGGTTACACCCGACTGGAGACCCGAGTCCAGGCCTTGTCCGCTCCAGCTGCTACCTCCGCCACAACAGGCACTCCTACTTCACCTGCCGTAATCATGCTGCCACCTGAGCCTAAGGTTCCCATGCCAGAACGATTCACTGGGGAACGAAACAAATATCGAGCGTTCCAGAATGCCTGTGAACTTTATTTCGCACTCCAGCCACGGACTTTCTCCCTGGAGGCCACCAAAGTGGGATTTGTCATTTCCCTTCTGTCTGGGGAACCACAAGCTTGGGCTCACCGCCTGTTGGAGCAGAAAGATGTGTCCCTTGACAACTTGACCACCTTTTTCCAGGCCATGTCCCTACTTTACGAGGACCCTCACCAAACGGCCACCGCAGAAGCAGCCTTACATGCCCTCCAACAGGGACGCAGACCAGCGGAGGACTATGTGTCCGAATTCCGTAGATGGAGTTCGGATACGAATTGGAATGACGCGGCCCTTTGCTACCAGTTCCGCCTGGGACTTTCGGAACCGTTGAAAGATGAACTTGCTAGGGTGGGTGTCCCTGGAACCCTGGATGCCCTGATCAACTTAACGATCCAAATCGACAGGCGCCTAAGAGAGCGTAGGACTGAAAGGGCCACCGGTCCGTCTCGCCCCACCTGGATGATGCCGCGGGTACCTCCTTACCCAAACCCAACTCCGCTGGCTCCCACGCCTCCGCAGCCTCATGACCTTGCTGAACCTATGCAACTAGGACTTCTTCGCCCTACTCTGACACCCGAAGAACGCCAGCGACGCTGGCTCAACAATCTGTGCCTGTATTGCGGGGGTTCCGGACACTATGTGAGGTCTTGCCCTGTAAAGATCCGTAAGTGCCTGTCCATGTCTACTGCTTATGCACCTATTGGACCACCCAACCCTACTCACCTGGCTATTTCCGTTCTCTTTCAGCTTCCAGAGGGGAACATCCAGGCCAGCGCTATCCTTGACTCAGGAGCATGTAGCTGTTTCTTGGACCGGAATTTCGCCATCAGACACCACATGTGTAGACTATCGGGAACTTAATAAAGTAACCATCAAAAATCGGTACCCGCTTCCCTTGGTACCCGAATTGTTCCAACGCCTAGGATCCGCAGTAATTTTCACCAAACTAGATCTTCGTGGAGCCTATAACCTTGTGCGTATCAAAGACGGAGACGAGTGGAAAACCGCTTTTCGCACACGCTTCGGGCACTTTGAATATCTGGTCATGCCCTTCGGTCTCTGTAACGCCCCGGCCACTTTCCAGCACTTTGTAAACGATATCTTCAGGGATTATCTAGACCTTTTTGTTATCGTTTACTTAGATGACATCCTTATCTTTTCTTCTTCTTTGGAAAGACACCGGGAGCACGTCAAGAAGGTGCTCAGACGGCTTCGAGTTCACGGTCTCTATGCTAAACCGGAGAAGTGTGAATTCGAACAGTCAAGCATACAATTTCTGGGACTCATAATTTCAGTAAAAGGCATTCAGATGGATCCCCAGAAGGTTTCCGCAATCCTTGACTGGCCAGCACCCACTGACAAAAAGGGCATTCAGCGCTTCGTTGGTTTCGCCAACTTTTATAGGAAGTTTATCAAGGGCTTCTCTACCATAATCTCCCCAATCACCAACCTCACTAAACAGACTGTCCGATTCCGTTGGTCACCAGAAGCCCAATCGGCCTTTGAAACCCTTAAAGGACTGTTCACCTCCGCATCTATCCTCAGACATCCTGACGCAAGTTTGCCTTACATTTTAGAAGTTGACGCTTCCGAAACAGCGGTAGGGGCAGTTCTTTCACAAAGACAGGGCCCTAAGGCTCTCTTACACCCTGTTGCTTTTTTCTCTCGCAAGCTATCTGACCCAGAAAGAAATTACGACGTAGGGGACCGAGAACTATTAGCCATCAAGGCCGCCTTGGAAGAATGGCGATACCTCTTGGAAGGCGCAGTGCACTCGATCTTGATCTTTACCGACCATAAGAATCTCGAGTATCTGAAGGCCGCCAAGAGATTGAAGCCACGCCAGGCCAGGTGGGCACTATTCTTCTCTAGATTTTCATTCCATATCACGTACAGGCCGGGATCGAAAAACACCAAACCTGATGCCCTCTCACGCATGCACGGGGACTCGGAAACCCACGCCCCACCGGATACCATTCTGTCAGCAGGAAATTTTCTGTTACTACAAGAAGACCTACTAGCCCAAATCAGACAAGCCTCGTCCGGAAACACCTCCTTACCCGATCCGGACCTACAATTCAAAGACGGCCTACTGTGGCACCAAGACAGAATCTTCGTGCCAGAAGGTCTACGGGTCAAAGTCTTGAATTTGTGCCACGATCATGAGTTGGCAGGCCATTTTGGTGTGCACAAGACATCCGAACTCCTACAACGCATGTTCTGGTGGCCCCAACTCTCAAATGACTGCAGGAAATATGTGGAGTCCTGCATTACCTGTATTCGGAACAAAGGAGGCAACTCAAGAGCCTGGGGGTTGCTTAAACCATTGCCAGTACCAGAGAAGCCATGGAGGATGATCTCCATGGACTTCATCGTGGAGCTCCCTCCTTCAGAGTGCTTTACCACTATCTTTGTGGTAGTGGACAGACTAACAAAGATGGCACACTTTCTACCTATGAAAGGCACACCTTCGGCCCCGGAAACGGCCAAGGTATTTATCAAAGAGATCGTAAGGCTCCATGGCATCCCGGCAAATATTGTGTCCGATCGTGGAGTACAGTTTACTTCCAGATTCTGGAGGGCTCTCTGTGGATCCCTCAAGATCGGCCTGTCCTTCTCGTCGGCTTATCACCCGCAGTCCAACGGCCAGACGGAGAGAACGAACCAGACTCTGGAGCAGTACCTGCGTTGTTTTTCCTCCTTCTCTCAAGAAGACTGGGTATCCCTGCTGCCGTTGGCCGAATTTGCTTACAATAACTCTGTTCATTCTGCCACCAAACAGTCTCCGTTTTATGCGAATTATGGCTTCCACCCGCTGTTCATGTCCAACTCCGTCCCAGAGTGTTCGGTACCTGCCGCCCAGGAAACATTACATTTCTTCAATACAAACAATAAAATCTTACAGGAGACAATGACCAAGACTCAACAGTACAACAAAGAAGTGTTTGACAAAAAGAGGAGAGGAGAACTTAATTTAGAACCTGGAGACCTAGTATGGCTGTCCACCACGAACCTGAAGCTTGCCTGCCCATCCAAGAAACTGGGTCCCAGATTCACGGGTCCCTTCCCAGTCAAAAGAAAAATTAATAACGTGGCCTACGAACTGGAACTGCCCGAAACATTCCGCATTCACCCGGTCTTCCATGTAGCCCTCCTCAAACCTGACGTTTCGGACCCCTTTCCTGACCGGAACACTGGTCCCCCCAAACCAGTGCTAGTTGACGGAGAGGAGGAGTTCGAGGTCGAGTCCATCCTGGACTGCAGAAAGAGGCGCAACCAGGTTCAGTATCTAGTGAAATGGAAAGGCTATGGGCCTGAAGACAATTCGTGGGAACCAGAGTGTAATATACATGCGAAAAAGCTGATCCAGTCCTTTAAAAGTGCCCACCCACTCAAGCTGGCCCAGTTGGGCATCCGGAGGCTGCCCCTTGGGGGGGGGCAATGTCATGGACAGTCTGGTTCACTGGTGGGCACATCGACGCGCATTCGCGATAACGGCGCGCGCGTTCGCGATAGCGGCGCGCGCATTCGCGGCACCATAGCGTGCACGGGAGCGCGCACTAGCGGCGGCGGCGCGCGTGCACGTGGAGACGCCGTTTTGGCGCCAAATCTGGCTTTAAAAGAATCCTGATCCCTGTGCTTCTTGCTGTCCTGTCTATAGCGTTTCTGTGAGACACCAGCATCTGTGAACCTGATTGAATCTGATCCTGACCACCCGGCTTGTACCAGTTGACCCGTCTGCTGCCTGCCCTGACTTCGGCTTGTCTGACTTCCCCTTTGGTTAACCCGCTGTACCTCCGCTGCCCGCCTGTTGAACGACCCGGACTGAACCTGACCACGCCTGTGCCAACGCTGTCTTCTACTGAACCCTTATCCCGCTAGAGGACTTACCTGCAAAGACTTGTTCCAGTCGGTACTACAGGACACCTCCCCCGCTTCTGCTGCACTTCCGTTTCCAACTTCCCGACAGTGAGCTTGGATCTTCTACCTGCACCAGCCTGTAATCTGACTCCAAGAAACTACCGACTCAGCTCACGGGCCCCGCACTCGCCAGTACCAGGCGCTTGTGCGACTCTGTAGTCCCGATCCTCCTGTCTGCACTATCAGGGGTCTCGGGATCAGAGAAGCAAGGGCTGCCGCTCCCTGCACGCCGGGCTCGCACCACCAGGTACGTGACACTAACTTCCGGATACTACAAGACGTATGCCAAAATTCTTACACCTTTCTTCCTCTCAGCCTTCAACTCCCTTCCCGACACCACCGCCCCCCTTCGGGATCTTCTGACTGCGCACATCGTAGTTCTCCCCAAACCCGGTAAAGACCCGAACCTCGTGACTAACTACAGACCCATCTCACTACTCAATGTGGATCTTAAGTGGTTTGCCAAGACGATCGCGAATAGACTACTGCCGCACATGCCCTCCCTGATAGACCCTGACCAAGCAGGATTTATCCCCGGTAGAGAAACGCGCAACAATACCCTTACGGCTCTCAACGTCCACCACTGGCTCACCTCTCACGGCTCTCCCGGTTTTTTCCTCTCACTCGATGCGGAGAAGGCGTTCGACAGAGTGGCATGGGACTTCATGCAAGCTACTCTCAAGGCCACGAACATACCCACGCTCATGTTGAGCTTTATCTCTGCACTATACGCGGGCCCCACGGCGAGGGTTAGAGTGAACAACCACCTGTCGGACGACTTCTCTATCGCGAACGGGACCCGCCAGGGGTGCCCCCTCTCCCCCCTGCTATTTGTCCTCACCCTAAAGCCTTTCCTGAGACGGCTCAGATCCAACCCCACAATCAAGGGTATAGACATCGGGAGCCACACGTACAAAATTGCCGCGTTCGCGGACGATATTCTGCTTTTCCTCAAGGACCCCCTCGCGACCGTCCCTAACCTGCTCAAAGACTTTGCAGATTTCAAAACACTGTCTAACTTCCAAATTAATTTCTCCAAATCGTATGCCCTGAACGTCTCGCTGCCGCAGACCTTGTGCGACCTATGCCAAACCAACTTCCCCTTCACATGGAATGAAAAAGCCATCACGTACCTAGGGATCCAACTCCCCGCTTCTCTCTCCGTCTTATACTCCCTTAACTACATGCCACTACTACAAACGGTGATTAGGGATTTACAGAGCTGGTCCCCTAAACGTCTATCATGGTTTGGGAGGGTCGCGGTGGTCAAAATGAACGTCTTGCCCCGACTACTCTACACTATGCAAGCTGTCCCCGTCAGACTCCCCCCTGCTTTCTTCTCGTCCTACAGGGCGGCTTGTGCGAAATTTATATGGCACGACGCCCGCCCACGCTTGAGCTACGCCAGGCTCACAGTTCCCAAACTGAAAGGTGGTCTGGGCTTGCCAGACATCCGCAGATACAACATGGCTTGTGGCCTTTCCAGAATAGTGGACTGGACAGCCAGCGAGGAACGGAAACACTGGGTGAAGTTAGAACAGACATTCTCACCCCTACCTTTATCCCATCTACCATGGGTATCACAAAGCAACATACCACATAGCTGCAAATCACACCCTCTAATTCTCCCCTCCTTGCAAGCCTTTCGGGTGGCCTGCACTAAGCACAAATTGTGTGACCGCATTGGTCCCATGACCCCCCTTAGGATGAACCCCGACTTTCCGCCGGGCATGCACCCCACTTTTCTCTCTGACTGTTGGCCCCACGCGACCGTTAGGGCGGGACACCTCTTCTCACAGGGTAAACTCATGCTTCAGTCCGAACTAGCCAACTATGTCAACCGGGATGAAATTCCATTCTGGACAACTGCGACACTTCATTGACAAGACGCCCCAAAGAGCCCACTGGTCCAGACCTTGCTCCCCTTTCGAAAGCCTCTGCTCAAAGGGGGAACCACAAAGACATATCGTTTCGATAGTCTACGGCTTACTGTTTACTGCACACTCCTCCAGAATCCACTGGGCTAACCAACAGTGGGAACGGGACCTAGCGATAAGCCCCACGGACGAGGAGTGGGAAACCATCTACCGGCTGGCCCACAAGGGTTCGATCAATGTTCAGGTACAGGAGAATGCTTACAAGCTTCTCTTCAGATGGTACAAAACCCCGCTCAAGTTGCACAAAATTAACCCTACCCTCCCAAAGACCTGCTGGAGGTGCCATCTGGAGACTGGCTCCTTCCTCCACATTTGGTGGTCCTGCCCCAAACTCCTGCCCTACTGGGAAGAGGTGCACAGGCTCATAGCACAAATCACGACTGACCACTTAGAATTCACTCCGGCCCAGTTTCTACTCCACCATGCCCAGGCTCTCCCGAGAGGCCATGCACATGGTGAATGCGGCACAGATGTGCATCCCGATTAAATGGCACTCTCCGCACCCCCCCTCCCTGACTGACTGGTTCACCCGTCTCCACAAAACGATGGAGATGGAGGAACTAATCCACCACTCCAACGACAGCCCTGCGAAATTCACAGAGACTTGGGCCTGCTGGATCCATTTCACCACGACCGACGAATACAAAAAAAACAGACCCTGACGACAGTGCCCAGTTTTCCTCTTCTCCCTATACCTTGCCGAGCTGTGGCGGAATACCTGTACTCCTCACCCCCCCCCCTGCTCTCCGACCTGGAACATTATCCTCCCCTCCCCTTCCCTTCCTTCCATCCCACAAGCCGCAAACACAAACCCTACACTGGCAGAACTTGCCGTCTTGCAAAATGGAGGGATAGTTCGCTCCCACACACTATTTAATAACGGCTTCCCGTTATTGCTTCTGGACTACCTCCATGCTACTCCCTTGTACACTGTTTATACAGGTCAAAGGGAAAGCCCCTGGAAACTGTGCAGCTTGCCTTTCGACATACCCGTTGGCAAACCGGTTATTGCTTCTGACACTGTTTACCATGCAACATATTGTTTGTCTGTGGCATAGCGGCTGCGACCGCGACTTTACTATTTCGACTGTTATTAATGTTGTAAAGTACATCTTGTACTGTATCACTTTCCCAATAAAACTATTTGGAAAAAAAAAATTGGTCTGGGCGGGAAGGTGTATAAGTGCCCAGTATGGAAGTGGTTAAAGTGGTAGTAAACAGCCAGAATTTTTTTTACAATATATTTAGCCAGAATACAAAAGCATTTTACATCTTTCTGGATCATTATTTATCCCCATCTGGTTTTATCTTACTTTTTAGCAGCATCATTTCTGTTCCATGCTTCCTATCTGAAGCCGGGTTGATATTAGATGCTGTCTTGCATATCTACATCATAGTTTACTTTCACATTTCCTGTAAGAAATAACTGGGCTCTTGCACATGTTCATTGAATATTTGCCAGGCCTCATTTTCAAACATTCCATCCAAGTTGTGAATGGGGATGTACTCTTGCAGTATTGCAATGCTAGAGACTGGATGATATAGGCATGAAATCAGGCCAGAAAGGACTGAGGGCCCAAATATGTTGTAAATAGCTGCTAGCAGGGCTTTTTTTCTGCAGGAACGCGGGGGGACGCAATTCCGCCACCTCCAGGACTGATTGTGTGCAAGGGGTGCTGGGGTGTGCTGAATTGTCTGCTGATGCTGGCTGCTGGGGGATCTATTGTAGCTGGGGGATCTATTTTAGCATGGGAGGGTCAATTGTTGCTGAGGAAGTTTGTTGTTACTGGTGGGAGATCTATTACTGGTGGGGTGGGTCTTATGTTGCTGTGGGGTTAGTTGTCGTTGGGAGAGATCCACTGTTGTGGGAGGGGTCTATAGTTGCTGGCTGCTGGAGGGTCTATTGATGCTGGCTGTGGGCATATCTGTTGTTGTTGCCAGGGGTCGCTAGTTTCTGGGGAGTCTATTGTTTCTGGGGTCTATTTTTGCCTGGGGGATATTTGGCATTATTGTTGTAGGAAGATCTATTGTTGCTGGAGGTTCTATTGGTGTTGCTGACTGCAAGGGATCTATTTTACTGCGTTTCTTGTTGTTATTATTAACTAATTCCATACAAATTACTTGGCCCCAAAAAATGATACTTGGTTTTGTATTCTCTATAAAGGGCACTACTGGGGGGTGGGCAGGGGGTGGAGCCAAGTGACGGTCCTTTGGAGGTGGGTAGTGGAGGAGAAATGGGGTGACTCAGAAAGGGGGAGTTCCTGCACCTATACTCTGAGAAAAAAAAGCCTGGCTGCTAGTATGCACATGCGTGGGTGATGTCATTAGAGCAAAAATTGCTCGATATCTGGAGAATGGAAAAGGCTAGGGATAATATAGAAACAGCACCATGCACATTATCTCAGAGTGATTTAAATGAAAGAAAGACACAATGGAGAGTTTATTACCAATTGGGAGCAACTGTAAAGCTAGTAGATTTGCCAAGCTAATAATGAGATCCTGGGCATGGGGTGATTAGGGGACAGTGTTACATCTGCTCAAACAGCTGCATTAGAAACACTTGTCTGTATAGGAGACTTATGATGAGGTTTAACCACTTAATGCCCGCCGCATGTATATGTACGTCCACAGAATGGCACGTACAGGCAGATGGGCGTACATCACAAGTAAATCACACCAACAGCACACTGACACCAGTACACATAGGCACATTAACCCCTTCCGGTCACCCCCCCCCCCCCCAGCCCCCTGTCACAGTGTCACTGATTGCATTGATCATATATTTACTGATCACTGCATTTAGTGTCAGTGTGACAGTTAGTGTGACAGGCAGTTAGTGTTAGGTCCAGGGTAGCCCCATATCCCCCCTAATAAAGGTTTAACCACTTGATCACTGCCCTAGTTAACCCTTTCACCCCCTATTGCCAGTGTCGCTAAGCGATCGGTTTTCTGATCGCTGTATTAGTGTCACTTTTGCCGCTAGGTAGCAAATTTTTTTTTTATATTGCGATTTTTTTTTTATACTAAAGACATGTGGCTGAATACATTTGGCCTAAATATTTGACTACAATTTTTGTTTATTCGATTTTTCTTATAACAAATAGATATATAATATTTTTTCAAAATTTTCGGTATTTTTCCGTTTATATCGCAAAAAATAAAAATCACAGATTGGCAATCAAATACCATCAAAAGAAAGCTCTATTTTTGGAAAGAAAAGGACTCAAATTTTGCTTGGGTGCCACGTCGCACGACCGCGCAATTGTCTGTTAAAGCGACGCAGTGCCGAATTGTAAAAACGCCTTTGGGCATTTAGCAGCATATTGGTCCGGGCTTAAGTGGTTAAAGGATATGTTCACCTTTTGATGAAAAATAATAAATGCACTTTTTTTGCAGGTAAAAATGTGCATTTATTATTTTTTGTTGTAGGAGCATGTAAAGGATTGCACCAGTGATCAGCAGATCATGGATGTCATGCAAGATTCCTGCAGACTCCTGTCAGCATATGTGCTTGCTTGTATGAATGAGCTGATACATTCTGATAGGATGTATTAATGAACTACCACATCACTCACAGCTTAGTGGCTGTCAGGATTTGTAGCTTTCCATTCAAAGGGCACTGTGAATGAATGACAGGGCCATGCAGGTGGAGTGTTTTTTTTTTTTTTTAAAGCTAGGATCTTCTAATAAAAAAATAATAATAAAAACAATAAAACATCTAAACACATACAAAAAGGTAGTCCTAGAAAGGATTATCTGGTCTATACAATATTGGCATTATACAACCATACTGTATATACTAGTAATGCAGTACAATACAGCCCACCAGTATTGCAGCACAATACCACACTGTTCATAGCACTTTATAGCATAAATATTTATTTTTAATTGCACACTATCACCTCACCCTATATTAAGGTGACCAGATTTTTCAAATGAAATCCGGGGACATATTTTTTCTTTACTAGTAATGGCAACAATCAGCACTCTCTGCCCATCGCCGCCCTCCTCACAGCCTCTCATGTCTTACTCTCCGGAATCCGGCTTCTACTGGGTGGGGAGCGGAGGAAGATCACTCTGTCAGGAAAGGCAACTAGATAGGCAGGAGGCTGGCCAGGATTTAAGCCAAGGCAGAAGAACATGCGAGCAAAGCTGAATGGGCATGCGCCCGAAACAAAAAAAAAATGATTCCTTCCGCTCCGACCAGCACATGATCATCGGAAAGGGGCACAGATAATGGGAAAAATACAACCCCCCTATGCTAGTAGGCACGGCGGAGCGGGGGTGTGTAATTCTAATTTTTTTATTTTAATTCTGCACTGACTGTCTTTGAAATTGCCCCTGCCCCCTATTAAATCCAATCTGGGGACAAAACCAGGAACAAACTTGGTCCGGGGGCAGTGTCCTCAATCAGGGGACTGTCCCCTGAAACTGGGGATGTCTGGTCACCCTAACCTATATTCTCCAACACACACACTGTCAAATGCTGGTGGGTAAAAAAAAAAGAAAAATAAATACAAAATGTGTAAGAGTTCCTTAATATATACAAATTGGTGGCTGTCTAGCTACAGGCACCTGTCAAGGTCGTCAAGCTTTAGATCCCTCCTGTTTTTTTACAAACCTACCTTAACATTAATAATACTGGAATGTAAAGTCAGGGTGTTCTTAAGTAGTGAGGATATCTTTCAATGTTTATGTACTGTACATATGTGTCCAGTAAAGGTCTAGCAATAGGCCAGCAAATCTGTTACTGATTTGACTGTTTTGCCAGTAAGCTAAATATTATGGAAATTGCCTTGGAACAGCTCAACATTGTTTCTATGTCTAATTGCAATTACCATGCTCATTTATATTTACTTCAGAAGTCCTTTGTTAAGATCCTCTGCTGTGAAGTTGCAACCTTCATTTTTTTCTTCTTCTGTATCTGAATTATCTGCAGCCTTTACTGATTGACAAGCACAATTGTAAAAGCAGACAGGGAAAGATTTTGATGGGGAAAGGTATTAAATTAATAGTTGTAGGTGGAGAGCTCATTAAGTTTCCTTTTGTTAACCTTGCCTTTCATTTTTAACTAATAGGGCAAGCTGCAGGATTTATAATGCATTATATTCATATATACTTAAATGATTGCAATACCAATTTCATTGGTAGAGTCCTTTACAGAAGCCATGGATTTCAAGCAAGTTTACAAAGACAATTTCAATAGATAAATTGGATCTTGACTGTTGGCAGATGCCGAAAACAATTACTAATGCTTTCCAGAAGTATATTTGTGAATATATATATTGCCTTTCTTTTATTTAGTAAGCTTCATAGCTAGGTCAAATGTATTCACCCAAGAGTAAAATATTGAATATGCCACTGCCATCTAATCTAATTGAGTCTATAAGAAGTGCCCAAAGAGCTGTTCTACTTTAAGTCACCTAAAAAAAAAAAAAAATGCAAACATGCACATGCAGGACTTTCATTGCAGAAGAGACTATAGGGTTGATTTACTAAAGGCAAATACACAGTGTCTCTTCTGCATTCAAGTTACTTATCTGCCTGTATGCATTGTACACTGAGCTGTACATGCACAGCTCAGTGTTAGATTTTTGACAATGGCAAAATGACTGAATTCCCACACATGCAGGAGTGACATCAGTCTTGGCCCAGCCAATGGAAAGGACCTGGAAGACATCAGGCTGAAGAGATCAACAGCCAGCGTGGAGCTTAGGACAATACAACAGCGCTATCCCATTATTCTGATTTGCCTGACATAAGCTAACCAACACAAAGCATTAAATATGTATTCTGAGGGAATTAAAAATAGTGAATAGCCTTGACATTCCCTATATAAATGATCATATATTAATTCAATAACTATTTATAGACCTTCATTTACTTAGCACGGATGATATACACAACCAGCTTTTATCATTAGAGTTGGGCTTAAAGGGGTTGTAAAGCTAAATGTTTTTTCACCTTAATGCATCCTATGCAGTAAAAGTTTGGACCAAACCTCAAACCCTATTAAAGTCTAAGGCCTCGTACACACGACCGTTTTCCTTGACAGAATCCATCAAGAAACTTGGTGGCAGAGCTTTTTTGCCAAGGAAAACGGTCGTGTGCATGTTTTTCATCAAGAAAACTGTCGTAGAACTTGATGAGAAAAAAAGAGAACAAGTTCTATTTTTCCTAGTCTCAATGTCCTTGTTGTGTTCCTCGTCGGGCTGGTTTTCGACGAGAAAAGCGTTTGTGTGTATGCTTAGAAACCTGCACATGCTCAGAAGGGTGGCGCCAGTGGAATCAAACTTCCCCTTTATAGTGCCGTTGTACGTGTTGTACGTCACCGCGTTTGAAAATGACGAGATTTTGTCTCGACATGTTTGTACGCAAAGGAACTGACAAGCCTGACAAGGAACTCGTCGAGGAAAACGATGTTTCATTTACGACGAGTTCCTCGGTCGTGTGTACGAGGCCTAAGGGAACCAAAAATGGAAAAATCAAAAGTGGCCATTTTGAAGGTGTATATGCAAGTTTTTGGCCATAAAAATGGTATAGGGGCTCGGGTACTACCCTGGGGGACATGTATAAATGCAAAAATGTTTTTCAAAAAGATCATTTTTACAGGAGCAGTGATTTTAATGATGCTTAACCACTTAACCCCCGGACCATATTGCTGGTCAAAGACCTGAGCAGTTTTTGCGATTCGGCACTGCGTTGCTTTAACTGACAATTGCGTGGTCATGCAACGCGGCTCCCAAACAAAATTGGCGTCCTTTTTCCCCACAGATAGAGCTTTCTTTTGGTGGTATTTGATCAGCTCTGTGGTTTTTAGTTTTTGCTCTATAAACAAAAATAGAGCGACAATTATTTTGAAATAAAAAATTACTTTTTGCTATAACAAATATCCCCCAAAAATATATAAAAAAAACGTTTCTTTCCTCAGTTTATGCTGATACGTATTCTTCTACATATTTTTCATTAAAAAAATCACAATAAGCGTTTATTGATTGGTTTGTGCAAAAGTTAAAGCGTTTACAAAATAGGGGGTAGTTTTATGGCCTTGTTATTAATATTTTTTTTTTACTAGTAATGGCGGGGATCAGCAATTTTTTTTCAGTACTGCGACATTATAGCGGACACTTCGGACACATTTGAATTTTTTTTGGGACCATTGGCATTTTTATAGTGATCAGTGCTTTAAAAATGCATTGGATTACTATAAAAATGACACTGGCAGGGAAGGGGTTAACACTAGGGGCGGGGAAGGGGTTAAGTATGTTCCCTGGGAGTGTTCTAACTGTAGGGGGGTGGACTCACTAGGGGAAATGACTGATTGCTGGTCATACATTGTATGAACAGGTCAGGCATTTCTCCCTCTGTAATGAGCGATCGCAGGTGCCCGGCGGTGATCGCGCCCGCCGGGCACGCGCACGGGAGTCGGGGGCAAGCGGGGGGACATTATACTACGTGCTCTCGCCCAGCAGAGCCGACCTGCCGCCGCAGTTAACTGCGGTGGCTGGTCGGCAAGCAGTTAAAAACAATGCGGCCAGAAAACTTAATCAGGGAATTTTTTGAAGCTAATCATAACCAGGGTCACTCCAAGGAGGACAGAGTTTATTGTCGTTGAAGTGCATAAACCACAATATTTGCTCGTATCTATGCCTGGCCATGGCAGCAGAGAACATAGGCATATGATGAATTGGGTCAGTGGACCATAATTACCTCAACTCATTGTTTTTAGTAATGCCCATGTTGAGGGATAGGTCCCAAAAGGTCTTAAATTCGGGAACCAGTATAGGTTTTCAGCCAAACTGTCTGGCAAGGGTCAAATTTGTGTTTGATGAATTGATTAGCATATAAATTGATTTGATCCACAATAGATCCATGTGGAAGGCGGGGCCGTAGGCCTGCCTGAGTTTGTAGGAGGAGTCGGAGGGCTATTTATCCCTCCTCCCCTCTAATCTCCGACGTCGGTGGGGTTTCTGGGTACCGACGCATGTCACTTCCGGTTGCAGGAGTCTCGTAGCGTTTCTGTGCTTCATGGTGGCCCCCTTGCCACCCACCCGTTGTGCTCTCCTGAGGATTCACCTTTCGCTCATCCGTCCAGCCACACTGCGGAACTGCTCAGCTGATGGTTGCGGGGAGCTCCAGGGGGGGTCAGCCCGGTCGCTGCTCTCAGCGCTGGGCATCGTGGGGTGGGGGGGTGCTCTCTTCTCCCGGTACTCGCCCCCTGTTACCTGTGCTCATGCTGAGCTGGGGGGGGCGCCCGCTCACACTCCCGATGCTCACGCCAGGCATCCAGAGCTCTCTCTGGCATTAGGATGCCGGCCGCCTGCCCGCTTCTCCCGGCGCTATGCCTGGGGGGGAGCGAGGGGGGGGCCGTCCGCCCACTTCCCATGGTGCCCGTGCCCGGGGGGGTGCTCCGTCCAGTTTGAGGGGGGCGCCCGGTGCTCGCGCCGGCGGGGCGCACATCCACCTACGCTGCCGCTGCTCCTTCTAGCGATGAGGCCGCCCGCCTGCCTCTCCCGGTGGCCGCGCCGGGGGGGGGGGGACGGGGGGGCGTCCGTCCAATCACCCATCCTGTCAGCCACTGCTAGGGCTATGTCCTGCGTCGGCTAGGCTCCTCCCCCCGCCCATTCTCCCGGAGCTCTGAGTGGCAGCACGCTCGGCCGGGAGTCTGATGCTGGGATGGTCACCTCTGGTTCCTAGTGTTCTGGCATGGTGGGGGGAGACGTATCGGATGCCTTGCCAGGCAGGGGGGGTCGACCCTCTAATTTTCTAACCTTCCTAGGGGAAGGGGACACCCTGGTGGGGGGAGATTGTTTAGCCAGGCTCCACAGGTATGCATCGGCTCATCCCTGCTCCCTGCAGGGAGGGCTGACTGGCACTCATCCGTGCATCCACATAGGGGAGAAGGGTTGCCTGCTCTCCACGTCTCTCCGGTGCGCAGTCGGCAGGTTGGGGGGGGAGCTTCTGCCGGTGCGTCCGATGGAGGGCACCCGTCGCCCCTGTTTCCTCCCAGGCTCACGCTGCTGGGGCTCCTAACATGGGGGAAGCTGCCCGGTGCTTGTGCCAGGGGGAGGGGGGCACACATCCACTGTCTCCTATCATGCTATCGCTGGCGTCCGCAGTGGTGCATCCTTCCGGGGGCATGGAGTAAGGGGACACCCTTGGTCCAGGTTCATCCTGTGACCAGATTCCCAAGGAATTCCAGGGAGCACATGTTTGGGCCGGATGTGCCCTGGCATGGCCGGGAGGGGGGGGGGGCAGCGTCTTGCAGGACAGTCAGGCTCCTTGGTGGTCACGGTTCAAGGGGAGGGGGCGTGCAGCACAGCAGGGGCAGTGTCAGTGCTTTTTCTTGCCTCAAGTTCATGTCATAGCATTTCTGTCCGTTGTGTGTTCTGTCTTATCGTTTCTCGCAGTAGTATGTTTCCATCATGGCGGTTCTGTCAGTGGCATGTTTGTCAGTAGTATGTTTTCCGTCATAGCGGTTCTGTCAGTAGTATGTCTTCTGTCATAGCGGTTCTGTCAGTAGTATGTCTTCTGTCGTAGTGGTTCTGTCAGTAGTATGTTTTCTGTCGTAGCGGTTCTGTCAGTAGTATG
Source organism: Rana kukunoris (assembly GCA_029574335.1). Lineage (NCBI taxonomy): Eukaryota > Metazoa > Chordata > Amphibia > Anura > Ranidae > Rana > Rana kukunoris. The sequence continues at coordinate 249,397,102 of CM056053.1, read as the reverse complement.
TTATGCTGCCACGGTCTCAGCGGTTCTGTCAGTATGTTCTGTCGGTATGTTTTGTCACAGCGGTTCTGTCAGTATGTTTTGTCTCAGCGTTTCTGTCAGTATGTTTTTGTCAGCGGTTCTGTCAGTATGTTCTGTCTCAGCGGTTCTGTCAGTATGTTTTGTCACAGCGGTTCTGTCAGTATGTTTTGTCACAGCGGTTCTGTCAGTATGTTTTGTCTCAGTGGTTCTGTCAGTATGTTTTGTCTCAGCGGTTCTGTCAGTATGTTTTATCTCAGCGGTTCTGTCAGTGGTATGTTTCTGTCGTAGCATTTCTGTCAGCGGCATGTTTCTGTTGTAGCATTTCTGTCAGCAGCATGTTTCTGTCGTAGCATTTCTGTCAGCAGCATGTTTCTGTCGTAGCATTTCTGTCAGCAGCATGTTTTTTGTCTTAGCATGTTCTGTCGTAGCGGTTGCAGTCACTGTATGTTTCCTGTCATGTCATAGCGGTGCTGTCAGAATCATGCTTCTGTCGCGGAGCGTTTTCACTGTCACCGCTCTGTCATCAGTATTCAGTCACAGCAGCTCAGTCCTTGGCGTGTTTCTGTCATGGCATGTTTCTGTCATGGCGTGTTTCTGTCATGGCGTGTTTCTGTTGTCACGCAGGTTCAGCTTGCACCAGTGGCCGTTCTAGCTTTGTTCGTTTCCATGTCTCATTATTTTTTATAGGTTGCTTTCCTGGTCCGGTTGGCTAGGGCTCGCATCTCGGGGTCTGTCACATCTACAGATCCATTCGGGCTGAGGTTTCGTTTTCCAGGTGATTGTTCACCTCAAACTTCTCGCCTGTCATGTCACGTCTTACTATGCATTGGGTTTCATTTCACGGGCAGGACTACCCACCACGGTCTGTGGGTGCACGGGTCCTCAGTGTTCTGCTGTGCAGCAGGTCACTTGCGCTCACTCACGTTATTCACGGGGGGGTCGTCGGGTTCATTGACATGCTGGGGTCCCTCCGTCACTACCATGTCTTCATACTTGGGTAGGCACAGAGGGGGTTGTGTTTCTGTTGGGGGTCCTACTCCAGCATGGTTTGGTCACATAGCTTGTCGGTGCTATGCAGTCACAGCACACAAACAGCCTTGTAGCTTTATTTGTTTTCTTTGTCTCGTCATACCGTTCTTTCGGGTATAGTTAGCCAGGGTGCGCATCTCAGGATCTGTCACGTCTACAGATCCATACGGGCTGAGGTTTCGTTTTTTAAATGATTGTTGACCACAATCGTCTCGCTTGTATAACATACGTCATACGTGCACGTTCATTCTCACGCCTATACATCTACCCACCACGGTCTGTGGGTACATCGCCTTGAGTGTTTCGTTTTTAATTACCTGTCTGCGCGGCAGGTTACTCGGGCTCGCTTACTGCTTACACTTATCACATACACTTGGGTAGGATCTGTCGCCAGGTTCATTTACGCGCTGAGGTCTGGTAATTTCTGCTCACATCTTTGCCCCAGGCAGCTACAGTGGCGGGGGGGTGTCTCATGTTTTGTTGTCTGTTGTGTTTTCTTTCGGTTTTTCTAGGGTTGGGCGTGCGGGTAGTTTCGGGGTCGACACATTCTGGTGCATCCCAGCTGCTCCACGTCGGGGTGCAGAGCATGGCAGTACGCCGTCACTCAGGGGTTGGTCCGTACTTGTCTCAGCAGAGCGGTTAGTCAACAAGGGGTTTCCCTTTTCCGGCCGCAGCAGGGTAGGCGGTACGTTTCAGTTTGTGTCCAATTCCATCCCAGCTGCTTCACATACCAGCATTGAGCGTGTTCTGGCCGTTCCTGCTAGGACAATTTTATTAGGGTTCTCATCCATGGAGTCGTTGCTTCTTATCTTTGGGGCTGTTCTCTTGTTCATAGGTTGCCAGATCGTCGGGGCGGGTCCGTCAGTCCAGGCTCTTTGTCCATTTCCCAGCCTGTTGATAGGGGGGGGGTCCCAGTTACTCGGGTAGGTCGTGTCATGCCATGTCTGGTTCTGTCTCTGTATCGGTGCATATCGCTACTGCGTGTTGGCCTCGTCCATTAACATCAGCAACTCATCTTTCGGGTAGCCGGCTCTCAAACCCCTTCCCTCCTATCAGTTTGTCCATTTTTGGCATCTCCCTTCTCATGTCCCCTTACCAGGTATGGATAGTTAGGCCAGGGGTTGTGGGTGTTTGACATGGGTTACCGGTCTTGCGTCCTATTGGATGGTGTTGCTTTCACAGGGCTCCTCAGGGCGGCCCTTGTTCTATTCCCCCACGTATCCTCTCGCCACCAGCAGTTGTTCCTATGTCTGTGCTTTTTGGAGGGGGGCTTAGTCTGTCAGGCACGGGACAGTCGTTTGGTTTCGGGGTTCCTTCCAATCATCGGTTCTTGGGACGCTGGTTTTCTGCTGTCGTAACGGATGCTTATCGGGGCCGTTCTTGAGACAGATAATTCGTGCCCTTCCACTCTTTTATCACACCTACTTCTGGGTCTTTTTGCCCACTTATAGGCGTACTGTCCAGCGAGGCTAATGGCACACCTCAGGCCTGGGTAGTTAGGGTGTCGCATTCCTCGGTGTAGACTCTGACTACAAGTGGAAGGCGGGGCCGTAGGGCTGCCTGAGTTTGTAGGAGGAGTCGGAGGGCTATTTATCCCTCCTCCCCTCTAATCTCCGACGTCGGTGGGGTTTCTGGGTACCCACCCACCCGTTCCCCCTTTTTTCATGTTATCATTTTCTTCATTCATTTCTTCATAATTACTTCAGGGTATGCCCACTTATAGGCGTACTGTCCAGCGAGGTTAATGGCACACCTCAGGCCTGGGTAGTTAGGGTGTCGCATTCCTCGGTGTAGACTCTGACTACAAACATATCTACCGTAAGATACAGTGAATGGGGAAAGTACGGGCGCTGCAGAATCTGTGGGCTGACACAAGAATCATGCAATTGTAGCACCTCAGCCGCAGAGGAACGGGGTCAGGTATGTCTGACCTTAGCAGGGACCTCTACAAGTTGAAATAGTGAGCCTGAATCTGACAGTAAGGACGCCACATTGCTCTTATCTGTCACACTCAGTATCCTATAGGCCTCTCTACTAGAGTACCTTTCCTTTGACATTTTGTCCAATAAATGTACAGGTACCTAGTGTGACTGTTTGAACCACTACAAAAATATGTAACGGCTAATGCAAATATCAGGCCTGACACTGTTAATACTGTGGATTTGTCTACTGTGTATAGGAAGTGACAGTGATCTACTGATCTACTGATTCTGCACTCATTTGGGGGGCGGGTGGAGGGGCTAAATGCAGGTGCTGGCAAGTATCCAGGCTGATCCTGCTAAGATTGCTTTTTTGGGAACATTATACTATTGGGGACGCTAGTATAATTCTGATCAGATCTAAGATATTGATCCGTTCAGACACGATACTAGTAATGAAGGTTTATAGTGTGTGTGTTAGTGTTACTGGCAATCAAAGGGTTAAAATCTGACGCTGTCTGGAATTGATGCTAACTGATGCTGATGCTAACTGGCATTACCCGTGACACTAATACAGTGATCAGGAAAAAATATCTGTTCACTGTACTAATGACACTGTGACAAGGAGTGAAAGGGTTAACTGGGGGACGAGAAGAGGGTTAAAACTGTATTAGGGAGTATATGGTGGGACTCTGATGCTATTTAAGACTGACACTAATGCTAACTAGCATCACCCCTGAAACTAATACAGTGATCAGAAAAATAATATGTACACTGTACTAATGACACTGTGACGGGAAGAGAAAGAATTAACCGGGGCTGATCGGGGGTTAAGTCTTTATTAGGGAATAAATGACAGGTACCCTAAACCAGGGGTGTCCAAACTTTTTTAAAAGAGGGACAGATTTGATTAAGTGAACATGCGCGACCATTTTGCCTGACATTCTTTGAACCATTAAAATTCGGTCTAAGTGTGTTCGTCTGAGCACTAATACACGGCCCAACAAGAATTCTTTTGCCTTTGTGACTGTGTGTGGTGAAGATATGAGCTTGGGCGTGTTATTTGGATATACTGTATATATTTTTTTGTGGCCCCAACGAATCCCAGAGTGCTGCTTAGGACTAAGGATGAGCTTGGGCATGTTATTTGGATTTATCGGCGATATAACACGCAACGGCTTACCATTACCAGGAATGCAGCCCTACCATTGCCATGAACGCAGCCTTACCATTGCCATGAATGCAGCCTTACCATTGCAACCAATGCAGCCTCACATGTGCCATGAATGCAGCCTTACCATTGCAACCATTGCAGCCTTACCATTGCAACCAATGCAGCCTCACATGTTGCCTAAATGCAGCCTCACATGTGCCATTAATGCAGCCTTACCATTACCATCAGTGCAGCCTAAATGATGCCCATCTGCAATCTCGAAAGGCAGAGGGAGGAGGGTGGGACGAGTGCGGACAGATTACAAACAGGAGAATCTCTTGTTCACCTTGTGACCTCTTTAATATAAAGTCCCGCCTATTATGATAGACAGAACAGTCATCCAATGGCAACCCAGGAGACATGACTTCCAATAGCGACACTTCTGAGTAAACAGGAGATTCTCTTCATGTAATCTGACGGCGATCATCCTGCCCCCTCCAAGGCAGCGCCAATAAATACAGTATATATTTTTTGTGGCCCTGGGGGCCACAAACAATATATATATATATATATATATCCAAATCCCCAGGGGGGCCATATTAAATCAACATGGGGGCCACATTTGGCCCCCGGGCCAGACTTTGGACATGCCTGCCCTAAACATATCTGGGACTAATGCTAACTGCTGGTATCTTCCCCTAATGCTAACTGGAGTAACCGGTGACACCAATACAGTGATCAGTAAAAACATCTGTACACTGTACTTGGTAACACTGTGACAGGGAGTGAAACAGTTAACTGGGGGGAGGGGGTGATCAAGGGGTTAAATGTGTGACTATGTGATCTATTGTCAGTGTAGTGCTTGTGTACTCAAGGTAGATGCTCTCTCCTCTCATGTTGGAAACAAAAAAGGACTCCAGGAGAGGAGATTGCATAATTTCCTGTGCCTGTGTTTACATCACACAGGCACAGAACATGTTGCCATTGGTCAGAATTGATCAGCATGTCCAGGCCATAAATAATTTGCCTGGACCTGATTGACTGATCAGTTCTTTATCTAATCAAATTGCTGTAAGGATGGCGGATGTGTGCGCCCCCTAGCTGCGCGCATGAATCACGCACCTGTACAAGATTTTACACAGTCGGACTGCCCTGCTGCAGATACAGATTTTTTCAGTTTCTTCTATTAAAAATATTTTAAACACATTTCAAGAAGTTTGTACTGGGCACTCCTAACCACACGCTCAGAACTCATACACAATATGGGATGGTAAATAGAAGTGTGTATACCAGTTTGCCATTTTTTTGGTTGTATGGAAAAATGTTCACAGTTTTATACTAACCACTTTATTCTACATTCTAAATGAATCATACAATATTATATTAAATGCCATGGCATTAAGATTCTGAACAGCTGGGGACTATACATGATGCTATATATAAGATATTAGATTGCACATATTGTTGGACAAGAGCAACAGTGTGAATCTTTTTCTGTATGACATCTTTTGGCAGCTACTGACAGGATGTCTGCAGTGTCTTTCATATAATTGGTGTTTTTCATAATGAAGTTGTAAATTGTTTAAGCATAAGGAACTCATTTGAAAGAATGCATTATTTTATGGCCATTACTTTACGTGTTCACTCTGTGAGGGTACTCTGGGTCAGCAATAGACAAGTGGCCTGCGATGCCCCTAAAAAGGATACTACCCATATTGTATTCAACATCAGTTTCTCTGGGCACTTATTGGCAGCTCTATAATAAAGGTCTGGCTGTCCCTGATTTGAATAGCTCCTATTGATTACTAACAGACTTTCCTACATTATCTGCAACTTATGAATGCATGCATTACCCTTTCAAAGAATATGACTGAATAGCAGAATATAAAAATAATGATTTGAACTTTTATCTGACCAACAAGGAATATACTATATATATATATATATATATATATATATATATATATATATATACATATATATATATATATATATATATATATATATATATATATATATATATATATATATATATATATATATATATATATATAAAAACTTTGGTGAGCAGGCAAAACACATTTCTTTCATATGGGATTCATTTTGATTATAATAGAATAATAGAATGGCACAATCATAAAAACAAAACATGGCACCAAGTAAACGAATTAAAGGACCCCTGTTCAAAAGTCTTCATCCTGAATAATTATTTTGGCAGTTATGGCTGCAATCTTTCTTGGTCTACCTAATCATGGCTTGGTATCAAGATATCCCCTAATTGTCCACTTTTTATTAGGTGATTGAACAGAACAGACTGGCATATTCAAAGCTTTGCATATCTTTTTATATACTTTCCCATCTTGATAAAGTTCTCTTACCTTGTTACACAGGTCTTTTGACAGATATTTTCTGCTCCCCATGGCTCGGGATCTTCCAATGACTCAGTATCTATCCTGCTCAGTACATCCCGGTAAGAACAACAAACTTATTGAGTATTTATACGCAGACACTTTTTGCAATTTAAACACTTCCTGACGGCCGTACGACTATATACGGCCACAGATACGAAGATTTGCAAAGGATTTGGACAGCCGCACTCCGGAATAACTGTAGAAGTTGTCTTTATTGTAAAAGGTACAGATGGTACACAGTAACATACAGCCAGGAGGGGACAGCCGACGCGTTTCACACTAATGCTAGTGTTTAATCATACTGCCACAGGGTGGTTCTAAATCTCTGAGTCGCTGTCTTTTTACGGCCTCCGCTCCTCTGGGCTACTGGGGGTGCATGAGCGCCGCCGGTGGGGGATGCATGCCCGCTGCATCACTGAGATGCAGATGCGGGTGCCTGGTCGCCGCGATGTCCGCTAGGCAGCCGCGATCGGCGGTTACAGAGACAAGGACGTGGATCTGTGTGTGTAAACACACAGATCCACGTCCTGACAGGGAGAGAGGAGACCGATCTGTGTCCCTTGTACATAGGGACACAGATCGGTCACCTCCCCCAGTCACCCCCCTCCCCCCACAGTTAGAACACTATGCAGGGTACACATTTAACCAATCCCTCACCCTCTAGTGTTAACCCCCTTCAATGCCAGTCACATTTATACAGTAATTAGTGCATATTTATAGCACTGATCGCAGTATAAATGTGAATGGTGCCAAAAATGTGTCAAAAGTGTCCTATGTGTCCGCCATAATGTTGCAGTCCCAATAAAAATCGCTGATCGTCGTCATTACTAGTAAAAAAAAATAATAAAAAATAATAATAATTCTGTCCCCTATTTTGTAGGCGCTATAACTTTTGCGCAAACCAGTCGCTTATTGTGTTTTGTTTTTGTAAAAATATATATATTTTTTTTCAATATTGTCACTCTTTTTTGGTTTATAGACCAAAAAATGAAAACCGCAGAGGTAATCAAATACCACCAAAAGAAAGCTCTATTTGTGGGGAAAAAAAGGACATCAATTTTGTTTGGGAGCCACGTTGCACGACCGTGCAATTGTCAGTTAAAGCGAAGCTGAAATGTCACCTAAGCAGGAGGGGGGTATATGTGCCCAGTAAGCAAGTGGTTAAAAAGACACAGATGTGGGAAATTATCCTTTAATTGTCATTTTAACCTGTGTGCGTCGCCTAGTGTGTCTGTATCAATGCTAAATATTCCAGCATATGTAAACTTTTGATCATGGCCATTTGGGTTATTTCTGTTACGGTATATTCCATTATCATTCAATCACTATCCTTAAATAAAAAAATGTTAATGGCATTAATAGTCATATTTTCAATATCAGTCCCAGCAATTCACAATTTCTGAGGGTACGTAAACATTTGAGTACAACTGTATATATGTTATGTATATGTTAAAAATCACATTGACTTGAATTTTACTAAGGGATTCATCGTTATAAAATATATTGTGACATTATGAAAGGCGAGGTGATTGATGGAAGTTATTTTTCACCTTGCCTGCCTTCATTTGCAGAGAACTAAGGTGGAATCTAGGCTTGGGTTTTACCAGTCACCTTGGCAGTGTTGGTTACTCTTGGCCTGGCACTCAGGAAGACAAAACCCGAAAGAGCTGCTTATACGAAGTTTGGTTTGTGAGAGAAAGAAAAAAAGGTTTGCATTAACTTTGTTTTGTCGGTGACTGAGAGAAGTCCTTCACATGCCAGTTAGGAACCTGCAATGTTTAGTTAGTGCCTGGATGGCAAGGATGTATTTTCTGTTTTGTTTGTTTGATTTTTATGCAACCTTTTAAAATAAAACTGGCTACAAGTCGGATTTTAAGAAAACCTGACGTTTGGACTACCTTTTTTCCAGGGAAGGTGATATTCATTGCGCTAACCCCTAAAAATATGTATAGCCCCACTTTTTTTTTTTTTAGTTTTGGGTAGAATGTGGAAAGAATTAAAACACCTATCAATGTATCACTGTCTGTGTCCTGATATTACATTTTTGGTGTAACAGAACATAAGGAAATAGTGGAAAATCCTAAATTGAATTAATGCAAAACAATAAAACCGGGGAATCTTTCAATGGGGACATTTGTTCTGTAGACCAATGTTTCTCAACTCCAGTCCTCAACCCCCCCCCCCCCAACAGGTCATGTTTTAAGGCATTATTAATTTGCACAGGTGATTTGATCAGTTTCACTGCCTTAGTAATTACCACAGCCATTTTATGAAACCCTAAAGACATGACCTGTTGGGGGTACTTGAGGACTGGAGTTAAGAAACATTACTGTAGACCAGTGCTCCTCAAATCTGTCCTCAAGTACCTCCAACAGGCTATGTTTTGGAAACATCTCATAGATAAAATAGCTTTCCAAAATACCAAGCCATTGCCTCTGATTTAAAGCACCTGTCCAAGATAAAGGAAAACCTGCAAACATGGCCTGTTGGGGGTACTTGAGGACAGGGCTGAGAACCACTGCTTTAAACAACTGCCTAGGAGGGAAGTTCTCCTAACATTTTTCTCTCACTTTTTGTTCTGTATCCATGACAGGAAGTAAAATTAAATCACACAAAAAAAAAAATGATTGGAGTTTTAACCCTTCCCTATTCCAAGAAAAAAATACTAAAAATACATAGCTAAATTCACAGATGGAATACATATGTGACAGCTGTTTTATCTTGCAAAGGATTTGTATTTCTTTATATTTAGTCCTGTGATTTACACTGATCTTCCACACAGCACAGTTGCCAGTCAGAATATGAGACCTGAATTTTCTCTGCTGCTATTAAGCAACACATATTTGTCTTTCCTCCCATTTGTGATTGAACAGTAAGAAGAGAAGACAGTTACCTGTTTATCTCATCTTTCTGTCCTTTGCCTCCCCCAAATATGAGCATTCTTCTGCTTAGTACATGAACATAGCAACACAATTGATTATCTCGACAGAATGCTATGTCAGCCAAGGTTTTAAATACATAATAAATAACACACAAGCACACTATATATATATATATATATATATATATATATATATATATATATATATATATATAAAATGTGCAGTGGCACTGGGCAGAGTGAGGGAAGTATTGTCAGTCTTTCCACAACTGCGCCTTATGACACCTCAGAACCGATGAGAAGGCTAGGGTCAGAAACTGGCAGGGAGGTCTTAAACCACTCGTTGCATGCACAATGTCAATAGGTAGATCACTATTGATGTGTATAGAAGAAAATTCAAATCTCAGTAACAGAGCATTAACACTAGGTCTTCCAATAGTTAAGAAAAAAAAATGGATAATGCTCAAGAAGTAGGCTAAATTGATCTATTGGCAATGATAAGATAAATCAATTGATCCAGAAAATCTGATCAGTCAGTAATTTTGTATTAATTGCATCAAAAATGCCAGAATGCCATAGCTACCTCAATGGTACAGTAATATGCTGACACAAAAAAAAATGTATGTTACTTTGTCCCTGTTAGCAATTACAAGCTGTCCTTTTCTCATGTGAGTCAGACATCAGTTTCCCTTGCCGACATCTCTTTTGGAAGTGCAGACCAGTGATCCAGCATTTCTGCTTTCACTGACTGCTCTTCTTGATGTTATGTCATCTTGCCAATGCAGTTTTGTGCAACTTGATAGAATGCTGGCATTGGACTGTCCTCTTATTCTACAGTAAGGAAGAGCTTAAGTTTAAGCTCTTAAAGTGGAGCTCTGCCATTTAAAAAAAATATTAAAAGCCAGCAGCTACAAATACTGCAGCTGCTGACTTTTAATATATGGACACTTACCTGTCCAGGAGTCCAGTGACGTCTGCAGCAGAAGACAAACAATTGCTCGTCTATCTGCTGCCCACACCTCCATCCTCGGTGAGGGAACCAGAAAGTGAAGCATTCCAGCTTCACTGCCCGATTCCCTACACACTGGTCCCCATTGTGGTCTGGGAGCTGAGTGTTTCCCAGAACACAACGGGCGGGGGCAGGAGGTGATAAACTACCCACAGAATACCACAGGAGGACTTCAGGAAGTGGGTGCAAATACCTGTCTTAGACAGGTATCTGCACCCCCCTCCCCCTGAAAGGTGTCAAATGTGACACCGGAGGGGAGAGGATTCCGATGAGCGGATGTTCCACTTTGGGGTGGAGGTCCACTTTAAGGTTTGATTAGAAAACAAATTGGATGAACACCCACATGTTTTCCAACTTGGTGGAAGTCAAACATTCTCAACAATAGCAGCACATAATCACAAACCCCTATCATGAACAATCACAAACAACTATGACCACCGGGTCACCCCCTGAAGCACCCATGTCATCATAAAAATGTGGACAAGGCACTCAATGTACTTTGCCAGGAGGGCTTCCTCATGTTGAGAGCATGTGGCCTGGTATGGTTCGGGGGCTTGCTTGTAGCACCTATACTAGCCTGGCACCTGCATGCTCATAGAAGAGTTTTTTTTTTTTGTGGCATTCATTCTTAAAATCCATGTCGAATCTAAAGGGTCTGGAGTATAATTTGAAGGATCACGTGTTGTTGTTTTTTTGTGTGGATTCCCTCTTAAACTTCATACCAGACCTGAATGACCTGAATGAATTAGGATGAACCCCATGCCTTTTTATTTTGTGTGTCCCCATTACCTTCTTCTATAGCACACCCTTATCAAGATGAAGGTTATGGTATAGATCAGGGGTGTCCAAACTTTTTTCAAAGAGGGCCAGAATTGATTTAGTGAACATGCGCGAGGGCCGACCATTTTGCCTGCCATTCTTTGAACCATTAAAATTCGGTCTAAGTGTATTCGTCCGAGCACTAATACACAGCCCAACAAAAATTATTTTGCCTTTGTGACTGTGTGTGGTGAAGATATGAGCTTGGGCGTGTTATTTGGATAAACTGTATATATTTCTTTTGTGGCCCCAACGAATCCCAGAGTGCTGCTTAGGACTAAGGATGAGCTTGGGCATGTTATTTGGATATACCGTATTTATCGGCGATATAACACGCACCGGCTTACCATTAGCATGAATGCAGCCTTAGCATTGCCATGAATGCAGCCTTACCATTGCAACCAATGCAGCCTCACATGTGCCATAAATGCAGCCTCACATGTGCCATGAATGCAGCCTTACCATTGCAACCAATGTAGCCTTTTAATTGCAACCAATGCAGCCTCACATGTTACCTGAATTCAGCCTCACATGTGCCATGAATGCAGCCTTACAATTGCCATCAGTGCAGCCTGAACGATGCCCATCTGCAGTCTCGAAAGGCAGAGGGAGAGGGCGGGACGAGTGCGGACAGATTACAAACAGGAGAATCTCTTGTTTACCTTGTGACCTCTTTAATACAAAGTCCCGCCTATTATGATAGACAGAACAGTCATCCAATGGCAACCCAGGAGTCATGACTTCCAATAGAGACGCTGCTGAGTAAACAGGAGATTCTCTTCATGTAATCTGACGGCGTTCATCCTGCCCCCTCCAAGGCAGCGCCAATAAATACAGTATATATCTTTTGTGGCCATGGGGGCCACAAACAATATATATCCAAATCCCCAGGGGGGCCATATTAAATCAACAGGGGAGCCACATTTGGCCCCCGGGCCGGACTTTGGACATGCCTGGTATAGATGAAAGAATCCCTTGTTACATTGTTTACAAACATAATGAAGCGCAGGGAGCTTTCTTTCTGCTGGCAATTTAAATACTTTTCCTTGTAAATGTCAGATTTTTCTGTAGTAAGTTGTATACTTTGCACATACACTATATTACTACAAGTATTGGGGCACCTGCCTTTAAATGCACATGAATTTTAATGGCATCCCAGTCTTTGCAGCTATACCAGTTTCAGCTTTTCTGGAAAGTCTGTCTACAAGGTTTAGGAGTGTGTCTCTGGGAATGTTTGACTATTCTTCCAGAAGTGCATCTGTGAGGTCAGGCACTGATGTGGATGAGAATCCCTGGCTTGCAATCTCTGTTCTAATTCATCTCAAAGGTGTTCTATATGGTTGAGGTCAGGACTCTGTGCAGGCCAGTCAACTTCCTCCACCCCAAACTCACTCATCCATGTCTTTATGGACCTTGCCTTGTGCACTGGTCCAAATCATTTGGTAAATGGGGAATTATAGTGGGGGGTTGTTTTTCAGGGGTTGGGTTTAGCCCCATAGTTGCAATGAAGGGAAAAGTAATAGTAAAGTCTATTTTATTTTATTTTTTGCTTAAAAACATACATGTTATACTTATCTGCTCTGTGCAGGGTTTTGCACAGAACAACATAGATCAACATAGAACAACATAGATCCTCCTCTGCTTGTGTCCCTCTTCAGTGCTCCTGGTCCCTTCCTCCTGACAAGTGCCCCTGTAGCAAGCAGCTTGCTATGAGGGTACCCGAGCTGAGCCTCTGCTCTGTGTGTCAATTCAGACATGGAGCCATGGCTAGGCTCTGCCGCCTTGCTCTCCTCATTGGCTCACTGACTTTGATTGACAGTAGTGGGAGCCAATGGCACCTTGCTGCTGTCTCAGCTAATGAGGAGGGAGAGTCCCAGGCTGCCAAGTCTCTCCTACAACATTGCTAAATAGAAATGGGCTCAGGTAAGTATAAGGGGGAGCTAGGAGGGCTGCAGCACATAGAAGGTTTTGTATCTTAATGCATAGATGCCTTTACAATTACTTTAAGGCATCAGCATACCAAAATATTTTAGACAATTTCAGGCTCCCAACTTTGTGGGAACAGTTTGGGGACGGCCCCTTTCTGTTCCAATATGACTGTGCACCAGTGCACAAAGCAAGATCCATAAAGGCATGAATGAGCAAGTTTGAGGTGGAGGAACTTGACTGACCTGCACCCAGTGGCGTATCTAGTGTATGGCAGCCATGGCAAGTGCCATGGGTGCCATATGAAGGGGCGCTGTTGAGTGGCTGGGCAGCAAGGCAGTTACCAGGGTCTGAGGGTCTCTTCTTCCCTCCTCAAGAGCATAGGCAGGATCTCCTTTTCAGCACCTTTGCTAATGGACAATGGCAGCGCTATCCCTGCTGCGTTCAGCCACAGCACTCCCTTGTTCTCCCAGGCTCTCCCATTCCATCTTGTCGGATTGGCAGCTCACAAAGAAGAAGGAGGAACATCAGTTTCTCCCTCTCCTCTATGAAAACTGAGGCCTTAAGTGATGAAGATTTCATCACTTCCAGTATTGGTTCCGCATTTACCTGGCCTTGGAGGGCAGAGGAAGGATCAGGGGTCTAATAAACCCCAGAGGATATGTCACTACCCAAGGTATCACAAGGGATGATAAATATCACTGGTTTTGTTAGCTGTTTTTTTTGTTAAGGTTATCTGAAAGATGGGTTTCAAATGTTTTGACAGGGGTGCAGTTTTAGGCCTCGTACACACGAGGGGATATGTCCGCTGAAAACGGTCCGATGGACCGTTTCAGCAGACATCTCCGCTCGTGTGTATGGGCTAGCGGACAGATTTGTCCACCCGACAGATTTCAAAGCAAGCTTTAAAATCCATCCGGTGGAATCTGTCCGCCCGACATGTCTGCTGGTTAGTACACTTACCAGCAGACATGTCGTCCCCCACCGCCGCCGCGCCGCTGCCGAATGGATTCGGCGCATGCGCGGAAGTGTTTAACTTCCTGGTGCGGTGACGTGGCGGCGTCAACGTCACCGCCGCGTCACCGCGCCGTCCGGCGGCGGGGAATTTGATCCGATGGTGTGTACACGCCATCGGATCAAACTCCCGATCGGACATATCCGATGGAAATGGTCCGCGGGCCGTTTTCATCGGATATGTCCGATCGTGTGTACGAGGCCTTAGTGCTTGCCATAGGCGCTATTTTCACTAGATACACCTCTGCCTGCACCTCAACCCAAAAGAACACCTTTTGGATGAAAAAACACAGTCTCTTCCAGCGCTAATAGGTCTTCAAAGGTGGGGAGTAACAGATGTCAGATAAAGTGGTGGTGTTAAAGGTATATATGGTATCCCATAACTTGATGGATGCTGCCTTCATATAGGGTAATTCCCAAAAGGAACTACAATAAAAACAGAAATGGAAGGCATGCACACCTAGTGCATTACCAAAGATAATTTAATAAGAAAAAACTCTTGTATAAAAGTGAGTATTCACAAAATGCAACTGACAAAATGCCATAAACACAGTGCTAGCCTAGCTCTGAGAAAGGGGATGCACCCGCAAAATGTGTTAGCTGTACCCTGTGTTCTGTGCATGCCCATGCAATGTGTTAATGGCCTTTTTGTCTGTTGCATTTTGTGAGTACTCGCTTTTACACAAAAGTTTCTTATTATTAAATTATCTCTGGTAATGCACTAGGTGTGCGCGCCTTCCATTTCTGGTTTTCTTGTACTACCTTTGGAATGAATTAGAGCGGAGAATACAAGTCAGGCCTTTTTGTCCTCATCAGTGCCTGACCTCACACATGCGCTTCTGGAAGAATGGTCAAATATTCCCATAGACACACTCCTAAACTTTATGAACAACCTTCCCAGAAGAGTTGAAGCTGTTATAGCTGCAAAGGGTGGGCCAACTGAATATTGAACCCTACGGACTAAGGGCCAGATTCAGGTAGATGAGAGTATCTTTCCTCTGGAGTAACGCTTCTCATTTACGTTACTCTGAAGACCCTTTCAGCGCAAGTCCTGTAATTCACATAGCAGTTGCGCGTAAACTTGCGCCAGAGTAACGATAATGCGCTGGCGTAACCCGACGCAAGTGGAAGTGGGTGTGATCATATGTAAATGATGGGCGGAGCCCAGCGCAGAGGCTTACGTTCAGCGCATCAACCACGGAGCATGCGCAGTGAGTGAGGCTCCACTCGCCCCCTTTGTGCGCATGCTCACAACTTCCGTCGGCACCACTGCACGGGAATTATCAGCGCAATGCCTTCCGTTGGGCGTGTAAATGCGCCCGTAGAAGCGCCATTCCGGCACTAAAGTATATCCTGCTCCCCCTCCCCGCAGTGATGTTACTTTTGTTCTGAGATGGCTGCTCCCGTTCCCCGCAAACACACAGGAGAAAGCTGAACTTTAATGGCCAGGAGCTGTCAGCCATCATCTCGGCTATGTAGACCTATGATGTCTTCCTCCATGGCTGTAAAATTTGACAGACAAGCATGGACAGAGGTGTTGTCCTGCAAGTTGGGGTGCTCAGCTAGCTCTATCGTCGGTAACGCTGCTGTAGCTGCTCTCCTGCTGACCTGTGGCCATCTGGAGTAAAGATAAAGCAGCCTTTTGTAGAAATAACTTTGCGCCGGACGGACGAGATACGCGCGGCGCATGTAGCCAGCGTATGGTGCTAATCCGTTCGTGAATTGGGAAAAATCCCTCATTTGCATATTTGCAGGGGAAATCAATGGGCGCGACTGATGCGCCCAGCGAAAATAAGCGCTGACGATACTCTGGCGTCGGAACGTTCCGCCGGTCGCAAATGACCCGTTATTGGGCGCATCTAGTTTGGTGGGTACGGGCACATAGAAACGACGGCGCATCATCACAGTTACGCGGCGCATATCCAAATACTCCAGCGCAAGTGTTCGTGAATCTGGCCCTAAGACTGGGATTTCATTAGAGTTCATGTGCATGTAAAGGCAGGTGCCCCAATACTTTTGGTAATATAGTGTATTTGCCACTTCACAGGTAGAGTCACAGCATCCCCTAAGCATGTTATTTATTGGAGTGTTGCATTGTTAATGTTTCACTTAAAAGGAGAAGTACAGCCAAAGCTTGTTTGGCTGTACTCCTGTAGATCACAGGAGTGCAGTTCGTTCTGCACTCCTGTGACCTGATTTCAGCAGGCAGCCGGCTGAAGCTTGCTGTTGGCTGATGACACAGAGCCAGTCCAAGCTTGGGAAAGATCATGACCATATGGTTGGGATCTGCCTATATGCTTGTACCGACACCCAACTCAGCCTCTCAGCCAGCCTCTAAGAGCCTGAGCTAGCCATTCCTGCCCCCTCCACAGCCCAGTGCTCCAATGAGCATAAGGGGGGGGGGGGTAGATCAGATAGCCAGTGATTGACAGTAACCAGCTCTTTGCTCACAAAGCTGTGAGAACTGAGCGATCAACGGTGTTAGATTGCTTGGTTCTCTGTGTTAGAGCGGCCGGACTGGTGCTGCATCCAGCTAGGTAAGTATGATTTAAAATGATTTAAAATAAAAAACCCATACAGTACTTCTCTTTTAAACATTAGTAAACATATATGTCCCCCACAGCAGTGCTCAGAACTCCATACCATTTGTTTGCTTAATATCTTGCCTATTAGCCCAGAACATGGCCAGAAATGATTGTCTCCCATTGACTTTGGCACCCAAACTTTGAACCCTGCTCAAACTGAACAAAGGTATGATTGTCTCATCACTAATCATAAATTGGAGGTGCAACAGCAGAACACCTGTCTTACTGAGAAAAAAGAAGACCAATGATCCTGACCAAAACCTATGGATTATATCAGATTGAATAATTGTATGTGTATAACTAAAGCCCCGTACACACGGTCGGACCTTTGTCTGACCAAAATCACATCGGAATTCCGACGGAATTCCATTGGAGTAAAAGAGAACATGTTCTCCATCTAAACTCCAATGAAATTCATAAAATATCTGATCTTCTTCAAATCATTTTTTAATGATGAAATTCATCGGAATTTCCGATGGAAATAATTCGATGGGGCATACGTCTGACTTTTTTCATCGGAAATTCTGATCATGTGTACGGGGCAAAATAAGATAAAACAAACAAAAAGGGCTGCAGATATAAATTCAGACAAATAATCGCAGCAGGCTTTCAAACTCGTGGTCATTTTGCATTCCTGAAGCTTACCTACCTGTTCTTACCTTCTGCACATTTCTATTGGCCATATTAATGGGTTAATAAGAGTGTAAGGGAGGAGCAGGAGGTAGGAGGCAACATACAATCTCTAAAAATAGAGTGGAATGTGTCTACAAAGGGAGATTTTTTTTAGCAACACTTTAAAGACATCATCCTCGCAGTTTTTTTCAGTCTCTGCTGATTAGCTAGTTTGATCAGTACTTTAGCTGATGAACTTGGCAAGTACCCATATCACCAAATCATCTCTTATACTTAAAAAGGAAAATATCTGATCTTCTTCAAATCATTTTTTAACAATGTACTGTATAAAGGTTTACATTAACATTATAAAAAAAATATATATATATTTTGTTAATAGCTTACAAAATACAAGTGTGACCACTAAATATTAAAATAATCCATAAATCTTGAAATAAATATAAATAATTCTGGCATGCTACTATGCAGAAATATTCATGCTGAAGGAAACCAGCAAAAATCTATTTAGCAGTGAAATCAGTTTGGCCCGATATGGCTTTAGCTGACATAAACTCAAGGGTAAATAAGCCTGGAGAAGGATGGTGATTTATGTGATGAACAGAAGGAGGATTTTGCAGCAGAGGAGATGCTCTTTCCTCAAATGGAAATTGAACACCGCTTGCTGATATCGGATTGCCAACAAAGAAAATCACATGAAATTTGGGTATCTATTCAGCCTAAACAAAGCCATTTCAATTCTGAGACATTCATTTTAAAATAGGACCATTTCCAGAACTTCTAAATTAAAATTTGATGCATGTAGATATTTTTTATTTTTTTTCCTCAGCCTCTGAAATATAGAGATTGTCGAATCTGATTTGCGATTACGTTAAATTTCAAACAAAGGAAATCATTATACAGATGTGGTGTTTAACAAAGCTCTTTCCACTTCTCTGTCTGCATTCACTTGCAAATCGTTTTGCTGGTAAAAGCCAGCGTTCCTCTCAGTCCCTAACCTTCCCATGGTAAGTACTGCAGTTCTTTCAGCAGAGGCTTGCTGTGTTGTGTGAGAGAGGATTTTTTTTTCTTCCCTTATTAATCAGGAGCCCTGAATGAAAGCCAATCACAGGCTGAGCTTCCCCTTGGCTTTGCTTTCCTGCCTCTTAGAGTTAAAAGTGATGCTGTGACTGTGAGGAAAAGACTGAGTTAGAATCAAGTAGAATCTTCCTTGGGAAAATACAAGCACAAATAGAGGGTAAATAGAAGCAAATGCTCAAGCTGTGGTGCTGAATCGGACAATACCACATTTCCAGATCAGCGGCAGAATAAAAAAAAAAAAGGTAAGATATTTCTGTATACAATCTCTGCATTCAGCGTACGTTATCCTTTGCAAAGGATGACAGCAAGGCTTGCTGCATTGTGATGTAGATGAACGCTGTTTGTATGTAAGTATTGCAACTTTTAATTCAGTGTGTCTGGCTAATGTTTGAAGTGAATTCAGCAATTAGGCAGCAGTTTTAAACAAACTGAAGCCCTTTGTATAGTAGTGATTGTTCACCACAGCGCCGTTAACTGTATATCCATGAGTTTACTTAATGCAATGAGCCAAGCAGTGCATGTGTCTGTGTGTGAGTGTGTATGCATGTGTATTCTAGAAATGACCTTTGTCATTTTCTACACAATGCCATGGCTTATTTAAAAACTGCAGCATTCACCTTCAGTGAGACAAATGGGTCTGTCTAGTGTATAGTCAGGTACAGCTTCAGGTAAAATGCATTGAGTGTTTAATAATCACTTTACGATAATGATAGGATATTATGCCTACAGAGCATTGCACTAAATATATGCTTTCTTGGTACATTGCAAAGTGTTTTGCTTAGATAGTAGGATGAATATAAGGTGGGAACCCAGAGTTTGCTATTCATTTGTATTACAAGCAATATGCGTGTTATTTGTGTTATGTTCTTGGGTAACATGTGCAACATATCACCATGACCAAACACACGGACATGCTGCCCTTAAGCAACTGTTGATGGCATTACATGATCAGGAATTATTGTAACATAAGGATGTGCTACATGATCCTCGGTGCAGCCAGACAATCTAACAAGCCCTCTAGCCCCAGAATGATCCAGCACATGCAGTCATTGACAAACAGTACCCAGCTTCTTATAACTGACATATTATCTGTTCTGCTTTCACACAGATGGGGCTGTTTCCTATAATCTTCAGCTTTCTTTCTTGTAAAAGCATCTCTATTATACTAAAATGCACATCTATTATTTCCAATATGTGTCAAGATATATTATTTTGTACTTTCCCAGTCAGACAAATGTGCCCACTCAGACACAAATGGCTTTAGACTTAGAACTCAAGCATGCCTCAAAAATACTAATGTATTGGTGTGCATATACGTGCCTACATCCACACACTATCTATCTATCCAAAATTTCAATGTGCCCTTCTGCCAAATGCCTGACACATATCTTTTCAAAATACCCCTCTTTGTTGCTTTTATAGCATCCTAGTGACTAATGTGCAGATGCATTTCTCAGTGACTCAGACAGATGTGTGTCAAAACACACACACATGTGTATATATATATATATATATATATATATATATATATATATATATATATATATATATATATATATATATATATATATATATATATATATACTGTCTATTTCAGTGTAAGATGTAGTAAAAATGAAATCCTTTCTAAACCAGGCTTGCCGTTGAGCTAAAAAAGTGCTGAACTTTTAGACTGCAGTGCACCTCCACAAAGCAGAATTACATATTTTATCTCTATGCTGCAAAGTTAAAATGTGTCATGCAAAAGCTATACTTGCTGTAAAAAAATAAATAAGCAGCTTTATAAATGTGGTATAGCCTGAGCAGAAAGATAAATACTTTTTGGAGCATAAGCTGGTAATCTTGTTTGTGCCATGGGAACCCTTCTAAATTAGACTATTCCATCGCCTTGCCAACCTGTTAAACAAAAGAATCGAATCAAAGGCTCATTTATAGTCCATGAAGCAACTCCTAATAAAAAAAAATGAATCACAGATTGGAAGTTGTTTTGCCATTGTATATTGTTTCATATTTTTGTATTACTTTTCAGGACATTACAAATCAGCATGGAGTATCCTCGATAGGGCAATATTATAATCTAGCTTTTTAGAGACAGTCTCATGCTTGTCATAGACTGCTTTTTTTCCCCCATCCTGTGGAAAATATTGCAAATACTAGCGCTCATTTGCGCAGTAAAATTTCTACCTATGAAAAGAAAAGCGCAAACGTTTGGAAAAATAAAAATCATGGCATGTGCAATCTTATTGTGTGAACAATATTTATTATTGTGACTTATATTTGTGTGTGAGTGTGTGTGTGTATATATATATATATATATATATATATATATATATACACACACACACTCATGTGTACCTGTGCACATGTGTGGTGTACATACTATACATACAGTACATAATATAAAGATAGACAGATACACACAAACATTAGGAATCACTAGGAATTAAATACACAGAGTTATATATTCAGCTGAGGACAGTGTTTTCATATCCCCTGCCAGCTAGCTTTTCATACCCACCAGGGAGTTTAAATCCTCAATCCATTGCTAACTCCTTTACAACCCTCTATCAAAGTAATTCATTCTGTAAAATAGCTTTCAGAGTAATAGGGTAAAAAATGTGTACTTGAAACTGTGTTGTTATTTCTTAATATTAATTTCTCTGTAAAGCACCAGCAAAACAGGAAAGGTTAATTTGAAAATGATACCCACCTCTTCCTCACTTACAGTAATTCCTCTACTGGGAAATCACTAAATATACCCTACATTGTGTGTAACTAGACTGCTGAATATCTTTCCCCTCTTTAGCATACGGAGTGGCCATGACAATGCATTGCTTCATGCCACTATCTATTTGATTGGTTACTTTTTGCAGAAGCGGAAACATTGTGCTAGGCATAAAGCTTGCTTTACAGTAATATGTCAGAGGCTTCTGAACTAGTGGTCTTAACTGTAAATCATGCTTGGTTGCACTGTGGAATTGGGTAAAATATCATTTATACATTAATCACTCTGTGGCTAAAATGTGCTTATTATGATCCTTTTCTCAGTAGGGAGAGCAGACATGCTTGAATTCATTTCATTGTGTAGATAGGTTATGGCATGAATGATGAACTGTTCCAATTTCCAACCTACCATTGTTCAGTTAGAGAAAAGATAGGTAAATGTGCTGCTGCAAAATAAAAGGGTAGTAGTGTTTATCATACCATAGTGCAATGCTTTGGCTAATAACATGCGTTAGACTTTTAGTGCCTATTCAACATTTGATAAGTGGCAAAAAATTGTCCAAATTCTCAAATATTTTGAATCTGGTCAATCAATAGATTACTAATGAGATAAAAAAGCTCTCATGGATACTGAAACCATTGTCAACTTATCGATCTCCACATTTAAGCTACACTGTTCATGTGTGTCACGAATAGAGGCTTCCCATAGATTTTTAATTTACAAATGTATATGTCTGTATTAATAAGCACAATATCTCACTGTATGAGCTACTCAATATAAATGCACAAAAATTACAGCTTATGCAACCAGCTTATGAGCTCCATTTTTTTATTGAGAAATGTCTATAGTCACCCCAGCTTACAATCTTTTAGATTTTTTTGGGCACTGATGAATACAAGACTGGGCAAGATATCCACAAGATCATCAGAAAACCCCACAGTCTGAAGGTATTATATGCTAAAATGTAGCTCTGTGGACACCTGCTGACTATTCCATTACAGAGACCTAGCAGCTGGGTTGATGTAGGGCACAGCAACTCTATAAGAGGTTGTGTTGGGCTATACAGATCAACTGCATTTGAAATGATGCAGTCACTCTTGTGTACCGGGGAATGAATGAGGCCTTAGCTGTAGTTTTGCTGTAGTTATTTCTTGCATCATCTTCATGATAATTACGTCAGGGATTGTCAGAGATTGTCAGAGATTTCTGTTGTTACCCAAGGATTACAGAGATTATTTAAAGCCGTCATAGATGAATTTACATTTAAGCAGTGTCATCATGGTAGCATTTCTTTTATGCCAATAATGACATCACCTTGCTTCATGGCCTAAGTAAAACTAGAAAGCTATCTGTTTTGGGTAAATCATTGGGAAATATTGTGTGAGAATTTAAACAAAATATCTGCTTTTATACAGTAAACAACTTAGTTCAATGCACACAAAAGGCCAGGGTGGTAATATAAGGGTAAATATCCAAACCCACAGGTGAAATGTTCAAGGCCTGCAATTGTATTGAAAAATCCAATTGAAGAATACAACACACGTGCTAAAAATATTTGTAAAATATTTGATTCTTGTATACAAGATGCATTGGAAAATTCCATATGTGATAATGATTTCTTACAGTGATTGAAAGCATGTATTACTGTACCCTTTCTAGGTTAATTTGGCACATTTAATGCCAAAAGGTTTACAAAAAGGACCGTTGATAGCCAAACATTCTATAAATTGCAGTGTCACTCAAAATATAATTGTATACCAATGGAATTACCCATTTCAATTGATTTTTAAAATAGTTAAACAATAAAATAAAAAAACACATGATTTGAGAATGAATTGAATAAAGGTGAACTATGACACATTATAGCCCACTTACTTTTTAAAGTGCCCTCCTCTAGAGATGCAACAACTATACTCACCCTCATTGCTTCCTCCATCTCGGCCTTCCTTGTATTTTCATTATTTTAGCAAGTCATTGCGATTGGCCTTTCTGCACAAAGGAGATACTTCATCCCGGGATTTGGCAGGTGTAAGGGTTGTACACTGAGCTGTGCATGGGTGACAATCAGTGTAAAATTAGAAAACATTTGATAGAAAACAGGGAAAGAAATGTTATGTCAGAGAGACATACAGGTGTTGATTTACTAAAACTCATGCACTTAGAATCTGGTGCAGCTTTGCATGGTAGCCAGGCAGCTTCTAACTTCAGCTTGTTCCATTAAGCTTTGACCATAAAACCTGGAAGCTGATTGGTTTCTGCACCAGATTTTGCACGCTACAGTTTTTGTAAATATCCCCCACAGTATCCGTCATAAAACTACCTTATAGCAATGTTCGTTTGTTTTTATAATAGAACTTACATTTGTTAAAAAATACACGGGAGCTTTCATTTATAAGAATCTAAAGGTAAGGTCCTTTCTTGGTAGAGTAGATAGCCACTTTTATTTTGAATTCCTTCCACAATTGTTACAGTCTCCCAACAAAGGAAATTTAAAAAGGAATATACATCATTTAATCAAATCACAGGATAGTATTTCCTTAAATGCCTATTTTGTCCTCCTGTGACCTCACAGAATGGATTTAAACGTTCTGCTATTTAGACTTTGATATTGAAAACACATTGTATGTTTTTTTTTTCTAGATTGGCCCAGTATATGTACTTTCTGCTTCAAACATAAAGTACCATTGGTTCATTTACATAGATGAGATATAATGTTTTACATTCTCTTCCTGGAAACGCCTCTTAAACCCTCAACATTGTAATTTAGCTTGAGGCAAGTTATTCAACTTACACCTGCTTATTACAGTTCTTCCAATGAATTTTTCAGTGGAATGTTTAACAAGTTCCAGTGGGACCTCTGATACATTGATAGTAAATGGGTCATGATAGTGTCTTAGTGCAATGTTTGTACTGCGTCTATAAGAATTTCTTATTTCACAAAGGAACACTGTGTCACCTATGCTATACTGAGCTTCCAGTTGATAGTCGGTTATATGATACGGTCACAATATATTTTTATAACAAAAAAAAGTTCAATATGCACTACTGTGATTTTCATTGCTTGTCTTTAATTTGAATAGAGGGCAACCAGCATTGTCTTTAATGACCAGTTCCTTCTAAAATGGAATACCATAACACACATTGCTTCTAGGTCTTCTAATAAAAACTGGGGTAAAAATATCTCTGTATACAACGTTTCAAGTGCAGCTTTTAGTATTTCTTTACAAAATTTTCATCTTATTTGCCTTTTTTGTTTATTTAAAACATAACTGTTTACCTACAAGACTTCTTAAAGTGGAGTTCCACACAAAAGTGGAACTTCCGCTTATTTGTTTCCTCCCCCTCCATTGCCACAACTGGCACCTTTCGGATAGAGGGGGACAGGATACCTGTCTTTGACAGGTATCCTGTTTCCACTTCTGGGAGCCATAGCCGTAGATATTGATGTCATCGCACGGCTGACCGCTCAGCTCCTCCCTCCTCCCTTGTAGTCGGTCCTGTATGAGAGAGAAGCAGAGCCTCACACATGCGCAGTAGGTTTTCCGGCAGGAAGTCGTAAGGCTACACTGTCGGGTTCCCTTACCTGCAATGGCAGTCGCATGCACCCGACAGCTGATGGTAAGATTAGCTGCGGTGCCAACATCACTGGACTTCAGGACAGGTTAAGTGTCCCATTATTATAAGTGTGTATCTGCTGGCTTTTAATTTTTGCAGTGGTGGGCGGACCTCCACTTTAATTACTGACAAATCCATAACAGATGCTGTTGCCCTTTAATACAGAACTGAAAGCTTAAATGATTAGCATTTTTATGGGTGCTTTTGGACTAAATAACCCAAAGCTGTTTTGTTCTTCTCACATATCATTGGTATAAACACTGGAACATATTTAGTAGTATGTAACTCAGACTGTCAACATCTATATCTTACAGATCTTAGGTAATGTAGCTGTACACTAGTCAATTATATAATATTATTTTAAGTCCTTTCCAGATTTGTTTTACAAACTGTAATAACTAAACAAGTGTATTCAAGAAAATTCCACCAATAATGATTGGGAACATGTAGTCCATTGGTATGTAGCACTAATTGATTATTGTGGTTTATCACTCGTTTATAGTCACAGTCTGCTAACAAACATACAGTAGCTAGCTATAAATTGTGTCACTTTTAATTATACAATAAATATTAATAATTTGAATAAGTGATGTCAATTTCCTGAAGCTTTGCTTTAGAATACCACAAAACCTGCTTAAATACAAGGTAATAAAATGCAATACAATATAGGTCTCTATGGGGTAATTGAAAAGTTACAAGCTACATTTTTTAAATCTTGAACATTTTCCAAAATTATACAGATATGTAATTACACATTAAATACTAGATAATAAAAACGAGTAACATCTTTTTTTTTAAAGACTAACTGTATTTTAATCTAAAATGGACCACATTTATAGCAAAAAGCATTACAACAAAGATTGTATAATAAAGCAAACTGGATTCAGAAGCTATTTAATTTAAAAATGATCAGATTCCTACACTTTAGAATGCTGTAAATATTAAAGAAGCCCATAAACATAACGTTTGTGGATGATTTTGTGATGTCCATTGCTAACATGCAACATCCTTACTGATTGCTCTCAAAATACAGGCATACCCCACTTTTAAGTACACAATGGGGTTTATTTACTATCGCTGGAGAGTGCAAAATCAGGCTCACTTCTGCATAGAAACCAATGAGCTTCCAGTTTTATTACCAACGCTTAATTAAACAATCTGGGGTTAAAAGCTCATTGGTTTCTATGCAGTAGTCTGATTTTGCACTCTTTCATCATATCACAGGTGTTCTCAAGTCAAAATTACACATTAATGTGCACACAGTGAGCATTGAGCAATTGTAGTGTTTTTATAACCAGGGGTTACCCCCACTGAACCTCTAGCAAAGAAGAAAATTGACTATCTAGGTACCCAAAGAGTCAGTGCCCATTCACAACTTAGAATCCGACTGGTGTCGCCATAAGTCACCCCAAGTCGCCCGACATGAGAAATTACATTAAAGTGAATGAGAGCCGTCTTAATTAGTGTTGCTCACGAATATTCGTATTGCGAATATTCGGCTCGAATATGGCATATTCGAGTATTCGCAATATATTCCGAATTTCGCGGTGAATATTCGCTATTTCGAATATTCGTATTTTTTCAATTTTTTTTTAGAACAGATCACATCCTAGAGATCCCCATCGACGTCTAAAAGCATTGCTGGTATGATTAGAGACCTTGGGCCGAGTAGCTGCAGCGATCACTTTATATTCCCGAAAAATCGCAATGCGATTATTCGGCAATAGCGATATCGCGCGATTATTTTCGAGAAATTCGCAATATTGTTTTTAGCTAAAATAACACATATATTCGATTTCAGAGTGTTACTGTCGAAATTCCGCAATCAATTTCTCATTCGCATTTTTGCGAAATTACGATAAAATATCAAGAATATTCTGAGCCAATCAGAGTGCTCCTTCCGCATTTGCCGAATATTCGCAATTATTTTGTATTGTAATATATCACGAATATTCTGAGCCAATCAGAGTGCTCCATTCCGCATTTGCCGAATATTCGCAATTATTTTGTATTGTAATATATCACGAATATTCTGAGCCAATCAGAGTGCTCCATTCCGCATTTCTCGAAATTTCGCAATTATTTTGTATTATAAAATATCACGAATATTCTGAGCCAATCAGAGTGCTCCTTCCGCATTTGCCGAATATTCGCAATTATTTTGTATTGTAATATATCACGAATATTCTGAGCCAATCAGAGTGCTCCATTCCGCATTTCTCAAAATTTCGCAATTATTTTGTATTATAAAATATCACGAATATTCTGAGCCAATCAGAGTGCTCCTTCCGCATTTCTCGAAATTTCATTCGCAATTCGCATTCGCATTCGCATTCGCAATAGCGAAATTTCGCAATCATTTAATTTCCAAAAAATATTGCGAATATTCGCATTTAACGAATATATCTCGAATATTCGACTATATATTCGAGATATATCGCGAAATCGAATATGGCATATTCTGCTCAACACTAGTCTTAATGCACACTACTGAAGTCGCTCCGACCAGAAAAGGTTCTTGTACTACTTCAAGGCGACTTCTAGGTGATTTGTACCCATTGATTTCAATGTAAGTTGCCTCCAAAGTCAGATCAGTGTCTTAACTGAAGCAACTTTACAGAAAAAGAAAATAGTTTTCTCAGGCAAAACCCCTTCCTCCCACAGAGCTGATTATTGTTTGATTGGCCACTGGCAAAATTGCCTGTCCTGGAGGCGACTCGAAGTTGCCTTGAAGTTGCCTCAAGTTGCCTCGAAAAGTCATGCCAACTTTCAAGTCGCTGTAGTGTGAACTTACACAAATGGTGTAATAAAATGCAT
The DNA here is from genome assembly GCA_029574335.1 of Rana kukunoris. Taxonomy (NCBI): domain Eukaryota; kingdom Metazoa; phylum Chordata; class Amphibia; order Anura; family Ranidae; genus Rana; species Rana kukunoris. Next base: position 249,369,471 of record CM056053.1, on the reverse strand, counting down.
TTTTTACATTTTATTTACAAAAATTAATTGAAAAAAGGGACACAAATCCCCAAATTTGTAATTGTTGAGTATTTCAGTTTTCAATCAAGCATTGCTGTGGTGCCCCAGTGCACTCCAGTTCTGTTTGATGGTAATTTTGGAAAGAAACTGCTTAGAATGTTGGGACACTTTCCATCAAACATAGAAAAAGCCAGGTGGGAAAGAGAATCAGTGCTAATTTAATTACACAGCACAGACATCAGGAAGTACTGGGGGAATGTTCTGACTTTACCACAGTTTCACAATGTGCTGGAAAGAATTAGAGGCTTGCTGACTGATTTTATTGATGACTGTATTAGCCCAGAAAAGAGCACTCTAGACATAGCATTTACGTTTTAAAAACTGATGTTTAGGTGGTGATAAGATAGCTTAGCAGTAATCCAGGTGTTAACATGGCATTATTCACAAACAGAACAAAATGAAAGCTCAGTAGCTCTAGTTACACTTTTCTTAGCAGAATGCTAACACAGAGAAAAATACTTTGTAATAATATATTAAAGCTGAACTCTAGGCAGACAAAAAACACAAATTAATGTAACTCTGTAATCATTAAAACATTATCTGATTTTTAAATATATATATATTTATTTTTTTAACTGTTAGCCTTTCAGTACTTGAATTTAACCTGGCATCAGTACAAAGAGCCACTCAGTTAATTAATGTGTTGACAAGAAGTGTGCTGATAGTAAGCGAAAGAGAAGTGATGAAGAGATGAGCTAATTATTGTACTTATTTTCTTTTCACCGTACAGTTACAGGCTGGGGAGGTCTAGGATGACCTGGGCTCATAGGAATTGGGTTGAATGATGTTGGACATCAAACTGAGGGAATATTACAGAAAGGTTTTTTTTTTTGTTTTGTTTTTTTTGTATTTTAATAGGTTATTATTTTAACTTCATGTTTGTATAGCATTCTGCTCTAATTGACCTATCATAAACAAATAGGAATAAACTAAACTTATTTTTTATTTTTTTACTCTGTCCTGTAATCTTTTAGCTTCTCTCAAAGTATTCATGTAAAACCTATTTGAGTAATAATGATGAAAAGAACTATAATGCTGCCTGTTGCTACCCACAGAAGGAGGTGGGGGGGGGGGGGTCACTGGTACGTTCTGGTAAATGGGAAAAGTTTATAAAAAACAGTTGCCAAAAAGTAGTAAAGATGGTGCTGCTTCTCAAATGCAGGTCCTGCATACTAATGCACAATGGGAAGTAGACATAGAGAAGGCACACCCATCTAAATGTAGGCTGTTAGATGAAAAAAGCAAACAAAAAAGTCATGCACTCACTGCATATGATGTAGGATAGGCATATCAAATTGTGTAGAAGATCTTCAGGATGCTGGTTTTACCTTGCATAGCTTGGCAGGCAAGCAGCCAGACTGTGTACAGAGCCCAGCAGGCAAGCTGCTGGTAACTGCAGAGATCATCAGGGAAGCGACTAGAGAGTGATGTTGGAACTGTGAGACTGTGGTATGGAGCACAAGTCATCCCCCATGGCTGGGTGGCTTTGAGACAGCTTGCGCTCCATGCTACAGCCTGGCAGTTCCGGCATCACTCTCCAGCTGCTTGCCTGCCAATCTCTGCAGTTACCAGCTGCTTGCCTGCCAATCTCTGCACACAGTCTGGCTGATTGCCTGCTAAACTCTGCAAGGTGAAACCAACATCCTGAAGACCTTCTACACCACTTGACATGCCCATCTTACATCATATGCAGTGGGTGCATTACTTTTGTGTTTGATTTTCTCATCTAACAGCCTACATTTAGATGGGTGTGCCCTCGTTTTGTCTACTTTCTATTTGAGTAATAATCCATTTATGGCAATAGAGCATGGTAATGGACAAATAAATTGAATTGGCTGGCACTGTAAATCAAATCTATTTTTCAACTTTGCCAACCTGATACTTAATATTCAGAGCAAGGAGTTGGCTATTAAAATGGCATACCAAGTGACAAAAGATTAAGCCTTTGGTTCACTGATTATGGATTTTAAAGAAAAAAAAAACTTTTTATATTATACATTACTGCCGCATTTGCATTTTTCTGAATTGCCATAAAATAAAATGTAGAATTTGAAGTATTGTACACCTGAATATTTTTAAACCTATGACACAAGAGTCCTTATTTACATTGCATAATTACTTCTGACATAGTCAGCTGACTTATATTTGACCTTTGCAACAGTAATTTACCATTATGGTATATATGGAAATATGAGCATTCTGTTCTAGAAGGCTGTGCTCTATCTAGCAAGGAAATCAGTTTTCCTGAAGCAGGACCAGTAGGTTAGAAATACATTGTTTGCCATTTATAAAATATATCCTATTTTGTTATATGTACAGTAATCTAAAAAGGTGATTGTGATTTAATATAAAATTATCCTGCTTAGCACCCCTGATAAAAATGATCCTAGCATCCTTTCCCCATGATGCACACTTATCCGATGGTCTGCCTTATGTAATGAGTACAGCTTGCAGCAGAAATGTTCTTGCCACTGGACACATTTGCACAGTGAATGGTCAAATTCTCCCATGAGAGTCTCTCCTGGGGGTCCTGAGACTTAGGAGATGATCCCACAATTTTTTTTTAGGATTCATACATACCAATATATATATATATATATACGTTAAGAATATTGCATATTCGAGTATTCGCGAATAAATCGAATATCGCGGCGAATATTCGCTATTGCGAATATTCGTATTTTTTCAAATTTATTTTTAAAACAGATCACATCCTAGTGATCTCCATCGACGTCTAAAAGCATTGCTGGTATGATTAGAGACCCTGGGCCGAGTAGCTGAGGCGATCCTTTTATGTTGCCGAATATTCGCAATACGAATATTCGTATTACGAATATTCGCGAATACTTTCTCTGCCCTTCTGTGTTTTGTGTATAAAAAAACAAACAAAAAAAAAATAGCTTTAGTTTAGTCATATAAGTTTGTGTAAGTAGAGTTAGTGTTTAGTGCATATTAGTTTAGTAATCCAGGAAATGATCTCCGTTTTCGCGTGCTGACGAGAATTTCGCAATCAATTTCGCATTCGCATTAGCGAAATTTCGCCAATTTTTTTTTTTTTTTTATAAAATATCACGAATATTCGATATTAGCGAATATTTCACGAATATTCTTCTATATATTTGTGAAATATCGCAAAATCGAATATGGCATATTCCGCTCAACACTATATATATATATATATATATATGTATATACATATATATATATATATCATACATTCAAACATACTTACCCTTTACAAATTAATTATTATAAAGACAAATATTATTACTATTATTATTATTATTATTACTAACATATTATTTTATATTTTTTATCAAAATACTTGTCTTTGTCATGTAAAGAATAAAAAAAAAATGGTTCTGAGCTATACCATGTGACCCAAAGCCTAACATTCACAGGGTCTTTGCCTTTCAGGAGCATTTTGAGTGTTTCACACTACTACTACTTTATATATTGCTTAGAGCAAAACCTTATTATGTAATAAGCACATACAGTACACTATCTGTATTTCCGTACAATTGTATATAACACTTAAAGGCTAAATTCACCTTTGTTCGCCTTTTTTTTTTAAATCCTAGTTTCCCTATGTACCAATATCGCATTCATCTTTTTTTTTATTTATTTTTTCAAAATAAAAATAGCTTTCCATTTATTCTACACATGCTTACCTCACCCTCTTAATGGCTGTTCAAAACACGTAACCATTTCTTCTGCTTTACTTCTTGGGCAGACTTTAGGTCATGACACAAGAAGGAGTTGACCAGCTGAGGTAGGGTGTGTACTAATGAGATAAACTGGTCAACTGGCGTGACCTAAAGTCTGCCCAGGAAGTAAGGCAGAAGTAATGGATAAATGTTTTTAAACAGCATTTCTGCTGCTTTACTTCTTGGGCAGACTTTAGGTCATGACACAAGAAGGAGTTGACCAGCTGAGGTAGGGTGTGTACTAATGAGATAAACTGGTCAACTGGCGTGACCTAAAGTCTGCCCAGGAAGTAAGGCAGAAGTAATGGATAAATGTTTTTAAACAGCCATGAAGAGAGTAAGGTAGGCATGTGCAGAATAAATGGAAAGCTGTTTTATTTTTGCAAAAGAAGTACATCAATCCTATATTGGTACATAGGGGAGCTGGAAGAAAAAAAATATCTTTAAGGTTTAAAATTAACACACACTAAAAAGGCTATCGAAAGCACCTAATTGGAAAAAAGAGAGGAGATACATCAAGGGTCACTCCGACATACGGCCCTGATCGCCAGTAGTGATAGGACTGTTACGGTACAGTAACAGTCCTATCACTACTGGCGATCAGGGCCCTATGTGGGAGTGACCCTTGATGTATCTCCACTCTTTTTCCCAATTTCATAATTCAGGATGATAGTACCCACCCTATTTTCTCTCTTTAACAATGAGGCAATCCCTTCCTATCCATACTATAATTTATTTTGTAATGTATATCAACAATGTTCTTATTGGATATGGCCACAAGTTACTCTAGGACAATTACTTTTTTCTAAAAGGTATTTTGAAAATTGAGTTGATGAATGTGGTAATATGTTATGAAGGTCATATTAACATATGTCAAATAATTTGAGAGTGCAGGAAAGGTTTGGAATTTTACAATTATAGCTAATAGTATTGAAATAATAATAATAATAATATATATAATTGAGATACTTGTGTCAACTCTTTGTTTCACAAGGTTAAAGATTTATCACATGTTTTTTTTTTTCTCAATAAGGACACTTCTCAGTAAATAGTTGATCTTGTTTTAGATTAAGATTTTAATTCCACTGCTTCAAGTAACCTGTCTTGCGGGAAACCTTGGATGTTATTAACTAAGAGTAAAGTTAAATTAGCCATGGACTCTATATTCTGAAGAAAATTAACTGACGAGTAAACCAATCGCATAATGGATGTAACACATCACACTATTTAGATGATGCTGTCACAGAACTAGTAATGCCCTAAGCTTAAGAAAGCTCACCTTAGATTGTATTTATATATTGCTGCAATGACAGTAGAGTATAACAAAATATTATAATGCACATTTTAAGTAGTTTCATAACATACATATTATGAGACTTCTGTTCCCTGTCATAGAAAATGTGTTTATACAGTAGACCTTATGTGGTAAAATTCTTTGCAAAAACTAAGATTAGAATGTAGGAGGTACCTTAATTCAATGTTGATGATACGCATTATTCACCAATGTTTCATCAGCACACAAATCATTTGAATGCATGGATGTCACTGAAACATTGATGAATAAAGCTAATTAGTACTGCCTCTACTTTGTTCATGTTACTGGGTGAAGCCTGCAATCAGCAGTTCACCTAGTCATCAGTTATTTAAATCTGTTTTAAAGAATGACTCCAGATGTTTTTGTTTTTTTTGTTATATAATGTAAAGAATAATATTGAAATCTATTAGTATTTATTGTGATCTTTGTTCCCACTGGAAGAATCCACACTAACGGGCCATCGTAGTGACAGGGTACACCTGTTCTAGTAGATTCTGTTATGTGTGCATTCATATCAAAATCTCAAGCTATTTTGCCATAGGATAAGTGATGCTGAACTGGCACTGCACATGTTAACTGATTTATTAAAATGCAAAGCTCTGTGATTTCTTTTACGGATAACTATATTTTACCGTATTTATCGCCCTATAGCGCGCACCGTCGTATAGCGCGCACCCCAAACCTAGAAGGGAATTCTAAGGAAAAAAAAAGAAATACTGACAGTTTACAGTTACAGTTACTTACAGTTGCCCAGCATCCATCGGCGGCCTTGTCTGGTCCGGCGTCCGTCGGTGGCCTTCGTGGTGTCCTCCCCGCTTCTCCCGCGCTGTCTCTGAGCCGATCCCCGCTTCCCACGCTGTATTTAAAGGCTAGGAGGCGGCACAGGGTATGACCGCGAGGGGAGCCGAGCCTGGCCGAGTGTACCCGAGTGTACTGCGCTCGGTATATGTCAGCGGCGGCATTCAAACACAGCGCGGGAAGCGGGGATCGGCGTATATCACGCACCCACGGTTTTCCCCTGATTTTAAGGGGAAAAAAGTGCACGGTATATGCCGATAAATACAGTAAATCTCATATAATAAATGTAATCCCGCGCTTAGGAAAATAATGAGTGGAAAAAAGCTGCTGCCCCCCCCCCTGATAGAGTCCCCAAAGGGGATACTGAAGCAGAAAAAGAGAAAAAAGGGGGGTGATGGCGCTGCCTGACCCTGAAAGGATCTCCAAAGGTGTTGACTATAGTGAACAACTACTGTATAATTAAATATGTATACCAAATTCTTAACATAAATGTAAGTAAATACCATATTACTTATAGTCCATCTGATAATACTATCATCAAAAATGGACATGTATCCCTACTCAGTAATACCGGTGTGGGGTCCAATCACAAGCAATAACTGCTAATGAGGACTATAGTGCAATAAGTGAAGTAAAATCCTGTGATGCAGCTTCTCACTAACTGCTAATTATTAAACCGTGATAAGTTATGGTCATATATATGTATAAGTCATCAATGTAAAAAACTCCAGAAACAAAATAAAATAAAAAACTCCAGAAACAAAATAAAGGAAAAAGTGGAAAAGGTCAAATCAAAAGTGTATTAAATGTCCCATATAGATCAGTATTGGAATTCCGTTCAACAGTGTTCAAATCAGTGCCAGATCTCACAGTGGAGGGTGTTGTTATGACACGACAGGGGATCTTGAGGTGATTATAGTGCTCCCCCACATGGGTCCCCACTCACCAGCTCCAATGACCCCTCCAGGGGTATACAGCATATAGGTTAGATCTCCTGGACTTCCACTCCTATGTTACTCCACTCGCCAAACCGATTATGTGCAGGAAAAAAGCTCTCAGAAAGTAAGCAACGGCATGTATCCAATTTCCTCAGAGAGAGAAAAATATAGCTCCCATGATGTAGTATAAAAAGGTATTTTTATTTTCGCTAACACCATACAGTGTACAAAAAATTATAAAACATAGGATAAATTAAAACTAGCTGCTTCCTATAACCTGGTACTGCAAAATAAAAACAATTGGGCTCAGTGCAAGCGCCAAGCTGGAAACCGCAGCGTGCGCTCCAACTGCGTTCCAGCTGACGGTACCCGGATGTGACGTAAGTGCGTAACTCTGCCTAATAAAAATCAATAAAATGTTCTGAATTGGCTAAATGCATGTTAGGTGCATCTAAACAAAAGGAATGCCTATTCTTACAGTTTGTTTACTTTCCAAGTTTGCTATAGAAAAAAAAGTAAGCCCTCAGATAGCAGTTGAAGAGTATGATCCTTGCAGTCTGTAGGGAAGCAGTGCACAGGTCTGACTTTCCCCCAGGGGTCAAACCTATAGCTCTGCAATCAGCAAAGCTAATGATTCCAGATGATTGGAAATCTCATAGCTCTGACTCAAGCAGCTGGTGCTTCAGACCTCTGTAAAAAGATCAGTGCTTGCCCACAGAGAGCACTGGCCTCCCCTTTTCAGCATGCTGGAAGGAGACAAGCTCTTCTACTCAAGTTGTGGCTGCTTTTTAACCATGCCAGCAGCTGTATGCACATATGTGGCAGGTAGGGTTGTCACCTCATCCCTTTAAACCCAATCACATATGAATTGCACAGGTTCTGAAGCTGACTTAATCCATATAATGCACCAAATGAGTTTAATTACTACCTTAATCAGCTACAGAACCTGTGTAATTGATATTTGTTTGGTTATAACGAGATGATGTGGCAACCCTAGTGGCAGCACAGAGGTGGCTGTGCTGCCACATATATGAGTACAGCTGGAGCTGGAGCTGCAGCTTTGTGCTGGGAGTACACTAGTTCAACTCCCCCAGAACTGTGATCGTGCTGTCATTGACAGCTCCCGGTCACTATTTTCAGTTGGGAACTGGAAGCACAGGCTTCTGATCATGTGACAGCTAATGACCGTTATCACATGATTGGGAGGCTTAGGAAATGCCTAGCGGTGGGCAGGAACACAAACTATAAAGCCCCATACACACTATCAGTTTTCCTGACGGTTTTCTCTTTAGGTTTACCAAAACCATCTAATATGAGGTCAAACCTCAAGAGTTTCAATTTGTATGCAATCAGGCAGGCCCTTGTACTACATGGTTTTGGTAAACCTGATGAGAAAACCGTCAGGAAAACTGATAGTGTGTATGGGGCTTAAGACCTATAATGAATGTAGAGGACTTAGACTGACAGTATAACTGTGTTTAAAGGAAAAGTAAGGCTGACATTATTTTCCAGCCCTTTAACACAATTCACTCTTGCCTGCCCCAGATACATGATCATCTAAAATTGACAGCTGTAGCCTTCAGTAATCTTTACCAATCTCCATGATCTTCTTTTTACTCTAAATGCCTGATCCCTACAGACATTTACAGTATAGGGTTGTCTCATTTGAGCATGTCCTGTATCTGGAGAGGATCCCTTAGAAGTTTATGGAACCATGTAGATAGTAAAGATCATGTTTGTTTTCTCTCATATGTAGTATATTTTGTTTTATATCTAGATCCCTTAAAAAAATTAGATTGTTAAAAATATGTTCGAAATATATAAAAAAAGTGAACTTTTTTCGCAAATGTGTTGTAATAGAGCTGATAACTGTAATGCACATGATTTTACACACCACTATTATCAGTGCATGGCAGGTTAAGGCATATTGTTTTTGAAGCATCATAGTGTTTCTAGCAGGAGAATTTATTCAAACTCTAATGACATCAGCTGTATAAAATAAAACAGATGAATTGGGTCTTCGACTGTAGGATGTGGAGTATACTATGTAATTACTACCTTTTTCTTTAATTCAAAGATTAAAAGAGAGAACTATGTTCTGTTTTTAGATAATGAAAGACAATATGAACAATACTGCAAGAGATTTGGTCAAAATGCCAAGTGCTCATTAAGTGCAAAGCAAATTTGAATGTTTCACTGGCAATACAGTACATTTTAGTTTGCTGTGTAGAACAAATGAAAGTGAAATGAAAGAGAATAGGCTTTTTAAGTATGTGCCCAAAATGAAACCTAAAAAAAAGTTTCATCAGTATAACAATAATACTGAGAATGATTTAGGTGGTGCCTACTGTTTATGAAATAACAATACTTAATGCCTGCTCTTTAGCCATGCAAATGCTTTAACCCCCTTTTTAGCTATACAACTTGAAATTTGGTAGGTGTTTTTTTTTTTGCTTAACAATAACTTTGTAATTTCTTTGCAAACTCAATATAGGGTGTGTTCGAAATCTATGAGAATTCTGCTTGGGGGACCATTTGTTTCTGTTTAATTCCTAACATTTGTTATATAATTAACACCACTGTAGATATTTTTCCTACTTATCATGATTAAAAAGACCCCATACCTATTTTGCTTTTGATACAGTATATATCCCGCAGATATGGTATAACACATTTATTTTCTAAAGGGTCATGCTTCAGCTGTAACTCACTGAGGATTTGAAATCCCTATGACAAAACATGTTCCATAAAAGTATATACTTCTGGGTATTAACAGAGCAGTATATTGTAAAACCAACACATCTTTGTACTGTAGAAATTTTACAAGAAGCTATCACCAAAAAGGGACATTTTATTTCACTTAACTCAGAGCAGATTATTTTACATGTACACCATACTTTTGAGAAAAATACCCTTCCTTCCTGATTTTTAGGATTTTTTTTTTTACATATGGATTTCACATGTGGAATCATAAGCATCATATAGGACCTATAACAAATTATATCCTTTTCTGCAATATTTTCATGGCCCATTTTCCACCATAATGTCTTTGCAGTGACTTAATCCAACCTATCAAAAGCATTTGGAAAGGACAAACACTGATAAAAGAAGACACCTACAGTACTTATATAATGTAAATCTGGTACTTTTGAAAAAAAAATAGTAATGAATTTTATTTTTAACATTCTTTAACTAGTTTGCCATTTTGATGGTATTTTTATTTTCAAAATATATTATTGTGGATTCCTGTGTTAATGGGATTCATTCTAAATTGGTTGTAAACCTCACATATACCCAGTGAAGTGAACAGCCTCAGATGATACAAAGAGGGTAAACACATTTTTCCTGCATAGGTTTTACCAGCAGACTTCCCCTTCACCCCTCCACAGGGGCAGATTGCATTAAAAATCGTTCTTCATCTGTCAGGATCACAAAGAAGAGGTTGCACTTAGAGTGTGTGAGAGATGATTGGATGAAATTAACACCCCCCCCCCCTTCACTCAATAGAATAACTGTATTCTGAATAGACAAGCTATATGCTGAGCTCCCTCCCCGACACAAATTGTATCTCATGTGTCTGGAAAACTTCTCAGAAGTGACTTATGCTATTAACTGATGAAAGAAGCACCAGAAAGAAACAACACTAAGGCCGCGTACACACGATCAAATCTGTCTGCTGGAAATGGTCTGCCAGACCGTTTAAGCAGACAGATTTGATCGTGTGTACTGGAAAACAGACAGATTTGGCCAGCCGACAGATTTCAAAGCATGCTTTGAAATCTGTCAGCTGGGAACCCGTCGGACCGATATGTATGCTGGTTAGTACGCTAACCAGCAGACATATCTGCTCGCACATGCGTCGAATGGATTCGACGCATGCGCGGAAGTGTTTTACTTCCTGGTGCGGTGACGTGGCGGCGTCAACGTCACCGCCACGTCACCGACACGTCAGCGCGCTGTTTGCCGGCGGGGATTTTGGTTTGATCGTGTGTACACGATCAAACCAATACATCCCAGCAGACAGATCTGTTCAAATCGGTCTGTCCGACCGATTTGAACAGATCTATTTGCTCGTGTGTACGGGGCCTAAGAACTTTGGAGAGAGATAAGTAAACACTACAGATACATGTGGTTTACAACAACTTTAAAGTGTTTGTGTGGCTATTTTTTTTAGTTTTGAATAGAGTGAGGAATAGTTTAAACCTGATCAGGTATTCTTTCTTTTGCCTTCTGTGGCCCACCTTTGTTTTCTACCTGGTGGCAATGGCAGTACATGAATTGAGTGAAAATGTCTCTATCAAAGTGCATGTGCCATGCATACATGACCTAGAAAGAAGAATTAGGTTGGTCCTGATAATGTGGAAGATAAATTAGTTGCGATCTCAGTTAGGCACCCTTCCATCTGTGATCCCCTAATGGAGATGTAAATGAATCTAATGCTAAAAACTAACCAAAACTAGTTTTTAGATTCAGTGGCTGCATTTGTTTTCTTTTCAGGCTTTTTCCCTCTATTTTACCTGATTATCCTACAAATAAAATATTTACTGTCCCTGAGTTGCTTTGCTCACTCACCCCACTGTATTTATGGATAGGGACATGGTTGACTTTCAGGCAGGACTACAAATATGTCTCCCTTTATTCATCTCCTTTACATGGGGGATGGGAGATTAATAGTTTACATAAAAAAGACAGTATTGTTTGCAGTTTAGCTCACATGAATTAGCAAGAACACTTAATTTCTGGTAAGATCAACAGGTATTTTCTATACTTGTTGAAAATGTTCTGTGCCAAAAAAAAAAAAAACAGCCACTATGTGTAAGATATAAAACTTTATGCAGGAAAGAGATGAAACAACACTGCAGAGAGATGTTACTTTCCATGTAATTATAATACTGAGCTAAATATGAATGTTGATCACATATTCAGGGGTCACATAAAGCTGAGCTGCAGGTTGCAGTAACAGAGTACTTGACTAAAAACGGGGGACATTTTTCATTATACCAAGTGTTCTCTGATTACTATGAGCCTCATGCTTAGGCAACCATGAGTAGAAAATACATAGGGTGATTGATCCAAGGCTTCTAGTAGCCCCCCCTTGAAGCCCAGTGTTACCATCACACACACACACACAGCAAATCATGTCTTCTTTCCATATAAAACTTGATAGGGGATGGTAAAATAATTCATGTAGAAATGAATTGAGGTACCCAAAACAACTAAAGATTTTTGCACAGTCCTAAAGTGGCTACAGACATATTAACCTGATTATTCAATAATCTGCTTACAACGATAATCTTGCATAAATATATAGCATAGCTTGCATATAAAATGCATAAACCTTTTTTTTTTATTATTATGCATATGTTAGACTTACTTTTGATCACTTTTAACAGTTGTTTTGAGACAGAAGCAAAACTGAAATAATCAGACAGATTGAAAATGTTTCTTTGACTTCCAATATGGCTACAGCTCATGTAGCATAATTGAACTGACTGAATTGAATAAACAGTATGTTTTATACATTTTAAGTTTTTAGAAAATAAAAACTGATGCAAAGAACATTTGATCAAAACAATAATAAAATTCATTATTTGGTTTAAAATAAAACAAAATTGAAAAGTTATGTGACACAGTTAAAAGAGAATACTTGCATATATGATTGAAATTCCAGCGAAAGCTAGAAACATCGATACAAATGAATCATGTATTACCAGTTTAGGAAAGTTTAGGTAATCTGTACAATTACCCGACAACAAAATGTAAACATATAACCCTGGAATACCAAAATTATAAGAAAGTTAGATTGCAAATGTTGAGGTCTATCTTAGTTTACTTTGTATATGAGTAGAAATGAGTTGTGACCTGATTAAAAAGAGAAGAGATGGAGATTTACCATTTTTCTTTCAAAATATTGCATGTTTTATTGGAAGTCTTAAACATTTCCAGGCAAGCAACCATAACCTAAAATCTAAAGGTTTAACCCTTTTGTTGCCAACAACATAGGGCATACAATGAAACAGAAATGCTTCCTGATGGCCAGTTCACTATGCATTTGTTAGCTGCATTTCCCACTTTGCTGAAAGCTCATGGTCACTTCAGCGATCTTATATCAGAATGTTCCTTCTGACTGTCTAGATTAACCATTTTAGCCCCAGAAGGATTTTCCCCCTTAGCCCCGGACCATTAGGTTGGCCAAAGACCAGAGCACTTTTTTGCAATTTGGCACTGTGTTGCTTTAACTGACAATTGCGCGGTCATGGACATGGCTCCCAAACAAAATTTACATCTTTTTTTACACAAATAGAGATTTCTTTTGGTGGTATTTGATCACCTCTGTGGTTTTTATTTTTTGCGCTATAAACAAAAATATAGCGACAATTTTGAAAAAAAGCACTATTTTGCTATAATAAATATCCCCATTTTTTTTTAAAGTAATCTTTTTCTCAGTTTAGGCCAATATGTATTCTTCTACATACTTTTGTTAAAAAAAATCGCAATAATCGTATATTCATTGGTTTGCGCAAAAGTTATAGCGTCTACAAAATAGGGAAGAGTTTTATTTATTTTTTTCCTAGTAATGGCAGCGATCTGTGATTTTTATCATGTCTGTGACTTTATGGCAGACACATCGGACACTTTTGACACATTTTTGGGACCAATGTCATTTTTACAGCAATCAGTGCTATAAAAATGCACTGATTACTGTGAAAATGACACTGGCAGTGAAAGGGTTAACCACTAGGTGGAGCTGAAGGGGTTAAGTGTGTCCTAGGGAGTGATTCTAACTGTTAGAGGGATGAACTACCAGTGACACGCCACTGATCACTGTTCCCCATCACAGGGAACATTTGATCAGTGACATGTCACTAGGCAGAACAGGGGAATACCTTGTTTACAAAGGCATCTCCCTGTTCTGCCTTTGCTGACCGCAATCCCGGGCCGCCTGGGAACATTGGGCCAGATTCAGAGAGCCGTAACTCCTGTCTAACTGGTGTTAGACTGGAGTAATTTGAAATTACGCGCGTTTTTTAGCTAGTCGGAAACCTCAAACCATGAATAGACGGCTGCGGGCTTCAATTCGACTGGATTACGTGTTCGTACGCCTTCGGATCTACGCTGCAATAAAATTGCGGTTTTCCGCGCCATGTATGCTAATGAGCTTTTGCCGGCGATCCCCGAAACTACGATGTTCAATCGCAATCTCTTACGGCATCTTTAGTCATCTTTTTTCTGCGTAAAGTTATACCAGCTTTTTGCTGCTCTAATATTAGACAGCCCATGTTAAGTATGGCTGTTGTTCCCGCGTCGAATTTCTACGTTTTCCGACGTCTTTTATTATTTTTAACGTAAGTCGTCCGGGAATAGGAATGTTCGTAAACGACGCTACTCAAAAACAAAATGACGTAACGACGTGATTTCGCGCAATGCACGGCGGGAAATTTCTGAACGGAGCATGCGCAGTTCGATCGCCGCGGGGACGTGCTTAATTTAAATGCTTCACGCCCCCTAGTCGCGTATTTCGATTACGCAGCGAGAAATAGACTATGCCGCCGTAGCGTACGGGCAAAAATCTACCAGAATTCGATGTAGAGCCTGGTAAAATACGGCAGCGTAGAGTATTTCGATTACGCAGTGCAAAATTAAGTGTATCTGAATCTGGCCCATTGAGTTCCTGGGACCTGCGAGCGCACTCACGAGGCACGTGGCGGGCACACGAATGGCCGCTGGGTGGCAAATTTAAAGGGACGTATAGGTATAAAGAAATAATTGTCTGATAAGTCACTGATCAAAGGAATTCTTTCAAAAAGTGTCTCTCTTTCCCTCAGCGGCTACTGGCCCTTTGCTGACACAGATCCTCTCCACTTGGCCCAGAAAACTAAACCCTGTGTCCCTTGCACAGTCTGATCCCCACTTTGTGTCCTCTGACCCCTCCTCACTTCTCTTCCCCTGCCAATGCCAGGTGAAAATCCAGAGACAAGAGGACATTGGAAATATAATTTCACTAATGTCCTCCCCGGAAGTAAAACAATGACAATTTTTAAATTAATCACTTAAAAAAAAAAGATATATATATATTTATATATATATATATATATATATATATATATATATATATATATATATATATATATACGTTGTACATAACATTACACATATTACTGTAGTGCACAAAATACTTATTGTTCTTCTTGGTGCATTGCAGTTCTGTTCATGTTAATAGAACCCCAATGAGCCTTGCTAGCACATGTGTATTGCAACGTATCATATATTGTGGTACGCTTTTTTTTATTTTTTTAAGCACACATGCATTTTTGGTGCAATCTATGTGCATTTGGCAGCCCATTCAAGTAAATGGGCTGCTTTACAGCAATGAACATTGATGCATAATAAAATTCACACCATTTCAGCAATGCATGTGAAACCACCCTCCAGATTCATAGCATTAGTTGCTTATTTTGCACATGTTAAATTGATATTGTTTCACAAAAGAATCAAATATGTAATTTACAAATGTTTGTTATTTATTAACTGAACACAGTTTATTTTTTGTTTAGTTGAAATGTTTTGCTGGTGAGCAATGGTAATGATTTTAGAGCATCAACTATTTATTCTACTGGTCTTATGCTTGGTTTTGGGGACCTTTTGCAGACAAAGTAAAATATTGCAAAAATGGTCCGGCCACCTGAGGTTAAAAGTGTAATGCATATTCTGTCAGTAAAAGGGTTAGAAGTAAATGTGATTTATGAATTTTTTTTTTTTTTTGCTTTGTTGGCTTTATTTTTTTTAACACAGTTGCATTTGATTGGGTGTTAAAGGTTCACATAGGTTCTCCTCACTCTATTTCACCTCAGTTTAGATTTAAATCTAATTTTACACCCCCTACCCCCAATCCTTCTCTCAGATTAATACTTACCTGTCGCTTATCCAACAAGATTTTTCAAATAACTGTTTTTTTATTAGTAATTTCAGCAAATAAATGAACATAGACTGGACTGGAATTTTCATGCATCACTGGAGCAGGAGTATTGCCAGTGTGTACATAGAAACAGTAATCAATTTAATAGTTGGTATAAGATCATTGCTTAATCATACTGTGAGCTATTAGATACTAAATTAAGTTTGCCGTAGGCCATTTTAGGGCCTAAAGAGAATAAGAAGTAACAGAGAGGAAGAGAAACTTAAAAGAGGGGGAAAGAATAGTTGAAGAAGTGAGATAAAGAATAAAGGTGGGAAGGTAAGGGCTCAACCATCGTCTCAAGCCAACAAGATTTTGACGCCTAGACCACATGTCAAAATTCTTCCCAGTCGGGCTCACGTGTATTTTTATACATATATATATACAGTGGTTGACCGCGATATTGTGTCAATCTCGCTCCCTTTCTCGGCGAGATTGAGCACTTGTGAGCTCCATTGCGGGAGCCAGCACCGAGCTGGCTTGCCGCGATGGAGACAAAGCCGTCATAGAAGTGACGGGGATCCGACGCGGATTCCCGCCAATTCTACACGTGGGTGGAGTTTGTTATGAATCCTGAGAAGGAAGTCCCCGCCGGATTTTAAATAAAAATCCGGCATGGGTTCCCCCCTCAGGAGCATAACGGGCCCTTAGGTCTGGTATGGGTTGTAAGGAGACCCCCCTATGCCGAAAAACCGGCGTGGGGGTCCCCCCACAGTCCATACCAGACCCGTATCCAAAGCACGCCGGCCGGCCGGTCAGGAGGGGAGTGGGGGAGAGTGAGCGCCCCCCCCCCCCCTCCTGAGCCGTACCGGGCAGCATGCCCTCAACATGGGGGGGTCAGGTGCTCTGGGGCAGGGGGTGCACTGCGGCCCCCCACCCCAGAGCACCCTGTCCCCATGTTGATGAGGACAGGGCCCCTTCCCGACAACCCTGGCCGTTGGTTGTCGGGGTATGCGGGCGGGAGGCTTATCGGAATCTGAAAGCCCCCTTCAATAAGGGGGCCCCCAGATACCGGCCCCCCACCCTAAGTGAATAAGTATGGGGTACATTGTACCCCTACCCATTCACCTGCAAGAAAAGTGTAAAAACAAATAAACCACACAGTGTATTGAAATATTTTATTAGTTGGCCGCCGGGGGGGGTGTGTATGATCGCTTTTATAAAAGCGCCCCCCTCCGGCGGGCTTCTGCGGGGGGGTGGGTGCCGCTGTTCTTCACCGCCGTCTGGTTCTCTTCCGCCGCCGGGGGGGGCGCTTTGATAAAAGCGCCCACCACCTGGCGGGCTTCCTTCGACATCTTTGGCAGCGGGGGGGTCTTCTCCCACTCTCCGAGGTCTTCTCTCACTCTCCGGGGTCTTCTCCGGCTCTCCGGGGGTCTTTTCCGGCTCTCCGGGGGTCTTCTTCTTCTTCAGGATTTGCCGCCGCTATCTTCGTGTTAGCTCAATTACTAGCGGCGGCGTGTCCCATCTTCTGTGACGTCTTCTTCTTCTCTTCTTCCGCTGTTATGGCTGGCGCGTGGCTCGCAGCAAATTATATAGGCCTGTCTTGTGACGTCGCAGTCCCATCATGCTCCGGTAGGTACCACGTGGTACCTACCGGAGCATGATGGGACTGCGACGTCACAAGACAGGCCTATATAATTCGCTGCGAGCCGCGCGCCAGCCATAACAGCGGAAGGAAGCGGTGCGTCAACATCTGGAGAAGAGAAGAAGACGTCACAGAAGATGGGACACGCCGCCGAATCCTGAAGAAGAAGAAGACCCCGGAGAGCCGGAGAAGACCCCCGGAGAGCCGGAGAAGACCCCGGAGAGTGGGAGAAGACCCCGGAGAGTAGGAGAAGACCCCCCCGCCGCCGAAGATGTCGAAGGAAGCCCGCCGTCAAAGCGATCATACACACCCCCCCCGGCGGCCAACTAATAAAATATTTAAATACACTGTGTGGTTTATTTGTGTTTACACTTTTCTTGCAGGTGAATGGGTAGTGGTACAATGTACCCCATACTTATTCACTTAGGGTGGGGGGCCGGTGTCTGGGGGCCCCCTTATTAAAGGGGGCTTCCAGATTCCGATAAGCCTCCCGCCCGCATACCCCGACAACCAACGGCCAGGGTTGTCAGGAAGGGGCCCTGTCCTCATCAACATGGGGACAGGGTGCTCTGGGGTGGGGGGCCGCAGTGCGCCCCCTTCCCCAGAGCACCTGACCCCCCCATGTTGAGGGCATGCTGCCCAGTACGGCTCAGGAGGGGGGGCGCTCGCTCGCCCCCACTCCCCTCCTGACCGGCCGGCCGGCGTGCTTTGGATACGGGTCTGGTATGGACTGTGGGGGGACCCCCACGCTGGTTTTTCGGCATAGGGGGGTCTCCTTACAACCCATACCAGACCTAAGGGCCCGTTATGCTCCTGAGGGGGGAACCCATGCCGGATTTTTATTTAAAATCCGGCGGGGACTTCCTTCTTAGGATTCGTAACAAACTCCGCCCACGTGTAGAATTGGCGGGAATCCGCGTCGGATCCCCTTCGCTTCTATGACGCACTCGCTGGAATGTGCTTTTACTATTCCAGCGAGTGCGAGATGTCGGCAGCCTGTCGCCGAGAATCAGCGCGATGCTGTCGTGCTATAAACACATTCTCGGCGGCAGGCACTGTATATATATATATATATATATATCCATACACATACACATGTTGATTTATACCACAGTACAGTTACATATCATTGCAATTAAAACCTCCAAACTATCTAATAAACATCAGATATAACTTTGTAAATAAATTTGTTGCATCTTGAAACCACAAAATAAAGTATAAAACTGGACAATACATAAACAATTTAAACACAGCATCTAGTTAGCTTAACACATTTCGTGGTTGTTGTACCACTCTGCAGGAGAAAGCATGCAATTTAAATTCACAAATTGGAGGTGCGGTAATAAGGTCTGGGAGCCCATGGGGGCATCATTTCTGGGAACTGTGGAGGTGACAACCAACCGCAACCCAACACAAAGCATCATCCAAGGTGGACGAACATCCATGGAATATGGTCAGAGGTGTAATCAGAGCTAGCTTATCAAGGCTTCTCATAGTAAAATATAGCAACCCTGATTCACAGGAGTGCATGGTGTATGGAAGAACCAGACAAGGATGTAACAGGGGATTTGTGAATTTATATCAGATGCTTGCCATAAAATGCTTTGAGGTCACTAGATTAAATTGTTTATGTATTTTCCAGTGCTATATTTTATTTTGTGGTTTCAAGATACTTTATTGAACAATTTTATTTTATATCTTATATCTGATGTTTATTGGAGAGTTTAGAGGCTATGTGTGTATATATATATATATATATATATATATATATATATATATATATATATATATATATATATATATATATATATATATATATATATTTAAATATTAGGGCTGTGGAAATGAAAGATTAATTCCTCGATTAATTGATAATTTTTTTTGATCGATCAAAATTCGGTACTAGTGGTGCAATGGATCATAAACGATCCATGATCCGAATGGGTCACCGTATGCAGATCGGCACACCACGTGATCTGTGGAGCTCCGCTGCTGCCTCAGCCATAGGAAAGGCTGCGGCTTTGGCCTAGTTTCCGGCATGGCAGCCATCTTGGTCCACCCGGCGGCGGCCTATGTGAGCCTAGAGCGGCGCGCTGCCGCCATCACCCGGCCTCAACTGCTCGTGTTCGCTGGGCTTCTCTGATAAGACTAAGCAAGTACTAATCTTCCTATACAGTTTATACAGTGGGGGAGATGTGGACCATATTACAGTGGGGGGATGTCTGGATTACAGTGGGGAGATGTCTGTGGATTACAGTGGGGAGATGACTGTGGATATTACAGTGGGGAAGATTGTGGATATTACAGTGTGGGTGATTGTGGATATTACAGTGGGGCATATGTCTGTGGATATTACAGTGGGAGAGATTGTGGATATTACAGTGGGGTGATTGGGGATATTACAGTGGGGTGATTGTGGATATTACAGTGGGGTGATTGTGGATATTACAGCGGGGGGTGGGTATTTGTGGATATTACAGTGGGGGAGATGTCTGTGGATATTACAGTGGGAGTGGGGGAGATGTCTGTGGACATTACAGTGGGGTGATTGTGGATATTACAGTGGGGTGATTGTGGATATTACAGTGGGGGGTTATTGTGGATATTACAGTGGGGGAGATGTCTGTGGATATTACAGTGAGGTGATTGTGGATATTACAGTGGGGGGTTATTGTGGATATTACAGTGGGGCAGATGTCTGTGGATATTACAGTGGGGGAGATGTCTGTGGATATTACAATTTGCACTATATATGGTGGTGATCTGAAAAATGCATGTGTTATAATTAATCAAAATTAGTTGATTAATCCATTTAAAAAAAAAAAGATTAATCAAACACAACATTTTTAATCAGTAACAGCCCTAATAAATATATATCTATATATCTCTATCTATCTATCTATCTATCTATCTATCTATCTATCTATCTATCTATCTATCTATCTATGAATTACTGTTTTTGACCTTGTTATATAGAGTGTCCTATGAATTAATACAGTATTTTAATATACAGTATGTACTGTTGTATTTGCTGTAGCTGTGTGTTTCATACAAAGTCCCACTCCCCTCCTTTCCCTCTTATTCAACAGGCTGGTTGTACTGAAGTCGATCAACAGATTGACTTCAGTACAACTATCCTGACCATAGATCTATGGCCAGGCTTTAAGCTTACCTTGTTTACTGACAATGGCTTTGCAAAGTGAATATTTTATTTGCTAAGTGAACAGCCTCTACTACATTTGTTAAATTAACCCTAATATGTCAGTGTTAGTTTAATGCATTAAAACCCAAAAGTGTTTGTCCACATTGTTTCCAGTATTGATGAACTGATTGATTTTCAAATCAGGCCAAATTGGCCAAATTGCAGCCTTTTTTTTTTTTTTTTTTTTGCTGATTCATTGAAATCTGCAGAGAATCATTCAATCTGGAAATAACGATTAAAATAAAAATAAAGAGATCCTCCTGCACCCCCTGGAAAATTACTTAACAGTGTAATACAATACAATGTGAAAGTGAAGCAGCAGGTAGTAAAGCTGATAGGCTTCAAATATATAAAGAAAACAGCTGTGATTCCATACAGAGATAAACATATAAAAAATGTGCTACAAAAATGATATGTTTCAAAAGTAACATACACAAACAGGTAAGTAAATTAATGAATAAAGTCCAATAATCCACCACCAAGTGCCAATATATTTTCTAGTTCATCAAACGTGACAATGAAAATACAATGAATGGTGACTCCAAAGAAAAGTGTGTCTCCTTTCACCAGCTACTAAGTAAATATCCTATTCACCGGACGGAATTGACACCCATGACAGGTAGTCAACAGCAAATGGACAAATATCCAGAGACAGCAGCTCAAGGCAAATATGTTCCCGAATGGATATGGTATGTCAACCAAAAAGAAGAAAACATGCCCCCTGATGACATCAGGAACTGCTGCCGAAAAAACATTGGGTCCCGTTATACGTGCTACGTAACTTCCGCCACCAGTTGGAATGCAGGTGGAACACGGACGGCGTCCTTGCCATTTTCTATGGGCATGATTTTCATCTCCATTTTTTAAGTGCAATCTGTCGTTTTAAACATGCCTTTTAAAGTTACTGCACTATGAAAAGCTCCTGTTTTCTTCTGTTTGGTTGACATACATACCATATCCATTCAGGGGAACATATTTGCCTTGAGCTGTTGTCTCTGGATCCTTGGCCGTTTGCTGTTTTTGACTACCTGTCATGGGTGGCAATTCTGTCCGGTGAGTAGGATACTTACCTAGTAGTTGGTAAAAGGAGACACACTTTTCTTTGGAGACATCATTGTAGTTTCATTGTCACGTTTGATGAACTAGCAAATATATTGTCATTTAGTGGTGGATTATTGGACATTCATTTATTTATCTGTTAGTGTATGCTACTTTTGAAACATATCATTTGTGTAACACATTTTTTATTTGTTTAGCGCGGTATGGAATCACAGCTGTTTTATTTATATATGGAAATAATTATTACCTAAATAAAGAGTATCTGCTTATCAGAAAGGTCTGCATGCAAATATGCAGGTGCATTAAGGATAAGAGAATACTGCATGCAGTGGTGCTGATTTTATTATCACTAATTCAAAACCAGTACAAAAACCAGCTGTTAACGACATAAATAATAATAATAAAAGAACAGCCATGGTGTTTTTACAGTTCTCTAAAGTGTTTTCAATTTCTTTTTATTAATATTTTTACCAAATACAAAAAAAAAGGGATTTTTAAATACAGCTTACCTGTAAAATCCTTTTCTTGGAGTACATCACGGGACACAGAGCGGCATATTCATTACTATGTGGGTTATATGGAGTACCTTCAGGTGTGGACACTGGCAATCTTCAAACAGGAAGTCCCCTCCCTATATAACCCCCTCCCCTAGAGGGAGTCCCTCAGTTTTGTAGCAAGCAGTATGCCTCCCAAAATGGTCACCCAAAAGAGGGGTGGGAGCTCTGTGTCCCGTGATGTACTCCAAGAAAAGGATTTTACAGGTAAGCTGTATTTAAAAATCCCTTTTTCTTTCTCGTACATCACGGGACACAGAGCGGCATATTCATTACTATGTGGGATGTCCGAAAGCAATGCTTTAATGAGGGGAGGGAGACATCTTCCAAAGAAGGATTCAATTTTAGAGCTAAACTCAAATCATAATAATATTTCCAAATTAGTCAAGAAAGAAGAACCTTTTTCTTTTTTTTTTTTTTTTTTTTTTATAACCAAGGGTGTTTCTGATCCCGAGGATTTCAAACTGCAGCCTGTAGTACTGCCTGACCAAAGGCAGTATCCGCATTTCTTCTCACGTCTAGTTGATAAAACCTTGTAAACGTGTGGACTGATGACCACGTTGCCGCCTTGCATATCTGAGCCATAGAGATCTGATGGTGTGCTGCCCAAGAGGCGCCCATGGCCCTGGTAGAATGGGCCTTTACCGACAACGGAGGGGCAACCTCTTCAATCCGTAGGCTTGAATGATTAATTGTCTAATCCATCTCGAGATGGTGGATTTTGCAGCTGCCTGCCCCTTCTTGGGGCCATCTGGTAGAACGAATAACACCTCTGTTTTCCGGATCTTTTCCGTAGCTTTAAGATAGGCCTTCATGGCCCGGACAATATCCAAGGTATGCAGCAACCCCTCCTTTCTAGATGTAGGTTTTGGAAAGAAGGATGGAAGTACCAAATCCTGGTTTAAGTGAAATTTGGATATAACCTTTGGTAGAAAGGCAGGATGGGGCCGGAGAACTGCCCTGTCCTTATGCAGAACGAGATATGGTTCCTTACACGATAAGGCTGCTAATTCTGACACTCTCCTGGCCGAAACTATGGCGACCAAGAAAACCAATTTTCTTGTCAGTAAGACTAAAGGAATCTCAGCCAACGGCTCAAAAGGCTGTTTCTGTAGAGTGGACAGGACAAGATTTAAGTCCCATGGACAAATTGGTGACTTGACAGGAGGATTAATACGCAAGACCCCCTGTATGAAGGTCTTTACCAGCGAGTGGGTGGCCAGCGGCCTCTGAAACCACACTGACAGAGCTGAGATCTGTCCTTTGATTGTGCTTAGTGCCAGGCCTTTATCCACTCCTAGCTGGAGAAAACTTAACACCCTATCAATAGTATATTTGCGGCAATTCCATCTTTTGGATTCACACCAGCCTATATAGTTCCTCCACACCCTGTAATAAATTACCCTGGAGACCGGCTTTCTAGCCTTAATCAGGGTAGGGATTACCTGCCTAGACAGACCCCTACCCCTGAGAATCAGGGATTCAGCCTCCAGGCCGTCAAATTTAGACGCTGTAATGTAGGGTGGAGGATCGGGCCTTGTGAGAGTAGGTCTGGTTGTAGAGGAAGAGTCCAAGGGTCTCCCACTGCCATCTTCAGGACTAGTGAGTACCAAGTCCTCCGGGGCCAAGCCGGAGCTATTAGAATGACTGGCTTGTGCTCCACTCTGATCTTGCGCAACAGGCGGGGGAGTAACTGTAGTGGAGGGAATGCATATAGAAGTTTGAATTGATGCCAAGGGCAAACCAACGCATCGGTTCCGCAGGCCATAGGATCCCTCGCTCGCGACACGAACCTGTCTAGTTTCTTGTTGAACCTGGATGCCATTATATCTACGTCTGGCGTTCCCCACCTCTGGCAGATTGTCTGAAAGACCTGGGGATGCAGAGACCACTCCCCTGGCAACAGACTCTGGCGACTTAAGAAGTCTGCCTGCAGGTTGTCCACTCCGGGAATGAATATCGCTGAAATGCAGGGTACATGAACCTCTGCCCATTGAAAAATCAAGTTCACTTCCCTTTGAGCGGCCTGGCTCCTGGTTCCCCCTTGGTGGTTTATGTATGCCACCGCCGTGGCATTGTCTGACTGGATTCTCACCGGGAACCCCTTTAATCTGGAGGTCCACGCCAACAGGGCTAGGCGAGCAGCTCTGATTTCCAAGATATTGATGGGGAGCTGCCTCTCTGCTTTCACCCAAGTTCCCTGGCGGGAGAACCCCTCGAAGACCGCCCCCCAGCCTGCCAGGCTGGCGTCTGTGGTAACTACCTTCCAGACAACAGGGCTGAAGGATCTTCCCTTTAGAAGGTTCTGAGGGTTCAACCACCAGGCCAGGCTTTGTCGGACCCTTGATGATAGCGTCAAAGGGGACTCTAAGGCATGTGCCCTCTTGCCCCAGGCTGCTAGAATGGCTGCCTGTAGGACGCGAGTGTGGATCTGAGCGTATGGTACTGCCTCGAATGTGGCCACTAGCTTGCCTAGTAATCGCATACACAGGCGAATAGTTGGTCTTTTCTTGTTTACAACCAACTGAACCAACCCCTTGATCGCCTTGATCTTTACAAGGGGCAAGAACACCTTTTGATGTTCTGTGTCTAACCTCATGCCGAGGTATTCCAACTGCTTTGTAGGCTGGAATGCTGACTTTCCCTGGTTTAGGACCCAGCCGAATTCTTCGAGGTACCGAACCGTGAGTTTTACTGCCTTTTGCAGACCCGTCCGTGAGTGATCTATGATTAAAAGGTCGTCCAAGTATGCTAGGACTGTGACTCCTTGGATCCTTAAATTGGCCAGAACTGGGGCTAGAATCTTCGTGAATACCCGGGGGGCCGTGGCCAGCCCGAAAGGGAGCGCCCTGAATTGGAAGTGTCGCTGCCCCACCGCGAAGCGTAAAAACCTTTGATGCGCCTGAAAGATTGGTACATGAAGGTAAGCATCTTTTATGTCTATGGAGGCCAGAAAATCGTCTTTCTGAAGCGCGGCGGCTGCTGACCGGATGGATTCCATCCGGAAGGAACGCACCCTTAGATAACCGTTTAACCTCTTTAGGTCCAAGATTGGCCTGACATCGCCGTTGGGCTTTGGTATGACAAAGAGATTGGAATAGAAACCTACGCCTTGCTCTTGGGCTGGCACTTCTATAATTACGTCCTGGCAAAGCAGGTGATCCAAAGCTGCCAGCATTGAGGCCTTCCTTGCTGGATCCCTTGGTAGCCTTGATTCTTGAAAATGAGGCGGAGGATATCTTAGAAACTCCAGTCTGTAACCTGTGGTTACAGATGCCCGGACCCAATTGTCGGGGATCTTGGCTTCCCAAACTTCTGAGAAGAGACGAAGCCTTCCCCCCACCCTTGAGAGTGGGGGCGCCCCTTCATAATGCAGACTTAGGGGCTGTCTTTGACGGCTTGCGATACCACGGCTTCTTACCCCCAGGGGTCTGTCCTTGCGATCTACTGATAACGTTGGATCGTGCAGGCGGCCGTCGATACTGCCTGGAATTAGAGGGCCCCGAGACAGGAAAAAACTGCCTCCTAAATGTAGGAGCCCGGAATGTCTTTTTGACCGGTAAAAGGGTACTCTTGCCATTTGAAATAGTCTGAATATATTTATCCAGATCTTCTCCGAAGAGTCGTCCTCCATGGAAGGGAAATCCTGCCAGAAGCTTTTGCATGGGGGCTCCGCCGCCCAGTTCTTCAACCATAAGAGCCTTCTCATGTGCACCAAACATAGTGATAAACGAGAAGCCTGCTGGATGGAATCTTTTATAGCATCTACCGCGAAACACAGAGCTCTGGGAATGTCAGCAAACTCCTCTGCTTGTTGGGTAGGCATGTCCTTTAACATCTCTTTTGTCTGGTCTTTTAATGCCTGACAAACTCCAATTGCAGCTACCGCTGGCTGCACCACTGCTCCTGCCGTAGCAAAGGATGCTTTTAAAAGTGTCTCTAATCTTTTATCAACCGGATCTTTAAACATATGTATGTTTTCCACCGGGCAAGTTAGTGATTTATTCACACATGAGATGGCTGCATCCACTATTGGGAGCCTCCACTTCTTGGAGAATTTTTCCTCCATGGGATAAATGACCGCAAATCTTTTCGGTGGCAGAAAAATCCTGTCCGGCCGTACCCAATCCCGAAAGATCAATTCCTCCAAGAGAGGATGGACCGGAAAAACTGCGTTGCTTAACGGGGCTTTCAAAGAGCCCAGAGAGGATACCGGAGGAACCTGAGGTTCTGGCAATGGT
Organism: Rana kukunoris; assembly: GCA_029574335.1. Lineage (NCBI taxonomy): Eukaryota > Metazoa > Chordata > Amphibia > Anura > Ranidae > Rana > Rana kukunoris. Next base: position 249,343,056 of record CM056053.1, on the reverse strand, counting down.
AAACTAAATGCCGAGCGGACCATGTCCGTCAAAGACTGTACCCACAGTCTCTCTGTCTGGGAGTCTGAAAATGGTTCCTCAGAGGTAGACCCCTCCATCCCTGAACCCTCTTGGTTCAGGTCCAGTTGATCCTCCTGTGATTCTAATTCCTCCGGAGAGAGAATCTCAGCATCTGAGGATACACCCCCTGGTGATGGGGATCTAACCCGTTTCTTACCAGGAATAGCTCTAGCGATCAATGCCGCTATTCTCTCTTCTAGCCCCCCTAGGGATACGGCTAGCATCTCCTCTGTGATAAACACAGGGCTGGGCTGATCTGGGCCAGCCTCCGCACCAGATCCCCCTAATGGCTCATCCAAGGCGCTCCTTAAATTATTAAGCTGCGGGGAAAGAATCGGCATATCAGAATCAGAAAGGGAACCCTTTTGTTTTTTGGTCTTTTTTGTACCCTTTGACCCCGAACCCTTGGAAGCCATAATACAAAATCGAGGGACTCCGCCCACACAACAGACTGTAGTGGGCAGGAGTACAAATTTCAGAGTTTAGGGGAGAATAGATCACTTAGTGTCCCCAAAAACTGATGGGCCCGTATGTTGGTTTTTTTTTTTTTTTTTTTTTTTTTTTTTAAATAATTATATATTATATATTATATATTTTCCTTGACAACATACAGTGACCCTACTTTAAGTTTGCCAGCCTCCAACCTGCTGCAAAATAAGGGGGATTCTTGGCTTAACAATAAAGGCATTGGAACAAAGTCCACATGTACTACCCCTCTTCCGCCACCGGGAGTCACTGTTCTGCCGCTCTGCGTCCTCTCCTTGAAAGATCAGCCTCAGACTGAGCACTGAGAAAGCCTGCTGTCTAAAACAGCACAAAGGCGCGCCCCTGTATGACGCCGCAGGCCCGCCCCCCCCCGCCCTCCTGTCTGGACGGCGCGAAAAACGTCAATAAGACGTGCGCGCGCACGCGCGCGCGCGCGCGCGCGTATGCCGGAAACAGGAGGAACATGGAGGAGCCGCGCTGCTGGAGATCCAGGCACGCAGAAACAGGCGGCAGATTCAAACCCCCGGCCAGGTAGGACTCTCTCAAGGCCCCTAGGGATCCTTACTAGCCCTAGGAAGAAACAGCAGGTTAGCTAGCAACACATATTTAAACAGGGGGGCCTAGTGATGGGGGGAGAAAGGGTGTCATCCTGTCTCTTTTAGACATAGTGATCACGGTTGCCCATGCAGAGCATACTTAGGCTATCCCCCCTTTTAGGTTACCCCGGGGAGCCTGCTGTCGAACCAAGTCCCGCAGGCTCCCCCTTACCTGCTCCATGCTGCAGGATGTTTGACCAGCAAACTGATCCAATCTTCTCCCATCTCCGTGGGTAGCGTAGTAGACCTTCAGGCCCTGGGGTCCTATGAAGGTACCCACTGTCCTGGACCTATATAGCACCCTGGCAAACAGGAACTTTATGGTTTTGCAAACTCCAAGTCCTGGGCCCAGGGTCCAGCCCTCCAAAGAGGAGCATTATAGGCAAAACCCCACGGTTTGGGGCCCGGGTACTGTCCACTTTGGCACTGAGGCTCCTTGGACAGATCCGGTTAGCCCGCCCTTAATCCCAAGGATGTGGAGCAAAGCTATTCCGTGACCAACACCTAAGACACTGGCGAAAAAACTGAGGGACTCCCTCTAGGGGAGGGGGTTATATAGGGAGGGGACTTCCTGTTTGAAGATTGCCAGTGTCCACACCTGAAGGTACTCCATATAACCCACATAGTAATGAATATGCCGCTCTGTGTCCCGTGATGTACGAGAAAGAAAATACATTTATACATGATTCCTTTCAAATTTACATAATTCCTTTTTTCAATATACGGAATCTTACGAAAACCCAATACCTTTTACCTCACATATATATACTCCCATTCTTTAAAGTGGTTGTAAACTCCCATACATGAATTGTACCTATAGGTAAGTCTATAAGGCTTACAGTATCTATAGGTACTGTAAATATCTCCTAAACATGCACCATTTAGGAGATTTTTACCTTATATGCAGTAAATGACATAATCAACACATATACTCTGAAGGAACGGCCACCCGTGCAATTTTTTTAGAGACCTGTGCCATAACCGACAACTCCTGCGCGCATGCGCAGGAGTGACTTCACTTGGCTCCGGCCAGTCACACAGCCAGATTCTGGGGACCCAGAAGGAAGATGGGTGAAGATAGATGTGGCCTCCAGCGGTGACAGCACATGGGTGGAGGGCTTCGTTTGAAGGTGTGGTTCACATAATGTGCTAGTATGCAATGCTTTATGGCTTTACTTTGCAGGTCAGAAAAAAAATGAACTCTTTGCCGTTTACATCCTCTTTAAGACTGGCATTTCTAGACAAATTGATTCTAATGCTAACAGTTGTGCAAATAACATATTAATAGGCATTCAACATACACACTAGCTGCGGACTTACAGCATAGATCAAAATTCTCTTCTCTGATTTCCATGTATATATCAGTAAAAGGATATATTTTCAGACAGCTAAATGTCAATGACTTATTTAAGTGCTTGTTGAGATGTTATACACAGGGTAAGAGGATTACAGTGTTTCTATTTGCTGATTTGTCTATGTGCATGTTTGCTTTTTAAACTGAATATGATTCCATCTCTGTTTGCTCAGTAAATGGCTTTCAATGGTTTTTCATTAAAGTCTACAAAAGTAAAATATCTTGATATTAACATACGGTAGGTTTTTGGTTAGACTTTTTTCCAGTAACTAACATTAACTGCGGAATATAATTCTCTTAAAAGCCTGAAAGTAAAAAAAAAAGTAGTTCATACATAAATGTAGAGAGCTATAAAAAATATAATACAACCTAACTAGAAACGTTGTACTACACAGTTCTGATTGAAATATATATGTAGAAGTAGTGTCATTTGAAAACAGATACTCTAATAGATGCAAACTGTTATATTTAATGAAACAAATGGAAGTGTTAAACTTAGAAGTTAGAACCATTTAGTCTGTGACAGGTAATTAGATAGTATCAGAGATAAATAATTTAAGCAGAAAATCTAAACCTGATTGCAGGCACATATTACGTACGCGTGTGACATCATGCAACTCCAGATATAGATCAACACAGCTGGAGATGCTCATTATGCAGTGGTGAATGCAGCCAACACAAAGGATATGTCACAGGGAGAAAAAGATACAATGACAGAACTAATTAATTAAAACAAAAAGGGGGGAGCAGAATGGTATTAAATATACAAACTCTTTGCTAGCATTTGCATTATAGGAGATGCACTCTGTCATTAAGTTAAGTGAATTTCCATTATAATAGTTGGTGTTCCTTTTTTTTTCAGTCAATCATTTGTTTAATGCATCTTTGTGTTATTGTTATGCACCTGAATGCTAAATGGTTTGCAGATAACAACAAAATACACAAAAAAAAATAATAATAATAATCTGGAAACCCCTTTGTGTATTCATTGTATTGGTTATGCATATATACTGTACATATCTACATATGCACAATATTTACACTCTCAAAAGAGCTAACTGAATTGCATGAAGTACATATCAAATCTGCAGTCATAAGCAGTAATTAAAGTGTGTGGACTTCTGGCTGCTATGTAATTGGCACAATTCAGAAACAGAAAACGCATTTCTGGTTGACTTCTAAAATTAACTTAATATGTACTTTGCATGCACTTTACTAAATGTCTCCAGTGTGATGGCTATTTATAATTCTGATCAATGCACTGCACAGGCTGATTTGCTCAGTGAACTGGTAAAATTATCCAAATGACCCATTACAAGTTAAGATTTCTAAAGCAGAGTAGCAGCAGGACATCCTGAACCAGGAAGTCATGCTCTCTGCCTCTAGTCATCAATCAATATCCAACCAGGGTACTGCTTAAAAAGATGCAGTATGCTTATGATCAAAAGAGAAAACACTTAGGTTTAAGAAGCCCATATATTCTATAGGGAGGGTTCTTTTTACCACTGTCTACCAGTTCACCAACTCACTGGGTAAGTTAAATATTCACCTGGTAGAGCAAGTAACAAGTAATGTATTTTACCATACCATATCACCAACATATATTTTTTTTTATTCTACTGCACATGACTGGCTTTCGACAGTAAAAAACAAATTTTGCCAAGTGAAAAATCTCTACTAAATAATTAATTTAGTCTCAGCCTGGAACACACCTTGGGCAATGGTCCCCTAGCCCCTTCTCCCTTTCTTAAGTCCACCCCCCATCCAAGCCATGGCAGGTATTATAACTGAAACTTCTACTCTCCATTAATGGTGTAATCCTGATTAGATATGAGCCTGGTGCCAGGAATCATCCTGATCAAAAGGATTAAACAAGCACATTTGACTAATGACCATTTATGTGAGGGTCCACTGGATCTGGTAGGAGGCTTATCTTTATAAGAGAGTGTGTGAATGTGGATTACATTTTTGAAATTGAGTCACTTTATACATTTTTTGTCACTTTATTTGTCTATCATTTTATTTATTGTGTTGGTGTATCACTGTATCTCTAGTTGTATTGATGTAGCACTACATTTTTGTATTTCTATTTCTTGCTGTTGGTGTCACGATTGCTTAAGTGGCTGCTTTATCATTTATTAAGTATATATGCTCCAGAGCAGATTTTTATATATTTTTTAAGTACTGGTATATGCTCCATATAAAAAAAAATGGCCTGAGAGGGATAAAGAATATTGCCTGAACAGCATGGACATGTGGCTACCCCCCGGACAGGTTTAATATTTATTTATTTAAAAAAAGAAAATGTACAGTAGGTCAAGTGGGAAAATAGGATCAGGTAACACTTGAGTATAGGTATGGAATGTCATTTATCCAATCAGGAAGGTTCCAAAGGTCACATGACCAGTGGGAACATTCTGGAAGTGAGTCCTCTGCTGGAATCTCCTCACAGCTTGTCAGAGTACAGCAACAAGCTCCCCACCCCCACCCTTGTTGCAGGCACTTCATGTGGTTTTGTCACCCTTTAAAATCAAAGGGGGGACTTGTTGTTTGATACTTGTATTGTTCGAGTCCTGAGGACTGAGCTGTTTATATTTATTATGAGGACTTGTATTGTTCGAGTCCTGAGGACTGAGCTGTTTATATTTATTATTTACAAGTGAGAATTGTATGGATTAATAAAATGATTGAATGGACTTAAGTTATTTACAATTTACACCAATAAAAGTGCCACAGCCAATTATATTCCGAGTATGTCATGAGTGTCTTTACTTATTAAAAGGTTAAATTAGGTATTGAAGGAGGGATAGGTACGGCCTACATTTCCATGTGTATTCAGCCTACACTTAACCCCTTTAGATTTCCCCCCTTAATAACCTGATCATGTTTTGCGATACAGGACTGCTTCGATTTAACTGACAATTGCGCCATCAAGAGACATTGTACCCAAACAAAATTTACATTCTTTTTTTTCCCACAAATAGAGCTTGCTTTTGTTGGTATTTGATAACCTTTGCTTTTTTATTTGTTTGTGCTAATCAAACTTCCCTGTCAGAATTGGGATCTGTTTGTTTACATTAACAGTTCTGGCTCTGTGGATTGATTGCGGGTGACCGGCGGACAGCGCAGCTGCCGACCACATGCATCAGCTCCTCCGCTGTGCAGCTATTGCTCTTAAAGGAGCCGTTGTACCGGTGTGGCGAATCAAGAAAACAGGACGACCTTCCACCATATAATGATGGTGGCTGGTCAGCAAGTGGTTAAAGTGTATTCAAACCCAAGACCTATAATGGTATATTTTTGCAGCTTACCAGTTATTAGATGTGGTGGCTGTATTATGTTCCCTTTATCAGTATTTTTCTTTAGTTTCATCTGGTGATCCTGCCAATAACATCGTACTTTCCTAGGGTCACAACTCCTTCTAGATCTGTAGATACCAAAACTTGCTAAATTAATGCTATTTTCATATGCAAATAATGTACACTTCTATTAACCACTTAAGCCCTGGACCATTTTGCTGGTCAAAGCCCGGGCCACTTTTTGCAATTCGGCACTGCGCCGTTTTTAACTGACAATTGCGTTGTCGTACGACATGGCTCCCGAACAAAATGTACGTCCTTTTTTTCCCACACATAAAGATTTCTTTTGGTGGTATTTGATCACCTCTGGGATTTTTATTTTTTGCGCTATAAACAAAAATAGAGCGACAATTTTGAAAACAATGCAATATTTTTTACTTTTTGCTATAATAAATATCCCCAAAAAATATATGCATTTTTTTTCCTCAGTTTAAGTCGATACGTATTCTTCTATATATTTTTGGTAAAAAAAATAGCAATTAGCATTTATTGATTGGTTTGCGCAAAAGTTCTAGCGTCTACAAAATAGGGGATAGTTTTATGGCATTTTTATTAATTTTTTTACTAGTAATTGCGGCGATCAGCATTTTTTATCATGACTGCGACATTATGATGGACACCTCGGGCAGTGAAAGGGTTAACCACTAGGTGGCACTGTAGGTTAAGTTTTCCCTAGTGAGTGATTCTTACTGTAGGAGGGATGGGCTGTGTGTGACAAGACAGTCATCACGCTTCCGATTACAGGAAGCGAGCGGTGATTACTGTCATTGTCACTAGGCAGCATCTCCCCGTTCTTCCTCACCGTGAGACAATCGGAGGGAGCGTGCGTCTAAAACGCTGTGATCTTAAAGGGGGCATATATATATACGTCCTTCTGCCTGTCCGTGCCATGCTGTTGTCGTATATAGTTGTGCGCTGGTCAGCAAGCAGTTAAACCAATAAAACATATCTAGATAGATAACCTGAAATATCTATATATATATAAAACTCAACGTGTGTGTGTGTGTATGTATGTATGTTCCAGCATCACGTCCAAACGGCTAAAGATATTAACATGAAACTTGGCACACATGTTACTTATATGTCAGCAACAAACATAGGATAGGTGGTTTAACCCTTACCCACCCCCATTTGCCATGGTCGGGGTTTTTCTTTAAAGTCCCATTCAACTCTATGGGAAAGGGTTTTTCTTTAAAGTCCCATTCAACTCTATGGGAAATACATGTTACTTCATAACTTCCAAACGGCGGTTTTTGTTTCAAGTCCCATGCAAGTATATGGGACTGTGGTCTCTTCATCACAGCTCAGCCACAGCTACTGATGTCATCACAGGTCCTTCAACCACAATCTCTTCATCACAGCTCAGACACACCTACCGATTTCATCACAGGTCCTTTTACCACAATCTCTTCATCACAGCTTAGCCACACCTATCTCTTCATCACAGTTTAGCCACACCTACTGATGTCATCACAGGTCTTTTTACCACCTATCTCTTTAACCACAGTTTTTTTTTATCACAGCTCAGCTACACCTTACTCCACAAGCTCTGCACTGCATCTTCAGGTCAGTATGTGGGCTGGCTACATTGAGAGAAGCCGAATTAATTTCTTTACCAGACCAAATCAGAAACCTGTTTGCTATAATACTAACAACATGCAGTCCTTCAAATCCAAACACTTTATGGGAGAAGTATAAGGAAGCACTAAGTGAGGATATACTTGCCAAAACTCGGAGGGAAAACCCAACATTGGAAATTACTTTTTGTCCCGAGATTTTCAACAGGGCGTTAATAATTTTAGAGGACAAGTGTATTGCCATGATCAATAAGACATTAGTGCAGTTAGGCCTGCAAGCACCAGTACGAGATCAACAAGATGTACTGAATGCAGATTACATGAGAGAGAAGAACTACAACATGGAAGAGCTGCGTGCACATGTGGCAGATAAGAAACCACTTCTAAGTCAAGATCAAAGAAAAGGATACCAAATCATTATTGATCATATAACAAGACAACAAGGTGGGATTTTTTTTTCTCGATGCCCCTGGGGGTACAGGAAAAACATTTTTGACTAATTTACTTTTGGCTGAGATTCGGGCTCAGGGAGAAGTTGCTCTTGCTATTGCCTCCTCAGGAATTGCAGCTACACTTATGGAAGGAGGGAGAACAGCCCACGCTGCACTAAAATTGCCATTAGACATCGCAAGGCAACAAAATCCTTCATGCAACATAAGCAAGGCAAGTGGTCAAGCGCAGGTGCTTAAAACATACAAATTAATCGTCTGGGATGAATGCACCATGGCCCACAGAAAAGCTTTCGAGGCCCTTGACTCTCTTAAAGGGAGAATAATAACTTTATGGGAGGAGCTCTGGTGCTTCTCTGTGGAGACTTTAGACAAACCCTGCCTATCATTCCAAAATCAACACCAGCAGATGAAATATATGCCTGTTTAAAGCATTCAGTTTTGTGGAAAAGAGTCAGAAAAATCAAATTAAAAGAAAATATGAGAGTACTTCAAAGGGATGAGAATACTCAATTTTTTTCAAACACACTTCTTGAAATCGGAGAGGGTAGACTACCAGTTGAATCTTTAGGAAACATAAAACTTCCCTCTGATTTTTGCAAACTGGTATCGTCAGTTGCCGAACTAATAGATGCAGTATACCATAATATTTCAGACAACTTAGGCAATCTAAACTGGTTGTGTGAGAGGGCCATTCTTGCTGCTAAAAATGAGGATGTCCGTGAAATTAACAATCAAATACTTTCTATGATACCAGGAGCAGTTACTGAGTACAAATCTTTTGATACCGTAGTAGATGCCGATGAGGCTGTGAATTTCCCACCAGAGTTCCTGAATTCCCTTGATCCAGCTGGATTGCCACAACATCGCCTATCACTTAAAGTTGGATGTCCTATTATTTTATTATGAAACCTTGACCCACCAAAACTGTGCAATGGAACAAGGCTGTGTGTGAAAAACATGTTGCCTAATGTGTTGGAAGCTACTATTTTGACAGGAAAGGGAAAGGGAGAAACAGTTTTTATTCCACGAATACCTCTTATTCCAACAGATCTGCCTTTTAGTTTCAAGAGACTACAACTCCCAGTGACGCTTGCATTTTCCATCACGATAAACAAGTCACAAGGGCAGTCCATTTGGTACTGCGGAGTTGATTTAAGATCACCATGTTTTTCACATGGGCAACTTTATGTAGCGTGCTCCAGGGTGGGTTCCCCAAATAATTTGTTCATTTTAGCAAATGCGGGAGAAACTAAGAATATAGTATACAAACAAGTATTGCAATAATATGTCAGTTGAGTTGACCGCACTTTTTAAAGGTCTGTGAGTTGGTACTAATCTGCTTCATTGTACCATATTTTGCTCGGTTTCAACATTCACAAACTGAAAAGGAAAATGTTATAAAAGTTATGAAATACAATACTCTTTAATCAAATAGTAAATATTCATATTTTTATCTGTCAAATTTCTAAAATTAAACATTGTGTTATTTATTATTTATTTATTTATATTTATATAACTATGATTTTCCTCCCCAAAAGGTTAAGATAGGAAGACCGGGCAACGCCGGGTATTCAGCTAGTAAAAAAATAAAAAAGAGAAAGCCTAAATCTATTTGCACAATCTATTTGCACAGAAATAGGTCCAAAGATCTAATTTCCATAACTGACAAAATAAACGGTTTCAATTTTTTTCATTGTTTATTTCTTTATCTGTAGGATAATATAGAGCTTACCACAGATAACTAGTATTATGCTGACCAGCATGTATGCTTACTAAGAAAGAGTAAGAAAACAGAAAGGACAGCAATTACAATTTTTTTTTTCACAGAATATTTCCTACACCTTGGACATTGTTATTGACATAAATTGTAGCTAACATCTGATAATGACATTATATTGGATTCAGTATAATGTAATGCCTCGCTTCCACTGAATGAAACAGTTCGGGTCGGTACAGTTTGGAGCACTTAGAATGGTCCGGTCTATTCTTGTGAGCGTTTCCACTGCAAGTTGGACCGTCCCGGGCCATTCAGGGTTAAGAAAAAATGCCTAGGGTGTCCACCAATCAGTGAAATGTATTGTAGGTCCATCCTAACCGAACCGTTCCATTTTCTATGGCCCCACATCTGAAGCAAGACCCAGAATGGTCCGGTACGGTTCGGTTTTATGGCACACTTTCTTAATGGAAACACCCAAAATAGCGTACTGAACCAATCCGATCCGCTCAGTGGAAACGAGGCATTATATAACACGATCCAGTAGTAGGAACTGGGAGTGATACATCAGCGTTATAAATAGTGTTTCAAAAGGATGTCTTTGATAGCAGTAGTGGCTGCACTCAACTACCAGATCACTACAGCTAATAGTGGTTTTCACTCAGTATTAGGGCTTATATGGTAACTTCTGCAGTTCTACACTTTTCTGAAAAAAAAAAAAAAGTATGTTTGTTATGGGATCTACATTACAGTTACTTTTGATCAGAATATATTAAAGCAAAGGCACAGATTCCATTTAACAGTATATGCAAATGGCAGCAAAATTACATGTAAATTGCCTATTATATACTTTTTATCTCAAGTTTTCTTGAAACTAGTCCAGCAGTATTCAGAATTCATTTACATCTAACACTGATATCTGAATCTTCTAACAAAAAAAAAAATGATTGCAAAGATAAAATCTGTCTATTTACTACCACATAATATTTCCTTACGCTTTCATTTATCTTAGCTTTGTTTATGATAATCAAGCGAAAAAATGGTCTGTTGTATTTTCTTTTAGATTAAAGGAAACTTTAAAAGTTTGGATTCAGTTTTATTGAATTTACTTCAAGTTCTATGAAACTTTTCAAATGAGGATTGAGCAGTTACAATCTTTGTTTAACCTCCTGTTGCCGACGTAATATATACTGTAGGTTCAACAGCAAAGAAGGTGGGCTTTAACACTCACACATCACACATATTTATCCATGGACAGCTAAGGGTTCTGTACTGAAAGCATGCTCACTGCATGTTCCCAGCACAGTCACTGAACTGTCATACACATCTCTTGGTCTCTTGTCATGATCAGAAGCTGGATGGACAGACTCCCAGTCATGTAACCACAGTGACAGTTAGCCAAGACCAATTAACCAGACATCAGGGCTAGGCAAAAAGGTTAATATTAAGCACAATACGAGCACTTACTTTTTAGGCTTGCTGGGCCAGATTCAGCAAGAATTAGATTCCCGCAGAGTATCAGAGATACTCTACGCCGCTGTACTTTACCTGGCTCTAGGAGGAATTCAGAGAGATTTTGGCCCGTAAGGTACGGCGGCGTAGTGTATTTCTCCCGGCGGAATCAAAATACGCGAATAGGGGGCGTGAGGCATTTAAATTAAGCGCGTCCCCGCCGCGATCGAACTGCGCATGCTCCGTTCAGAAATTTCCCGCCGTGCATTGCGTAAAAATCACGTCGTTACGTCATTTTTTTTTTGAGTAGCGTCGTTTACGGACATTCCTATTACCGGACGACTGACGCAAAAAATAAATTGAAAGTCGACGCGGGAACGACGGCCATACTTAACATGGGCCGCATAACGTTAGACCAGCTAAAAGCTGGTTTAACTTTACGTGGCGAAAAAATGACATACGCGATTGCAAATGACGCTCGTAACTTTGTGGATCTCCGTAAAAAGCTCATTTGCATACCCCGACGCTGAAAAGGACACGAACTCCACCCAGCAGCCGCAAAAAGATCGCAGCGTAGATCCGAAGGCGTACGAAGACGTAAGCCTGTCAGATCGAAGCCCAACGCCGCCGTATCATGGTTTGAAGATTCAAACTAGTGATACGGCACGCGAAATTTGAAATTACTCCTGTCTAACACCAGTTAGACAGGCGTAATCGCTCTGTGAATCTGGGCCGCTGTGTCTTATTGAATTCTTACATGGATGGAAACTTACAATAGTAAATGCCTAGTAAATACTAGTGTGTATACATTTTAAATTTGGCTATTGAGCTTTGTAAACAAGCTTTTGTACAATAGATAATAAGAATAAACAGAAAGCATGTGAAATATCCATGATCTCAATATGATAGTTGCATATGAAAAAATAAAAATGTTTAATTGTAGTATTATTTATATACTAATAATTAATATAGAAAATGTACTAAAACAGTGTACTCCCCAGCCCATCACTGTGAAGAGCTGCTTTAGTAACCAATAATTAGGCTGCTTTCACACTGAGGTGCTTTGAAGGCGATAGCAGGTGCAATAGCACCTGCAAAGCACCCTGAAAGAGCTGCTCCTTTGTATCCAGTGTGAAAGCCTGAGGGATTTCACACTGGAGTGTTGCGCCGGCAGGACAGTAAAAAAAGTCCTGCGAGACGCATCTTTGAGGCGCTGTGCCGCTCCTACAGTGCCCCTGCCAGATCTGATCTGCCCTATAGGCTCACTATGCAAGCTGCTAAGGGCCCCGCAAAGCTGTGGAGGGCTCCCCAAATTACTAGAGGTCCCACCTGGTGAGAAGTCATTTTCGGCCCCACACCCAGCTTCTGACAGCAGAACACTGTCGGCAATGTCACTGTTGGCAACTTTAATGTGACATGTTATTTTGCTGAGGGCCCCAGGGAGGTCAGGATAGGCACTGGCCCCTGCCCATTGAAATCAATGGGGCAGCTCCTCCAAAACGCCTGCAAAGCAGCGGGGGTTAAAACCGCAATGCTAGAGGCTGAAAATTGCGGCAAAATGACGGTAAAGTGCTGCTAAACATAGCGGCACTTTAGCGCCGACACACCCAGCACTTCAGTGTGAAAGTAGCCTAAAGCACATGAGACTGGAAAGAATGAGCCTGTGCTATCAACCAGGAAGTTTATGGGTACTGTCCTGATTATTTAGTTACTGTTTAACCACTTTAATACTGGGCACTTTCACCTCCAGTTGAAAACTGACCAGGCCAATTTTCAGCGCTATTACATTTTGAATGACAATTATGCGATCGTGTAGCATTACCCCCAAATTAAATTAGCATCATTCTTTTGAGACAGATAGGGCTTTTTTGTGGTATTTAATCACCACAGTTTATTTTTTATTTTTTGCGAAACAAATTAAAAAGACCAAAAATTTTGAAAGTAAGTATTTTTTGTCCTTCACTGATGTGTTCTAAAGATGGGCACTGTTGAGGTGGCACTGATGGCCAGTGATGCGGTTGTACCGATGGACAGCTCTGAGAGGCACTGATAGATGACTCGGATGGACACTGATAGGCAGTACTGATGGGCACTATTAGGTCTCACTGATGAGAAGGCACTAACAGGCGGCACTAATGGGCACTGAGAGGCGTCACTGATGGACACTTATTGGCACTGATGGGCTGCACTAATAATCAAGGCACTGATGATCAGCACCCTGATTATCAGTGTAATTACCCCCTGTCACACTTTCCGGTTACCGGCTCTCCTCCACTCTCTTTGTGATATTGTGTGAGGAAAGAAATGCCAATATCCGACTATGTTTACATGTGATCAGTTGTGATTGGACACAGCTGATCACATAGTAAAGGGTCACTATGATTGAGCATGCTGGATGCGCACCCCAGGGGGCAAGCAGGGGCATGATTCTGGGAGGACATTAATGCACACCCTCTCAGAAAAAGTCTTTTGGCTATAACCCAGTTTTGAAATAGTTAAAGTCTAACTCTGGGAAAAATAAAAGTCCTCCCTTGCAGTGGGCCTGCATCTGCTCAGTACAGTCTCTGGAATATAAAAGCACTTTTGCTCACCTGACCCTCCACACCCCTGGCAAATGGCATGACCTTTTGGTCTGGTGGTGAACTGTTCTTCCTCACATCCAATGCAGGGTTATAGGCTCTGTATTGGTCTTAATGACATTAGATATCCCCTAGACAAAAATGAGTATGTAACCTTACAGTGTAAGCGCAGCTTCATTGCATAAAAACTGTTTTAATATTACTGGATTTCAGCTTTAATAAAGTGTGAAGTGAAGCGACATCAGGCATATACTGGCCATTGGGACTACAGGGAGTTTCCCAGTGGGCCGATGGCTCAGTGGACCAGTTTTAGTGACAGCCTCTCAAAGTAATGGCTGCATGGCTCGCCCTCCACTTCATGCAGTGATGTGAGAAGGATGAGAAAAATACAGAGGAGAATAAGTGAAATAATAAAAAAGGTGAGTGAGGACTCCTTATGTTATGCTACTTTTTGTATGTGTTTTTTTTTTTTTTTGCACAATTGTGTATAGTATATATATATATACTGTTTTTGTGCTTGTTTGCAAAATTAAAGTCGGCCGGTCTGGATGAAGTCCAGGGCCAATTTTTTTTCTCAGTCCAGCCCTGAGTGACATGAAGTGAAGTAAACCTATGTTCACTACATGATGAATGTTTTTTTTTTTTTCATTGGATGTTTGAATTGAGTTTTATTTTACCACACCTCACTTTACATTTTTGTAAGTTAGGTTCATAGAACTGAATTGAGAGAGGATGGCAGAGAGGTAGAGTTATTATGCACTACTACTAAGCAAGAGTGTACATACATAATGAGCTGTACAAAGAGAGGCATACAAATATTTATGATTAACAAAAACTATAATTTCTCTTTAAGATATGTATTTTTCACATTAAGATATACATTTTATTATGCATTATAAAATAATGTATGGAATTATTCTTAAGTTTTATAGCAATAAAAAATATTCAGTGTCGACTATTTTATGATGCTCTAAATACTGCTGATAGATTTTGCAGCATCAACAAAATAAGATACTGTATCTCCAAAATGTAATTGCATACAGATACTTAAAATTAAAGATACTAGTATTTTACCACTATGCAGCAAATATATGCTAAACAATCATTGTAAAGGCTTTGCAGTCTGATCCTGCCACAATTCAAATATCAGCATTAGACAGACTTGATAATTGACAATAAAAAAGTGGGTTATGCTTTAAGATCAATTAAATATTTTGGTTAGCAAAGAAATAAAAGATTCAAGAATGTAGCTCTATATACTGTAAATTGAAGACAGTTGCTGCCATCTTGTGGCTAGCATTGCTGCGTTTCTTTACAATGTATTATTGTTAGCTGTAAATATAAAACAAACAAATACAAATAACGATCAATAGCTAGTTAGTTTCTGTACATATACTATATAAAAGCTAGTAAGCTATTTTTTTTTTAACAGTTAATATTTTAACAGTCAACACCATTTTATTATTTTTATGTCTCATATTCCTCTGAGTCACAAGACAACTTGTATCTGGACTTGATGCAGTACTTAAAATAAATACTATCATTAAGCAGACCAATCCAAAGTAGAGGTGCATTAAATTTACACGTTTTAGTAGAGACAGGGTTTTTTTAAATTCTTTGTTTCACTTACAAGGGTTTTCTATCTCCATATAGCAGTATACTAAACATAGGTATATGTATGATTTGACTAAAAGTCATGGTATTTATAAGCGTGGTGCAGAAAAAACATGGAGACTGACCTTTGAATGCAGATGTCAGTTCAGCTGTCATCTTTTTGAACACAAATGAGCTTCATTTATCCAAACATATCAAAAAAAATATGTGATGGACATAGAATCCAATCCAATCTAATTTTCATTCTATTATGAGATGTAAACCTTTTTATTCTCCAGGCATGTGGTGTTACTCTTATAATCTGTTCCACTGGCTGTTTGAAGCGGTAGTAACGTATATTTTACAATATAAAATAATAGCCCTCCCTGCAGGTTAAGTAAAGCTGGAATGTGTAGGGCATGAGTGTGTCTCAGTACCTGAATGTACAGAATGTACAGAAATACTCAGTACCTGAATGTACAGAATGTACAGAAATACAAAAAAAAGAGAATGTCCCTGCAGGTTTGATTAATGATGTACTAGTATGCTGCATACTAGTACATTATGGTGTTGATTTATTAACCTCTTCAGGTCCGCGCTATTAACAGAATACGTGAACAGCGCGGACCTGAGGCGCCGGGGTCACGTCTTTGGACGTCATTTGCTTGTAATTCCCCACAGGGTGGCGCGCGGCGGGGAAAAACAGTCCCGACGCATCACCGAGGATCCGATGCGTGTACCCGGCGGCCGCGATGTCCGTCAGGTACACGCGATCGGCGGTGAGAGAGCAGGGACGTGGAGCTCTGAGTGTAAACACAGAGCTTCACGTCCTGTCAGTGAGGTGACAGATGCTGTTTCTCTTGTACATAGGGAGACAGCATCGGTCACCTCCCCCAGTCACCCCCCTCCCCCCACACAGTTAGAACACACCCAGGCAATACATTTAACCCCTTCCTCACCCCCTAGTGTTAACCCCTTCAATGCCAGTCACATTTATACAGTAATTAGTGCATTTTTATAGCACTGGTCGCTGTATAAATGTGAATGGCGCCAAAAATGTGTCAAAAGTGTCCGATGTGTCCGTCGCAATATCGCAGTCCCAATAAAAATCGCAGATCGCCGCCATTACTAGTAAAAAAAAAAATATAAAAAAAAAAATCATAATTATGTCCCCTATTTTGTAGGTGCTATAACTTTTGCGCAAAGCAGTCACTTATTGTGATTTTTTTTTTTTTTTTTACAAAAATACGTAGATGAATACGTATCGGCCTTAACTGAGAAAAAAATAAATAAAAAAAAATAAAAAATGGGATATTTATTATAGCAACAAGTAAAAAATATATATATATTTTTAAATTGTCGCTCTTTTTTTCATTATAACGCAAAAAATAAAAACCGCACAGGCAATCAAATACCACCAAAAGAAAGCTCTATTTGTGGGGAAAAAAAGGACGCCAATTTTGTTTGGGTGCCACGTCGCACGACCGCGCAATTGTCAGTTAAAGCGACGCAGTGCCGGAAGCTGAAATTTCGCCTGGGCACGAAGGGGGTTTATGTGAACAGTAAGCAAGTGGTTAAAGGCAAATACACAGTGCAGTTGCACTCAGCAAGTGCAGTTGCTCTAGAGCAGGGGTGCCCAACCTTTTGAAGCACGAGGACTACTTAAGCAACTTTGTAACTGGCATATGCAGAGCGGACACAGATACTCCTGATCGGATTAGAAGTAGGACACAAGTCTGTTTACATCTTTCTCTCCTTAGAGGTGAATGAAGGGTCCAATTGGGTCGGACTGACCGTGTCTGCGAAAGAGGCCCAAGGCTGCTTTCACACTCCGCGGGTGCAATGCAGTGTACTTTTCTGCACTTTGCAATAGACTTCTATAATATTCTGCAGGTTTGGTGCACTTTCAGAAAGCTCACCAAACTCGCAGGTAATAACAGAAGTCTATGGCTCAGGGCATGTAACCCACAGGTGTGCTTGACCATTATCATAACATATTTATGTCAGAATGCTTTCAACATTAACACGTGAAGACAATTTATAAAGAAAGAAATCTGATTGTGTCACATAACCACTACGGTACTTGACTAAAAGAAAAAAAAAAGAAAAAAGATCAAAAGAGTTTTTATTTTTCAGTAGATTTTTGTAACTTTGTTGAAATGTCTTAAATTGACATTTCATTCATTTTTGTATACCACAGTGTGTCACAACAAGCTGTGTTGTAAAAAATGCTGCATATCATACTTGTTTTCAGTGCACACTACTGATTAATGGGAGTGTGGACTGAACACATAGGACACAAGGGCCCATATTCACAGAGCGATTACGCCTGCGCAACAGGAGATGCGCGTGCGTAAGTCTAAATGTGCGCGTGCGTTTCGTTGCGCGGCATCCCCAGAACGCGTAATTTCGTTAGACTGGCGCATCCGTCCGCGCAAAAGTGCGATAGACACACTATTGATTTGCTAGTCAAATATGCTAATGAGGGACTTACGGGGATCTACAAAACAACGTTGGGGCAGCGCAGGCGACGCAGTGTGCGCAACAGCAAAATGTCCTGTCTAAAATTAGAGCTGATAAAAGCTGGTCTAAAAAAAGAAAAAAAGTCTACTTGTTAGATAAAGCAACACTGTTAGTGAGCAGCTCAGCAGTCACACGTGTTGCTCAACAATCTGTATGCCAACATGCCAGGGGCATCGTCGCGCATAGCTATACTACTGACTTTAGATGAACAAAGAAGGAGGAGGGCACGGAGGATGGCACGGAGGATGGCACGGGAGAGGATATACCGCACCCGCATAGACCTGTTTGGCAGGTGAGTGAGTGATTCTGAGGTGTATCGCATCTTCAGATTCACCCCTCATGTCATCCTGGAATTAACCACAACCCTGCAGGATGACATCACCAGCCCAACACACCGCTCACATGCAGTGCAGCCACTGGTCAAGGTCCTGGCAACACTCCATTTCCTTGCCAGTGGCTCTTTTCAGCGTACAAGTGGAGTGGTGGCTGGGATGTCACAGTCCTCCATGAGCAGATGTGTGCACCAGGTTGTCCCTGCAATACTCAGACGCATGGCCAACCAAATCATCAAACCCACCACTGAGGAGCTGCGGCTGAAGACAATGACAGATTTCTACAGAATTGCCAGATTCCCACGCACCATGGGGGCCATTGATTGCACACATGTGGCACTCCAGCCCCCCCAGGAGACAGAGCACATGTACCGCAATCGGAAGCATTGGCATTCCATCAATGTACAGGTGATAGTCGATGCCCAAGGCCTCATATGGCACGTCCGTGCCAAACACCCAGGGTCCAGCCATGACAGCTACATATACAATCAATGCCACATCCGATTGGAATTCGATCAGAACGTGTATGGGGACACCTGGCTGGTTGGTGAGTGACATGGGAGTCAGGCATGATTATCCCCTCCCATGATGCACATCACAAGGGGCACATGCATGACTAACATCCTCCTGTCTTTTCCCTTACAGGTGACTCTGCATATCCACTGGGACCCCATCTCATGACTCCTATCCAGAACCCCCAAACCCCAGGAGAGGAAAGATACAATCAAGCACATGCCCAAACCCGTGCAGTGGTGGAGCGCACCTTTGGCATCCTAAAGTCACGTTTCCGATGCCTGGATAAGTCTGGGGGTACCCTCTTGTACTCCCCAAACTTCGTGTGCCAGATCATCGGTGCATGTTGCATGCTGCACAACTTTGCAGAAAGAAAGGGCCTGCAGATTGACCTACGTGATGACCTGACCCCTGAACCAGACAATCCCCCCCTAACCGAGGTTACCCCGTCTTCTGAGGGAAGAGCAGCCAGGAGACAGCTCACATTGGGCATCTTTGCACGTTAAACATACACATTAATCATGGCACAATGAGAATGCATGCATGCACAACACTGTGGTCCCTAGCACACACACCCCACATCCACATCAAATTGGATTGGCACCAGTCCACCCTGCAGGACTTGTGAGCAGCAACGCCACGCCAAGGCTCCAATTATGTCACTGTACATTCATACACCATTCACACGGACCTGGGGATCACTTCTCCCTGGTCCTGGGGAACCCTTCTCCACCAAAATAGAGGGTGACACCCCTTTTCCGGCAGGAATGTCACCCCCACATTCACACAGCATTCACAACCCCAAAAAAAAAAAATTGACCTGCAAAATCAAAAAATTTCCAGCAAAAAAAAAAAAAAAAATGACAAAAAAAAAAAACACAGAGAGAAAGCGACTCAGCAAGAAACAGTCCCCAAAAAACAAAACAAAAATACAGCAGAAAAAGAAACAAAAATAAATATATCAATCAAACAAACAGTCTCTCAAACACTTATCAAAAACCACTTTCAAAAATCTACTAACAACCACTTGATCACACAGAACACTAATCTGACAACTACAAAACACACCGCAACGAACAACAAGAACAAAAGCACTTTGTTAAATGGGAAGGGACAAAGGGATGTACTTTTGCAAAGGAAGTGCGTTTGTGTGTGTCTATTTATGCTGTTTGCGTAGTTCACAACGTTGCCCTAGTCCATTTCCAATTTCACTGATTGCGCCGCTCCCGAGTTGTGAGCATGCGCACATCGGAGCTGACATGGTCTCATTCAAGCGCGCATGCGCGAGCCGGCTGGCCCTTCATTTGCATGGGGTCACGGCTCATTTCAATGTAACACGCCCACGTCCTTCCCAATTTGTATTACTCCTCCTTACGCCTTTGGAAAAACGTTACGTATGCGCAATTTCCTGCGCAAAAGCTACGAGAATAGGGTGATTACGCGGCAAAATTGCGCAAGTCTAACAT
The DNA here is from genome assembly GCA_029574335.1 of Rana kukunoris. NCBI lineage: Eukaryota > Metazoa > Chordata > Amphibia > Anura > Ranidae > Rana > Rana kukunoris. The sequence goes on along the minus strand of CM056053.1, from coordinate 249,323,000 downwards.
AAAGGCGGTGCACTACGCCGGTCCAATAATGCGCAGATGTACGTGAATCTGGGCCAAGGTATATTGCATTGTCTATGCGTTGGGCTGTGTTGACCAGCATAGTCAAATGCATAATGATGGGAATTGGCCTTAAATCTTTCCTTTGCTGAGAGATCTAATGTCTTGTTGATAGTTATTTCATTACCATTGCATGGATTTCAATGTGCTGTTAATTAGATGACTGCTGACAAGCAGTTGACTCTCTCTCTTGACACTGTAGCTCTAGCCTTAGCATGCATTGTAAGGCAAAGGTTAGCATTGAGACGTTGTGCCTTACATGTGGCATTCTCAGCTTCTTTTTAAATCCTACACATGTACTAAAATATCTCTCTTTAGTGCAGCACATGTAATAATCTGATGCCATCATGATACTTAAACTTGCATGTGCTATACATGAAGGAATTCAGTATACTTTGCTTGAGAGTTTGAAATATTCATAGGTTTTAGAGTTAACATTCATGGTTTTAAAAACATGTATATAGATTAATTAACAAGAATTAATTATGGTTTTGAGATTCAGTTGCACTATTAGTTGACATGAAATGAACACTGGAAACATTATATATTTGCTTATGTGGTATTGGATAGTGCTCTTGAACATTATTGTACATGATGAAATTCTCTGATATGGAATGGTAAAGAATTATAATGAGACTGGGGATACATTTTTTTCTGGTATGAAAAACACTTTACTCCGCTAATTATACATTTTTATATAGAACCCATTTATTTGTAAGAAAATAAAATATACATGAAATATCATGTAATCAGTTTTTTAATTAGTAAATAGTTGTGACATAAAATGCTATGTTTTGCAAATGTGTCCAATGTTAACTGGAAAATAATGACCTAAAAAAATAAGCTTACTAAAATAGAAAATATTTGCTAATTTTGTTACAATTTGTTTATGGAATGTCATTGCAAAGTGAAGGCCCTGTTTGCCTCCACAGATTTTCTGACTGGAGTGGAGGGGGTAGGGTTCTCAAATCAGTTAAAAAGAACAGAATTTTGAAGACTTTTGCCCTGTACACACAACCAGTTTTCCTTACATGCCAAAACCCGACGTTCTTCCTCTCAAGCCTGCCTTACATACACACGTTCAGTCAAAAAAAGCTGAACCGAAGCACGCTGTTGTCCATTACGTACGACGGCACTATAAAGGAGACGTTCCATTCAAATGGCGCCACCCTTTGGGGCTGCTTTTGCTGATCCTCATGTTAGTAAATATTTGGTGAGAGACGATTCGCGCTTTTCAGCCTTGTGATGTTACAGTCTGTTACAGCGTGATGAATGTGATATCTCCATTACAAACGCTAGTTTTACCTGAACAAGTGCTCCCGTCTCATACTTGATTCTGAGCAGGGACGTTTTTTCCCCTCGGAAATGCATACAAACGAGCCGTTTTCACGACGAGAAAAAGACTAACGGGAAACACGACGGAAAAAAATAGAGCAGGTTCTAAATTTTTTTTTGTATGGAGCATACACACGACCATTTTTCCCGACCAATCTATAAAAGGAAATTTTTCTCGTCAGAAAAAACGGTCGTGTGTACGAGGCATCAGATGTGTAAAAGGTTTGCTGTCCATAGGCAGATCTTTTCTGAATCAAAGTGAAACATCTAATTGACCATTTTTTGGCTAAATGAGTTCACCTTTGTGACTCTAATTAATTATTTATATGCTTGAATTAATCATATACTTAAGCAATGAACATTTTCCAGGACAATGGAACTTGTCCAAGAGAGGCTTTGCCGATTTTAGCTGCTTCAACATTATGCACGTTATTGCATGGTATGCTCACAGGTAAGACGTTACTTGCAGAAAGTTCAATGTAATGACAACACAATGCTTGATTTTGTGATGAACACTAGAATATAATTAATAGCAAATTATTTTGTAAATAAACTAAAATATTCTCTGTATTATGCTGGATAGCAACTGCAGCAGAACTAGAATGACAAAGCTTTTGTTACCAGTGCAGTCTGTGTTCCACTGTACACAGTTCTCAGTGAAAGTATGCATCCCATTTTCCTAACTCCTGGAATCGCTTCTACTTTCTAGGGCACTCTATGTGTTCTTTTACACCCAGTGCAGAAAAATGAAGACTGATTTATAGAGACATAGATGGGGGAGGATAAAGTCAGGACAAAGGTGTATAATGATGAGTTCTGACAGTAAAAGGATAATCAGTAGCTTCAAGTTCTGCCCACATACTTCATATCCATCCTCATCAGTTAAAATAAGCAATTGGGGGAGATGGTAAGAACATTGCTGTCTTGTCTCCTGTCTTCGTTTGCAATTTTGATGACAAGGAGATGTACATTTTTGAAAGTAGTGAACCTAGTGCTAGTGCAATTACAATAAGACAGTTGCTGGCTAGTAAGGATTCCGTAAACACTTATTGTACAAACCTGCATGTTTTCTTCCAGCTAGCTTGCATGTTATGCCTATAGAGAGTGGACAAACACATGGGTATGATGGGTTGAAAGAATGTCCATCAATGGGAAAACTCTATTTTGGTGAATTCATTTATCAACCAAGCAAGCTTCTTAGGCATGAGGGATGGTATACAGTGACTGAGAAAAAAAACTTAATATGTTTACATATGTAGCCTTGCTAACTGAAGATGGAGCGGTGCATATTCAGAAACTGGAGGCTTCTGGGGGATGTTTGCAGGTGCTAGCAATATGTCCTATATATGTGAAGTCTGTCTGTTACTCTGCATGATAAACTACTTTAGTCACAATAGATAATTAGTAAAGTGGTCCCTGCAAAAAAAATGGAAGTATTTGTTTTGTACAATTTTCCCTTATCTTTATTTGAATATGTGTTTATGGTAAATGATTGGTGAATTTCAGCTCAAAAAGAAATAGCTTGAGGTTAAATTATTTGCATTGTCCAAAACACCCATCCCTTGGTTTACAGATTTAGAGACTGGAGGGTTGTGTTTTATTATTTTATATCAGCCAGGACTGTTGATGATTAAAAAATACCAATCAAATCACAATGTAGTGTTGATAGTGAATAAAAAAATAAAAAATAAAAAACAAATAGATATATGTATATATATATATATATATATATATTGTTTTTACTGTAGATGAACAGGTAACAATAATTCACTATGCAGTGGGTCCTAACCATTTTGTGATGGCAGTAGATGGGTTGCATCCACTCATAATTGCTCCCCATTAGTTCATCATCTTTGTCAGGTTTCTGCTTCAAAAGCAAAGCTTCATTTTTTAACACTCTCAAAAAAAAAAAAAAACACAAGATGTTCACTGTTTTTATTAGCCAAAAAATGGAAAATGAGACCTCATAAACAACACTGAAACTACATCGGAGAGGGACAAAGAATATATTGAAATGCCAAGGGGTAGCTAATTGTAAAAATAATCATGTGGAGTCTTTTTTAAGCAGCAGAACTATGCTATGAATATAAAGAAATCAGTGCAGCGCAAACCAAAATTCAAATAATGATAAATATACTCATAGGGCCAGATTCACGTATTCCAGAGCATCTTTGCTCTGGAGTAACGCTTCTGATTTGCGTTGCGCTGCCGAATTTTTAGGAGCAAGTGCTGTCATTCACGAAGCACTTGCTCCTAAAGTTGCGGCAGCGCATCGCAAATGAGCCGGCGGAATTCAAATGTCGCGGGTACGGGGCGTGTAGTATGCTAACTACGCGCGATCCCGCCGCCGACGTACTGCGCATGCGTCGAGTGTCAAAACATCCCCGTGCGCATGCTCCAAAATCTGTGAATGAACGTCAATGACGTCACATTCCCATTCATGACCGTTTTACGCAAGCGACGTTTTTTTTTTTTTTTCCCGACGCGATGACGACGCCTATACCTAACATAGGATACTCCAGCCCCATGTAGGTATATCTATGCGCCGCGTATCCCGTCCGGAAACGTCGTAACGTCACTGCGTCGCGCCGGATTTCGATCGTGAATTGCCGATTTCCGCTCATTAACATATTTTTTGAGCGTAAATCGGCGGGAACGCCCCCGGCGCCATTTTTAAGTTGAAGTAACGATGCGATGGCGAAACTCAGTTACGCTGCTCGCATCGGAACTTCAACCCGGCGTTTCTTGTTTTCTGGTTACAGAAAACAGAAACGCCGGCTCAAAGCCACTGTTACGCTGGCGGATCACTCGATCCGCCAGCGTAACCTTTCATGAATCTGGCCCATAAAAGTGAAAATGAGAACCAAAAAAGGAAAAAATAGTCCAAAACGGTAAACAACATATGAAATAAATCCTGCGACCAGATATTAAGAGTATCTTCACCACGTGACTGGACAACCAATTTCAAAGTGTGATCCCTTCACCAGTAAAAGATGGGTACTCTCACCTCACAGAAAGACCTTTGTTTTACCAAAAGGTCTAAAAAGCTTAGATCAATGGTGGAAATCCGGATGGATCAGGGGTGTATACTATTCAGCCGTAGGACCCGGAGATGAATAAGTATCCTCAGTGGCACCAACGAACAAGTATGTAACCGATGATATGTAAAGGAAAAAACTAGATCTAAGAGCTTCCGTAAAGTCAGGTCAATTTATTGCGTTTAAAACGTACAGGTTACTCACATTTGTGATGAAAAATGAAGGCATGTAACACCATGAGACATGTAGCTCGGATGAAAAAATGGGACGACAACGAGTGACGTGGAGTGGTTCCTGACCCCGGACGTGTATCGTAATACAACTTCCTCAGCAGGGCGAACATGCTATGCTATGAAGCTATGAAATATGTAACTACTATGTAACTACTATGTAACTACTATGATGACCATTGGAAAATAATCTTGGGATGTTATTTCTGACATAACATTGTGAAATCTAATCAAGAATAACATAATTTTTTTTCCAGTTAAACGGCTTTAACCACTTAAAGCAGGAAGGATTTTCCCCCTTAATGACCAGGCCAGTGTGCAATGTTGTACCCAAAGAAAATGTATGTCCTTTTTTTCCCCACAAATAGAGCTTTCTATTGGTGGTATTTGATCACCTCTACGGTTTTTATTAAACAAAAAAAGACCGACTATTAAGAAAACTTTTTAACTTTTTGCTATAATACATATCCAATAATTAAAAAAATATATATTTTTCATCAGTTTTGGCCAATATGTATTCTTTTACATATTGTTGGTAAAAAAATCGCAATAAGTGTATATTGATTGGTTTGCACAAAATGTATAGTGTCTACAAAATAGGGGATAGATTGATTGTATTTTTATTATTATAATGTTTTACTAGTAATGGTGGTGATCAGCAATTTTTTGTGGGACTGCAACATTGCAGAGAACAGATCAGACAGTTTTGACACTTTTTTTTGGGACCAGTGACAATATTACAGTGATCAGTGCTAAAAATACCCACTGATCACTGTATAAATGGCACTAGCAGGGAAGGGGTTAACACTAGGGGGCGATTAAGAGGTTAACTGTACCCTGGTGTTTCTAACTGTGGGGGAGTCGACTGACTGGGAGTACAGATAGATTGCCGTTCCTGATCACTAGGATCAGACAATCGTACCGTACTCTCTTGTCAGAACGGGGATCTGCCTGTTTACATTGGCAGATCCCCATTTTTGCGTCTCTGAGGAGTGATCGTGGGTGACCAGCAGATATTGTGGCACCCACACTGTCTCATACACAAATCAGGTACGTATTTTCGTGCAATAGGGCTGCCCTCCCACAGTATATATGCAGTGGGCAGTCCTTAAGTGATTAAGAAACTTACATGTGTGCCTAAAGTTGATCTCAGGAATTGTTCCAGGCATATATTAATGATACTCCCACGATGACCCAAAGCACACTGATGGGATCATATCTGTTGGTTGGATTAAGAAAACCTCATAGAGCCTTAGGAAAAAGTGAATTGTGTAGCTGGGGAAAGAAAATTATAAAAAGCCATTTACTTTACTTGTAAACCTAAGGAGATTGGAAGTGAGGATAATACTGATAATTATAGTAATGCACAGATCTTTGCTTGCTCAATTTCAGTAAAAGGTAAAGTTTATAAACCAACTGAGCCTTATAAATACATGTAAATTCATTCCATCATGTTTATGTCTTCAACAGATCTTAGGTTATCTCAAAGTCTAAAATGTGTCCCAACTTAGGACATTAAAATGGGTAGGTAGTTGGCATGTGTGTGTGTGTTTGTTTGTTTCTCATGGCAAAGATAATGGGGAGAGATGGGCACATAACCAGGATTATCAAATATAATAAGTCGGTTTGCATGAATTTGGGACTTTAGGGGGGAAAAAGGGAAAAAAATTGCTGGTGAGACAAAACAAAGTACTGGTTTCTTAAGATAAGAGAAAGCCATCAGGGTTAAGAAATACAAAGTGATATCATGATGAGATAATAGACAGAACAAGCTGCATGGAATAAAGGGCGATCAAACCAGATATAGAAACATAAGCTGTTAGTAGAAAAGGAAGCCATCAGGGGCAGAAAAGAGAGAGATGGAGGGTTAAGAGGCATCACTGGAAAAGAACATCTGTGTTAACATTGTTTAAAAGAAAGGTGTCTTGGAACAAAAGGAAAGAGTGCTGAGCTCGCACCAGGTGTTATTCTATTTAGCTTCATCTTCTAAAGTTCATGCTTCTGGGTTGTACATGTCATCAGCTGTGTTATATTCAGACAATATAGAGAATTATTCTTCAGCTATTGCTAATAAAATGTATTCAACAGTATGTGTAGAACTCATTGTGATGCATTGAAGTGTTACTGCATTTTTATAATGACCACTATTTAAAAACACTCAGATGACTGAAGAAAATGGGATTTTCCTGCAGCCTCTTCTCCCCAGAACTCCAGCAGTTGGATACCTCTGGCACCCTCAAGACTGATGCAGGGACAATAACCCTGCATTAGAAGTGAGAACACCAAGGGACAGTCAACTGCTTAAGCAAAGGGGAGTGCTGTTTTCTGGGGGAGCAGAGGGTCAGGTAACATAAACCTATAGAAATATTCACAATAAACAATAGCAGGCACACCTGGGAGCTTTACTTCTATAAAACATGCAAACATTTTAGTATAGTGCAACTTTAATTGTGTCTACTTCTTCATAAAATTATATTGCAGTCATTTTTTAATTTGTTGTGACTATCCTTCAGATATGAAAGTTACTTATTTTAAGTGTTTCCCCATTCCCTAGACTAAATCAGATTTTCTACCAATACATCTAATACCGCGTACACACGATCGGAATTTTTGATGGAAAAAGTCAGACAGACTTTTTCCATCGCATATTCCGATCGTTTGTAGCCCCATCTGAGTTTTTTCATCAGAGTTTGGATATAGAACATGTTCTATCTTTCTCCGATGGAATTCCGTCGGTATTTCAATGAGATTTGGCGGACTTGTGTGTATGCAGCATAAGTGAATCCCTGAGCCTCTGAAACCAATCAAAACTATCTAATTTGAGAGGACCTTTCACCACAATGACTTCCTAGTGAGCCAATTTGACTTCCTTGTGAGTAATGTATTTTAAGTGTTTTAGAATTTGCACATACTGCAATTTGAAAGCTTCATTCAGCCAAATTAATCAAATTATATAAATAAGTGCAGAGCTTTCCCTAAGGCCCCTTTAAGACGTGCAGACTGTATGTCCGCTTTTTCATCCATCCGTTTGAGGATGAAAAGGGGACATACATTGGTCCCTATGTGATTACAGGTGTAATCCGCAAAGATCCGATTTTGCAAGCGGAAGAAAACCCTATTTTTTTCTTCCATCTGAAGAGAGGATCGGATGAACACCGACACACGGTCCGTTTTTTAATCCGCTCCCCCATAGGGGAGAGCGGAGAAAAAACAGGGCGGTCCTTTCACAGTGTGCGGAGACCGCCCTGTCATCCGACGGCTCAGCTGGGATTTACAGAGCGATCCCCCGCTGAGCTTACGGACACACGGAGGAGGATCATTACTGATCTGCCCTGTGTGAAAGGGCCCTAATGCTAAATTCCCACATAGATAATAAAAAAGAAACTCCAAAGAAATATATCAAAAACAAAAATAACTGTGACCCAAGAGAGCTGCATCGTATGACGCTCAGTCTCACTGAAGGGGGTTTTCACTGCTGGGAGAGCTGGTCAGAAGGGAGCCCATCCCCCACATCCATGTCATCCCAAGGGGGCAGAGCAGAATGCATTGGGGGCGTGGTCTGGCTGAAGTTCAGACTGAGGTTGCCACTTACTATCGTACCTTGGGAGGACATAGATGTGCCGTCACAGGGATATTTTCCTTCATACTGAAAAACAAAAATAACATTATATATAAAACACCCCAATTCAGAAATAGTTTCTGTGCTCTTGCCACAGAAATCTCTGTTATAACATTGCAAAGGCTTCCCGTGAATGAAGCTTTCAAATTTGCAGTATGTGCAAATTCTAATAAACCTTAAACACATTACTCACGAGGAAGTCAAATTGGCTCACGAGGAAGTCAAATCAGTATGAAGATGGGAGTGTCCATGATGTCATCACACTAGGCAGGGAGCCATTGCTGGATACTGTTGACAGTACGGAGCGAGCTGTCAGACCGACACACAGATACTGTATGTGTATAGTGTGCTTGATGTTTTACCAAATGTGAGTGCTTTTAATCTTTTACAATAAAATATACAATACAGTAAAACCTTGGTTTGAGATTAACTTGGTTTGAGAGTGTTTTGCAAGACAAGCTGTTTTTTAAAATACATTTTGACTTTATATACAAGCAACGTCTTGATATACAAGTAGCGTCATGTCACAACTGAGTATAAAATAGAAGAGAGGTGCCGCTAAGTGTAGCAATACAGTTACATTTAATGAAGGTACAACATTTAGAAAATCACATCATCCCTCCCATGCTGTGCTACAGGAGCAGATCAAGCCTCGCTTTCAGATTGTTCTTCTGCAGGGTAGTCTTCCCGGTCATGATTACAGACTGACAGACTCTTTTATACACTCCAGCGCCTGCAGAATTTTGCTTCCAATCCCCTTGTGGAGGCTTCCATTTGTGGATGGACATTTTATGGTTACATAACCTGGTCACATTGCTATAATCTTTTTATATGGACTATAAGCTGAAGGACTTATGAATAAATGGTTGTGGAATGGATCATTTGAGTTTCCATTATTTCTTATGGGGAAATCTGCTTTGATATACAAGTGCTTTGGATTACAAGCATGCTTCCGGAACAAATTATGCTTGCAATCTATGGTTTTACTGTATATAGAAAGTGAATACTATGGTTTGTATTATTGTTTTCCCATGAGTAGAGCTGTGATGGAGTTTGTCAGTAACAAGTTGCAACACACCAGATAAGAAAGGTGGGTGGTGGATCTATAGGATGGCACTGAAGAGTGTGAGGTGTATGTGCACAAGAAAATTCAGATCATATATTATTTTGGCACTGGCTGGGACTTTTTATTATATTTCAAAAGAAGGATTGTTTAGGGACTTTACTATAGTTTATGCTATAAATGAGCACACATTAGACTAATGTGTTGTAATGTCATGTTTATTTGAATTTGCACATGATTTGAAAACTTCTTTGTAGTGTTATTATTGAGATTTGTTTGACAAGAGCACAGAAACTGTGTATTAGGGTGCTTTATATATAATACTATTTTTTGTTTTTGACATACTATATATATATATATATATATACGTTTTACATGTTTTCCTTCAATAGGTTTTTATTAGAATTTTACAAAGAAAAACAACATTTGAGCAGAGTACATCAACATAAGGTACTGTACATCCAATACATGTGGTGTCAGAGTTACAGTACACAATCAACAACGACATTAAGAAGTAACCCATAACATTCAAGGTTTTCGACTTTTTCAGGCCTGGGTGTAGAGAATTCTTTTTCATATTCATAAGTAATTTTAACAGAGGCCCTTACCTCGGACAGGTTAGAAGCTGAATCTTTCTTCCAGTGCCTGGTAATGATGGATTGAGAGGCCAGAAGAATATATGCAACAATGGGGCTATATATACATTTTTTATTTTACTGTGATGTTTTTTGGTTCTTATTTATATATTTTAAATGAAAAATTGTACCTTTCCCTAAGCAGGGCCTTAGGGCTGAACTCCACATAAAAAAAAAAATAATAATATTGTATGGTTGGGTATTCATTAAACAAGTTTAAATGCCTGCTTTTCACTTAACGTCATCTTTCTGCAAACCTTTATACAGTATATCTTAGTCTGAATGAGGGAGGACCAGCACTCTGAGCCAACCAGGCTCTGCTACATGCAAATTTACTGATACGGACAGAAGTAGAGGGGAAAGAGATGAGCTTATCAGTCATCTGATTCTTCTACATCTGGTCCAATTATAGGCTGGAGGTGGGGAGGAGACCGAGCTGTGTTGCAGTGGAGAAAATGTTGATATCCTACCTGGCTATTCTGTGTAGCAGGGCACATTCTTGCATGCTATTTTTGGTGCATTCGTTCCACATGCATTTTTGCATGCTCTACTTACAGCAGTCCATCTACTTAAATGGGCTACCCTAAATACGACAAAAATGCCAAAGAAGTTCCATAACCTTTAAAATGAAACATCACAAGTTGTTTCAATGTGTGACAAAACACAATGCAAAATGTTTACTGCTGTTGGCTAAGGTCCCATAACAATTAATGGCACTGCATGACACACACATGTAGCATGTTTTCTTGCACATTTCAGAAACGTGTGCAGGAATGGCGTGAATGCAGCCTAAATCTCAGTACTGGTTAAACACAATTACAAAAATTAATATCCCCATATAGGTACTAAAAGTTAAGTTGTTTTGTAAATGTAAAATTCTGATTTAGGAGTTGATCTATTATGGATAAATTCAAATTGTAAAGAGTTGCATAAACTTTTGGCGCTATATAAATCCTGTAAAAAAAGTTATAATAATAATTATAAAATATTGTATGTTTTAAAAATATATATACTGTACAGTATATATAAGCGACCAGGAAAGGATTGCTCTATTCCCAAGAGTATTAATTTAAAAATATAGTACAGTGGTTATCTTTGTGGTAAGGACTGTCTATTTTATCAACTACAAGTCAAAAGCTAAAGCTTTGTGTTCAAAGTCAATACAATAGGATACAATAGTAGCTGAAAATATGCTATCAACTAAATTATAAAAAGAACAAGTTCAGAATGGTACATATTTAGGCTTGTGTTCAGGTTGTTTCCCACAAAGAAAGGCCATTTCTAAAAGAGCAGCTTTTGTGCTGTCCTGTAGATACAGCCTCTTATATATTGACAGAACATGGTGGGATTTGGGGATTGCAGAGTTAAAAGTCTTGTGCTATGTCTTTTACTATCACAACAACCTTGAGAACAAAGAGAGAAAGTTAATTGCATGTCTGTTTTATTCCTGCCTGCATTATGTGCCAGAATGAATAAAGAAGCCTGTATTGCTATGAATGACTGAAAATGCAAGTGTAGCGTACTAATTTTTATGCTTGCATTTCTCCACAAAAAAAAATAAAAAATAACATACAATTGCTAATGCTTTAAAATGTCAAGTAATGCACATATGAAAAAAAAAAATATTGTTGAAATCTTTAAGTTTAAAACAATAGATGCAATCCAAATGAATTTTAAGAAACAGGTACTTGATTTGAATAAGTTTATATATATATATATATATATATATATATATATATATATATATATATATACACACATATATATATATATACAGGTGCTTGCTCTGTTCTTTATAAATAGCCTTGTTTGGCAGAATTTCATGGAGAGAAAAAAAACGTGTATCTTGATAATAGAAATCAATAGTGCTACATCTATGTGCTGAAGGCTATTTTGTAGACAAAGTTTCAATAGTACAATGACACTGCATGGTATCTTTGTTTTTATAAGTAAACGCTTTTAAGAAACTGAATATATATATGTATACAGTATAAAACATCACTTTTTTTGATTGGTGATTTGCATTTATTTAATTATAATGTAAGAAAGATTTGTTTGGAAGTGTTTTAGGATGTTTCACTGAAATGTTTGCTAGGTACTGAAAATATAAGTCTTGCTTCAAAGGGAAAAGGGGATAACATTTTTAAATGAAAAGCAATGTTAGCAAGGATGAAAGTACTGTAAGAAAGAATGTATTATCAAAATCGCTTTGATATGCAAGTTCCTGTTTTAGTATAATGCTAAATTTACTTTGAAAGTGGCCATTTTGAATAATTATTCACTGTATATAAACATGGTGCTGTGCAGGGTGGATTAATATCAATATTTTTTGTTTTTTTAACTTAAAAAAATCAGATTTTGTTTTATTTAACCACTTCAGCTCTGGAAAATTTAACTCTGCGTTGATTTAACTGACAATTGTGCGACGTTATGCCCAAAAAAAATGTGTCCTTTTTTTCCCACAAATAGAGCTTTCTTTTGGTGGTATTTGATCACCTTCTACAGTTTTAATTTTTTTTGTGCTATAAACCCAAAAATACTGACAATTTTGAAAAAAAAAAACACAATATTTTTTTAATTTTTGCTATAATAAATATTCCAATTTAAAAAAAAAAAAAAAGAAAAGAAAAAAACAATGTCTTCCTCAGTTTAGGCCGATATATATTCTTCTACATTTTTTTGGTAAAAATTGCAAAAAGCATATATTGATTGGTTGCTACAAAATAGGGGATTTATTTATGGCATTTTATTATTTATTTATTTATTACTAGTAAT